>JALIZH010019740.1:0-745247 GCA_030522465.1 Rhipicephalus appendiculatus | reverse complement strand
GCTCACTCACGTTTCTCACTCCCGACCACTCACACTCATGAGTTCTCACTCACGTCACTCATGCTCATGAGTGCTCACTCACGTTCACACTCACGACCGCTCACACATCGTGAGTGTTCACTCACGTCCACTCACACTCATTTGTGCTCACTCACGTTCACACTCACGTCCACTCACACTCATGAGTGCTCACTCACGTTCACACTCACGTCCACTCACACTCATGAGTGCTCACTCACGTTCACACTCATGACCACTCAGACTAATGAGTGCTCCCTCACGTTCGCACTCACGTCCACTCAACTCATGGGCGCTCACTCACCTTCACACTCACGTCCACTCGCACTCATGAGTGCTCACTCACGTTCACACTCACGACTACTCACACTCATGAGTACTCACTCATACTGAACTCACCACGTTGAAATGAGTGTGAGTGAGTGTGAGTTGAGCGCACTCATGAGTGAGTGTGCCGAGCTATGCAAAAACGTGCTGGTGTAACTCTATGGCTATAAGGTAACGCGAGCATGTAAGGCAAGGCGCAGCGTGGTACAAACATAAGTTTCATGACCCATGCTGCCCTATGTGTGCCTCACATGATCACAGGAGCCTCTACTACCAAACAGCATTTTCTGACCATGTTCAAAAAGTGTTGCAGAAGCCTTTTAATGTGGCAAGTTTGCATGGATTTAATTTCTGAGCCCTAATTCTTAGTCATTAAGGGTCAGCATTTCAAACCATTCCTTGTTTATGTGGTTTGATTGCACCCACATGCAATGTAGCAGTTTCGTTGCTAGTGAAACATGATAGCAGGATGCATCTTGTTATTGTTCAACTCTGTTTTACTTGTGTTTATAATGTCTGTGTATGACCACTCTGCTCTTCTGTGACAGTGTGCTCTTCTCTTCGCAGCTCTGTTGACGCAACATTGGGAGACGCCACCAGAAGGTTGAATAATGTGCATACCTGGCCCAGAAGCTGGCTGATGTTCACCAAAAGAGCACTTAATAAAGAAGTGTGCCATTTCAAAATAATTTGACTAAGTACGGTTAGTTTAAGAGAGTCTTCTCTAAATGAAGCTCGAAGGTAGCATCACTGCAGCTATTAAGTTTACTACTGAGTAAAAATGAAGAGAGTCTGTGAGTGTATATAAACAGAAATAGCCGACACCATATGCATCACTCTTTCAATTGTTGCTTCATCACTTCTCATTGCTATTTAAACATTACATCAGCATTGCCGTTGTGTTTTGTGGTGCGTAGTTGTGCTCTTACCTGCAGCATTACATGCTCAATCAAGAGGGTATTGGATGAAAACGTAGAATAGTTTGTATTGCATATTTTTTTGCATAGTTCCTAAGGGTCACCTTTACGACATCTCATTAATATGGGGGCGTAACCAATCATGTTTGTTTGCATAATGATCACACACCTGAAGTATCACTCGATTTTTTTTCTTCCAATGTGATTATCCCACTATGAAGTCACATTACAGCGATGGTGGTTATGGCTGTTATAATGCCTTACGTTTTTTGTTTTGTGAGGGAGCCATTGGGCAAAGCAGTGCGATTGCAGCTTGCTTTGTGCCATTCTGTCGTCTGTAGTATGCAGTTCGTGCATCTGCAGTTAAAGGCACTCGAGCAAAGCACTGACACACATTGTTTCTCTATCAGTAGCATGAGATGCCCCCCTACCACGAAATAGCCGTCTGCGCATAGGGTTGCAGCAACGTGCAAAGGCAAATTTCCGGCTCTTTTACTCATGCAACCTTTGCGCGGTCACGTAAAGCGCAGAAACTGGTGACATTGGGCAGTCACTGCCTCTAAATTTGCACAGGCTTGCATAAAAACTGCTTAATGAGTGGGCCTGGCCGAGTCTTCCAGTACGCGGACCAGTCACATGCAGACCAGTTACAAGCAGAACAGTTACAAGCAGAAGAATTACAATCAGGCTAGTTACAATCAGACCAGTTACATGCAGTCCCAAATTACGTATTCCCTTAGATCGTCAGGCTGTTGGAATTTTCGACTGGGGAGAGATGCCATAGTGGAGGGCTCCGGAAATTTTTACCACCTGGGGTTTTTTAACGTGCACCTAAATCAAAGCACACGGGCCTCAAGCATTTCTACCTCCATCGGCGCGAGGACATCAGTTGATTTCATTTCTTTGTTTCAATTTTCGATAAATTTTTCAAGTTGAGTATGCAATATTCAGAACATAGAATATTCAATATTCGATTCCATATCCGATATTCTGGCCCCTATTCGGCTCTATTCTACTTGAATTCAATTCGAGACAAAATTTCACTGTTCGAACTACAGGAGGCACCAATTCACTCTTATATACCATCGTGAAGGAAGGTTACAGTGCTACTACGTCCAGATCGCGCACTGAAACGTGGTATCCTTATGCTGCAGCTTTAAAGGGGCCCTGCAACACTTTTTGAGCATGGTCAGGAAACGCTGCCGATCGGTAGTCGAGGCTCCCGAGAACACGCGAGCCAAATATTATAGCGCAGCACGCGGCCTAGAATTCACACTAAATTCTCAAATTCAGCTGAAAATTGCTTTCTCTTCTCTGGACAAATAACGCTACAAGCTCAAAAATCACTCGTGACAGCCATTGTATCAGCCATTGGCTGATTTGAGCATGGCGCACTCGGTCGTTACTGGGGCCGCCGTGGGAGACCTCGATTTCTCCATGCACGCGCGCGCGCGATCGCACTGAAAAGTGCGTATTCGAAGGAAAAAAAAGAGAAAAAGTGCTCAAGGTCACGAGGTGCGCATGAAGCAGTTTCTTTCCCCGTGCCATCCTTCCCTAGCGCTTCCAGCTCTTTCGTCGGGACGAAAGGAGAGAGAATGCAATTGCAGCGTGCGAAAAATCTTTGTAACTCCGCTCGTACTGGATTGATTCTAAAAATTTTTGCGGCGGTGAATGCTTGACGCTCCTTAAGTGAATCCATTCTATGGCTACTTGGAAACTTGTTGCAGGGCCCCTTTAACGTTCAATAGCCTTAGTGCATAAGAACCTTTTCCTTGTCGGTACAGTGCGCGGTTTCGAATGGCTGATATCTCATCATTTTTTGTCTTTTCACGTGCGAGGTTTTCTATTTACAGCCACTTCCGCAAAAACTAGCGGCCTCGATGCTCCTCCCTCCCCGCCGCTCTGTGGCCCGGGAGGCACCCTAGCAAAAACTAGCTTGAAGCATTTCTTGGCAGGAAATTATGGCTGCACACAAATAACACAAGGACACAGAAGAATCGGACGATCGCAAAAAAAAAGGAAAGTTTGCTCTCGTCCGTGTCTTCTGTGTCCTTGTGCGCAGCCATAGTTTCCTTCCAAGTATGACCCTACTCGCCCAGCAGCAAGTTTTATTGAAGCATTTGTTGCGGACTGTGGCTGGCAGTGCTGTCCCACGAGATTTTTTTCTAACAGCACGCATTTTTGGGAGAATTCTTCAGTTACGCACTGGTTAGATCCTTTGAGCCTTGAACAGTTCTTAAAGATCAATATCCTTTAGGGGTAATCAAGAAGCTTTACAATAAGGGGTAGGTTGCTGTCGTATCTCCAGAGCCGAGACATGCTTTTCCAATCCTTTATTCCGGCAGGCCAACAGGCAGCTTCGAAACAGCACAAAAAACACAGTAACTGTGATAGCAACTTACGCGCAGCCGATTGCGCGCATAAGTTTTGGTGTGACAACGAGGAAGAGACCGATGGGTGGGGCTCGCGCTAGACGGTCGGCGCTGGCTCCAGCTTGAGCTGCCCGCGCGGAACCCGAGTTCTCAGACTTCAAGGCTCAAGGCTCGTGTCGCTGGGTCAAGTGCTTTCCCGGCGACCACGTGTTCCGGCGTGGCCGAGCTGCGTCCTCGGTCGGCACTGTGCTGGGTGACGCCACACACTACAGTGCTGGGCCTCCGTCCCGGCTACTACCCGGCTCTACCTCGCCAACGTCGTCGTGTGGCCCAACGTGCCGTGAGTGTGCCGTCGCCGCGACGACAGACCCTACTGACAGGACAGACAGGAGTGGTTTCTATGTGTTTGTGTAACATTCCCGTCAGTTCCGTCCCGCGTCCGCACTAAAGCCTCTTTTTTTTCCGTGAAGCATTCCTTGGGTGCAAGGGGCCTGAGCCCACAACGTCATCACAATTTTGGCGAGCCTGCCAGGATCCTCAAGCACACAAGAGGGAACCATGGAGTTCGAGAGGCTTTACGCTACAGGCAAGGACCTTGGAGTGGCGGGAGCGGAGCTCAACCGCTGGGTTGACGCGGATATCGCGAGCGAACAGGACCAGCGTGCCCAAAACCGCGAGGACGCAAAAGAGCAGGCAGAGCGAGACCGTTTGAGGTTGGAGGCTGAAGAACGTGCACTCAAGCTCAGGATCGAGCTCCAGGCAAAGACTGGCAGTACACCAAGGTGCGTCGACCGATCCAAATACGGGACAGGTACTTACCAGAGCGGCTCTCGACATGTTCAGCCCCCACAAGTTAATCCCGCCATTTAACGAGAAACGGGACAATCTAGACGCTTACTTGAAGCGCTTTGAGCGAGGTTGCGACAAGTCAAAAATGACCCCGCTCGCAATGGGCACTCTCTCTCAGCCTGTGTCTGACAGGAGAGGCTTTGACGGTCATAGGGCGACTCGACTCCAGTGCAGCCACTGACTACGACCAACTAAAGGCTACCCTGCTTCAGCGCTTCCTATACACCGCTGAGGGGTACCGAGAAAAAATCCGAAACGCGAGGCCCGAAGACAACGAGACCGCCATGCAGTACGCCGGAAGGATATCGGGCTACTTCGACCGCTGGATCGAACTGCGCCAAACAGAGAAGAATTTTGAGTCTCTTCGGGACGCTACGATTGAGGAACAGTTCCTGAGTAGCTGTTCTGCGCCTCTTCGAGTCTTCCTTAAAGAAAGGGATTGCAAGACCCCAGACACCTTGGCGAAGAATGCCGATTGCTCTGTAGACGCACAAGACTTCACCAATATGGGCAAGGAGAAGAACCGTAAAGAGGCCATGGTGGAGCATTCTGGCAAAACGGAATTCCCGAAGGTGTCTAGAACAACTGAGCGGTGTTTTCTCTAAGACGAGGCCGGTCATCGAGCTTCGGAGTTCTGGTCCCGGACTAAAGGAAACACTGCGGAATGCGGATCGTCCTGCAGAAGTGGTCAAGGAGGAGTACCATCAAGACAAGGAGCCGGGCAACCGTCATGTATGCTGGCGCCCCCGCCGCCGGCAGATCCGAAGGAAAGTGATCGACATGCAAAACTACGAAGCGGCGACACGATACCAATAGTCAGCACGCTACTAATGAGTCCAAGACCAGAAAGTGAAGATGTAAAGGTTCCAGTGGCAAGAGGATTTCTAGAATCGCAACCGGTATCTGTTCTACGGGACACTGGCTGCAACACGGTAGTTGTTGCGGCTTTTGTTGGTACCTAGGAATAAAATGACAGGAACAACAAGCCCGGTGTTTCTGTTGGACCGCACGATTCATTACCTATCCGAAGCCATCGTGTTCCAAGACACACCATTCTTTAAAGGCATCGCTCGAGTAAAATGTATGAGAAATCCCCTATACGATGCGGTGATCGGAAATGTCGAAGGTGCCCGGCCACCTGGAGACCCGGCCATTCCGGAGGAACGTAAGAGCGACGAGACTGGCCCCACCATGAGCTTGCCATCTACCCCGCAATTACGCCTACCAGCCATCAAGTACCGACGGATGTATGCTTCCAAAAACTCAGGCGCAAGCCAGACGGACAACCAGGCCGTTCGGGGGCCGAGCTCATCGCTGTGACAAAGGGAAGGCCTACCCGGCCACTTCCCTTACTGCTGGCGCTCCAGCCCACAATCACAAGGATCGACCAAGGCAAATTGAAGCGTTTGCAGAAAAACGATGGTTATTTGAGGCGCTGCTTCGAGGAGGTTGGCAAGATGACGATAGCGGACGGCCACAGCAACGAGTATTATTTGCATGATGACATTTTTTACTGGAAGCAGAGAACGGAAGGTGGGAAGATACTCAAGCAGTTGCTGCAGGGGATTTAGAAGCGTCCGTGTAAAATTCTACGCATGACCACTGTCCCTGCAGCTCGAAGCGAATGTGAACGTATGACACCGTATGTGAGTCTCAGGTGCTCGTTTTGATATTTCTACAAAGGAAATGTTGCACTGAATAGTGTGCCATTCCCAAGGTGGTGGCAGCCGGGTAGGGGCCGTTAGGACATTCTTCAGAAGAGAGACAGCCATTTCCTCTGAGAGTTCTTTCAGACGGAGAGACAATGGACGCCTAGTAGCTGGTCTGTTGCGGAACAACCTGGCCGTGGATAAGTCCTCGATAATCGAGTTATATTGATTACATACATCTGCCTTTACTTTAAAGGCGTACGAAAAGCTTAAGTATGTACTTTGTAAACGTGGGGAACATTCATTAAATTCAACGTAGAGGCTGAAGGTGCCTGCAGCGAGACAGATACGCAAGTGTTTAACAGGGTCTAATATTTTTAGTATACTAGGCGTGGCAGAATTACAGACTGCAGATTCGTAGCCAAGCCGCGACCGTACGAGGCTGTTGTACAAGCTCAAGAGGCATCGTCTGTCACTTCCCCAAGATGTGCTAGAGAAGACCTACAGCCGTTTAATTGCTTTAAGACACTTCGTTCTGCGATATTTCAAGTGTGAAATAAAAGTCAATTTCGAGTCTAAATGAGCCCCCAGAAATTTTCGTTCATGGCTCACAGATACTCTTTTCACCATGAAGTTTTATTGCAGGGTTTTGTAGCACGCCTCTCTTGTTTGTCAGCAGACACACGTACTTTTTAGAGGGTTTAGTTTGAAACCGTTCTCGTGTGCCCACCCAGACAGTTTGCTTCAGCCAAGCTGTATTAGTCGCTCACAGATACCGAGATTACATGATTGTAACCTATTTGGATGTCACAAAAAAGTCACAGTTTCGCCACAAGGCGAAGCTATGTATGCGATAGCAACAAAGTGGAATAGGCAAGTGACGAATGGCAAGCAGGTCGAAACGTGCAGCGCGCTGCTCACGCACACATGACGCACGAAAACAACACGCACAGGACGAGAGAGAACTAAAAATGTTCACAGCTCGACACTTAACGCGCTGCTCCAACAAAAACGACGCACGAAACGTATTCACAGGTACAGACGAGCGCGAACTAACACGTGTCACAGTTGTTACTTCGCTGGGTTCCAAAAGCTTGCTCTTTTCGCAAACGGGGGGGACTGCAGCGAGTGAAGTGACCTTCGTGCGCTCGGTAACCACAACGCAATCGTTCCTGCGAAATCCCAATACTCCTTTAACAATGTGCTTGATTGGGCTGGTTGGTGCTGCATGGTAGACGAAGAATGAAAACAGCGCTAAACACGGGACGAGAAGAGTCCTTTCCTGGCTTCCTACAGTCACCTGTTTTTTGTGTCAGCCTCATCGCCACTGCGTCTTGTAGGGCTAGACTGCTCACGTTTTCTCTGAAGAATGCCTACTTGCCTCCGGAAGTCCTACGCCTCTTTGGAGGGCTTGCACCGTCCGCTGGACATGCGAACAGGCTTTGCCGTATCCTTCGCTCCGAAGCTTGGCGACAGGTCCGCTTCTACACTGAATGCCTTCACGTCGCTCACATTGGGCTGGCACCAAAAGGATCCGGAGAGAAGTTTTTTCGTCAGGATCTTCGCTTAGCCCATCAATCCACTGAGTTCTTATGGCGCCAGCTTTTACCTTGGCTGCCGAAAAAGGGACACCAACGAACCTTGCCAGGACAAGAGGTCGTCGTCCTCAGAAACGTTGCTGTTCCTGCCGGGGTGAAAAAGGTGTTGCAAAATGGACCAAAATTCTGTGAGCATCCAAACTTGGACAAGGTCGAGTTGCTTGGCCTCGTTAGAAGCACCGTCGGCCGAGCAAAAGATGACGAAGTTGGTCGACTCGTCCAGGAAGGTGTCGAGTGCCTTCCGCAAGCCGTTCAGACGGCTAGACAACGGTCTAATGCCATCGTCGCCAGCCTACGAAGAGCTGATGTCAAACTTCTCCAATCTGACAAGGAAGGAGGGTTCGTGCTGATGCCGAAGCAAGTCTACGACAACAAGGCTGAGGAAGCCATCCAAAAGAACTTCAAGGAGCTCCCTGCCGTCAAAGGAGCAAGAGTGAGGACGCAAGCGGTCAAACTGTGCGACGATGTGGGACTACCTGCTTTGGCAAAGTCTGTGAAAACGGCAAAGGGCCTGAACCTTCCTGTGTTCTTTTCAGTGAAGACACACAAGGAAGGAAATCCCTTCAGAGCCATTGTCTCCGAGCGCGGTACATGGCAACGCCCTGTTGCATCATATCTTCAGAGGTCTCTGGCAGTCCTACCCATCGATGACCCGTGTCGAATCAAGAGCCCAGTCATCGTCAGTGATTACCTCCGGACTGAGTGCCCAAAACGAGTAAGCGCCTTCTCAGTTGATGTCAAGGACTTATTTTATTCCTTGCCTCATGACCTCGTGTGCGATGAAGTTAGCCAGTGCATTGAGCGTTATGGGTGCACAAAATTTCAGAATGCGTGCGGAATTCATGTCGACAGGTTTTTGGAACTACTGCGCTTTTACCTACAATCGACCTTTATACTTCATAAGGACACCTTTTACACCCAGCGTGAAGGAGTGTGCATTGGCTCATGCTTAGCTCCTGTTCTTAGCGACCTTTTACTCGCACGATATGACAGAAGTCTCATGGCTAAGCTTCTCCAGACAGCACAGTTAAGGTGTTCCGCTACGTTGACGATTTTTTAGTTGTTTACCAAATTGATCAAAATAACCCTCGACGAACCACTGGTGAAATTTTTGACGTATTTCGGCATGAAATGGAGCGACTGGAATTAACAACTGAATTTACGTCTGACGACAAGCTACGATTCCTAGACCTTGAGATACATTTTCTGTCTGACCATGTCTGTTGGCGGTACGAGCCACGGTCAAAGAAAAGCCTCCTTCCTTTCACGTCCGCACATTCCAAATTGGTCAAGCGAAGCATTGCTCATTCCTGCCTAAAGGCAGCTTTGACTCGCTCCTGTTACCACGAGGTCGATAGCAGTTTTATGCACCAAGTGCACCGAGGTTGTTAGTTCAGCGCCGTGTATGTGTCCTCTTCTCGTCCCGTGTTTAGCGCTGTTTTCATTCTTCGTCTACCAATACTCCCCCCACCACGAGATGAGCGCGCGCACGCGAACGGGCCTCTACCCCGCACGGGACAAAGTGCGCGATCGCAAGAGCGCGGGCGTCGCGGCGAGCAGGGCGGAAGGGCACCGAGCTAAGGCCCCGCAAAGCGCGCCCTTTGCGCCATTTCGCTGGTAATGCTGAAAACACGCTGAAAACTCGCTGTATATGAATAGCTCACCGTTTGAACGTTGAAGGACGTGCGCTTTGGTGGCTTAGCGGTTAGCGCTGCGCGCTGCAGAGCGAGAGGTCCCTCGTTCGTTGCCGCGCGTCGGAAACATTTTTCGAATTATTTTTCTTTGTGGCTTTTATATTGTTACGCGCAGAATAGACCGAGACGTGTACGGCTGAAGGGGCCGTTTATTACGACGCGAAGGTGAGCGCAGGAGCGGCCAACACGTTGAATATCGCAGCGTCGTCGTCTTCTGTCTAGCTGCTGCCGCTCGGGGCAGCCAGCACGTTCACTGGTCTTTGTTTTCCTCGCGGATACGTGCCTTTTTACGTGGGCGAAGCTCATCAACATTAGACTTGACTTTTTCGGCTGGACAACTTGTCATCTCATCCTGGGATATATTTGACGATGGATCGAGTAGTGACCACATTCCGATTACCTTTGAAATTATGTTATCACATCAGGCTCCTGTTATACGGCAGCGACGGTTCATCAATTATAAAAAATATAAAACTGTTTTACAATCAGCGATATCCTCACTGACCGAATGTAATGAACAAAAAAGAGCTGACTCAGTACTAGCATGTATAACCTCTGCTGTTCAACCGGCAGAGTTTTCTGTTAGATCCGGGACTACAACGTCAACCTCGGCTTGGTGGAATGACGCATGTACGCTAGATTATAGGAGGCGGAAAGCTGCATGGAAACGCCTTCGTCATAACCATTCACCGAAAAACTGGATTGACTTTAAATTCTATGCAGCAATTTTTAAGCGAACCGTTGCCTTAGCTAAAGATAAGCACAAGTCCGATTTGCATTCGTATCTGTCGAAACCGAATAAAAGAGCTGCACTGTACAAATTTTTACGCAACAAGAAATCATCACAGCTTTTGACGTACTCGCAGTCCGTAGTGCTATCCCCTAAAGAGGCATCTGACTTGTTAGAAGATATAGCGCAAGGGCTCGCAACGCGTTTCGCTTCGACGTGTTTGAGATCCATTACGATCGAACGCTCGACATCGGACTTTCTGAAAGTTAACATGGCTGAACTGGTGGATGTCATGTTAACTCTGAATCAAGCGGCTCCTGGTCCGGATCAGATCACAAACTCTATGATTAAGTTAATGTTCAATTCCTATCCCGATGAACTTTTGAATATAGTGAATTGTTCGTTACAGTACACATGGATTCCGACCTCATGGAAAATTGCTAAAGTTGTTCTGCTACGTAAGGATCAAAGTCTCGGATATGTTCTGGATAACATTCGGCCCATCTCGCTTACTTCAAACTTAGTTAAGATAATTGAAAAAATTATTCATAATCGGCTAAGTGAATTTATTTCTTGTCAGGGTATCCTTTCTCCAAGACAAATAGGATTTAGGCAGGGTTGTTCAATATGGTCGGCTCATATTGATTTGGAAAGCCGAATTCGTCTTGCAGGAGCCTCTGGTCATATTTCTGCATTAGTTACATTAGATATTGCAAAAGCCTATGATAGTGTTGAACACGGTATATTGATCTCTAGATTAGTGAGCTGTGATGTGCCAAATTACATTGTATCCTGGGTCCAGGAGTTCCTGTCCGAGAGACAATTCTTTTGTTGTCATGAAGGGGTCACGTCTAGATCGTATAAGCAAACGAGAGGTGTTCCGCAAGGATCAGTTCTTTCGCCACTTTTATTTAATATTTTATTATCATCAATCCCAGTTCATCAAGATGTTCACCTTTACGTCTATGCTGACGACATCGCATTTTTCTCGTCATCCCAAGATATCAATACTTTATACAAAATTTTACAATCTTATTTGGCTGCGCTTGAGGTATGGCTGGACGGACTTTCTTTTTCGCTGAACGTCAGTAAATGCGCGGTACTTGTATTCCCAGTATCAGATCCCCTTTTTGTTTCACTTCATTATCGTAATGAACAAATTCCGCAAGTAACGGCATTAAAATATCTTGGTATTGTTTACACAGACAACTTAAATTGGCAACAGCAAATTGAACAAAACACTCGTAAAGCTGAACGCGCCATGGGATTGTTGCGCCGGTTTTGCAATAAAAATTCAGGGATGCGTAGAGCAACTTTACTTATGGTGTATAAACTTTACGTACGCCCCATTTTGGAATTCGGTTGTGTTCTTTTTTCCGGAAGTGCTGCTTACAAGTTAAGACCTCTAATATTGCTGGAAAGGCAGGCGCTGCGTCTGTGTCTCGGGCTACCGAAATGTGTGGCTAATAACGTGCTATATTTGGAAGCTCGAGTCATGGAACTTGAGGCAAGATTTAAACAGCTTGCTGTGCAGACATTCTTAAAGCTTTACGATGCACCTCTCTCCCGTTCACAGGCAGTGTTCATCACATCTCCTGATTCTTTCTTTATGCACCCGTGTGACGGTTCCGAAGGCCACAAGTCATTTTTGTTGAGTCTCTGGTATCGGACCTACGCGTTTCCCTTACGAACCTAACTTCCCAAAACCAGTGTCCATTGCAGCTTAATTTAGTTTTCGATGATATTTTTCCCAACAATGCTAAGTTACTTCCGAAGCGTTTTCTCGAAGGCCTTCTTCAGGATCATCTCGGTCAATTTCCTGGCCACTTGGTTATTTCTACAGACGCAACGCAGAATCTTCAGAAGGCCGGAGTCGGCATCTTTTCCCATCAGCTTAATTGGTCTTTTGCGCTACGACTGCCCGATTTCACCCCAATATTTCTGGCAGAATTTCTGGCCATCAGTTTGGCAATTAGAAAACTAAATTCCCAGCAATCAAAAGTTATTATTATTACCGATGCATTATCAGTTTGTGTTCACTTAACGTCCGCTAAGCAATCGCATCTTCACAGGATATTTTTGACTCTTGTTCCACATAGCCTATCAGAGGTTCGGTTCTTGTGGGTCCCCGGGCATGCTGGAATTTTCCTAAATGAAGCAGCTGACTCGCTCGCTACGGCGTCTTTAAATGGCCCGGTTCTTAATATAGTTCCTCATTTTCCTCTCATTACAGGAGAAAGATTCAAGCGCTTGTTATTTTTAAAAAAACAGTCAAACAGCTCTCATACAATCTGATGAGTTCAATCACTTGCAGTTTTCATGGAACACCACTAAATGCCTTTCACGTCAATGCGAAGTGACCCTCACTAGCTTTCGCTGTAGAGTTCCCCGGCTAAATTATTACCTTCAGAAATCTGGCTTGTCATTAACTAACCTCTGTGTAATTTGCAATGAACCAGAAACAATAGAACACTTTCTTCCCTCATGCCGCCGTTTCGCCTCACTCCGCCGAATATATCTTGAAATCCCTACTGGTCAACTGGACTTAACACTGACTACCTCCAACCTGTTATCATTTGGAGCCGGGCAGTTTGGCACAAGCCGCAGTGCTGTGGTTACTGCGCTACATAAGTTCTTACAAGCAACCGGAAGGTTACGCTGCTAGTGTTGCCGACCGTTGGAGAAAAAAAACATAATTTTTTCCTATCTTTATTTATAGAATTTTTATAATCATTTTACCTATCTGACTTTTCATTTACATTGCATTTTATCCTCTTTTTTTATGTTGCGCAGCCTTTATTTTTTCCCTACATAACAATCAGTGTGGCCAATCCCCCCTTGTGGGTATGAGCCAGCCTCTCGTAGGCGACAAAACAAAACAAAACAAATTTCTCTCCTCACAGCCGAAGCCCGCCGGGCGAGTTAGGTCATTCACCTTGGTGTGAAGAACTTCAAGCGAACAACATGAACAACTTGAGTTTTAGCAGCTCTTCGACCACTCGCCGTGAGGCGAGCTATTGTGTACGTGACCTCGGCGAGCTATTGTGTACGTGACCTCGGTGAGAACAAGGCTCCCACACGGGAGCCTTGTTCACAGTGAAGTTTAAAAAAAAAAGATGCTCCTTAGAAGGGAGCGATTTTTTTCGTTTTTTTTTGTTTTGTACTTCACTGTGAACAAGGCTCCCATAAGGGAGCCGAAACGTCTCGTTTTGTTTTAAATTGTTTTTACTGTGGTCGGCGTTTCTTCTTCTTTTGCGATGCCTCCTCCCGACCAGACGGGATTCCGTCAAACCCTGGATTTCATTAATGTTACTATTACTGCACAGGAAATACGATAAAAAGTGCGGTTACAACATGGTGTACGGAAAGTTTTCACGTAGCGGCACACTGGAACAAGCGATGCATTGAAAATTCCACGTAGCTCACAGACGACATGCTGTGGAGGGGGGAGTTGACACAAGGGGGGGGGGGGGGGCACATTACTGTCGGAGGCTGAGCCGTGCTCCTAAGAAGGGAGAGTCAGCATTTTTAGATGTGAAGCATCTTATGGCGAAGCTTAATCCGGTGGTGGTGTGCGGCGTGACCTCCCTTACTGCGCATGCGCAAACCCTTTCAAAAAAAAATAAAAAATAAAAAAACCTCCTCTCCCCCCTCTCTCTCCTCTAGGCATCCCTCCCCGCGGCATCCACACCCTCACTGCGCATGCGCCGCCACTCCTCTCTCCCCTCCTATGCTCCCCCCCTCTCTCCTCTAGGCATCCCTGCCCACGCTCCCACTGCGCATGCGCGTCCCCCCCTCTCTCACCTCTCCTACGCTCCCCCCCTCTCTCCTCTAGGCATCCCTGCCCACAGCGTCCACACCCCACTGCGCATGCGCGTCCCCCCCCTCTCTCTCCTCTCCTTCGCTCCCCCCTCTCTCGCCACACGACGCAGACGCAGGCAGCGTCTGCTAGCGAGTTTCTAGGTTGAAAAAACCGACTGCTCGCGCTGCACAACCGTTCACTGTCCATCCCGTATATATGGCAATGGATCTTGACCTCCAATGTGGTGCCGGTGGGAGATTTCTCCTGTGCGTTGTTGAACAATAAAAATTCGCAGCGTGCGCGTTAACTAAAAGCGCACTGCGGGTCTCTGTGTCCAGTCGTAGTCTTCTGCCTCTCATTGCCCATTAGCAGCGATTGGCATGTTCCAGCAGGAAACACCGGTCCATCACTGCGTGCTCTGCGCCTCCTCAGTTTTCTCTCCTGCGCAACGCTGCGATAGCGCCAGCGTCAACGCCACCGCCAGTTAGCGCCCGCTGCTTCACATCTACACATGGTTCCCTTTAGCGGGAGATGGTGTAATTTTTTCGTCTTCTTCAACCTTGACCCCTCCTCCCCTCGCCTTTACTGTCGTTCGGCGTCATTGTCTCGAAACTTGCTTGACCAGGCAGGGAAAGGCAGCCAGCTCGATGGAAGGATAAGTTGTAGCGAGAGCAGGCTTTTTCGCTCCGGCCAGCAGAATTCTTCAAGAAGTGTCGGTGTGTGGACATGTGCGGAGGAAAGTCAAAAACGTTTGCGAGACGGATACGCGGCAAGATTCCAGCACTGTTTTCGGCAGAGATCACCGCAGCTAGCAGCCAGCGGCTACGTGCTTCCATATTGGACTCACTCGCTTCATTTAAGGACACGTCTTGACTGCTCTTACGTCTGCCCAGTCAGATTTTAAATGCGAATGCATTTCATAGTCGGGCTATGTCAGGCATCCGGCGTTGGCGTTGTGCGGCGTTGTCCGCGGAGGAGGAGGATAGGTTGAGGAAGTGTGCGCGCCGGCAGGTTTTAGATGTGAAGCATCTTATGGCGAAGCTTAATCCGGTGGTGGTGGTGTGCGGCGTGGCCACCCTTACTGCGCATGCGCAAACCCTTTCAAAAAATAAAATTAAAAAACCTCCTCTTTCCTTCTCTCTCCTCTAGGCATCCCTCCCCGCGGCAACCACACCCTCACTGCGCATGCGCCTCCCCTCCTCTCTCCCCCTGCTACGCTCCCCCCCTCTCTCCTCTAGGCATCCCTGCCCGCGCCGTCCACACTCCCACTGCGCATGCGCGTCCCACCTCTCTTCTTCTCTCCTACGCTCCCCCCTCTCTTCTCTAGGCATCTCTGCCCGCAGCGTCCACACTCCCACTGCGCATGCGCCCCCCCCCCCCTCTCTCTCTCCTCTCCTACGCTCCCCCCCTCTCCCTCTCTCGCCTCGCGACGCCGATACAGGCAGCGTCTGCTAGCGAGTTTCTTGGTTGAAAAAACCGACTGCTCGCGCTGCACAACCGTTCACTGGCCACCCCGTATATATGGCAATGAATCTTGACCTCCAAGGTGGTGCCGGTGAGAGATTTCTCCTGTGCGTTGTTGAACAATAAAAATTCGCAGCGTGCGCGTTAACTAAAAGCGGACTGCGGCGGAGCTCGGCGGAGCTATATATGAAAAAAAGAATTAAAAAAAAAATAAATAAAAAAAATTAAAAAAAACTAGAAAAAGCAAAAAAAATTCGCTGCGCCTTGCTCCCGACCGGGCTGCAGAAATCAGGCGCCTTTTTCCTTCTTCGAACCACAACCACCATATATAAATGGAGTGAAGCGCGCGCGAAATGCATTCGCATTTCCTCACGATTCCCTTCGGGGAGGTGGGCGCATTTTTTTTTGTTCTCTTTATCGTGCGTTTGCAATTGACCATGCCTTTTATTCGCTCGTGTTCTTACCGATCCAAGAGCCACACGTGAAAGGTATTCATGCATGCTTCTTTTTCCGTTACATTCTTACCTTCAGATAAGAAATGCGTGCGAGCGTGTCTACCTTGTTTAGATGTATAGTATGTGGAACCTTGCGGCACCACTCGCAACGTTTTTCAGGTCGCGTGCTGTTTTCTTCGGGTACATCTTTAATTCGGCTTCTTTCGTTTACATCACCAGTATTTTTTGTTTCGTGATTTGTCACCGTCATTGCCGAAAAGCGCGATATCGTCCACAAAACACAAGTACCTATAATATCATAGGTACTTCGTTAATTCTTAATCATATTTTTTCCCCTTCTATGTTTTTAAATATTTATTCTGAATGTGCCGTGAATAACATTGAAAAGATTGTAACTCTTCGCCTGACGCCATCCTCGATCATATTTTCGTGTATTTCATGAGGAATACGGTGGATGTGGGATAGTTTTAGATGTTGGCTACGGTATCTATAGCTGTTTAAGTGTTCCTTTATGGCATCATTATTCCGGAACCTCTGGCGTGTGTTCATGTGTGAATAAATTTCTGTTTATCACTTTGCAAATGTGTTGCTCCTTCATTACCTAGACCCATGCGTAACTGATGCAACAGGACTTTCATCCTTTTAGGTGTGTTGGAGACAATATTGACTTTCTTCTCGGCCTTGCACGGTTCGACAGAATTTTGGGTCTCAATGCTGCCCTAAGACCCCAAATGGGTCGTTCTGCTTACGAAGTATTTACCGAATAAGGCGCCAACGGTAGTCGATGAATGCTGTTGTGCCGCGAATAGGTTTTTTTAGCAGTGCAGACTTACAGTACAGTAGTCCCACGAATGCCGAACTATGCATGGTCGGCACGCAGCCGTTTCACTTTATCACACGCGTATCAGCCTCTCGAATCAAGCTACTGTACGCATCGAGCAACTACCGCCGGTGTCCCCATCTAAACTGGCTACGAGCAGACTACAACGGCAGAGTATATTACCTTACTCACCGCACGGTAAATTACCATAATAACGAGTGCTAACCGTCGCACCGGCGGCTTCCCGACGTCGGCGAGACCGACACCACGCCAGCATCGGCCAGCTTACATAGGCTCAATGACGGCTTGCCATCATCTGCTGAATAACGGCGGGCCGGTCTCGGACCGACGCTGGCAAGCCGTCATCGGCCGAATGTCGGCAAGCCCTCATCGGCCCAACGCCGGCTAGCCTTCGTCGGTCCAACACCGGCTAGCCCTCGTTGGCCCAACGCCGGCTAGCCCTCATCGGCCCAACGCCGGCTAGCCCTCATCGGCCCAACGCCCGCTAGCCCTCATAGGCCCAGCGCCGGCTAGCCGACATCGGACCGATGTGGGTGAAAGTAGCACGAGCGTGATTTGCCGACATGGGGCCAATATAGCCGCCGACGTTTGCCGACATTGGGACCAAGATCGGTCCAATGCCGGCGTGCTGCCTGGGGATGTTCCACTTCAAGCCACGCAGAACGGTGTCCATACATCTCTCGAACGTCGCCGGAGCGTTGCACAGTCCGAATAGCATGACATTAAATTCAAAGAGGCCATCAGGGGTTACAAAGGCAGTCTTTTCCTTGTCCTCGGGATGCATCGGAATTTGCCAGTAGCCGGATCGCAAGTCTACTGACGAAAAGTAAGAGGCGGAATGTAGGCAGTCGATTGCGTCATCAATACGAGGTAGAGGGTACACGTCCTTTTTTGTTACGGCATTCAATCGGCGATAGTCGACGCAAAACCTCCAAGATCCATCTTTCTTTTTAACAAGAATCACTGGAGCTGCCCACGGACTAGCCGACTCTTGTATAACTCCCTTTTTCATCATCTCTTGCACTTGGTCATTGATAATTTGGCGCTCGGTATCTTCGGATAATTTGGTGCCCGGTATCTCTTCTTGCGGACCAAGAGGTCGTAGGTTCGACTCCCGGTGACGGATCTTTTTTAGATGTGAATCATCTTATGGCGAAGCTTAATGCGGTGGTGGTGGTGGTGTGCCGGCGTGACCACCCTTACTGCGCATGCGCAAACCTTTCAAAAAAAAATAAAATAAAAAAACCTCCTCTCCCTACTCTAGGCATCCCTCCCCGCGGCAACCACACCCGCTCTGCGCATGCGCCTCCCCTCCTCTCTCCCCTCCTACGTTCCCCCCTCTCTCCTCTAGGCATGCCTGCCCGCGGCGTCCATACTCCCACTGCGCATGCGCGCCCCCCATCTCTCTCCTCTCCTACGCTCCCCCCTCTCTCCTCTAGGCATCCCTGCCCGCGGCGTCCACACTCCCCACTGCGCATGCGCGTCCCCGCCCTCTCTCTCCTCTCCTACGCTCCCCCCTCTCTCGCCTCGCGACCCCGACGCAGGCAGCGTCTGCTAGCGAGTTTCTTGGTTGAAAAAACCGACTGCTCGCGCTGCACAACCGTTCACTGGCCACCCCGTATATATGACAATGGATCTTGACCTCCAAGGTGGTGCCGGTGGGAGATTTCTCCTGTGCGTTGTTGAACAACAAAAATTCGCAGCGTGCGCGTTAACTAAAAGCGGACTGCGGGTCTCTGTGTCCAGTCGGAGTCTTCTGTCTCTCACTGCCCATTAGCAGCGATTAGCATGTTCCAGTAGGAAACATCGCTCCATCACTGCGTGCTTTGCGCCTCCCCAGTTTTCTGTCCTGCGCAACGCTGCGATGAGCACCAGCGTCAACGCCACCGCCAATGTAAGCGTTAGCGCCCGCTGTTTCACATCTACGCATGGTTCCCTTTAGCGGGAGATGGTGTAATTTTTTTCTTTGTCTTCCGATCATTCGTATTTTTTCGACGTCATTTCCGTGACGGAAATACGTCACTGAAATGCTGGTGGACCCCGGCATAAAACACTTTCGTGTTAAAAGTTCGCCTGCTCATGCGAGGTGTTAAACAAGAACTGTTCGTAGAACTTGTCCGCAACCCGCCCACGACGGTCGCCGAATTCATCACCGAGGCTACAACAGCGGCCGTGCTACAACTATAGAAAAGGCGCTTGAGATGCCGACAAGGTAGTGCAACGGCCGCTCACTCACTACGGACCACGCTGAAGTTAAAGCCCACAGCAGCGACCATCTGCGCGAAAATCCGAGTGGTCCATGGAAGTTTGCAGCGCGAAAAACGAGACGACGCACACAGGGAGAACAGACAAGTACAGCGCTTGTACTTGTCTGTTCTCCGTGTGTGCGTCGTCCCGTTTTTCGCGCTGCTAACTTCCATGGATCCATACCAACTGGCCCAGCTTTCTACACTTCTCCGAGTGGTCGTTCGTGAAGAGGTGCGTAAGATATTTCCGGAATCGCAGCCTCGAGTGGACTCAATCACTGACATTGTTCGGGAAGAAGTCCAGAAAGCGTTGGGAATTCCCGAACCTCCGCAGCCTCATCCGGAGGCTATTAACTACGCTGCTGCAGTAAAGTCCCTGGATATTTTTTGCAAAGTACCGTCTTTCTTTCAACCGAGCCGCCACACCGCGCGCCCTCCTTTCCCGCCTCTCGTGTTCTCGCCCGGTAAAGGTAACGAAAATCGCGCGTGTTATCAGCGTGACATAACATTCTTGATAGGAAGGTGGCGAGAGCCGCGTTATAGGGCCGATGCCCGCACTGCGGCCGTTTGGGAGAGGATATTGAGGAAAGTGTTGCTACTTCCTATATTAAGGGGCTTTATGCTTTAGTGCTTCGTAACGCCCCCTCTCCGCGCCCACGTCAAGACGCCGCACCACCGCATTTTCGCCGCCACACGCCGCCGCCACCAACGCCGTACCGCCCAAATGTCGGCGAGCGCAACGCTCCGAGGAACACCGACGTGTGGCGCGCCACCAATCACCGCCCACCATGCTACCACTGCGGAGAAGCTGGCCACACATACCGCCGCTGCCAGTACCGACAGGTGGGGCTACGTGCTTTCGCCGTCAATGGGCCGCGTCCGCAGCCAGGTCAACGAACTCGCGACACCAGGGACTTCATCACCGGGGCACAGTGGCAACAACGACGACCATACCGTTCACCGTCGCCCGGCCACTACACCTCGCCACACCGCCGGCCGTACACTGGCCCAACCCGAGACCGGTGACTAAGACCGTATCCGGAAAACTGAGGGCAGCAACCGATGGAGGTGCGGTTGCTGTACGACGACCACGCCGCGACGAAATCTAAAGAACCTGTCGCAAGCCGAACGCAAGCCGAAGCGAAGGTGAAGTCGAAACATCACAGCCCGAAGACCTGAAGACGCAACGCAGAAGCAGCGAAGCAAAGCGACGCAGCCGTGATCCGACGCCACGACTTAACCGCAACGCCAGACGACGAAGTAGCGACCTCGACGTTCTTATCGATGGCCACAGCGTAATATCTCTCGTCGATACTGGAGCCGACTATTCCGTCATCAGTGGGACGTTCGCCGCGAAGTCGAAGAAAGTTAGGACTGCTTGGGAAGGCCCGGAAATCCGGACAGCAGGAGGTCACCTTGTAACGCCAGCAGGAATCTGCACAGCGAGAGTCTCCATTAACAACCGGATTTAACCCGCAAGCTTCGTAGTACTACAGCGTTGCTCGAGAGACGTCATCCTTGGTATGGACTTCTTGAGCATTCATGGTGCAATCATCAATTTGATGTGCAAGTCGATAACACTATCCGCGATGCGCAGCGCCTATAGAGGGGCGCCACTGAAAGCCGCGTAGCGGCGGCCGTCGGAACCGCAAGCGGGCCGCGTAGCAGACGCCTCCTTTCACTGCAAGCAAGCATGACAGAAGTGCGCGCGTGCGATTTGCCGCTTTTGCGCGTCCCAAATTATTACTTTTGCGGCGATAGTGTGCGCAAAAGAGCCGCACTTTAAAATAGTGAACCAACGCGTGAACTAACGTTTTTTCTCGACACAGTAGCTTCGTTTACGTGCCATGTGTTTATATAGCAGATTTTGAGGGAGCGCTGTCGCACCGGCACATGGATTTCAGGGGTTGTGGCCACGCGAAGGGTCAGCGTTGGCTAAAACTTTGAAACCAGCACGATAAACTTGTGAAAAAATATCTCGGCAGCTTGTGCTAGTGGCGCAAGGGTTTCCTATTAGCATTGTTATAACCGGCAAGGCGGCCTGCAAGGGACGCTGATCGGCATGCCCTCCAAACGCAGTCCGCGTGCAGCAGGAACGCAAGATGTGTTCTTGTGCGCTGCAGGGAACGCGCATCGGCGTTGCTGGTACACGCAGTCCGCGTCCTGTGAAAAGACTTGACGAGACGCGCGTGTACGGACGGATATAAAAGGAGCGCATCGAGAGTGCGCTGGGGGCCTCTTGTCGCTTGCGAACTCTTCTCAAGTAAAGGCGCGTCTCTACGCCTAGTTTGTTTACTCTTGTAAATATGTAAATCAACGTGCCTTTTTTGTAAGCAAGAAGCCTCGCAAGAGTTCTTTGCCGGAGCCTGGGCGGCAGCCTGTACCCCCTCCTCGGTCACATCAGCATGAAGTCATGTTACGAGGCATTCAAAAGGAGGTTGAATCGGTTGAATGTCCTGTCACAATACTTCAATCCGCACAGGTGCCATGTTTTGCAGCCAATATGCGTAGAGTTGAGGCGAGAACACAGCGAACATTCTGCACCGGTGATCGCATTCCAGTGCCATCAATAGGTAGAATGCAGCCGATTTCGTGCAGCCGATTTCGTGCAGCACATGTGTGATTCCACGGCGCTTTTGTAAAGGAGCCGTCACCTGCCCCACATTCTCTGGCATTGCGCTTCGCGCCATTCGTTTTTCAAGAGAGCCTAGGCATCGCGTCTTATCAGTAATAACAACCTCATCTGCATTGTAGCGTCTACAATGCAGGCGACGCGACCAAGCGTAAACGCAGTGGCGTTCGCTGAAGACGTAGCGACATAAATGGAGAAATAAAAACACGGTAATCGCTCTAACAATGTCGTAAAGAAAGCGCGATTGCTTACCTTCTGCGTCGGACAGCCGCAATCCACCGACTTCGCATCTCGCTCATGAAATAGCACCGGAAACCTGTAGAAGTGCGTTTCTGGCGATTTTTTGTATGTGTTTGAGCAGCCGAAAACGCGGCAGTTATTTTTCGACATCACTGAAGCCCGACAGAGGCGTTAAAGCACGATGAAAACACGTCCATCCGCGCACACATGTACACGCTCGCGGGAAAACTGCTCGCCCGAGCCCGCCTGCGCTTCCGCGCCGTGGCGGCAGATGGCGTCGTCGGCGCTTTGCGCATCGCCTATTCTCAGAAAAAGCACTATCGCCGCACACGTCACCCGAAAAGCTCGCCCTTAAATGTACTGGAAGATCAGGTTACCATTTCGCCTTGCTGACGCGTTGTCGTTTCTGTCGGCACTCAGGAATCGAGAGACTTCGAAGGCGTCATTGAAGGCAACTAGCACCTGTTGACCAACCATGAGATTTGCGTCACAAGAGGAACCGCCGAGCTGCGCGGAGGGGAAGCAACAGTGCTGCTCACAAATTTCATTAACGAGTACAAGCACGTGAACAAACGCACGACGATCGCCTTCATCGAACATATTGAGGAAGCCACCTGTGCTCTCTCATTGACTGATTCAGCGGAACCGACTCCGACGAACCAAGCCCTTCAACCAGCTTCCGACGTCAATCCGAGCCTTCCGACGCATAAACAAAAACAGATCAGAACGCTGTTCCTGCAATAGAAGGACTGCTTTTCGGTCGTGGTCAAGAGTTCGACAGACCCCAGCCGCAAAACATCGCATCATAATAGAGGAAAGTGCCTGGCCACTCCGTCAGAGCCCGTGCAGAGTGTCGACGCGAGAACGCGGGGCCATGAAAACACAAGTCGACGAAATGCTACGCGATGACATCATCCAGCCTTCGAACAGTCCGTGGGCGTCCCCCCTTGGTCTTAGTGAAGATGGACGGTACCCTTCGCTTCTTCGTAGATTATCGCCGCCAGAACAAAGAGACAAAAAAATGTGTACCCTCTCCCACGAAAAGACGACGCTTTCGATGGACTCCACAGCGCGAAGTACGTTTTGTCGATGGACCTCAAGACCGGCTGCTGGCAAATTGAAGTCGGCGAGAGAGACCGCGAAAACACTGCCTATATAACACCAGACGGCCTCCTCGAGTTCAAGGTTATGCCGTTCGGTCTTTGCTCAGCTCCTGCGACCTTCCAACGCGTCAAGGATACAGTGCTGGCCCGCTTGAAGTGGCAGACTTGGCTCGTGTACTTGGACGACGTCGTTGTGTTTTCTTCAAACTGCGACGAACACCTGCATGGCCTTGAAGATGTACTTCAATAAATCAAGAGTTCCGGACTCACTATAAAGCCAGAAAAGTGCCACTTTGCGTACGAGGAGCCCTTGTTCTTGGATCACGTGCTTATAACATCTAGAGTTCTCCCCGACCCATGGAAAAGAGCGGCCAGCGCTGCTTTCCCACCACCCACCGACAAAAAGGCCGTACGACGATTTCTTGCTTTGTGCGCCTATTGCAGACGTTTCGTCGAGGGATTTCCACGGGTCGCTGAGCCGCTAACTCACCTCCCGAAAAACGACGTGGAACTCACGTGAGAAACAACACAAGTCGAAGCATTTCAACAGCTGAAACGACGCCTGCAGACACCACTGATACTTACGCACTTCGACGAATACGCCGACACCGAAATCATCACCGACGCAAAAAGCAGCCTAGGACTCGGAGCCGTCCTAGTACAGAGAATTGACGGACTCGAAAGGGTCATCAGTCATGTTAGCCGGTCGCTATCCAAGGCGCAAGCCAACAGAAAAGGAGTGTCTTGCCATCATCTGGGCTACATCCAAGTTTCGCCCCTACCTCTATGGCAGGCCTTTCAAACCTGTGAGCGACCACGACGCCTTGTGGTGGCTGGCTAAATTGAGGGACAATTCAGGTCGCCTCGGATGGTGGAGTCGCCAACTCCCAGAATTTCACATTACCATCGTTTACAAGTCTGGACGAAAGCACTCCGATGCCGACTGCCTGTCCCGTCCCCCGTTGAACCACCGCCACCTGACCACGAGGAGGGTGACTACTTCTTCAGAACCTTAACTGCCGATGACTTCGACGAACGACAGCGAGCCGATCCGGAACTCAAGGGTCCTTGTGGAGTACCTCGAGGGCAAGGCCACCGTTCTTTCATAGGTATTCAAGCGAGGACTGGCGTCGTTTTTTTTTTTGCGAAAGAGCGTTCTACTTAAAGAAAAAGTTCTCGCCATTTCGGGCCAACTACTTCCTCGTAGTGTTTTCAGCGTTATGTCCTGAAGTTCTGGATGCTCTGCATGACGACTCGAGGGCTGGACACCTTAGATTTTTAAATACCAACTAATCAGCACCTATATTCTTGGAGCAACTAACACCTTTCGTCTTCCCTTTTCACGTGCGTGAAGGCGGAAATTTTTTACATTTTAATCGTGCGATAATTATATACATAACATATACGATGATGACTCCAGCAGCAAAATATTAACGCGAGAGCGTTAAAAGCGCTCGTTTCGCAGAAATTCCGGCGTCGGCGTCGGTGTCGGCGTCGGTGTCGTTGGTTGTGAGCGAAAAATCATCTTGTCCGTGACCGAAAAATCGACAAAGGTGCAAATAAAATAAAAAAATAAAAATTTCAGGGTGCGAACGAGGATCGAACCCAGGCCGTCTGCGTGGAAAGCAGGTGTTCTACCACACAACCACGCTTCTGCTTGGGATTGCACTGAAAATAACTTCATCTGCTTGGAAATGCAGTGAAAATAACTTTGATGCTTTACAAACACACGTGTCATGTATGCAGCGTCACAATAAAACATGTAATATCTCAGTAATATTGCGTGGTATAAGCGTACATTGCTATCGGGCGTCAGAAGATGTGAATATCATAACGACATTGTTGTTGAAAGATGTCCACCCAGTAACAAAGGCACACACGTTACTGCGCGTATTCCCTAAAGGCCACGTAGTGGGTGCCTAGCAAGTTCAAAAAGGTTTCCCGCATTTCCTGCGCATAATTGCTCGTGGTTTAAAGCATGCTACCCATTGCATAGTATCCACTAAGTGATTGAACTACGCACTAGGGACAGGATATCTCTATCGCGTTCAACTCTTAAACAGTGATGTTCCGTGCGGGAATTTTCCCTTTTTCAGGGCATTTTCGACAGTAATTTTGGACGAAAGGGAAAAAGGGAATCTTCGCGATATTGCAGGGAATTTTGAGGGGCGGCGAAATTTTTTTTTATAACGATGAAAACACTGTGGACAGAAGGCTTTCGCATGTCGCAATCGTTTCTGTCGCATGTAACGCGCCAAACCACAGCCTCTAAGGTTCCTTTTTGAAGACCATATTCTTTCTTGAGATAATTCAACGCAGAAACATTGATGACATTGATTTGACTGACTGCTGGTTTGTGTGGCCAGCGATTCAGCTGCCCGGCGAAAGTTTAAGCCTGTGCTCAAAGCCCGCCCATCTTGATCTGGTGAATCTGTTCATACTTATGAATATTGTCAATCAAAAAGCAAATATTACGCATATTTGAGGCGCAATATCAATACGTACAGGTGCTCCCAAAGTAAAACGGAGCACGCGAGCTGTGGCCAAGCTACGCAAAAGTGAATGCCAGCACACTCCATCAGATAAGTGGTTCTTTATTTTTATACAGAAATGACGGCACTATCGTTTGGCACATTTCCGTATAAAAATAAAGAACCGCTGCTGTGATGGAACGCGCTGGCATTCACTTTTGCGTAGCTTGGCCACAGCTCGAGTGCTCCGTTTTACTTTGGGAGCACCTGTACGTATTCGGCAGTGTGTGTGTTTATTTAGAAAATGCATAGATACGTAATGCGTTCTGCGGTCAAAAGTTCTGCGGTCAATTGAAAGGTTTCCCGGTCAATATATATTGTAGTCACTTCACATTTATTTATTTTTTTACGGTAGTTTGCAGAACCGTTCCTAATCAAGTCAATAAAATGTTAAATACCACCACAAAAAGCGTGTTTTATTTCACAATATTTAGTCACCATTATTGAAAAGTTGACGTGCTTTTTTGTACAAAATGTGGTGCATATAGATACAGAGTGTCTGCTAGGCACATTAATGTACGCCACGTCACTCAGTAACAAAAAAAAACAACAACAACAATAATAAACTTTTCTTCCTATGCAGTGGCCGTGTGCATGAGCACATACAGCATTCCTTCCGCATCGCATACCGCTTAAAGCGAGCTCCAAGGTAGCTCCTTCGTAGTATTAAAAGCCGATCTCAGAGGCGATGCTTTGAGTTGGGCAGGAAAGATGAGAAAGCGATGGGGAAGAGCCTTAAACACGTCGAACACTATACATATATATATATATATATATATATAAACTTTTTTTTGTGCAGGGAAATATGAGGGGATTTTTGGCGATGTATGCGGGGAAAAATGCCGGAAATAGAGAATTTTTGGGCCTCGGAAAGGGAATTCTTCTGTCCAGGACGGAACATCACTGCTCTTATGGCGAAGCTTAAGGGTCCCTCAATTTTTTTACATGTTGTATTGTGACGCCTATACAGGACGCGTGTGTTTGTAAACCATGCAAGTTCATTTTCACTGCATTTCCAAGCAGAGGAAGTTATTTTCAATGTAACTCCAAGCAGAAGCGTGGCTGTATGGTAGAACACCTGCTTGCCTCGTACACGGCCTGGGTTCGATCCTCACTCAGACCCGGAAATTTTTATTATTTATTTTATTTGCTTCTTTGGCGATTTTTCGGTCACGGACAAGATGATGATTTGTCGCACACAACCAACGACGCCGCCGCCGACACCGACACCGGAATTTCCTGCGAAACGAGCTCTTTAACGTTATCGCGTTAAAAAAAATTGGGGGGACCCTTACGCTTCGCCTTTAACAGTTGAACTCGATAGCGATGTCCTGTCCCTCTAGTGCGTACTTCAATCACTTAGTGCATACTATGTAATAATTTATCCTGGAATACGCATGTTTCTAACATATGTAAGTCAGGCCTTTCGTAAGCTTTGCTTTTTAAGGCATAAATTAAAACAGGCTCCCTTCAACACTCGTCTAAGAGCTTATTACTCGCTAATCCGTCCGAAATTAGAATATGCATGCATTGTGTGGGATCCTTACACCAAACGTAACACTGACGCATTAGAAATGATACAACGCAAAGCAGTTAGATTCATTTTTTCCAAATACCGTTCAACTGACTCCCCAACAACCACAATGCTAGCTAATAACATTCCAACGTTGCAACTACGGCGGAAAATTCTCAGACTAAAATTCTTGTTCTTACTGAAAAATAACCGTTTATCCCTTAACCCACAGCCTTTTATAAATCCGCTCGAAGCACGTCGGACAAGGCATCGCCAATGCTGAATCCCATAACGCCTTATAGCGCTAAAACTAACTTATTTAAGTATTCATTTTTTCCCACGTACAATAACAGACTGGAACAACTTACCTTGTGAACGTCTGTCCAATCTTGACGCTATTGCACAATTAAGATTATAAGGTATTTTGTCTGTTTTTTTTTGTTTCCTTTTTTCTTGTTTTTTCTTTCCTTCTTATTGCTCTAAACATGTATATGCTTTGTTTATATGCCAATGTTTGTATAGCTATCCTTGTCTTGTTCCATACTTACAATGTTGCTTCCTTTTTTATTGTTTTTATTGCTTTTTTTTCCTTCTTATTGCTCTGAACATGTATATGCTTTGTTTATATGCCAATGCTTGTATAGCTATCCCTGTTTTGTTCCATACTTACAATGTTGCTTCCTTTTTTATATTTTGTACTGTTTTTCCCATGCCCCTCCTCCTTGGGCCCTTACTTGGGCCTGCAGTATGTCATAAATAAAAAAATAAATAAAATAAAACTTGCTATGTGCCCACTACGGTGTCTTAAGGGAATACGCGCGGTAACATGTGTGCCTTTTGTAATGGGTGGCTGGCTTTAAACGACCATGTCGTTGTCATATTCTCATGTTCTGACGCCCGATGGCAATGTACGCTTGTACCACGCAATGTTACTGCGATATTACTTGTTTTATTGTGAATCCTGTATACAGGACGCGTTTGTTTGTAAAGCATGAAAGTTATTTTCACTGCATTTCCAAGCAGAGGAAGTTATTTTTGCTATATTTCCAAGCAGACACGTGGCTGTGTGGTAGAACACCTGCTTGCCACGCAGACGGCCTGGGTTCGATCCTCACTCGGACCCGGAAATTCTTGTTATTTATTTCATTTGCACCTTTGTCGATTTTTCGGTCACGGACAAGATGATTTTTCGTTCACAACCAACGACGCCGACACCGACGCCGACGCCGGAATTTCTGCGAAACGAGCGCTTTACCGCTCTCGCGTTAATATTTTGCTGCTGTAGTCATCATCGTATATGTTATGTATATAATTATCGCACGATTAAAATGTAAAAAATTTCCGCCTTCGCGCACGTGAAAAGGGAAGACGAAAGGTGCTTAGTTGCTCCAAGAATATAGGTGCTGATTAGTTGGTATTTTATTGAATATCCGTTCGACATATGCTCATAAATATCACCATACGCCAAGAATATTCGCGTTCCCATCGTCGCTTTCGGGGCCTACTGATGCCTTACAATTTGAACCCGTTCCAGCAAGAGAGTTTTGCGTCGCCGACTGAACGCTTCCGAAACTACCTCAGGACGTAACCAACGGTAGCGCACCCACGGTCTAATCTAACACATCTGCCGGAACAGCCTTTCTTCAGATTTTCATACGAAAAGCACCACACTCAAGCATCTGTTAACTTTTTTTTAACTCACAGTGGTGGATGCGGAATTTTTCCGAGGGGGGGATAAACTTTTGTGAGAACCTGACATGAGCTCTTCTTGGCGTATAAATAAAATAAAAAAGCAAGAGGGTACGCTAAGGCCATCCTGGCCGCCCTTCTGTATTTATTGGCAGTGATAGCTCATCAAATGCTTGAAGTATACGCGGAGTAAGACAATACGCGCGCAAAGCATCTCACGAAGCCCTACCATGTTAAACTCACCAATCGAAAACAAACTACGAACACGCCCCAGCCAATGGCGTGGCCAGGTGTGGCACACCGGGCCCGTGCCCCCTTACCGAATATTTTTTTTCTTTTGTGCCATGGGATACAGAGCACAGAATGACACTCGATCATACCTGTACGGTCCCCGAACCCCTCTTCGGATCAAATGCGGGTCCCCCCCCCCCCCCCCCCCCGCCCCCTCCACTTCGAAACAAATTTCTGGTCCGTTCGCTGAGAATTGATTACGCGCACGAGTAGCCCTCTAACATTAATTGTTATCGCAATGTAATAAGCCCAGTAAGGCTGTCAACAGCAGCGCAGGCACGCCCGAGTAGCCGCGATCGATGCAGCTTTGAAGCTCGTAAACGAAGCCGGTTTGTCTGTGCCTGCAAGCACGCGCCGCGAGAACTGCCTCGTTCTGGCATGACGTGAAAGAGTGTTCTCTGATGAGTACCGACGCTGTCGCATACCGCATCTATTATTAACGGCGAACGTAAACACGGCGTCAGTCGTAATCAGCAGCCGGAGCAACGGAACTATCTGCCGCTCCTCGTCGGCCGCGAAGAGCTCTAATAACAAGGAGGTTAGTTTCCTGGAAACCTTTTTTCAGCATCCCAATTTCCTCAATCAGAGCAACACGGCACACAAAAATATCTCGGAATAGCCGCTCCTATGAGCCGTCACCCGTCGACGCGTACGTTCCGTGTGTGGACATGCGGAGAGCGCCTAGCCTTCAACATGGCGGAAACGCGTACGGTGGCCGCTAGATGGCAGCAGATTTTGCATAAGGTCTATTCCGGCCCGGCGACCATGTTTGGGTGTGGACGCCGATACATCGATGTGGTCTCAGAGAAAAACTTCTGCGACGGTACTTCGGACCGTATAGGGTACTTAGACATCTCGGCATAGTCGACTACGAGGTCGTCCCCGACGGCATTACGAACTCTCAACGGCGCCGTCCGCGACCTGAAGTCGTCCATGTCGTGCGCATCAAGTTGTTTTATGCACGTTGACGAACCTGAGAACTACTTTTTTTGTTGTTGTTTCTTGATATTTGTGCTTTATTGCTTGCACTTATTGCTTATTGTATTTTCTTGCTTTGTTATTGCACTTCCATCTTCTTTTAAAGAATCGGAAGGATTTCTTTTCAGAGGGGGGAATGCCACGTGCGCTCCTTTCTATGTTTTACGTTGCCGGCGTATTGAACATGTAGACACTGCCTTGCGCAAACCGTGACAGAATGTCTGACAGCACTCTAGATAGTTTTAGCATCAGCTGTCCGGCTTGAACGCGCAAACGGGAATAGCTTAGTTTATTCTAGAACAAACTTGGCCACCAGCAAAAATTGGCCGCGTAACTGCGTGCTTCGCTGCAAATGTCGTCGAAAGACGATAGTCTTGTGCCGACTGCACTGCATGAGTACCACAATTTAATAGCTGAGTTAGCCGCTGGGCTCGTTTTTCGACGTTTTCCGGGCACGCTTAGACGGACGCCGGCGTTTTTCCGCTGAAATTTGGTCGTCGGTCTTTTCTCTGCGTTCTCTGATCATGTCTTGTAGAGTGGGTCGTATTTCATCAAGCGGCCATATATGTTTTGCCTTGCCTGAGACAGCGCTCTTCTATGATGAATCAGCCGCATCTGGCTGGCATTGATAAAACAGAAGAGGACGCCATCTACAGCGCCATCGGGGAACATCGGCTTGTGTTGAACTATGCTGCTGCCAGGTGGCAGCACCACATCGTCGAAGTTGAATCACTGGGCGGAGACTTGTTTTGTACACAGCGGCGCATTTTCAGCGGCGCGTAATAAACACTAGGATCTTTATAATTACGTATCTATAGATTTTGTTTTAAAGGAACACTGTGAATAGTACTAAGGCATTGATGTTGTGCATCAGGTATGCGTAATATTTGATTTTTAATTGCCCACGCTCACCCGTATGAACACATGCTTCTCGATCAAGATTGGAGGTTGTAAGGCAGGGGGTTAAACTTTGGCCAGCTAGCTGAATCGTGTGACGTGCCGACAAACAGAGAAACAGACAGACAAACAGACAGACAGACCAAAATTTCTCAGTTTAGGTATCCCAAGAAAGACTATCGTCTTTAAAAGGCTGAAGGTTCGACGACGCGTGTCGTTGAACATTCTGACACGCGTTCCCGCGGATCAGTTTATCGACGGCTGGCACTCTGTTCGCCGCTGTCGTTGTACAGGGTGTTTGACTGTAATCTGACTTTCCGTTTCCCGGCCACCAAGTTCGGCAAAATAATGAGTTTCATCTTGAGCACGCCGCCTGCTGCCTTCGTCGACGTCACGACCCCGTGACAATATCAACTGAATCGAACACCCACCGATTAATCATTTTATCAAATAGTTTGCATAGACAACTTCTCAAAGCTATAGGTCTGTAACTAGTGGCGCAGGACGGGTCATTGCTCTCTTTAAGAATGGGGATTATCATTACTTCTTTTCAGGCAGTCGGAATGTAGCCGGCTGAGAACATAGAGTCGAAAAGTGAGAGTAATGTGTTCTGGGTTTCAGGGTATAAGTGCCTGATCATTTCATAAACTATACGGTCCTTTCCAGGGGCTGATTTATTACAGCATTTTAGTGCAGCCTGAAGCTTCGCTATGTTGAATGGGTGGTCATAAAGTTCATGTCTATTTCCTTTCCGATGGAGAGGCAACCGCTCCACTTCTCGCTGATACCTCAAGAATGTGTCTGAGTAATGGGATGAACTAGAAATGTATTAAAAATGTGCCCTGATCCTGAAGTAGGGGTAGAGGACGGGTTTGTCGGCCTTTTATCGTGTTCCAGACATTTCTTCTGTCGGTATACGAATTTTTCTCTTCGCCCGCCGGCACGTTCCTCTACCTTCTGGCTTTATGTTCTTGAAGCTGATCAAGTTTTCGGCCATTGGAGAGTCGCGAAAGAGATTCCAATCGCTAGTTAAGCGGACGTGTCGGTGGCTCTGACGTGTAAACTCTGCCTGTAGTTTGGTAGGCGGCAGGAGACGGCGGGGCGCACGCTCGAGCAGCAACGGTAGCATAGGTGAGTGGGGCAGCAACAGCCAACGGAGTAGAACTAGAGGGTAATGCTTCGGCAACTTGCGCCTCGATGACTTGAAGAGAAGGCCTCAAGGACGCCATCGGCTCCGATGTTGTGGTGATGAAAATAGGTGCCGTGCGATCTCCTCACCAATGAAATGCTTTATGAGTGGAAGCAAAGGTGAATAATCGATGCTGTCATGGGCGTAATCCCACAGATGAAAGACCTGCGGTATCTTGAGCAGCGCTACGTGTGAAAACGCGCTGCCCGCGCAGCTCATCGTTACTCTGGCAGAGCTGGCTGACATCTGCGACCGTTTGAGGACTTTTCGCAGCAAGCATCTGGAATGCATCGTGACTGATGCCTTTCAAGATGTGCTTGATCTTGCCCGCTTCATCCAAGGGTAAGTTGAGGAGCTTGCAAAGAGAGAGCACATCTTCAATGTAGCTTGTGAAAGTTTCACCCTGTCTTTGAACTCTGCCACGCAAGCGCTGTTCAGCTCGAAGCCGGCGTACAGCATGGCTTCCAAAGACCTCCGTAAACGTTGCCGTGAAATCCAACCAGGTGGTGAAATTGGTTTGACGATTCTTGTACCAGAGTTTTCCGACGTCGCTTAAGTACAAGTTCAGATTAGTGAGCTTGTCGCTGGCGTTCCACTTATTGTAAGCGGCCACCAGCTCATACTCGGCAAGCCAGTCTTCCACGTCGTGGTCATCTGTACCACTGAATATGGGAGGATCGCATTGTCGGAGTGCGCCAGGGCAGGATACGGACGCAGGTGCGGGATCGGGAGTGCCCTGCGACGGTCCCGAATCAGTCATCGTGAGAGGTCGTGGTAGTGTCCGGCTGCGCAGTTCCAGCAGTGCTTGCTTGCTTACTTGATCCTTGTCTTGGCACTTACCCACTTCGGGGGATTGGCCATGAACCGGCGGTTAATATAGTGATATGGATTAAACTTTAGACGATGAAGAAAAACTAATCGGTTGACTGGAGAATATAGAAAAAAGGAATTTTTTTTTCAGACGCGTAATTTGTGTGCCAATATAATACTAATGGGACAATACATTCGTATGCTGTGATCTGCTCAAAGAAGGACAAGTGCAGACAGTTGACTGAAGATAAATTAGCACGGAATTCTTTTAGTGTCTCCAAGAAATTCACATACGGCTGAGCAGATGTTCCTGTTGCTGTGGCCCAAAGCAGAAGCCCCAAGGGACAGAATATTTTCCGAATTAAGTGTAATGCCTAAGTTTCTGAATAAAATTTCGAAATGTTTTTTCCTATGTCTGATGAAGCGACGGCAAGTGAGTAAAAAGTGGTCGATGTTTTCTGGCTCTTGACAGAAAAAGCATAGAGGAGATGGCACCAAACCAGACCTGTATAAATAAAAATTTAGAGGAGGTATACGGCATCGAAACTTTGTAAAAGACACCTCCCATTTACGAGTGGGACACCATTTATTGTTCCAAGCAAAAGAAAGATGACCATATTCTTGAACTGGTAATTTGAATTTCATGTTATCTTGAATTAACGTGATCACTCATCGTAGTCTTTCTCTTCTCTCTTGGTCAATCCGCATGTCCACTACCTTCAATACTATATATATATATATATATATATATATATATATATATATATATATATATATATATATATATATGTATATATATATATGTATATATACGTAGATAATGAAGATTCTGGCTTGGCTTGCCGTATAACAAAATAGGAAAAATATATATACGCTTCTAAAAAACTGTTTATTGGTGACGTTTCCATCGGAGACCGATCTTCATCAGGACAAAATTTACCAGGCGCCGATACACTTTTATATCATCGCCGTGCCGAGAGAAAGAGAGGGAAAAAAAGGAGAGAGAGAAGAAGTGTACATACTGATAAGTTGTCACACGACCACGTGCGCGTACTGCTACATACGCATAGCACCTGTATTTTGGGGAAAAAAAACGGTGCAAACATAAACGAGTGGCCAAAAAAGAGAGAATGGTCACACGACCAGGTGCGCGTATTTTTACGTACTTAGACATAAAGACGTGTTTTCTAAAAAAAAAATAATAATAATAAAAAGAAAGAAAAAATAAAAAGAAAAAAAAAACGGAAAACGGAAGTGGACATGTCAAGTACATTCCTGTAGTGGCCCCGGCACATACCAAGATATACGAAGAAAACATGTTTCAAGAAAAAAGTGAACAAACCAAAAATACGTAGATATACATCGATGGTCCAGGTGGGCACGTTAAGCACATTCCAGTGGTACATTGTGAAGGTTCACTACGCAGGCTCATAAATTCCGGGGCTTGAACACAACAACACAGTACATTCCTTTCGTCCATTGTCACGTCCCACCTATTCTCCCCCGCCCCTCCTTAGCTGCTCCTCAAGCCCAGTCAGGGGGGTCTACGTTCCTACGATCTCGGGTCTGTGGCTCAAGAATGTTTGAGAAGAAAATTGAGAGTGTTTTTCAAATTTTTGACGTGGGGTTCGAATATGTCATTCACTCGGTTGTCTGAGGAGTGATTTCATTGTAGGGGGGGAATTATTCGAAAATTGCCCACCCTTCTCGGAATGCGCGTGCAGATCTTGCATGCCCGACAACGTGTTCCGAGTGATATGCGAAAAAAATACTAATAAAAAAAGGAAAAAAGTTTGGTTAGGATCATTATGCTGAATCTTCCAGAGCGCGGATTGAAGAAAGTATGTCGTGCGTTTCCTTGAAGACAACAGTGACATTGGTTTTGCTTTTTCTGTAGACGTGGAAGAGCTCTTTTACGCGGTGCCTCATCGTGAATTGTTTGCTGCAGTTAAACAGTGCATCGATGAAAATGGTGTGATTCCTTTTCAAAATGCTGCAGGCATGTCAGTTGAGAACCTTTTAGAGCTTTTAGAATTATATCTTCAGTCCACTTTCATCAAGTTTGACGACCAGGTCTATCTTCAAAAGAAAGGTATCTGCATTGGTTCCTGTATCGCTCCTGTGTTGTGCCATATCTTTTTGTCATCCTTCGATCGCGCTGTACATCACCATTTGAGTTGTACTAACAATGACATTGTCCTTAAAATTTTTCGTTATGTTGACGACTTTTTAATCCTTTTCAAGAAGTGCCCAACCCAGTATGAGCATGCGCTAAAGTGTGTCCTTGAAGACTTAGAAAATTATGGGAAAGGACTAGCATTTACTTTTGAACGCCCACAAGAAGGCAAGCTTCAGTTTTTAGACCTGCAGTTAAAGTTCAAGGAATGTCACGTGTGCTGGGTGTACTGCCCGCGTGCTCAGAAAGAGCTCCTTCCATTCAAATCGGCTCATTCTAAGACTATAAAGAGAGGCATCGCAACACACTGTTTAGAATCTGCGCTTCGGAAGTCCTGCATTCACAGTGTGCAAGATAGTTATGAGCTACAATTGGAGAGGCTTTTTTCAGCTGGTCTTCCTGGGTCGGTCATCGTGTCTGTTGCTGAGCAGCCTCTTAAGAAGATGAAGCACGGCGACTCAAAAGATGCCGCTAAGTCCCTAGTTGACGGGCAGAGGCCAGCTGTAGGTCCCGTGCATGCACAAGGTCACACACAGCCTGCAAAAAGTGGCTAGTCGGTTCAACGTGCCGTTGCTTTTCTCGGCCCCGAAGAAGCTCGCTCAGCTGAGCCGGCGCACCACCTGTGTGGAGCAAAAGGGGGGCTGCCTAAAGAACCATGAAAAACGTTTTGTGAAGTGTGCTAACAATGCCATGTACGAGATTCCCCTGTCGTGCGGCAAAGCCTACATCGGCCAGACAGGGCGCTGCCTCAATGACCGACTCAGGGAACACGAAAGAAATCTTAACAATAAGGAGAGAAGTCCCCTTGTTGACCACTGCTTGACTTGCCCAAATTGTGAACCGCGATTCCGGTGCGCAAAAATTCTAGGCAGAAGTAGAGAAAAAGACGGCTCGCGAAACGCTAGAAGCTTTTTTTCATTAAAAAAGCAGGTGAAGAGTGCGTGAGCGAACCCTCCATTGCGCTGTACAATGCTGAACTTCAATTTCTTTCTCGCCTGGTTTGAATTTTTATTGGTCGTTGTGACTGTGCCCCTGCGCAGGGTGTTAATGTGTAAAGGAGTGGATCTTCCTTCAATAAAGCCAGTTGGTAGTGTGCGCCTGTCCTCGTCTGTTTCTCCTTCTTGTGTGTCGTGTTCAGTTGCGCTCTCACGATGGTTTCTACGCGAAACGATCCGAGCGATCGTTCGAGAGCAACTGCGCAAACTCTTACCCTCGACCCGGCCTCAAGTGGACTCGACCGCCGACATTGTTCGTGACGAAGTCCAGCAAGCGTTGGGAATTCCCGAACAAACGCAGCCCCAGCCGCAGGCCTTGAGTTACGCTGCTGCAGCCCGACGCTACGCACCCTCTCAACGCCCCCCGTAAGGACGCCGCACAGCAGCACTACCGTCGCCAGACGCCGCCGCCACCACCACCACCGCCATCTCGCCCGCCTGCAGGCCAGCAGTACACGCCGAGGAAGACCGACATCTGGCGAGCCCCCGACCACCGTCCACTCTGCTACCATTGCGGAGAAGCCGGCCACACGTACCGCCGTTGCCAGTACCTGACAGATGGGGCTACGCGGATTCACCGTCAACGCGCCGCGTCCGCAGCCAGGCGAACGGCCTCGCGACATCGACGACTACCTCTCCGGAACACAGTGGCCAGAACGACGACCTTCCCGCTCACCGTCGCCCGGCCGCTAAATGTCACCGCACCGCCGGTACACATTGGCCCAAACTGGGGCCGGTCGTCTAGCCCGTATCCGGGAAACTAAGGGCAGCAACCGATGGAGGTGCGGTTGCTGTACGACGAAATGCTGAAGATCCTCCGCGGCCGCCGACGACGACAACGCGAGGAAATCAGAACACGACGCGAAGCAGACGAAGCCCTGCCGACGAAACGTCGCGGATCGACGAAGACGTGACGACGCAACAAGGAAGCAGCGCAACAAATCGACGTAGCCGTGATCCGACGCCGCAACCCAACCGCAACGGACGACGACGAACCAGCGACCTCGACGTAATATTCGACGGTCACAACGTTACCGCTCTCGTCGACACTGGAGCCGACTATTCCGTCATCAGTGGGCCTTTCGCGACGAAGCTGAAGAAAGTGAAGACTGCTTAGCAAGGCCCTGAAATCCGTACAGCTGGAGCCGCTCTCATAACGCCGGATGTAGTTTGCACAGCAAGAGTCACCATCAATAACCGGACCTATCCAGCCAGCTTTCTAATCCTACAGCACTGCTCCAGGGAAGTAATACTTGGGATGGACTTCCTAAGTAAACACGGCGCCGTCATAGACATAAGGTCTCAGTCGATAACACTAACCTCAGAAAAAGCGCTGCCTACCCAGACGACGCCGTGGAGCCATGCATTGAGCGTGATAGAAGAGCAGGTCACCGTTCCGCCTCTCTGCAGCGTCACCATTTCCGTCGGCACCGAAAAACCCGCAGACTTCGAAGGCGTCATCGAGGGTGATCAGCTCCTGCTTGTAAACCGTCAGATTTGCGTCGCACGAGGCATCGCCGAGCTGCGTGAAGGGAAAGCAACAGTGATGCTTACGAACTTCATCAACGAATACAAGCACGTGAGCAAAGGCACGACGGTCGCCTACAACGAAGAAATTGTGGAAGCCAGCGACGCCTTGGCCCTCGCCGAGTTTACCGAACACTCTACGATGAACCAAGCTCACCAACTAACTTTCGACGTCAGTCAGAGCCTTCCGACGCATAAACAAGAACAGCTCAAAAGGCTGCTCCTGCAATACAAGGACTGCTTTTCGTCGTCGTCAAGAGTTCCACAGACCCCAGTCGCACAACACCGCATCATAACAGACGAAAGTGCCAGGCCACTACGTCGGAGCCCGTACAGAGTTTCAACGCGCAAACGCGAGCCCATAAAGAACCAAGTCGACGAAATGCTACGCGACGACATCATCCAGCCTTCGAAGAGCCCGTGGGCGTCACCCGTGATGTTAGTGAAGAAAAAGGACGGAACCCTACGCTTCTGCGTCGATTATCGCCGCCTGAACAAAATAACGAAGAAGGACGTGTACCCTCTCCCACGCATTGACGACACGCTGGATCGACTCCACAATGCGAGCTACTATTCGTCGATGGACCTCAAGGCCGGCTATTAGCAAATTGAAGTCGACCAGAGAGACCGAGAAAAGACCGCGTTTATAACACCAGACGGCCTCTTCGACTTCAAGGTCATGCCCTCTGGTCTCTGCTCGGCGCCTGCGACTTTCCAACGCGTTATGGACACAGTACTGGGAGGACTGGAGTGGCAGATTTGCCTCGTGTACCTGGACGACGTCATTGTGTTTGCTTCCAACTTCGACGAACACCTCCGGCGACTTGCCGCAGTACTTCAAGCGATCAAGACCTCCGGCCTCACCTTGAAGCCTGAAAAGTGCCGCTTCGCATACGTGGAGCTCTTGTTCTTGGGTCACGTGATCAGCAAGTCCGGAGTACGCCCTGATCCTCAAAAGACAGCCGCCATCGCTACATTCCCGCCACCCGCCGACAAAAAGGCCATCCGTCGATTTCTCGGCCTGTGCGCCTATTACAGGAGGTTCGTCAAAAATTTTGCCCGCATCACCGAGCCACTCACTAACCTTACCAGAACCGACGTCGAGTTCAAGTGGGAAACACCGCAAGAGGAAGCATTTCAAGAACTAAAACGACGCCTGCAAATGCCTCCGTTACTTGCGCATTTCGACGAACACGGCGAAACAGAAGTGCACACCGACGCAAGCAGCGTGGGACTCGGCGCCGTCCTTGTGCAGAAGACGGACGGACTGGAAAGGGTTATCAGTTATGCTAGCCGGTCGCTATCCAAGGCAGAGGCCAGCTATTCAACGACAGGAAAAAGAGTGACTCGCCATCATCTGGGCTACGTCGAAGTTTCGCCCCTACCTCTACGGTAGGCCCTTCAAAGTTGTGAGCGACCAGCACGCCTTGTGTTGGCTAGCTAACTTGAAAGACCCTTCAGGTCGTCTCGCAAGATGGAGTCTCAGACTTCAAGAATTCGACGTTACCGTCGTTTACAAGTCTGCACAAAAGCATTCTGACGCCGTCTGCTTGTCTCCACCCCCGTCAACCCGCCGCCACAGGACGACCTTAATGATGACTGCTTCTTGGGCAACCATAGGCGCCGATGACTTCGCCGAACGACAGCGAGCCGATCCGGAACTCAAGGGCCTTACCCTTATAGAATACCTCGAGGGCAAGGCCGCCATGGCTCCAAAGGTATTCAGACGAGGACTGGAGTCGTTTTTCTTGCGGAAGGGCATTCTCCTAAAGAAAAACTTCTCGCCCCTTTGGGCCGACTCCCACCTCGTAGTACCTTCAGCGTTACGTCGCGAAGTTCTGGACGCTCTGCATGACGACCCGACGGCTGGACACTTTGGATTTTCCCGTACGCTCGCGAGGATACAACAAAAGTACTACTGGCCTCGCCTCGCTGCCGACGTCACCCACTACGTGAAGACCTGCCGACATTGTCAACCACGGAAGACACCACCCACTAGGCCAGCCAGACTTCTGCAACCCATCGAGCCACCTCGCCGACCGTTCCAGCAAATCGGCATGGACTTACCGGGGCCGTTCCCGACGTCAAATTCTGGAAACAAATGGATCGTCGTAGCAATCGACTACCTCACCCGCTACGCCGAGGCAAGGGCGCTGCCCAAGGGCAGTGCCGCCGAGGTAGCAAAGTTCTTCGTCGAGAACATCGTACTGCGTCATGGCGCCCCGGAGGTCCTCATTACCGACAGAGGTACGGCCATTACAGCGGACCAAACGCAGGTGATCCTGAGGTACAGCCAAACAAGTCACCGCCGGACCACCGCCTACCACCCACAGACCAATGGCCTCACCGAGCGTCTAAATAAGACCATCGCCGATATGCTGGCCATGTACGTCGACGTCGAGCACAAAACGTGGGATGACATCCTTCCGTATGTAACATTTGCATACAACACGGCGGTACAAGAAACGACGCAGATGACGCCGTATGGATTGGTCTACGGAAGGACCCCAGCAACGACGCTCGACGCCACGTTGCCCAATGTCTCCGACGAGGAAAACGTCGACGTTACCGTGTACCTTCAGCACGCTGAAGAAGCCAGACAACTCGCCCGTCTGCGCATCCAGAGCCAGCAAAAGACCGACAGCCATCGCTACAAGCTTCGACGACGCCACATGGAATACCAACCCGGTGACCGTGTATGGGTCTGGACGCCAGTTCGCCGACGGGGACTTAGCGACAAGCTTCTTCGACGATACTTCGGACAATACAGGATACTTCGACGTCTCGGCGCACTCGACTACGAGGTTGTCCCTGACGGTATTACGACCTCTCAGCGGCGCCGTGCGCGACCTGAAGTCGTCCATGTCGTGCGCCTGAAGCCGTATTACGCGCGTTACCTGAGGACTGTAATTTTTGCTTTATTATTGTACTTTCGTGCTTGCGCTAATTGTACTTTCTTGTTGTATTCTTGTTATTTATTGTTGCATGAATACCCCCCCCCCCCCCCCCCGTGTTCTGTTTTAAGCATCGGGATGATGCTTTTTCAGAGGGGGGGCATTGCCACGCACGTTTCGTATTATACTTTTGCTGTGTTTGGTTTACGCCCACAGAGACTGTAAGCAATGCTCAGCGCAAACCGCGGCTCATTTCTAGAAGCTTCGCGATTACTGTAGATCGTTGTGTTAAGATTGCGCACACGACGCGAACACGCGAGCTTATTCCAGAGCTTTCGCGACAACCATTGATAAGGCTGGGATATTCGAAGACTCGCCTATAAATGCCGAAGCGCTTCACCGCTTGTCAGTTGATCGACGGCCGACGCTCCGTTCACCGCTATCAGTGCCAGTGGTTATTGCTGTAACCTGATTTTCCGTTTACCGGCCACAAGTGCGGCCTAATAAACAGTTTGATCTTGAACATACCGACTGCTGCTTGGGTCAACATCACGACCACGTGACAATATTTTACCCTACTGCTTATAATCTTATTCGTTTACTGCCTATAGCAATGCAGGTCTTGTTAGCGCTTTCTGCGCTGAGAGCTCCTATTTATATTAATTTCTGTAGAGTATATTGTAACTGATTGAATTATTTAGGTTACAATTATATAAATGAATTTAAATAAACCATATTACCCATTTATTCACGAATTGGTCATTCTATGGTTAACACCATCAATGCCTCATATATCCAACTGTCTCGAATACACACACACACACACACACACACACACACACACACACACACACACACACACATATATATATATATATATATATATATATATATATCAATGAGAATAATAGTTCGACGGGCCAGATGTCTTGGTTCAGCAATGGGTTGTAACACAACGGAGGCGTTGTCAACAAGGATATAAATATTTATTTAGTTCCCAACAGTTTCGGGAGGGGACCTCCCTTCGTCAGGGGTTGAGTTAAACTATCCTCTCTAGCGGCGTCCACTCGCCTTCGAAAACATCTAAGAGGAAATGGGAAAGTGGGGACAAAAAAAAGAAAAAAAAACAAAAAAAACATCCTCGACACAACACAACACGCCAAATTGAGAAAAATTGTCCACAGTCGAGAGTCCTTCAGCGTCCACATCTGCTTATGATCTCGTGTTTACCGGTCCTCGTGGTGCGGAGGGCCACCCAAAGCTGTCGCCGCGGCGGCCGGGACGAGTCTGCGCCGCCACACGTGGAGGCAAGAGCGCCCCCTTAATGGGTCGGCTTTCCACCTTTCATGTCCGCTCGTTCCTTGTCAATAACTCCCAAGTGGTAGGGGAGCGTGGGCACTGCACATTCTACTAATGTGAAAAAAAAAAGAAAGAAAGGACACTGCAGACGTACGAACCAACCAAGAAACAAGCATGGTCTCCATTTATGTTTCCCCATTGCCAAAAACATCTTGGTTTACCTCTCGGAAGCAGGAGAGTCTGCCAGGGTCCTCGTTGATGCCAGATATTAATGTTCTAAATTTGAAAATCAAAAATATGCCTCTCGTTGTTCGCGCTCCCGCGTGTTTCGAAAACCTGATTGTAGAAGGCTTACGCTGATATTTTCAAAGCTGTGGTTTGGCAGGCGTAAGTGTCTGGATACGGGTAGGTTCGGCAGTGAAGTGGTGTGGTACCGGTGGTTATTGAACTGCAGTCGAAACGGCGTGTCTGTTTGGCCAATGTATTCTTACCCGCAGGCATTGCAATGTAGCATGTATATCACATTACTGGAGTCACAATTAAGGTTTTCTGTGATTTTGAATTTGAAATCTGATGAGCTTGCTTTTGATTCACATCTTGTGACAATGTGGGGACATACTTTGCACCGAGCTTTTCCGCAGGGGTGGCACCCTGGTTCAATTTTAGCAGGGCTTGTTTTGGCTCTGACAAGGACGTCCTTCAGGTTTTTATCCCTGCGGTACACCACGCGAGGTGGTTCCGCGAAGATGGAAGTTAATCGTTTGCTTTGCCTGATTTCATTGGAATGGCGGGAAAGTATGTTTTTAACTCGTGGCACTGATGAGGAGTAAGTAAGCACAAGATTTGTGTGGGAAGTAGTTTTTGATACTGCTTTTTGGCTCCTTAATTATGGTATTCCGGTTCACGTTGCGAGCGCGTAGTATGGCATCGTCAATAATGTCTTCGGGATAATTCTGTTGTGATAGGGGATGCTTTAGGTATCCTGCATGTTTGTCAAATTCCTGTATGTCGGTGCATATCCTTCGATACCGGTAAGCCTGAGAATATGGAATACCCGTTTTGCAATGTCTTGGATGGCTGCTGTTGAAGTGCAGGTACATCTGCCGGTCTGTAGGCTTTTTGTAAAGGTTTGTTGTCAGGCGTTCATTTTCGATCGAGACAGTCACGTCCAAGAAGTTAATTCTAGTTTTGGAAATGGTATGTGTAAACTTAATCGATGGGCGGAGTTCGTTTGCTTTTTTTTTCTCTTTTTTTTTCATTTACTTTTTTCCCTTTTTTTTTCTTTTTTTTGTCCGCTCTTTCCCATTTCCTCTTAGATGTTTTCGAATGCGAGTGGTCGCCGCTATAGACGATAGTTTAACTCAACCCCTGACGAAGGGAGGTCCCGTCCCGAAACTGTTGGGAACTAAATAAATATTTATATCCTTGTTGACAACGCCTCCGTTGTGTTATAACCCATTGCTGAACCAAGACATCTGGCCCATCGAACTATTATTCTCATTGATATTGAACCATGGCTGCCAGCAGATCATCAACGGAGCGTCTGTCGCGAAGATATCCAAATTACCCTACGAAGTGCGCCGTCATCGGGTACTCGACCATGGGGTATGTCCATACGCACTTCAGTCCTAACAATTCTACTACACCGTGTTTCATCTCCTATGGTGGTGCTATGTTTTCGGATGTACCTGCACTGCTGGAGTATCTGCCGGAACATGTGGACACGTTGCTGTTGCATGTGGGCACCACAGACATTGTGAAAACTGGATCTGAGAAGTCACTGGATTCCTTGAGGGATGTCCATACGCAGCGATGCAGCGAGTGCGGCAGATGCGCTCAACCATCAAAACGCTGCATATCAGCCTGTCATTGCCTCGTGCACCCAATCGCCGTCGTCACGACTCCAACTGGCGCTTCGTGTCTAAGTTCAATCGAGAAGTGCAGCGCTTCACTAGAGAGGCCCGCCGTCTTTGCCACTACGGGATGTTGGGAGCAGGCGTCTTCTACGTCGAACATGGGTTCTCAACCCTCGCACTGCGGCGGTTCCTTGCTGCAGATGGCCTGCATGCAAGCTTCGAGCGTGTTGCTCTGCTGGCGCAGCACACCAGCTTTCAGCTCCGAAGGACTTCGGTGGAATGGAGATCGGCACCAACCCCTTCCACGACGAGCTCCGGTGACAAGCCCACTCAACAACGTGAAGCCGAGGAACGCCAACAGCCACCCAGGGCACTCGCAGTCACAACATCGCCGCCCCTGCCAGCGCGGCGCTACAACACCAGGTGGACGCACGCGGCGACGACCAAGTCGGCGACTACCAACTGACACGCGGACCGAACAGGTACCGGCCAGTCTCGAGCACGCATGGTCGCAGTCATTTCTGTCAATTATAAAAACATTTGAGAAACGGGCGCAGTATGAAAAACATGCTGAACAATTAACTAAATATTTATCCCACCGAATTGCGCCAAAGGGGCTCCGCCTAGGCTGCACCCCATCAATGTCTACACTAGATGAAGCAGAAAAGAGTAGGTGGGAAGAAATATTACTTGAAGCTTCCTTAAAATTGACGCAGGTCATTGCGGACCACAGTGAGCGTAGGGCCTCCGAATACGGTGTCGCGGAAACCGCGCAGAGATCGTTGTCTAATCTCGGAGTGTACGAGAAAAGTGAATTGGAAAAGTATGAGACAAAAAAGATACAATAAATTTCAAAAGTAAAAGCGCGCACATTTCAACGTGACAGTAGAGATTCCACAACCCAGTTACATGCGGAAAATAGGGGTGTGACTACAAGAAGGCCAGCGATCAGCTAAACTTCATTCCAACTATGAAAAGAAAAATCACACCACTCAGAACAGCGTAGATTTGATCGCAATGACCCGTCTGCCATCGAATATGGATGTGACACCCACGTGCCATAAGATAGCCCAGCGCACTCAAAAAGTCGTGAGAACAATGTCCTTAACCTGTCTAGCACAACACTTACACCCCCTCAACTCCAACTTTTGGCGAGGGGCTTAACATTTTGCCCAGCATCCGGCATATTTAATGAGTTTCAGCTTTACCATGACCTCGATAACTTCGCGCGTAATCTCCGCCTCCGGGAATACTTTCATTATCGGGAAAAGAGTCCAGACGAGAATAGATTGATTGGTGGAGACAAATCATGGTGTCCAAGTGAGCAGAGGGACAAACACCTTGATATCTATATATCAGCGGTCCAAAAATATACAATCAGAGCGTACGAAAAAATACGGCCATCTCGCAACAACTTATCAAAGTCAGAACAAAGAGCACTCAATGAACTGCGAAGAAACCCCGACATTACCATTAAGCCTGCTGATAAGGGTGCTTGCATTGTAATACTAAACACGTCAGACTACCTAAAGGAAGGGGACCGGCAACTGTCAGACACAAACTTCTACAAAGAACATCCAAAGGACCCGACTCCCGAATTCGAAAATAAAATAAAAGCAATCCTAAGTAACCTCCGCTAGGATGAAAAAATTACCGGCAAAATGCTAAAAGCGATGTTGCCGTCTCATTCTGTTCCCGGTCGATTCTACCTACTCCCCAAAATACACAAATCAGGCAATCCGGGACGTCCGATAGTACCCAGTAACAGTACATCAACAGAAAATATATCAGAATTCATAAATTGCCCTGATAAAAGACATCCCACCGACTTTTCCCTCTTACCTAAAGGACACAAACCACAGAGCGTTGTTTCTACGCATCCGTTCCCATTCGGCGTGTTTCGAATTGGAAACGTGCAGTTTTGGCGACGCATTAACACACTACCAGGTGGCGACCTTACCTCTAGCATCCTATAGCATCCACACTCATAACATCCGTCCATACCAAAAATAGCTGTGCAACGCGTGAGTGCGTCCCTAGCTCCGCGTCCCTAGCCATGTTCATAGCTCGCCCCGCGAAAAATCGCAGCCGGCCGAACGAGGAAGACACGACGCGCGTTGCGTTTCCCTCTGGTCGGGCAGCGTTGTTCAATAACTCTAACATGCCGCGAGTAGGCGAGCTTAGCCCAAGTTTGGCTGCCCAATCAGTGACGCTCTTATGGCTGTCACACCACTTTCAATGACTCCGCTCTCACCGCACAGCTACCACAAGCATCTATGACCACAATGGTTTGTTTAATCATTCATCATGGACGTTAGTCGTCAGGATGCAGATGTATCATCAAGCGTCAACGTCAACACAAACCACTTTATCCGCGAAACTTCTGATCTCAGTATCCCAGGTGATAGCTTTCTGGTGACCATAGACGTCTGCTCACTGTACACCAACATACCCCATGGTGACGGAATAAGGGCTAAGGTTTCTGAATATGAAAAAATTGACTCATCGACAGGTGTTGGTGGTGCGGTACTGTCTACACTTCTTGAACTTGTACTAAATCATAACCATATCGAATTCAATGACAAGCACTTCCTTCAGGTCAGTGGCACTGCAATGGGCACAAAAATGGCCCCGAACTTTGCAAGCACTTTTATGGACATCCCTTGAAATCCCGTTTATTGAAGGACGCACCTTGAAACCTTTGTATTACCGGAGATTCTTGGACGATATATACATGGTATAGAACCACGATGAGGGTAGCCTTCTCCGGTTTAAATGTGATTTCAAAGAACTCCACGCATCGATTAAGTTTACACATACCATTTCCAAAACTAGAATTAACTTCTTGGACGTCACTGTCTCGATCGAAAATGAACGCCTGACAACAAACCTTTACAAAAAGCCTACAGACCGGCAGATGTACCTGCACTTCAACAGCAGCCATCCAAGACATTGCAAAAAGGGTATTCCATATTCTCAGGCTTACCGGTATCGAAGAATATGCACCGACATACAGGAATTTGACAAACATGCAGGATACCTAAAGCATCCCCTATCACAACAGAATTATCCCGAAGACATTATTGACGATGCCATACTACGTGCTCGCAACGTGAACCGGAATACCATAATTAAGGAGCCAAAAACAGTATCAAAAACTACTTCCCACACAAATCTTGTGCTTACTTACTCCTCATCAGTGCCACGAGTTAAAAACATACTTTCCCGCCATTCCAATGTAATCAGGCAAAGCAAACGATTAACTTCCATCTTCGCGGAACCACCTCGCGTGGTGTACCGCAGGGATAAAAACCTGAAGGACGTCCTTGTCAGAGCCAAAACAAGCCCTGCTAAAATTGAACCAGGGTGCCACCCCTCTGCGGAAAAGCTCGGTGCCAAAGTATGTCCCCACATTGTCACAACATGTGAATCAAAAGCAAGCTCCTCAGATTTCAAATTCAAAATCACAGAAAACCTTAATTGTGACTCCAGTAATGTGATATACATGCTACATTGCAATGCCTGCGGGTAAGAATACATTGGCCAAACAGACACGCCGTTTCGACTGCGGTTCAATAACCACCGGTACCACACCACTTCACTGCCGAACCTACCCTTATCCAGACACTTACGCCTGCCAAACCACAGCTTTGAAAATATCAGCGTAACCCTTCTACAATCAGGTTTTCGAAACACGCGGAAGCGCGAACAACGAGAGGCATATTTTATTTTCAAATTTAGAATATTAAAAATTGAAGGACACTTTGTACATTCCAAAGTGTGTTCGGCGAAAGCGTGTTTTCTTCTTTAATTTTTTACCGCGAATCGCAGCGAGACGCGAGACTCATCTTTCTCCGTTCGCAAGCATTAGTATTTTCTCGCGCTTTGCGCATCGTGCAAACGCCATCCGCGTTCCAGCTCTTAAATTGACGGACCCTTTGTAGATTGGAAGGTGTATTCCGTGAACGCCTGGGTTCATTGAGACGGCGTTGGTCAGAATGATTGCAAACTCTGGGCACAGCGACGCTACGCAAGCAAAGCGCGAGCGCTATAGAGTCCGACGCGACCGGTGTCCGTCTGTGCATCCCGGCGGCCACCTGGCTCCGTGCCAGAGCTCGGATGGACGGACGGACATGGACGGATGGACGGACGGACGGACAGACGGATGGATGGACGGATGGACGGACGAACAGACAGACAGACACACGGACGGACAGACGGACGGACGGACGCCGGACTGAGGTCGGACGGACACGGGACGGACGTGAGCATGAGACATTAAAGGCTTTCGCCTTAAAGATTACACCATCTCCCGCTAAAGGGAACCATGTGTAGATGCGAAGCAGCGGGCGCTAACGCTTACACTGGCGGCGGCGTTGACGCTGGCGCACATCGCAGCGTTGCACAGGAGAGAAACCTGGGGGGGCGCAAAGCAAGCAGTGATGGACTGGTGTTTCCTACTGGAACATCCCCAATCGCTGCTAATGGGCAATGAGAGACAGAAGACTCCGACTGGACACAGAGACCCGCAGTCCGCTTTTAGTTAACGCGCACGCTGCGAATTTTTTATTGTTCGACAACGCACAGGAGAAATCTCCCACCGGCACTACCTTGCAGGTCAAGATCCATTGCCATATATACGGGGTGGCCAGTGAACGGTTGTGCAGCGCGAGCAGTCGGTTTTTTCGACCAAGAAACTCCCTAGCAGACGCTGCCTGCGTCGGCGTCGCGAGGCGAGAGAGGGGGGGAGCGTAGGAGAGGAGAGAGAGGGCGGGGACGCGCATGCGCAGTGGGAGTGTGGACGCCGTGGGCAGGGATGCCTAGAGGAGAGAGGGGGAGCGTAGGAGGGGAGAGAGGGAGGGGACGCGCATGCGCAGGGAGGGTGTGGCCTCCGCTGGAAGGGATGCCTAGAGGAGAGAGGGGAGGGGACGCGCATGCGCAGTGAGGATGTGCCCTCCACGTGGAGGGAATGCCTAGAGGAGAGAGAGGTGGAGAGGAGGTTTTTATTTTTATTTTTTAATGGGTTGGCGCATGCGCAGTGGGGGGTTTGGACGGACGGACACCGGACGGACCTGAGCATGAGACATTAAAGGCTTTCGCCTTAATATCCGGCATCAACGAGGACCCTGGCAGACTCTCCTGCCTCCGAGAGGTAAACCAAGATGTTTTTGGCAATAGGGAAACATAAATGGAGACCATGCTTGTTTCTTGATTGGCTCGTATGTCTGCAGTGTCCTTTCTTTCTCTTTTCTTCTTTTTTTTCTCCTTTTTTCACATTTGTAGAATGTGCAGTGCCGACGCTCTTCTATCCACTTGGGGCTATTGACAAGGAACGAGCGGACATGAAAGGTGGAAAGCCGACCCATTAAGGGGCCGCTCTTGCCTCCACGTGTGGCGACGCAGACTCGTCCCGGCCGCCGCGGCGACAGCTTTAGTTGGCCCTCCGTACCACGAGGACCGGTAAACACGAGATCATAAGCAGATGTGGACGCTCAACGACTCTCGACTGTGGACAATTTTTCTCAATTTGTCGTTTTGTGTTGTGTCGAGGGTGTTTTTTCTGGTTTTTAACACGAAAGTGTTTTATGCCGGGTTCCACCAACATTTGAGTGACCTATTTCCGTCACGGAAATGACGTCGAAAAAATACACATGATCAGAAGACAAAGGATAAATGTTCCGTCAACGGGAGTCGAACCTACGACCTCTAGGTCCGCCACAAGAGATGCTTGGCACGCTATCCACTGCGCCACGGCCACATGCGTTGTACGCTTTAAAAACAAGGCCTTTTATATCTACCACAGTCCTCTCACAGTGCTTTCGCTAAAGAGGAGAAATGCATTATGACCGTGAAATGCACGATTAGTTCCTTCAGAGCGTTGTTTCTACGCATCCGTCCCATTCGGCGTGTTTCGAATTGGAAACGTGCAGTTTTGGCGACGCATTAACACACTACCAGGCGGCGACCTTACCTTTAGCATCCTATAGCATCCACACTCATAACATCCGTCCATACCAAAAATAACTATGCAACGCGTGAGTGCGTCCCTAGCTCCGCGTCCCTAGCCATGTTCATAGCTCGTCCCGCGAAAAATCGCAGCCGGCCAACGAGGAAGACACGACGCGCGTTGCGTTTCCCTCTGGTCGGGCAGCGTTGTTCAATAACTCTAACATGCCGCGAGTAGGCGAGCTTAGCCCAAGTTTGGCTGCCCAATCAGTGACGCTCTTATGGCTGTCACACCACTTTCAATGACTCCGCTCTCACGGCACAGCTACCACAAGCATCTATGACCACAAGGGTTTGTTTAATCATTCATCATGGATGTTAGTCGTCAGGATGCAGATGTATCATCAAGCGTCAACGTGGATGCATCGGTGCTATGACTGTCAAAGCACCAATAGACATTGTGCAAGCTCTCTTACATCAATGTACAGTAAACATTAGACTACATTTGTAACGACACGTTTCACTTTCGTGCTATACCGATTCCTATGACGGAGGGATCAACCATGTTTTTTTTCTGGTTTTTTTTTCTCTTTTTTTCTCTTTTTTTTCTCTTTTTTTTTCACGTTTTTCTTCTCTTCTTTTTTTTTCTCTTTTTTTTCTTTTTCTTTTTTCCTTTTTTTTTCTTCTTTTTTTTCCCCTCTTTCCCATTTCCTCTTAGATGTTTTCGAAGGCGAGTGGTCGCCGCTAGAGATGGTAGTTTAACTCAAACCCCTGACGAAGGAAGGTCCCCTCCCGAAACTGTTAGGAACTAAATAAATATTTATAGCCTTGTTGACAACGCCTCCGTTGTGTTACAACCCATATATATATCTATATACAATACATATATATTGCCACGCTCGTTTCATTTAATCTGGTTGTATTCGGTTTACGCCCAGAAAGGCTGTGAGCAAAGTTCGGCGCAGACTGCTCCTCGGTGTTCGAGAAGCTTCACGATTTCAGTAGATTGCTTTGTTAAGATTGCACGCAAGACGCGAAGAGTCAAGCTTACTCTAGAGCTTGCGCGACCACCAGTAAGAAGATTGGAAAGTTCCATGCGTAATGTATAGAACACGGCGCATCCCAACGATGATCAGTTTTTCGACGGCGGACGCTCTGTTCGCCGCTATCATTGTACAGCGTGCCTTGCTTCCCGTAATCTGACTTTCCGTTTACCGGCCACAAGTTCGGCCAAATAAAGAATTTCATCTTGGACACGTCGCCTGCTGGCTTCGTGGACGTCACAACCACGTCACATCTGGTGGAGGAGCTGCTTCTTTCATGCACCGGACGGCCCCCGTTAAGCTGTGAATCCAGTGCCAGTCGCGAAGAAAACATCGACGACAACCCCGAGCAGCGAACAAGCCGCAGGCAACAAGGTCTACCACCGGAGTACGCGCCACTACCTGACAAGACTCGGAAGCCAAGGCCATCACCTCGACTGTGGCAACGATGACAGCCGCTGCGCCACAGCCGGCAATCGTGATGCAGCAGCCAAGGGAGCCACCGACTTTCACTGGATCATCGTTCGAACACCCGGAGACCTGGCTGGAGACGTACGACCGAGTGGCCACCCTCAACCACTGGGACTGGGAGGAGAAGCTGCGTCGCGTCTACTTCTACCTGGAAGTCGCAGCAAGGACCTGGTTCGAGAATCGGGAGTCTGCACTTCAAACCTGGGATCTTTTCGCGGCACATTTCTGGACACGTTCAGGAGCATCGCCCGCAAGGAAAAAGCCGCGACGTTGCTGGAGACGAGGCTGCAACTCCCGCAAGCTATGAGCAACGCTGCTGCAGCCCGACGCTACGCTCCCCCTCCACGCCCACGTCATGACACCGCGCCGCCGCAGCAACGCCGCCAGACACCGCCGCCGACCCCACCGGCGCCATCCCGCCCACCTGTGGACCAGCGCTATGCTTCGAGGAAGACCGAGATTTGCCGTGCCGCTGACCATCGTCCACTCTGCTACCACTGCGGAGAAGCTGGCCACACCTACCGGCGCTGCCAGTACCGCCAGATGGGCCTTCATGGTTTCGCCATCGACGCGCCGCGTCCACAGAGGGATGAACGACCGCACGACATCGCCAACTACCTCGCAGGAGCGCAGCGGACACTCCGACGACCTTACCGTTCGCCGTCGCCAGGCTGCTACGCCTCACCGCATCGCAGGCAATACGCCAGCCCTGCTCGGGGCTGATCTCCTAGCCCCTACCCGGAAAACTAAAGGCAGCAACCGATGGAGGTGCGGTTGCTCTACGACGAACTACCGAAGGCCCTCCGCCGACGCCGACGACGACGCAGCGACGATACCTGAAGAAATCCACTCCACATGCCGGCGAGAGCTATGAGATCGAATTTTCGGGGCCGGAAGAACACCTGACGACGCCACGTGGAAGTAGCGGGGAAACCGACGTAGCCGTGATCCTACGCCTCGACCCAACCGCAACGCACGACGACGAACCAGCGACCTCGACGTAATATTCGACGGCCAGAACGTCACCGCTCTCGTGGACATTGGAGCCGACTATTCCGTCGTCAGTGGGCCTTTCGCGACGAAGTTGAAGAACATGAAGACTGCTTCGCATGGCCCTGGAATCCGGACCGGTGGGGGTCATCTAATAGCGCCGGCCGGTGTTTGCACAGCTAGAGTCATCATCAATAACCGGACTTATCCCGTCAGCTCTCTAATCCTACAGCACTGCTCCAGGGATGTGATACTTGGAATGGACTTCCTAAGTGACCACGGCGCCGTCATCGACCTGAAGTCTGAGTCGATAACTCTAACCTCAGAAAAAAATCGCGGCATATCCGCGGAGTGAATGATGATGAGTGGGCGAAGCTCCGGAGGTACATCATCAAAGACGTGATGGTAGTTGGTTGCATGTGGTCAAACGATATGCATGTGAGACCATATCGCGATGCCATGTGTTGTATGGCATCGCGATCGTCATCGTCATCACGCAGGTGGCTACTACGTACTACAAACTACAAGGGACGCACGACCCACGGCATAAGGAGCTTCGCCCCTAAAAGCGCTCCCGCCCCACGCGACGAAAGAGAACCAAGCATTGAACGTGATAGAAAAGCACGTCACCGTCCCGCCTCTCTCCAGCTTCATCAGCTCCGTCCGCACCGAAACACCCGGAGACTTCGAAGGCATCATCGAGGGAGATCAGCACCTTCTTGTAAACCGTCAGATTTGCGTCGCAAGAGGCATCGCTGAGTTGCGTGATGGCAAAGCAAAGGTATTGCTGACGAACTTCAGCCAGACGAACTTCAGCCCCGAATATAGGCACCTTAACTTCCGTACGACGGTCGCCTACATCGAGAAATTCGTGCACACCACCAATGCCTTCATCCTCTCCGAGGCTGCCGAACCTGCCTCGACGTATCGACATCCCCAAACAGATTTCGACGTCAACCCGCATCTCTGCTCTTGCAATTCAAGGACTGCTTCTCGTCGTCGTCAAGAATTCGACATACTCTAGTCGCGAAACATCCTGTCATAACAGAAGAAGGTGCCCGACCAATCCGTCAGAGTCCGTATCGAGTTTCGGCACGTGAACGCGAGACCGTTAAGCAACATGTAGACGAAATGCTACGCGACGATATAATACAGCCGTCTCCCGTGGTGTTGCTGAAGAAGAAGACTATCCCCGCCTAAATACGATCACAAAGAAGGATGTGTAGCCTGTCCCACGGATAGACGATGCCCAGGACCGACTCCACAACGCGAAATACTTTTCGTCGATGGACCTCAAAACCGGCTTATGGCAAATCGAAGTCGACAAGAGAGACCGAGAAACGACTGCTTTCATAAATCCAGACGGCCTGCTCGAGTTAAAGGTCATGCCTTTTGGTCTTTTGCTCGGCCCCCGCGACCTTCCAACGCGTTATGGATACCTTACTGGCCGGCTTGAAGTGGCAGGCATGCCTTGTATACCTGGATGACGTCGTTATCTTTGCCTCAAACTTCGACGAACATCTCCGGCGCCTTGAAGCTGTACTTCATGCAATCAAGATCTCCGGACTCACTTTAAAGCCGGAAAAGTGGCGCTTCGAGTACCAGGAACTCTTGCTTTTGTGTCACGTCATCAGCAAGCATGGTGTTCGCCCAGACCCGCGGACAGCAGCTGCCATCGATGCCTTCCCGCCGCCCACTGGCAAGGAGGCTGTATGCCGATTTCTCGGCTTGTGCGCGTACTACAGACGCTTCGTCAAAACTTTGCACAATTCGCCGAGCCGCTAACGCACCTCACGAAGGCCGACGTCCAATTCAAGTGAAAAACGACACAAATCGAAGCATTTCAAGAACTGAAACGACGACTTTAGACGCATCCAATACTAGCGCATTTCTACGAATACGGTAATACGGAAATCCACACCGACGCAAGCAGCCTAGGACTCGGTGCCCTCCTTTCGCAGAAGACTGACGGGCTGGAAAGGGTCATCACTTATGCTAGCCGGTCGCTATCCAAGGCAGAAGCCAACTACTCCACAACAGAAAAGGAGTGCCTCGCCATCATTTGGGCTACGTCAAAGTGTCGCCCCTACCTTTACGGGAGGCCCTTCAAAGTTGTGAGCGACCACCACGCCTCGTGTTGGCTAGCTAACTTGAAGGGCCCTCAGGTCGTCTCGCAAGATGGAGTCTAAGACTTCAAGAATTCGACATCACCGTCGTTTACAAGTCCGGACGAAAACACCGACACCGACTGCTTGTCTCGCGCCCCCCGTCGACCCGCCACCGCAGGACGACCAGGAGGATGACTTCTTGGGAACCATAAGTGGAGACGACTTCGCCGAAGGACAGCGAGCTGACCCGAAACTCAGGGGCCTTGTTGAGTACATGGAAGGCGAGACCGCCATTGCTCCGAAGGCATTCAAGCGAGGACTCGCGTCGTTCTTCTTGCGAAGCGGCGTTCTCCTAAAGAAGAACTTCTCACCCCTTCGAGCAGAACACCTTCTCGTGGTTCCTTCAGCAGTGAGACCAGAAGTCCTCCAGGCCCTTCATGACGACCCGACGGCTGGACACCTGGGTGTTTCCCACACGCTCGCAAGAATACAAGAAAAGTACTACTGGGCGCGCCTTGCCGACGACGTCGCCCGCTACGTCAGGACATGCCGAGACTGTCAGCGACGGAAGACACCGCCGCCAAGACCAACAGGCTTTCTTCAGCCGATCGAACCACCTCAAAGACGTTCCAGCAAATCGGTATGGACCCACTGGGACCATTCCCTAGGTCGACTTGCGGGAATAAATGGATCGTCTCAGCTACCGATTACCTTACCCGCTACGCCAAAACAAGGGCCCTACCTAGAGGCAGTGCCACCGAGGTGGCGAAGTTCTTCGTTGAAGACATCGTCCTGCGTCATGGTGCCCCGCAGGTCCTCATCACCGACAAAGGTACGGCCTTTACTACGGAGCTAACTGAGATACAGCCAAACAAGCCACCGCCGGAGCACAGCCTACCACCCACCAACCAATGGCCTCACCAAGCGTCTGAACAAGACCATCGCCGACATGCTGGCCATGTACGTCGACGTCGAGCACAAGACATGGAATGCCAGCCTTCCGTACGTGACCTTCGCATACAACACGGCATTGCAAGAAACGACGCAGCTGTCGCCGTACAAATTGGTCTACGGAAGGAGCCCGGCAACGACGCTCGACGCAATGCTGCCAGCTGCCACCGACGAAGACAAGCTCGACGTCGCCACTTATTTGCAACGTGCCGAAGAAGCTCCACAGCTCGCCCGCCTGCGTATCAAGAGAGGATCGACAGCCGTCACTATAAACTTCGGCGACGTCACAAGGAGTACCAGCCCGGTGACCGTGTGTGGGTCTGGACACCGATACGCCGACGTGGACTTAGCGAAAAACTTCTCCGACGGTACTTCAGACCGTATAGGGTACTTCGACGTCTCGGCGCAATCGACTAGGAGGTTGTCTCCGACGGCATCACGAACTCTCAGCGACGCCAAGAACGTCCCGAGGTCGTGCATGTGGTGCGCCTCAAACCGTTCTACGCGCGTTAAGGAACTTTGTGGCTCAAGTTTTTACTTGCTTTATTGTTGTTATTGATTGTGCATGCATTTTTGTACCATGTTCTGTTTTAAGCATCGGGGGGGGGGGGGGGATGCTTTTTCAGAGGGGGGGCAGTGCCGCGCGCGTTTCTTTCAATCTTGCTGTATTCGTTTTAGGCCCACAAAGGCTGTGAGCAAAGTTCGACGCAGACTGCGCCTCGGTGTTCGAGAAGATTCCCGATTTCAGTAGATCGTTTTATTAAGATTGCATGCAAGACGCGAAGAGTCAAGCTTACTTTAGAGCTTGCGCGACCACCAGTAATAAGATTAGAAAGTTCCATGCGTAAGGTATAAAACACGGCGCATCCCAACGATGATGAGTTTTTCGACGGCCGACGCTCTGTTCGCCACTATCATTGTACAGCGTGCCTTGCTTGCTGTAACCTGACTTTCCGTTATCCGGCCACAAGTTCGGCCAAATAAAGAATTTCATCTTGGACACGTCGCCTGCTGCGTTCCTCGACGTCACAACCACATGACAATATATATGCACTACTAAACGAAAAATATTGTTGCGATGTAGCATATTGCAAATAGGGGCGTTTTATTTCATTTGGCCCATATTACTTCGCTTTCCAGCAGGACATAGCTTATTCGACAAGATTTCAGATTACACTTAAACTAAAATCATTCCCCTTTCTGTATTACAAATTCATGCATATTAACGGACACAAGCCGAAGCTTTTTCAATAGTCAACCTTTAGAAACGCATGTTTAATGAAACAGTCGGCAACATCCGAAGCAGCTGTAAAAAAGTAAAGCTACTCTAGCTGCTCTGACATTTTAGGCTAAATAAAGTTGCACTCGTCGCATGAGCTCAGACAAAGTGGCGAACATGTAGGAGCTGCTCCGCGTACAGAGTTGTTCTACTTTTTCACTTGTATTACTCGAAACAAGGTGGTTAAGAAATTAACTTCCAACACTGCTTCGTTAATGAATAAGACCGTTGCTACATACACGTAATGGAGGAATTTTATGCTTTTGCGGTTTCTTGAAGTGCTCTTGAGAATAAGTCAAAATATTTGGACCGCAGTTGTCTCCTCATGATCTTTCCCGTATCCGTCTTGGGAATGTGGTCCACGAAGATGACCCCACCATGCAGGTGCTTGTGCTGCGCGGCTTGCTCTGCGCCAAAATGCAAATAAACATATGAGTGAGAAAGCTTGTAAAGTCTAAGTAAATATACTCTGCTTTCACCTATCATAGGCATATATATCTTACGAATTCGAACAAAATGCTTAAATAATTATGTACAATGCCTTGAGTAGCTTTTGAGAATGTTCTGCATTCTCACTTTCTCTTCATATCGAAAGGCCTGCGCTCTATACTCGCCACCTCATTCCGAAAAATCAAACACTAGTGACCATACCGAACTTCCCTCGTAATTACCTTTCTACTAATTTTGTGCTGTTTGTTGTGCTCAAGCTCTGATAGAAACTTCAGTACTAATTTCCTCATCTGATACAAAAGGGACATCACTTAACCCATTGTGAGGCACTACTTTCGAAATGAAAATTTTTTCTCAAACTCTGCAGAACAACATTCATGTTCGCTTAAGCAAATATTTGACACCATTTTCGAGAAAAGCGGCCGAATAAGTTCCGCGAAAAAAGTGATAGATCTATGTATCACTGTCTGTATAACGTGGCATAAAAAGTGGTACATATGTGTACCGCTGTTCTCAGGCGGTACTAAAAGAAAAAAAAAGTGAACAGGAACAATATTTATAGATTTAATCGGGGCTGTTTACCTTTCGGATATTTTGAAGCATTCAATACACTGCGAAAACTTGGTATTTTCTGCAAAGATAGCTACTCTGTGTTTCTGCCGAGCCGACGTGAAGGTGACCTCCGACAGTCGTACATCAGCCTATAGGCGATTTGGCGTCTACAGTAATTAGCTGTTTCTAAAGGCGGACTACGATGGACGCCGCTTGGGACAAATCATCCCTCCACTACAACAAACATGGAAATACTGCCTTTTTGCAACTGTACCAGTGCGATATCTGTCCATTTAGGGCTAACACCATCAGCCAAAATCAAGCCCAAAAATGGTTCGTTGAACAAAACTGAATTAGAAGGGCGCACCAAAAATCTCTGTCTGTGTCACAAGTAAGTCTCTAGGTCCTGTTGAGGAAACGGGTAAAATGGGACACTTCACAGACATGTTTAAGCGATCGTTTCAAAGCAAACATTTAGGCCAATGCAGTGGATAGTGAGCAGTATGAAGGCACGTGCAAAATCAAATTTGGTGTGCGCGCCACATGAAGCGAAGTAAAAACTTAAAATAGCCTTCTTCTATAACTCGGTAGATTGCATGACCGGGAAAAGCGGAGCTGATTTTGGCCATTTTTTTTACTATGCGTGTTTTAAACACAAATAAAAAGTGATACACATTTGTACCACTGTCCTACAAAGGGTAAAGCCTAAATAGACACGAATATGTCATCAAATTTGGGCCAGGCGACCAGAAACTCGACAATTTTCGACCATCCGGCGAAAATCACTTGCTCGTCGGTGCCATCAAGCAAGACCACAATTCAATCCTTTGAAGTTTCTTATGGTAGTCCATTACAGAAAATGAAGCCGTCTACTGCATGCGGTCCGAATGATGTTCCGGCAGCTATTTTTAAAAATTGTACTGGGATATTGTGTTTTTACTTTTCTCGTTTATTTAAAAAATGTTTATCTGAAGCTTCATTACCGCATGATTGGAAGCTGGCACGTGTTGCACCTGTGGGATGCCGTGTCGACGAAAGGACGCATCCCAACATAAAACATAACGATCGTTTATTTAGCGTAGTAGCAGCAGCGGGGCGAGCATACCGCGGCTGCGCTCGAACGGTTAGAGGAAGACTGAACACTTCCGAGCACGGCATCTTGGTTTATAGCCACCGTCGATGACGTAAGCCTCCGGTGACGCTGCGGTGGCGCTGTCCTTTATCGGAGGCGTGTCGCAGCATGCGGCCGTGTTACGCCGGGCTAGCTGGTGGCGAGGCGGAGGCTGCGTCGGTTTGTGCGCAGTGTGTCGCCACATCACCCCCCCCCCCCCCCGCGGAGTGCAGAGCCCTCAGGGTCTGTAGAAACCTGGGAGGCGTACCAGACGTCCAGAGCGTGTCGTGAAAGGAGCGGGCTGCGGCGGTGACGGCTGTGGATAGATGCCTGTGGAAGGAGTGGCGCTCCCCGGTTCGTTCGCAGCGATGTATGCAGGCTTGAGCCGGTCAATCGAGACGCAGACGTTGTTCCCGTTAAGGCGCAGAGCGAAGTTCTTGTCGTCGCGCTGGACGACCAGGTAGGGTCCGCTGTAGGGTGGCTGGAAAGGCCTGCGGACGGTGTCGTCGCGGAGGAAAGCGTGCGTACATGATGCTAGCTCCTTGAACAAAAAAGGTGTAGGCTTGCAGTGGTGGGCTGCAGGTGACGGGCGTAAGGCGGCGGTGGTGCGTCGGAGCCGGGCGACGAAGTCGGTGGGATCTGACGCCGTAGTGCTGGATGGCAGTGCAACGAGAAATGCACCTGGGAGACGGAGTTGTTCCCCGTAGAGGATCTCTGCTGGTGTAGCGTGGATGTCCGGCTTGAAGATGGCGCGAAGACCGAGGATGACAGCTGGGATGGCCTCGAGCCAGGTTGAGTCCGGGTGGCACATAATGGCTGCTTTGAACTGTCGGTGGAAACGCTCGATCATTCCGTTGGCGCAGGGGTGGTAAGTGGTGGTCCTCAAGCGTTCGAAAGCGATGGTCAGCCCGAGAAGCCTGAAGAGGTGCGACTCGAACTGTCGTCCTTGGTCGGTGGTTACGCGGCGGGGGGGCGTCGAAACGAGCAATCCAGCCGGTGAAGAAGGCCGAGGCGACGTCTTCCGCGGTTATTCCCTCTAGGGGCCATGCCTCGGGCCATCGAGTGTACCGGTCGATGGCGGCGAGGGAGTAGCGATAGGGTCCAGCCGGGGCTAAGGGTCCTATGATGTCGATGTGGACGTGCTCAAACCGACCAGAGGGCTGAGGGAATGTTCCGAGTAAGGCGTGGCGTGCCTGGTGACTTTAGCGCGTTGGCATTGAATGCAGGAGCGCGCCCAGGTGCGACAATCCCGCTGCACGGAGGGCCTGCAGACATAGCGGTCAGCCACGAGGCGTGTAGAGGCGCGTATGCCGGTATGGCTGAGGTTGTGGAGCTGGTTGAAAAGACCATGGCGATGGGACAGGGGTACATAGGGCCTCCTCCGTCCTGTCCACATGTCGCAACAGGTTGTGGTTGTCGACCCTGGAATGGGGACTTGTTGTAGCTGTAGTGAGGACCTGCCCTTGAGAAGTTCCTGCATTTCGGCGTCCGTAGTCTGAGCCTCGGTGAGGACGTCCGCTGTTATCTGCACCGAGCTGATGGCTGCTACACGTGAAAGCGCGTCGGCGACCACGTTGTCTTTCCCGCTGACATGTTGGATGTCGGTGGTGAACTGTGCAATGAACGAGAGTTGGTTCTGCTGTACAGGCGGGAGTTTGTCACGACGTTGAGAGAAGGCGTAGGTAAGAGGTTTGTGGTCGGTATAAATAGTGCAGTGCTGCGCTTCGAGAAAGTGGCGGAAGTGTTGGACTGCTTCGTATATCGCCAGAAGTTCTCTGTAGTAAGCTGGCGAACTCGTCGGGGCAGCGGTCGTGGTTTCGTCGGTGCAACTGGCCTTTGAAGGGGTCGCCTTCCGAGCTGAGAATTTCCTGGAAAAGAATGCCAAGGGGTGCCAGGTGTTGTCCACGCGTTGCATCAGGGCGGCGCCGACGGCGAAACCAGAGGCGTCTGTGAAGAGTCCCAAGGGAGCGTCAGGCACGGGATGGGAGAGAAGCGTGGCGATGCAGAGAGCAGCCTTGCATTCCTCGAAAATTTGCACCAACGTCGGTGTCCACGTGACGGGTCGGTTTCCGCGCAGACCAGGCAAGGCATCATGAAGGGGCGCCTGGTAGTCGGCGGCTTGCGGTAAGAAGCGTCTATAAAAGTTCAGCGTGCCAAGAAATCGGCGAAGGTCTTTAGCGGTGGTGGGTTGAGGGTACGTCTGCATGTCAGAGATGCGTTCAGGCAAGGGTCGAGTTCCCTCTGACGAAACTTCATGGCCGAGGAAATGGACGGTGGAAGCGCCGAGCGTGCTCTTCTGGACGTTGACGAGTAGGCCGTGGTCGTCGAGGCGTTGGAGCAACAGACGAAGGCGCCCGTGGTGTTCGTCGGCGTCAAGTGAAAAGACGAATATGTCGTCAAGATAGACGAAGCAGAAGTCGAGGCCGCGGATGACTTCGTCGATGAAGCGCTGAAAGGTTGGTCCAGCGTTCCTTACGCCGAAGCTCATGAAGAGAAACTCGAACAAGCCAAAGGGAGTGATGATTGCCGTTTTCGGGACGTCATCCGGATTGACGGGTATCTGTGTGTAGGCCTTCACCAGGTCTAGCACGGAGAACACGTGGCAGCCATGAATGCGATGGGCGAAGTCCTGTATGTGGTGGACGGGGTACCTGTCTGGGATGGTGCGCTCGTAGAGGACACGGTAGTCCCCACAGGGCCGCAAGCCTTCGGTCTTCTTCGGAACAAGGTGGAGAAGCGAGGCCCATGGACTGTCAGAGCGGCGGGCGATTCCTTCGCGGACCATGGCCTCGAACTCTGCTTTGCCTATGCGCATGCGGTCCGGGCCAAGGCGACGGGCGCGACAGAAGACCGGGGGGGCCTGAAGTGGTCCGGATGTAGTGCACGGTGGTGTGCTGCACTTTGCGTAGCAGTCCGCTGGGGCGCGTCAATCCGGGAAATTCGGCGAGGATGGCGTGGTACGGCGAGTGATTGTCCAACACTGAGTACCTTGATGCTTGGCTGTTGTGCGGTCGTTCGCTGGGCCTGGGGTGGAATGTCCCGTTGTCCCGTCTATGAGACGATCGTGGCGGCAGTCCGGCAGGAGGTTGTAATGTGCCAAAAAGTCCGAGCCGATTATTGGTTCAGCGACATCGGCGATGACAAAATTCCAGTGAAGGTCGCGGCGTAGGTTCCTGAGCTGGATGTGCAGACGCAGCGAGCCGTACGTCTTGATTGTGGATTGGTTAGCCGCGCTGAGCTCGAAAAATGTCGGCGGGCGAGGACCTTGAAGATGGGATCGCGGGTAGCAGCAAATGTCGGAACCGCTGTCGACAAGGAAACGCTGCTTCGTGATTTGGTCGGTGACAAAGATGCGACGGCCTCCAGGTTGGCCGCTTGCGGCCGTCTCTACGAGCTGCTGTTGGCGTTTCTTGTTGGCGGAGGAGGGCGGTCGACATTGCGGGGCTCTGTCGCCGAATCGCCCATGGTAGTAACATCGGCCATTCTCAGAATGCTGCTGTGACGAGGCGGTGTTATGGTCACGGCTTTGCGATTGGTATCGCTGACGCGTTGAAAGTCGTTCATCGAGGCGTTGCTGAATGGAGCCGAGTTGTCGAGCGATATCGTTAATACGGCGCGCAAGCTCTGTGGTGCTAAGCGGTGCGGCGACAACCTGGGTGGTGGGCGACGACTGCGGCACAGATACCTCGATGATGCGGTCAGCCATCTCGGCGAGTTCGTCGAGAGGTAGCCCAAGCTGAGCCTGCACAACTGCTTGGACGTGCGGTGGAAGTCGTTGGAGCCAAAGTGCTCGCAGGAAAGAATCCTGGACTTCCATGCTGCCCGTGAGAGCACGCATGTGGCGGAGCAGCTGCGAAGGTTTGAGCTCGGCAAGCTTTGCGGACTGGAGTTGTCGCACCTTCTGTTCATCCGAGGGTGACAGGCGGCGTATAAGTTCGGTTTGAGGTGTTCGTAAAGATTGGCCGTCGGTGGGTTGGTAAGGATGTCCCGTACTTCGTTGGCGTAGCGGGCATCCAGGTGGGCGACGACCGAATGGTAGCGGGTCCGGTCATGTGTGATGCGTGCCAGGGAGAAGTGGGCCTCGACCTGGGCAAACCAGACCTCGGGCGAGTCCATCCGAAACGGCGGAAGCTTGATGGCAACACGCCAGGAGGCAGCGTGCGGGATGCCTTCTGTAGGAACTCTGATGTCCTCAGCGGAGCCGGCAGCCACGGCCTCGGTTGTGGAGGCGTTGCGAGAATGCTGCAGTTGCTGGGTCTGCAGTTCCTGTTGAAGTTGTTGCACTTGCTGGCGCAGAGTGGTGAGGGCTTCTGGGTTGGCCATGGCGGTGCGGTTAGTTCGGTTTCTGGGTCACCAGATGTGGGATGCCGTGTCGACGAAAGGACGCATCCCAACATAAAACATAACGATCGTTTATTTAGCGTAGTTGCAGCAGCGGGGCGAGCAAACCCCCGCTGCGCTCGAACGGTTAGAGGAAGACTGAACACTTCCGAGCTTGGCAGCTTGGTTTATAGCCACCGTCGATGACGTAAGCCTCCGGTGACGCTGCGGTGACGCTGTCCCTTATCGGAGGCGTGTTGCAGCATGCGGCCGTGTCACGCCGGGCTAGCTGGTGGCGAGGCGGAGGCTGCGCCGGTTTGTGCGCAGTGTGTCGCCACATATCCATTCACTAAGGTGGATCAAGAATTGCCGTTGAGAGCTACAGGCCGGTGCCCTTGACGAGTATAACATGTAAATTAATTGAGCACGTAGTTTATACTTCGATCATGTCACATTTAGTTAAAAACAACCTTCTAAGCTCTAGTCAGCATGGTCTTCGACGAGTTTTTACATGCTCTACCCAACTAGTTGAATTTTTTCACGATCTCGCTTTAGTGATAGATAAGACGCAAATAATAGACTGCATATTCCTCGATTTCAGAAAAGCATTTGATGTATTTGCGCACGATCTTCTCATTTCTAAACTACGATCCTACAAGTTGGATGATAGTGTTGTCGCATGTGTTGCCGAATATCTTCGTGCTAGGCGGCAGTCTGTGGTGCTCAACGGTTTCTCTTCTGCATATGCTCCAGTAACTTCAGGTGTTCCGCAGGGATGAATTCTGAGTCCCCTTTTTGCTTTTTATTAACGATATTTCAAATGACTTCAAATATTCATTTAGAATGTATGTGTATGACTTTGTTATTTATAGAGTTAGAGATAAAGAGAGTGACATTACTTTACTGCAGGCTGATTTAGACATTATGAGATCATGGTGTGATAAATGGGAAATGTCCTTAAATCTTCAAAAATGTGTTCACGTCACCTTTTCAAGGAAACGCATATTTCATTATTGGAAACATTTTGACGCGCACGCAGTAGACGAAATGTGTCCAATAATGTCGTCAAACCAACTCGCCCAGCTCTCCATACTTTTACTTTGCATATTTCAGTCTTGCACATATACACTGAATAATATCACCTTAACGAAAGCTGAAGAATATAAATATGTAGGTATTTTTATAACGTATGATTTAAGGTGAAATATACACATTTCACACATTAAGAATAAGGCAACAAGTTCGCTGAGTTTTCTTGGCCGTAATTTCAGTCAGTTACCAGAAAAATTGAAAGAGCAGCTGTATTTTACGTACGTTCGCAGCATACTTGATTACGGTAGTGTATGTTGGAATCCGCACAGAGCTGATCTCACGGAGCTGCTTGAAAAGGTGCAAAATAAGCCGGTTCGGTTTGTACTCAACAATTATAGAAGAACATTAAGCATGAAGCAAAGCAAACGTAAATTATCGTGGCAGGCTTTGCAAGATCGGTGGAAAAACCTGTGACTTAAATTTTTTCACGATGTTCACCATTCTAAAACCGGCATTAAGCGAGAAAGCTATATTAAGTTATCCACTTATGTGTCGTCGAGACGCGACCATGCGCTGAAAGTCCGCGAATTGCCTTTTAAAGACGACGTCTTCAGGTATTTTTTTTTCACGAGCCATAAGGGAATGGAATGCTCTATCGCCTGAAATTGTGAACATTTTTTACAACGATGTATTTTATGGCGCTTTGTAAGTGTGATTACTTCGTATATTTTTGACTGTAAGCCACCTGCTGTAATGCCCATTGGGGCAATGCAGGTGTGTAATAAATAAAATAAATAAATAAATGTGACTTTTGCGCAACTTTTCTCAGCTTCGGCATATTCTAATGCAGCGACTATATTAAAGCGATGGGGTTAACGAGTTCGTTTTGCTGAAATTCCGATGTCGGCGGCGCTGGCCTTTTTCGATGTGAGCAAAACATCAGCGTTGTTCGTGAGCGCGACTTTTAAGTAGATGCCAATATATAAATAATAAAAATGCTCGGTTCGAGTGGGACCGGGGAGTAGAACCTGCGACCCCTCGCTTCATGGCGCCACGGTTTAGCCGCTCAGCCACTGCGCATAAACCAATCAGCATACTGACGGCGAGCAATTTATATACGCCATTTAGCGTTGGTGGTACGTACGTCTGGAGGGCCTTTCAATGGCTTGACGGAAAACCTGCTAGATGACGCAAAGGACCCACGAGCGCCCTTTCCGCATCCACGGACCTGGCGCCGGCGCGCATCCACACTTTTCTATCTTTTGTGGCACGGTCAACCCAGAAGCGAAGCTAAATGAGCGATCGGGAAGGCAATACAAGCACACTTGATTACCCTATCACGTTGGACTCTCGAAAGCGAAGCTCAAGCGTCCTCCCAAGTTCTTAAAGTTCTTGGTCTAATATTTCTTCCCACGTTGATTTTCAGTTCGACGAAGGCGACAAATTCGATGACACACAAGGTGAGTGTCAACATATGGCGTTTTATCCCTAGCGCTTTGTTACATACTAGGTTATTCTCTTTGTTCATGATGAATTATATTGGGGCAGCGCTGGAACGAAGACAAAGACGAGAAAAGACAGGACATGCGCTGTACTCACAACTAAAATTTTTATTGGAAAAAACGCCACTTATATATCCAGCATCGTCCAAATCATGTCATCAAAGGTGCCACGTGAACCGCTTCAGGGCGATATCAGCCGGAAGACCGCGTCATGGAAATCATACACAGCATAAAAAAAATTTTAAAAAAATTATACAATGGATAAAACGGTACGATGTAGCCCTATACTATACACGTGTGCATGAGATACTCTAATTCTTTAGATGAAAGGTCGATAGAAGCTTGACTGATGCATTTCTCTTTTAATCTATTGATATGCAAGCCTTCTATTATTTCTCTTGTCGTTTTAATATGATGACGTGAAACAATGACAGTGTCAATGAAATGTGGATTACATCCACACGAATGGCAATGGTTGGCTAGATGATAAGAAGTAGCATTAGAGGAGGAGAGCGAGCGTAGGCGTTCTTGCAGTCTAATGTTAATGCACCTCCCACTTTGTCCAACATATACTTTGCCGCACTCAAAAATTCATGCCATCATCAGGTTCAAGATAGCTTCAATAGCCAGCTCCTTAGGCTGAAGACGGCCGGTTATGGCAATGGCCGCGATCACCACTGCATGTAATAAGCTCATTAAATGGGTTAAAAAAGACAATGCTGGAGCCAGTGATGAGCGCAAAGATCGCGCCAGCAAATTCTCTGTTGTGCCATATCTGCATCGCTTTTCCCGTGGTCTAAAAAATATTTCTAACCGGTACAAGGTTGATTTGGTGTTTTCCGCTCCCCAGAAGATTGGAAGGATTTGCCCACTTATCATACAAAAAGCAGGTTCATCTGTAAAAGCTGGATGTAAAAGCTAACCATGTCCGCAGCTTCATACCTCGCAAGATAGGTACTGTGTATATGATTCCTTTGTCGTGCGGCAAAGTATATGTTGGACAAAGTGGGAGGTGCATTAACATTAGACTGCAAGAACACCTACGTTCGCTCTCCTCCTCTAATGCTACTTCTTATCATCTAGCCAACCATTGCCATTCGTGTGGATGTAATCCAGATTTCATTGACACTGTCATTCTTTCACGTCATCATATTAAAACGACAAGAGAAATAATAGAAGGTTTTCATATCAATAGATTAAAAGAGAAATGCATCAGTCAAGCTTCAATTGACCTTTCATCTAAAGAATTAGAGTATCTAATGCACACGTGTATAGTATAGGGCTACATCGTACCGTTTTATCCATTGTATAATTTTTTTTTAAATTTTTTTTATGCTGTGTATGATTACCATGACGCGGTCTTCCGGCTGATATCGCCCTGAAGCGGTTCACGTGGCACCTTTGATGACATGATTTGGACGATGCTGGATATATAAGTGGCGTTTTTTCCAATAAAAATTTTAGTTGTGAGTACAGCGCATGTCCTGTCTTTTCTCATCTTTGTCTTCATTCCAGCGCTGCCCCATATAATTCATCATGAACCCTAACCAACTAGCCCACCTTTCCGTTATTCTGCTATTCTATTTGTGTAGCATTTTCAGTTATATTTTTCATTGCCGGAAAATAAGCACGGGGCAATCATACAAAGAAACGAGACCTTCGGGCCCCGCTAGAGGTGCCTTGGTCACAAAGAATGAAATGTTTTTAGTGGGTTGGTTAAATGGGTTTCATGATATGACGTCAGCATCGAGTATATATCGGAAGTAGATTGCCTCAGTTGCGATTGAGCGTGCTATCTGCTACCTGAATGTGAAGAGATTCCAGATGAAGATTTGTTGTTTTGTTCTTTCCTTTTTCAATTATCCTCGCGCCATCCCAGTCGATGTCATGCCTTGTGCACACTGCGTGTTCAGCGAGGGCGTTTATTGCAATGTGATTGCTTTTCACATATTAGCTGCACTGCTTCGTTCTTTTTCCAAAGTCGCCAGTTTCACCAATTACAGACATGGATGCAGACAGCGTTTGACGTTAAGTGATGTTTGGCTGCGCGTTCGGCCAACACACCTAGACTTCAACGGCGTTGCGCAATGCTCCCTCCTAACATTTCCTTCTTTACGCTCTTTCGTCACGCGCAATTCTGTACTGACGTACAAAAGCGAGAGCCGCCTCTGCGAGCCCGGTGCACATGGTTTCAATATCACCTGAACTGGGCCCTCGCTCCTTCCATGAATAATTCAAATTAGATGCAAAAAAATTGGCATATCTCAAATACCGTGGGAATCGATGTTATGCGAAGCATGCGGAGGCAAGGTGACTAGGTTGTAATTTTCTTATTGAGCGAAACGTTACGAGATAACGCACAAGATATTAACAAATCTTGTACGCACAAAGATATGTTGAACAGTCGCATATGTTTCATGTAACCAGTTGTTTACAGCTGCCTAACGATGCCAAGAGAAACATGGGTATTACCTACACCAGAAGCGGTAATCTGATATGTAGCACTTGTGCTTGCGAGGATGGCAGCCCTGGCTGGATAGTGCTTCCTGGACCAACTACAGTGGATGGCGCTTAATCATACAATTAATGTTAACCCGACATGACGCCTGCCTCATAGGAGTACATATGTAATGTTTATAAAATTAGATAGCCAGCACTGGAACCACAACTGACGTTTCACTAACATTACGCCTGCATAGTGTCTTTTTCCAAAGCAGTTCCGTGACCTGGTGTGGCTCTGTGGTAGAACACTTGATGGCCACGCAGATTACTTGGGTTCGATTCTTGCTGGGACTGCCAACGTCAGGTTTTCTTCGCTCTCGCTTTTAAATTACTAATGTCTGTCCTCACCGTTCCTGGGTAGACATAAATTGTCAAACACCTGCGGCGCATACCCGCATACTGCGGCCCGTAGTATAAGGGTATGTGCCACACGTGTCTACAGGAAAGGGTTTGACGACGTATACGACAGGATTTTCAGGTTATTCATGTTATGACCAGCCAGACATATTTTTCAATACATCTTACCCTCCCATACAAATTTTGGTATACCCCAAGTTAAGGAGGGGATCACGACAGCACCCAGACGTAGGCGGCAAGATAGATAGATAGATAGATAGATAGATAGGATAGATAGATAGATAGATACGCAGATAGAAACGCAAAAATGCTTACAGTACGCAAAGAAATGCTTCGCATTTAATATTGGATTGCTAAACCATGATACGCCATATAAGGCAACTACGTGCGACACTGGCCCCCCAACGAAGGTCGGTAATTAAAAGTTAACCAACCTTGCTTGATTAATGAGTTCGGCTATATTAAGCACCCGCAAGAGAACTCGCATTCGACGTTCAGCACGTCTTTGAACGCCAGAGGGGCTTGCCTATCATCACATATTTATGTAAAGATCTGTATTTTATTAAAGAACGACCAGTATATCAGTATAAAAATTAGCGCGGCTTGCACTAATTCGCGCAAAGATAACTCACAGCAGAGCTGCTGGGGCCCAAACTTTTCCCTACTTGATTAGGCTTTTACCCTGTCACGTGCCTCTTTCCCACCTTTTGCTACACTACACTATACATGGCTATGGTTGATCTCTTTTTTATTCTTCTTTGTCTTCAATTTGTGTATTTGTATCCCTTTCTTACGATGTCTCTTTGGCTCTGTCTTTTTCTCTCTCTCACCCTTTCTTCCTTTTCTTGCTGTTTCTCTCTTTCTCTTGCTTTCTCTCTATTTCTATCTACGACACACGCTAACTTCGGACCATAGCAGCTTTGCTGTAAAAAAAAATTCTATAGGGCGTAAGTGCAACACAAATTGTGCAAATCCCAGTACACACCACACTGGTCCATTCAACTGCATAAGAATAGAAGCTTGAGCGAGTTTTGTATGCGTTCATCTTGGTTGATAGAGCGCACACGAGACGACGATGAAGTATAGGAAACACAGGACAGGCGCTGAATCCCAAGTAAAATTTTTTTGGGAAAAGACAGGCATATATATCGTTAATGTACAGCCTAACAACAACACAAAAGAACGGCAAAAAACGCTAAAAAGCAAAAAAATGCAAACAGGCCTCGAGCACAGAAATGCAAATGTAGAAATTACACCATCTCCCGCTAAAGGGAACCATGTGTAGATGCGAAGCAGCGGGCGCTAACCCTTACACTGGCGGCGGCGTTGACGCTGGCGCTCATCGCGGCGTTGCGCAGGAGAGAGGTGACACGTACAGACATGTTTTTCAACGCGTACGTTAGGCACGCGTCAGGCGGCAGCTGCGGGCGCTGCGGCGAGCGCGTGGCAGCCGAGGGAGAGAGTGACGTCAGCGTGCACTGCGAGGGGAGCGTGACGTCAACGCGCAGCTGCGGCGTGACCTACTTGGCACCGCTCCAACACCCTCGGCGAGGGGAGCGCGTTTCGGCGCGTTCGTACGGACGCACGGAGGGACAGCGTTACACAGGCTAGTCCAAAGAGCTACTTTGCATCTAATAAGGACGGGTATCATACTCTGCAGGCGCTGCAAAGGTACAAAAATTTACACCATCATCCCAAAGGGAACCCTGATGGGATGCGAAGCAGCAGCGTTGCGCCCGAGTGGCGTCACGGGTTGAACGACGCTAACGCGGGTGCTGCGGTGAGCGCTGGAAGATTCGTTTGAAGCGATGGCTGGCGTAGGTCTTGTCGTTGCGCGTCAGGCGGCAGCTGCGGGCGCTGCGGCGAGCGCGCGGCAGGCGAGGGAGAGAGTGACGTCAACGCGCAGGCTGCGGCGTGAACAACGTGGCACCGCTCTAACACCTGCGGCGAGGGGAGCGCGTTGCGGCGCGTTCGTACGGACGCACGGAGGGACAGCGTTACACAGGCTAGTCAAAGAGCTGCTTCGCATCTAAAAATTCTGCGTCACTCAGCGAAATTGACGGCGTGCTGACGCACTTATCTTCTTTTCTTCTAATGCGGAAGGCCTCAATCACTTCCCTTGCTACCTGCTCATTATGATGCGATAAAATCATTGTGTCGCTGAAGAAGGGTGCGCAGCCGTATTCGGGACAATGAGCGGCGAGAGCAAACGGCTTTGTCTCTGTTAATGAGCGTTCGTGCCGCCGAAGACGAACGTTAACGCATTTTCCGCTTCGGTCAATGTAAGTTTTTCCGCATGGTAATGGTATTTGGTACACAATGGCCTGCTTGCAATTTGTATTGTGGAAGGTGTGGTTGATTCCACAGTTACCCGGAACACCTTCATTCGCTTTCCTCTGCTTATCAATGCTTTTCTGCAATTTTGCGCAAATTGACAAATTCTTATCAGGGGACGAAAAAACTACGTAAAAGCCATATCGTTTGGCCACCTTTTTTAAAACCGTGTGCCACTTGGGAGTGCACGGTATGACGGTGTACTTCTTTTCTTTGGCGGACCACTCATCATGCCCAGCCTGTGTTCAATTTGTTTTCTCAGACTTTTGCGCATCTTCTCGCACGCTTGGGCAATGACGTGTTCCGGAATACCTAACAACCTGTTCATCAAAGCTTAGTTGCAACCTATCGTGGCAAGATTTCTGCAGCGCAGAACGGACACAAGAAAAGGCTATTCGCTGATTTAATATTTTTCAATGATTTGATGTAAAGTTTAGAAGTGGCTTTAGTGAACGAGGATGGTAGCGCCAACACACATCAGCAGGTAAAAAATTACACCATCTCCCGCTAAAGGGAACCATGTGTAGATGCGAAGCTGCGGGCGCTAACGCTTACACTGGCGGCGGCATTGACGCCGGCGCTCATCGATGCGTTGCGCAGGAGAGAAATCTGGGGAGGCGCAATCACGCAGTGATGGACCGGTGTTTCCTACTGGAACATGCCAATCGCTGCTAATGGGCAATGAGAGACAGAAGACTCCGATTGGACACAGAGACCCGCAGTCCGTTTTAGTTAACGCGCACGCTGCAAATTTTCGTCGTTCAACAACGCACAGGAGAAATCTCCCACCGGCAAAACCTTGCAGGTCAAGATCCAGTGCCTATATATACCGGGTAGCCAGTGAACGGTTGAGCAGCGCGAGCAGTCGGTTTTTTCAATCAAGAAACTCGCTAGCAGACGCTGCCTGCGTCGGCGTTGCGAGGCGAGAGAGGAGGAGCTTAGGAGTGGAGAGAGGGGGGGAGGGGACGCGGATGCGCAATGGGGGGTGTAAACGCTGCGGGAGGGATTGCATAGAGGAGAGAGGGGGAGCCTAGGAGAGGAGGTGCGTTGAGAGGGTGTGCGCAGTCAGGGCGGTCACGCCGCACACCACCACCACCACCACCACCATTACCGGATTGAACTTCGCCATAAGATGCTTCACATCTAAAAATGCTAACTGCAGGTCTAGGAACTGGAGAGCTCCTTCCTTCATCATCTCAACCGTGAAGTTCAGGCCACTGCCGTTCTCGCGGAACACCTTCAAGAAATTCACGGACCCTCGACATTAATTACCAGCGTTGAAAAGCACTAAATAATCATCAACATAGCGGAAAATATCTTTTACCATTCCCTCCAAACCTTGCGCCAACTTTGTCCACAAAAGCTCAGAAATATTTCACAAAGAATATGCGCAACTATAGAACCAATACAGATTCCTTTCTTTTGGACTTTTGACCCGCTCATGTGTGTTGGCGCTACCATCCTCGTTTACTCAAGCCACTTCTAAACTTCGCATCAAATCATTCAAAAATAATAAAGCAGGGAATAGCCTTTTCTTGAGTTCGTTCTGCATTGCAGAAATCTTGTCAGGATAGGTTGCAACTAAGCTTTGATGAACAGGTTGTTAAACTTAAGCAAGCGGGTTTTCCTGAACACGTCATTGTCCAAGCGTGCGAGAAAATGCGCTAAAGTCTGAAAACAAATGGAACACAGGCTGGAAATGATGAGTGGCCCGCCAACAAAAAGAAGTACACCGTCATACTGTACACTGCCGAGTGGCACACGGTTTGAAAAACGTGGCCAAACGATATGGCGTTGACGTAGTTTTGTCGTCCCCTTCATAAGTATGTGTCCATTTGCGCAAAAGTGCAGAAAAGCATTGATAAGCAGAGAGAGAGAAATAACATTTATTTATACATCCGGCGTGTAGGAAGTCCCCGGCCTCGCAGGGCGCGGATGTTCCCTATCTTAAGATTACGGCCTATTAGAGTCCGATAATCTCAGAGCCTAGACCTCGAGGATGTTGTGCTCCGACTAGGCGACAGTTACTCGGGTGCCTCCGCGCCCGTTAGACGGGTCGTCGGCTCCTTTTCTCCGTTGCTTCGCCAAAGCCTCCTCAAGCCGCTGGATGGCCCTTCGTTGCGTCTTCAGGTCTTCGGAGCGTATCCACGCTCTCACCTCTTCGGGATACGTGGCGTCCTGGCACTGCCCGTTCCCACTGTGCATAGCACTGTTACACCCTCCCCACATGATGTGGCGGAGAGTAGCTAGTTCACGTTCGCACACACTGCATTTTGCGTCCACGAACATGTCGGGGCACACGTGCCGGGCCAGAGCCGGTGTCAGCACGCACTCGGTCTGCAATTGTCGGAACTTTACTGCCTCCGCGCGCGAGAGTTCTCGGTGCGGGTGCGGGAAGGCTCTCCTGACTTCTCTGTAAGCCGCCAGGATCCCACCGTAGTCGGTGAGGGGCTCGAAGTCCTCTTTTTGGTCTTCTCCGCTGGTCTCGGAGGGACGGACTGCCGCGGTCCGGCACGTAATGAGAGCACGGGCCGCGGCGTCCGCCTCTTCGTTGCGGTTTTCGATGTCGGGTGCTAGTTGCCGACCCATGTGGGCCGGGAACCACTTGAGAGCAATGGTCGGTCCCGCAGCGGCATCTCGGGCGGCCCACGTGGCCTCGATGGACCTCATTAGCCGCTCCGTGCCTTGCTCTGGCAAGGCACGGGCGAAGTTCTTGATCGCCGACTTCGAGTCGCTTAGCACCGTGCGCGTACCCGGTAGGCCCTATGGCCAAAGCAATCGCCACCTCCTCCGCCTGGTCGGCTGTTCGGGCGCGCACGGTACAGGCTGTTAGTAGTTCTCCGTTAGTAGCTCGGACTACCACCGCTACAAAGGCGTTGCGTCTCCTCGGATACCTTGCGGCGTCCACGTAGACTGCACCTTCGTCTCGTTGGTGCTGACGGGCCAGCGCCACCGCTCGTGCCGCTCGCCTGCCCTCATCTCTCTCTGGGTCGGTGTTCTTGGGCAGCGGGTAGACGATAATCTTCCTCGCCGCTTCGTCGCTTAGGAGGGCTTGCTCTTCCAGTTCGCCGTACGGTCCTGTACCCACACGTTCGCCTGGAGGTAGTAATCCCGCCCGGTCTAGTAGTCTTCTGCCCGCTGCCGTGCTGCTTAGGCGGTTCAGCTGCGATGCTCTTTGGGCCTCGCTAATCTCCGAGAGCGTGTTGTGTGCTCCCAGAGACAGCAAGGCCGTGGTCTTTGTGCCCGGCAGGAGTCCCAGGGGCCCCCGTGTAGGCTTTCCGGATGGCGGCGTCGATCTTCGCTCGCTCCGCACAGTCCAGCGGTGGAAGGCCCCCGCATATGCTGCATGGCTTACGACGAAAGCCTGCAGCAGGCGCAGGAGCCCCCCTCTCGTTCATGCCCCGGTATCGGGACGAGACTCGTTTGATCAGGCGTGCTGCAACGCCCATCTTGGTTGTGATGTTCTTGACCGCCGTGGCGTTGGTCTGGGTGCCATCCACGAACATCCCCAGGATCCGCAGCCCCGGAACATGCGGGATCGGCACACCGTCGCTCGTGCGTACAACGATGTTCTCGACCGCTTCCTGACTCGCCTTTTTCTTGTGTCTTCCTGGTGGCGGCAGGATGAGCAGCTGTGACTTTTGCGGCGAACACCGCAGGCCCGTGTCCGAGAGCGCGGACTCCACGGCTTCTACCGCTGCCTGCAGGCCCGCCTCGATGTCCCCGTCGCTCCCACCCGTGGCCCAGATGGTTACGTCGTCGGCGTAGAGGCAGTGTCGGATCCCCGGGCCCGGCGCCTCCAGACGCCTGGCCACCTCGATCATGACTATGTTGAATAGGAACGGGGAGATCACCGAGCCCTGAGGGGTCCCGACACTGCCCAGCTCTCTTTCTTCAAGCTTCGTGCCTCCCACCTCCAATCGGGCCGTGCGGCGGGAGAGGAAGGCTCTGATGCAGTTATATGATCTTACGCCTAGCCCCAGGCGGGACACCTGAGCCAGGATCGCCGAGTGTCGAACGTTGTCGAACGCACTCTGCAGGTCCAAGCCCAAGATCGCTCGGTTGTCGTTCTTCGGAATCCCGCCCGGGGGGGTCGAGGACTTCTCTTTGGATCAGGAGCATGGCGTCTTGCGTTCCCAGCTTGGCCCTGAAAGCCGAGCATTGAGTCCGGGTAGACGTTATGCGCCTCCAGGTAGCGGTTCCGCCGTGTGTTGAGGACATGTTCTAGCATCTTGCCCACGCAAGACGTAAGCGAGATGGGACGCAGGCCCTCTATCCCCGGTGGCTTGTTTGGCTTTGGCAGCAGGATAGTCTTCGCTGTCTTCCAGGCATTGGGCAGCTTACCGTCGCGCCAGCAGTCGTTGTAGTAGCGTGTCAGCGATGTGATGGCTGCGTCGCTCAGGTTGCGTAGTGCTTTGTTAGTAACTTTGTCGGGTCCGGCTGCCGACCGTCAGTTCAGGTCCTGCGCGGCCTGCCTCACTTCCCCTGTCTCTATGTCTCGGTCGAGGTGGGGGTTCGGCTGGCCAGCGTAGTCCGGGTGATCTTCGTTACTGGTGATGGGGAGGTAGCGCTCGTTAAGGCGCTTATACAACTCCTATTCTCCCAGTTGTCGAGCTGTGGTGTGTAGTATTTGGGCCATGCGCGTACGTTGGTATTCGCAGCTCTTGGTCTCATCCATCAGTTGCCTGAGGAGTTTCCAGGTGCCGCCGCGGTGCAGTTGCCCGTCACCCTGGCTGCAGAGTGCAAACCACTGTTGCGTACAGAGCTGCCTGCTGTATCGCTCGATTTCTCGGCCTAGTTCGGCGATCTTCTTTCTTAGTTTCCTGTTGTGACGTTTCCGCCGCCAACGCTTCTGGAGCGAGCGCCTTGCCTCGAGGAGGTGGGCCAATCTCGGGTCCATGGTTTCGATGTCTTCGGGGGCCTCGATCTCTTCGGTGGCCCTTTCGGTTGCGGCCAGCAGCTGCGCCGACCAATCGTCGATATTGTCTATATTGCCAAGTTCGGTGTTGCGGAACTTGCCCCAGTCGACAAGCTTGTGTGTCGTTGTTTTGCTTCGGTTCGGATTCCCGTTGAGGTGAGCCAGCGGCAGTTCGATTTCGATTATAAAGTGATCGCTGCCCAGGTTGATTCCCGTGTTCTTCCACCTCGCGGTGCTACCGTCAGGCAACATCGCAAAGGCGAGATCTGGGTTTGTATCCCGGGCAGCCGATGTTCCGATCCTAGATGGGTGGGCCGGATTGGTCAGTAACGTGAATTCGGCTTCAGTGGCGTCTTCGAGAAGGTCTCTTCCCTTGGACGTGGTGGTCGTGTAGCCGAGTTCTCTATGTTGGGCGTTGAAGTCGCCGCATACTATCGCCGCGGCGTTTCCTCTCTTGGCCAGGTCCCGTTGTGCTTGGATCGTGGCGTCCTTTACTTTATGGAAGAGAGTCTTAAACTTCTGCTTTCCATGTCTGGGATTGCTGTAAGTGTTGGCGAGGAAGACGGTGGTTGTCGTCTTCCTCTTCTTGCCGTCTCGGGCTCCGCGCCCTTTGCCGCTGATCGCAAGCTCAGTAACGCACAGCTCTATGGCGGTGTCCCTGTTGCCTAGGAACTGCTGATGTTTCACGTGGGCGATGCCTTTACGGATGAACGTGCACACACCCTGCGCCGCGCCCTTCCCGCAGGTGCGGGCGGATGGGGGGCAGGCGTGTGCCCGGTACCCTGGCAGCGTCGGCGTGTCTTCGACGTGAGTTTCTTGGATTGCTATCACGTCCGGACGGGCCATCGGTTCTAGCGATCTCAGGTGTTGTTGGAGGACTGCTTTTCGGCATCGGAAACCGTTAGCGTTCCAGTGCCAGATCTTGATCTTGTTGTTGCTGGCCATTATGAAGGATAGTCCTCTGTGTTTGGCAGTATTGTTGCACCGACCTGTCTAGGAGCGGTTGCAACGTCTCGGGGCTCAGGGCCCTCTCTAGCGCTTGCTCGGTTTGGAGCTGAATCAGTTGCGCTTGCTGTTGTTGGACGACTTGGGTGCATTTCGTGAGGATCCTCTGTTCGAGGCCCTCAAGTTCCTTGCCCCATTTCTTGATGATTCTTGATACCCGGTCAATCTTCTTGCTGAGACCCACATAGCCAAGGGGCTTGGTTCTGTCTCCGTTGTTGGTAGCTGCCGCCGAGATGGCCAAGGCGCTGTCTTCTTCTTCCTCGTCGCTTTCACTCGCGCTTTCCAATTCTTCTTCGTGTTGTTCTTCCAATCCCCGTGCCGCTGCGACGATGGACGCCCTGGTTGGGGTTCTCGTTTTAGCGGTGAGCTGGAAGATCTTGGGAGTTGTAGTGTTGATGGCGGTGCTGCCCATGTTGTTCGTTGGGATTCCGCTGTCTTCTTCTTCGGCGTCTGTCGCCATCTTGTTGTTGTTGGCTTCAATTCCTGGTTCCCTTTCTTGAAGCCTTCTAATGGCGTCTCGTTGTTGGTCAATGACGCCTCGTTGCTGTTTGATGGTAAGCTGCATCGCTGCCATCGCCGTTTGGAGTTCCTCCATCGCCTTCTCCATTTCCTTAACGGTGGCTTTCAACTCCCGTGTTTCTTTCTTGCATTGTTCGCTGCAGCCGCCGTTGCTTGGCGTCTTGCTAGGCTCTTTCGACGCTGCAGTTTCTCCGCTCGGGGCTCTGCTCTTTTGCGTCATCGCTGCGCGAGTGACGTCAGACTTGTTTGTCAGGCTCGGGTGCGCGTGCACCTGCGGCGCCGGCCGTGGCGGGCGCTCTGCTTTCGGTCCTCCGGAGGTGACGTCTACCCACGTCCCGTCTTCCGGTTTGGCTCTGCTCCTATCCCGGCTCGCCACGCCGTTCTGACGTGTGCCGTTGGCTCCCGGTTCCGGGAAGTCGAATCTTCTAGAAAGCGTGACCTTCTCGGCGGCTTTCGCGGGCGCGGGTGCCATCTTGGTGGGCGCCATCTTGGCTAAAGTTTCGGTGTGTTGTTTCTCCCACTGTCGCTGCTTGATTTGAAGCGGTGTTTTGAATTTATTCTTGCAGCTGCCCGCACCCGTGACGTGAGAGCCGCCGCAGAATTTGCACCTCGGTTTGCAGTATTCGGCGTGGTCTTCCCCGGGGTTATTTCTCCCGCGAGCAAAGCACACCCTAGCATTTGGTGTCGGGCACACATCTCTCCTGTGCCCTATCCGGCCGCATGTGATGCAGACCTCACGGTGCTGCCTATACAGCGTGCATTTTGTAACAAAGCCGCCGTACTTCACATAGCGCGGGACTTTGTTTCCTTCAAACAATATTACCACCGACTCGGAGTTTCCGAGCCGGTGAGCGGCCATGATTGTGGGGTTATGCTTGTTCACTAGGAACCGAGTGATCTGTTCCTCGGGTTCCTCTCTGCCGACGCCGCTTATTACACCTCTTGAGGTGTTGTCTGGGGTGCTCTTATACGCAAACGTTTCGTACGTGCGGTCCTCGACAGTGATGGTGCGGATCGATCCGTAGCGGAACGATCTCGCTTCGTTAGGGGTGCTCAGCACAATAATGTTCTGGGTGACGTTCGGTGCAAACGTATCGTCCTCCGCGTCTGATAAGCAGAGGAATGGGAATGAAAGTGTTCCGGGTAACTGTGAAATCAACAACACCTTTCACCATACAAATTGCAAGGAGGCCATTGTGTACCAAATACCATTACCATGCGGAAAAGCTTACATTGGCCAAAGCGGAAGATGCGTTAACCTTCGTCTTCGGGAAGACGAGCGCTCATTAACAGAGACAAAGCCGTTTTCTCTCGCCGCTCATTGTCACGAATGCGGCTGCGCCCCCTTCCTCAGCGACGCAATGATTTTATCGCATCATAAAGGGCAGGTAGCAAGGGAAGTGATTGAGGCCTTCCGCATTAGAAGAAAAGAAGATAAGTGTGTCAGCATGCCGTCAATTTCGCTAAGTGACGCAGAATTTTCGTACCTTTGCAGCACCTGCAGAGTATGATAACCGTCCTTATCTACATTTGCATTTCCGTGCTCGAGGCCTGTTTGGATGTTTTTTTTGCTTTTAGCGCTTTTTGGCGTTCTTTTTTGTGTTGTTGTTAGACTGTACATCACCTATATATATGCTTGTTTTTTCCCAATAAATTTTAGTAGCGAGTCAGCGCCTATCTCGTGTTTCCTATACTTCGTCATCGTCTCGTGTGCGCTGTATCAACCAACATCGTTCAATAAAACTGCACAAGACAACACACGGGTGGCGAACACCGATTACGGGCCGCACGTTGCAGCTTCTCTTGTAAGGCACTGCACCGAGTGCTCGGGCGATGACTGAGCGTGCACCGGTTCACAATCGCGTTCTCTCTTCGACACACGGAAAGCTCCACCATAACGTCATCATCATCATCATCATCATCATCATCAGCCTGTCTACGCCCACTGCAGGGCAAAGGCCTTTCCCATGTTTCGCCAATCAACCCGGTCCTGCGCTTTCTGCTGCCACGTTATACCTGCAAACTTCTTAATCTCATCTACCCATCTAATTTTCTGTCTCCCCCTCACGCGTTTGCCATCTCTTGGAATCCAGTCAGTTACGCTTAATGACCAGCGGTTATCCTGCCGACGTGCTACGTGCCCGGCCCATATCCAATTTCTTCTTCTTGATTTCAACTATGATATCCTTAACCTCCGTTTGTTCCCTGACCCACTCTGCTCTCTTCCTGTCTCTTAAGGTTACACCTATCATTTTCCTTTTCCATCGCTCGCTGCGTCGTCCTCAGTTTAAGTTGAACCCTCTTTGTAAGTCGCCAGGTTTCTGCTCCGTAGGTAAGTACCGGTAAGATGCCGCTGTTATATACCTTCCTCTTGAGAGATAGTGGTAGAGTACCATTCGTGATTTGATAATGCTTGCCGAATGAGCCCCATCCCATCCTTATTCTTCTAGTTATTTCACTCTCATGGTTCGGCTCCGCGGTTACTACCTGTCCTAAGTAGACGTACTCCTTTACAACTTCCAGCGTCTCGCCACCTATCGCAAAGCGCTGTTCTCTGCCAAGATTGTTCCACATTGCTTTAGTTTTATGCATATTAATTTTCAGACCTACTCTTCTACTTTCCGTATCCAGTTCAGTAATCATAGGCTGTAATTCGGTCTCCCGCGTTACTCATCAATGGAATGTCATCAGCGAATCGCAGGTTACTGAGATACTCTCCATTAACTCTTATCCCTAACTCTTCCCAATCTAGGGCCCCGAAAACCTCCTGTATACACGCAGTGAATAGCATTGGAGAGATCGTGTCTCCCTGCCGTACGCCCTTCTTTATTGGGTATTCTGTCGCTTTCTTTATGGAGGACTATAGTGGCTGTGGATCCGCTGTAGATTTCTTCCATTATGTTTATATAGGCTTCGTCGATGCCCTGATTCCGCAGTGTCTGCATGACTGCTGATGTCTCCACCGAATCAAATGCCTTCTCGTAATCTATGAAGGTGCCGGACATTCCCCAACAGGATTAAAGAAAAATCCGCGTGATGATGGAATTGTGTAAAAGTGCAGAAAAGCATTGATAAGCAGAGGAATGGGAATGAAAGTGTTCCGGGTAACTGTGGAATCAACCACAACTGGGGTGCAGCCTCACTGGCGACCACAGCCAGCAATGCACTGCCTCACCAGAGCAGGATTGGCCACCCTGGTGCAGTACTTGGCCACTACCTCCCACATGAATACACCAATTAACTGCCACCATAACAGCTCTGCTGTAAAAATAGGGCAAGCGTCAGTATTCAGTCAAGCAGCGTGTTTCGTGTGTAAGAGCGCTAGCTAAAGAATCCGTACCATTACAAGTGGTGGTTGAGTGCGTGTCGTCCTACCTGCCACAAGCCGCTTCAGCTCTTCGGCTTCGATGCGTCCTCGGGCTACCACAAATGCAGTAGGTGCTTCCCCTAGGTCAGGGTGGTCAATGCCTACCACAGCAGGCTTCTGCCACAAGGGGGTGCTGCGAAAGTAGAGACTCGAGCTCTGCCGGGGCCAGCTGCTGATCCAGGCACTTGATCATATCCTTGAGGCGCTCCACGACGTGAAGCTTTCCGCGCTCATCCCGATAGCCAGCGTCACCTATGACCAGCGTAATACAGATATGCATAAATTATGTACATACTCTAAAATCAGCAACTTTCTTGAAAATTCGGCTTGCTGCGCAAGCAAAAGGAAAAAGGAGGGAGACAGGAAATAGCGCAGCACCCGCGCTCTTTCCTGTCTCCCTCCTTTTTCCTTCTGCTTGCGCAGCAAGTCGAGTTTTCAAGTATGAATCAACTAGTCTGCAAAGAATTGCTGCGGCAGCTTTTTAGAGTGGTTCTCAGCCACTTCTTGGGCCTCTTGAAAAAACACATTCTACGAACATCAAACACTGCCACGAGTAGCTCAGGCGAATTTCGTAGCAGTGCGCGGCACGTATAAGTCACCAGCGGAAAGCCAATGTTGCCACTTTCGCAAGCAACCTTTGTTTAAATGGAGGCGCGCGCTCGCTGTCTTCAGAACTAACGGCTTCGTCTTTACCTCATTCTTAGAGCGTATTCCTGCTTTTGGCCTCACACAGATCAAAAGTGGCGTTTGGATCAAAGGCGCGTCTTGCCATCGATGAACGGATGCTATGAGCGTGCCCTGCCACCAGTACCCTAGCCGTCTCTTATACGTTTCTATTGCGGGCGTGTTCAGCTTTCCATTGTTTTCCCTAAAACCCAAGGCTTCATGTAGGCTCGCGCCCAAACGTACACTCGGGTGGGTATGTCCTCACTCAATCTGAACATCCTCCGTCGTTTCCTTATCTTCGCCAGAGCAAGTACATTCTGCTTTACTGAATTTCGATTTATAACTACGCGAACTAAGTTGACCCGACATCGCTTCAAACAGTAAAGCGTTTCCCCTTGAATTATCATAAAATTCGACCTTCCCTATTTTGTTTTTGCCCTTTCGGTAGTTCCTCAAAGCCGGGTATTGTTTTTCCTTTGCTACCATCCAATAAACCCTCTCCACCTCTCTGACTTTTCGCTTAATGCTCTTTGTTGCCATTTCACTTACAGTGCCAGCGATATATCTACTGTTGAGCCTCCTAGTTCTTTTTCTCCACTGCTTTTCAATGCTATTGCCCTAGAAATACCAGAACACCTTCTCTGCTCATCTACTCTCTTTCATATTCCTTAGCCTCTCCTCGAACCTTATCTTGCTCTGAACTTCCCTCACCTCAAAACTTGCCCATACCATATGTTGCAATTCACAGTCTCATTTGTCGTCTTCCCGTGGGGGCCCAACACGAGGCGCCCCACAGTCCTTTTATTAACAGCCATTCCTGACTGCACCTGACTCCATGCACAGCACTGAGTGTCCAAATGTAAGCCCCCGGAACAATTACATGCACCTCCCACCATAACGCTCTGTGCTTCCTTATTGCACCATTCCTCTTTGCTGCCGAGTATTTTTGGCGTACCTCCATGTATCTATAACCCTACATTTACGCATACTCCTATGTACTTGTATTCGCCTACCGTCGGTATTTCTTGGCCCTGTATTGACACCGCCTGCATATAGGGACTATTGGCGTCATTGGGAGCGCCCCGCCGTGCCAGCGCCGCGCTCTCTAGTGTGCCAGGATTAATCAGTGTAGCAATAGCAGCGTGTACGGAAATCATACTGCGAGAGAGCGTCCAAGTTCATAATGCGCACTGGCGTATCTTCTCTGTCTCGTGCCCTGTGTAGCTTCCCGTGCGCTCATCGGGACCACGTAACAGAAAAAGCGCTTGGACCATATGCGACAAATTCCTGTAACTCAACTCAGCCTTGATGGAGAGACAGGGAGGGAAAACATTCATTAAGGAGTGGCTGGTTCATGAAGGTGAGAGGGTCCCTAATTCCAGAAACCCTCTGGCCGGTACGAGCCACCGGGCTCGGGCAACGAGTGGTCGCTGGTCGATCAGGCCAGCGACCACTCATTACCGACCACTCGTTGGTCGATCAGGTCGCTGGTCGATCGCAGCCTCCCCCGCTTCACTGATGAAATGGTGATTTGCATCTGTTGCTGCGGCTTGTAGCACCGGGATGGTTGCTTTGCACTGCAGTATAAGTTGTACGAGAGTGTCTTCCAGATTGCAGTGAGGACAGATGTAGTCGTACAATGTCCATCTCATATGGCGCAATAGAATGCCGCCAGTAAGCGTTTGCTTTCAAGTCGCCTGTAGTCGGTGCCTTCGTCTGTTGCGAGTTTGGGATGCGGTGGAAGGTACAACCTGCATTCAAGCCGGTAGTGTTCCAGCAATGCGTGGTAGGTTATGGGTACCGATTCAATTTCTTCGGCTGGTGTGTAGTTTGGCAGGCGCCTCATATCTCGTACGGGGAGGCACGGTTGGTGCATGCGCTGGCCCCGCTGTGTGTCGCTTCATTTCCTTCAAGGCCCTCGTGACCCGGAACCCATACAATGCAGCTGTAGGAGGGAGAAGTGTCGATGTGTTATCGCTATCGTGGAGAATCCTCCTATCTGTGAGTCGCTGCAGATCACGATGGGATTCTCGCTCGTCTGGTTGGCGAGTGCTACCGCAGCCTCTTCGGCTGTGCGGCTGTGTCCGGTCATCTGGCGAGGTTAGTCGCCGATGCCACCGCCTTCACTTTTTTGCCTGTGACGGTAATCGCGAAGGCGTCATGTCCACGATGCTTGACTGTGTCCACGTATCGCGTGTGCAGGACATTATGGTGGTTGTTTTTGACGGTGTTTACCATGACGGACTCAATATATTTTTGCGAGAATCGAGTCGTGAGGCCAGTAACTCCGTTGTGAAGTCCTTCAATGATTACTTAGAAAAGTGGTTCAGGGGTTTCTCAGGTAAGTGCTGAATTAAATAAAAAAAAAGAAAACAACCATCTGGTACTAACATGATGGGGAATGAGTTGGCGTTTTCATCATTTTTCAATGATTGGGTAACCATTTGGGCTGCTTGCTTCATAATTACGAGTCGAAAACAGCGATAGAAGACGGGACAAGAAAAGACACAGACCACAGTGATGTTAATGTAGGTCTCGAGTACAGGGATAGCAAATCGTCTCCCTGTACTTGAGACCTTACCGTGTATTGAGCCAGGTAACAGTCGTCACCTGCGAAATAGGCCAACTCGAGTCTCCATCTGCCTCCTCTTCACTTTCTACAGACTTTGTTCATGTGTTCCGCCTTAAGCTCTACGACTGTGCAACGTTCGTTTCATAAACTGAAGAGCATTACCTTAAACTGGTAAAGACCGTCTCGAGTCATACAGCGGTTGTTTGGCAGTCCATGTCGTCGACATCAATTTGCCAGTATCCTGATCAAAGGTCGATTGAGGAAAAATACTTAGCGCCGTGAAGACAAACTCAGGCGTCGTGAATGTGTGGGAGCGGGTAGACATCTTTTTAAGTGACTTGTTAGAATGTCGGTAGTCTACACGGAATGTCCAAGTATTGTCCTTCATCTTGACAATAACTACAGGGAAGGCTCATGGGCTACAGGATGGCTCAATTATGATTTTGGCGACCATTCTGTCCACTACATTTTGACTCATGAGGCGCTCAGCTGGAGATACGCGGTAAGGCCATTTGTGGAGTGGAGAGGCATCTCCCGTGTTAATGCGGTGCTTCACAGCACAAGTTAGACCTAGCGGATAGGTCACAAAACTCAAATATGTCCCAATATGATGCGAGGAGGCGAAGGAGCACGTTAGCTTGGTGCCGCGAAAAGTCTGGCGCGATAATTTTTTCCGCATCAGCAGACGGACTTGCTAGCGAATACCAGGCGTGTTCGTAGTTACAGCGATGGGGGGCGCAAAGCAGAGATGACGCAGTCGTCAGAGGACGAGGGCTATTCCACGAGGAAACACTTTTGGACGCAGAACGAAATTCAGCAGAGGGATGCAAGGGCGCTTTTAACATAACCTGGTGGGGAAAAGTAACAAGGTAAGTGACCGGATGTAATGGGCGCCAGCACATAATCGCCATCAGGTACAGGTGTCGAAGGCGTTACGGCGATGCAGGTCACTGTTTGCGGTGGCAAATGGACATGTTGAGCAAAGCTTCAATTTGGGCTAGTTGGTACGGCATTGTAACGTAGTTGCGCTGAGCGAAATGCACAAACAAGTGACGGAACAAGGGGACACGACGGTTAGTGCGCAAACTTTCAACTGTTTATTTTCGCAAAAGCACGTCAAAGATATACACAAAACCATTGAAGATAACAAGCACTGTGTTACAACATGTTGTTCATGGAAGCAAGGCATTTTGGGCTATCATGTTCCGCGTGTGTAGTTTAACTAATCTAGCGGTTGTCAACAAAGTTAAAAGCTGCCTCACTGAGGGCGACAGATGGAGAGCTCACGTGATTGTGTGATTTAAACATGAAATATGCCTTCATAATTTCGCGAGTTCTTTTAGAGCTGCCGTGCGCCAACGTCTGCGTTTGGTTAAAAATGGGATCACATCCGCATCTTGCACAATGAGTACCTAAGTGCCCTGGTGATTGCTGCATATCTGTGGCGTACCTATGCTCTCTTAATCTTGTGTTTATGCAACGCCCGGTCTTCCCAATATAGCATTTTCCGCATGTGAAATGAATTTTGTAGAATATGCCCTCGTCACATTCTAAATATTTGTTTACATGCTTGATGGTGCACTTTTTTACGGGCGTAGTTTCGCAGGAACCATTAACTTGTTTACAAAGACCTTTAACCCTTTGAGACGCTATGTACACAATTGTGCACATGACTTGTTTTTACTCCATGTATCAACTAGGGGCTAAGAGAGAGCGAGACACATTGAGCTTCGGATAGATTGAACCTCTTGAATAATAATTTGTCTTCGTTTAACTTCATTTCGGAGCATACTGTTGCGTATGATCGCATTGCTGAAGGCACTACCCCGTTCTACGAGTCGTTCGATGAGCCGCGTCCTGCGAGCCATGTTAAAAGTATACATTTTCTTTGCTCCAAATGGACATAACCAAAAACGATTTTGTACTATATTTATAGCCCGAGATTTCATTCTATTTATGCCAATATAGAGCATGAATGACTTCAGGATAGACAGATATTTAATTACAACTTTAAGTTGCTATAACATACATAAATGAACATATTGCCACGCGCGTTTCTTATTTTCACTTTGCACGATTCGGTTTTCGCCCTCAAATGCTGTCAGCAATGCTCAGCGCAAACCCCGCCTCATTGTTCTAGAAGCTTCGCGATCATTGAAGATCGTTTTGTTAAGACTGCGCACAAGACGCGAACACTCGAGCTTATTCCAGAGCTTGCACGACAACCAGTGATAAGACTGGAATATTCTATGACACGCGTATAAATTCCGACGCGCTTCACCGCTTGTCAGTTGATCGACGGCCGACGCTCTGTTCGCCGCTATCAGTGCCAGCGTGTATACTCTCCATTTACCGGCCACAAGTTCGGCCTAATAAACAGCTTCATCTCGGACCACGTCGCCTGCTGCTTTCGTCGACGTCACACCCACGGTGACATCCTGGTGGAGGTGCTGCTTCTTTCATGTACCGGACGGCCCCGTCAAGCCGTGAACCCAGCGCCAGTCGTGAAGAAGACGTCGACGACAACCCCGATCAGCGAACAAGCCGCAGGCAACTAGGTCTACCGCCAGAGTACGGGCTTCTACCTGAAAAGACCCGGCAGACCAAGACCCTGACCTCGAACCGCAGCGACGATGACAGCCCCTGTGGCCGTCTGCGCCCATCCTGCTGCGTCAACCCAAGGAACCACCGACCTTCCGTGGTTCAGCACTTGAAGACCCAAAAAGCTGGCTCGAGGCATACGACCGAGTCGCCGCTTTCAATGCCTGGACCAGCGAAGACAAGCTTAGACATGTGTACTTCGCCTTGCAAGACGTCGCTCGTACCTGGTTCGAGAACCAAGAGCAAACCCTGACAACGTGGGACATATTTCGCACCAGGTTCCTTGCTACTTTCACGAGCGTCATCCGCAAGGAGGGCCGAAGCAGCTCCCAAATGAAAACGTGGTGCTCTTCACAGAAGAGATGACCAGACTCTTCCGCCACGCCGACCCCGAAATGCCGGAAGACAAGAAAGTTCGCGGGTCTGATGGGGAACCCACCGAGCACTGTCCAGGAATTCATCTCCGAAGCGACGACGATTGAAAAGACGCTGGAGATGCGCACCCGACAATTCAATCGCCGCTCGACGCCACCGTACGCAGACGTTCAATCCCTCTGCTCCGACGACCTACGCGAAAGGATCCGAGCGATCGTTCGGGAGGAACTGCGCAAGCTCTTACCCTCGCCGTAGCCTCAAGTGGACTCAATCGCTGACATTCTTCGTGACGAAGTCCAGCAAGCGTTGGGAATGCCCGAACAACCACAGCCCCAGCCGCAGGCCTTAGAGTTACGCTGCTGCAGCCCGATGCTACGCACCATCTCCACGCCCCCGTCAGGACGCCGCACAGCAGCACTACCGTCGCCAGACGCCGCCGCCGCCACCACCACCGCCATCTCGCCCGCCTGCCGGCCAGCGGTACACGCCAACGAAGACCGACATGTGGCGAGCCCCCCGACCACCGTCCACTCTGCTACCATTGCGGAGAAGCCGGCCACACGTACCGCCGATGCCAGTACAGACAGATGGGGCTACGCGGATTCGCCGTCAACGCGCCGCGTCCGCAGCCAGGCGAACGGCCTCGCGACATCGACGACTACCTCGCCGGAGCACACTGGCAAGAACGACGACCTTCCCGCTCACCGTCGCCCGGCCGCTACATGTCACCGCTCCGCCGGCAGTACACTGGCCCAAACCGGGGCCGGTCACCTAGCCCGTATCCGGGAAACTAAGGGCAGCAACCGATGGAGGTGCGGTTCGCTGTACGACGAAATGCCGAAGATCCCCCGCGGCCGCCGACGATGACAACGCGACGAGACCTGCAGAACACGACGCGAAGCAGACGAAGCCCTGCCGACGAAATTTCGCGGACCGAAGAAGACCTTACGACGCAGCATGGAAGCACCGCAACAAAACGACGCAGCCGTGATCCGACGCCGCGACCTAACCGCAACGCAAGGCGACGGACTAGCGACCTCGTTGTTCTCATCGACGGCCACAACGTCACCGCTCTCATCGACACTGGGGCCGACTATTCCGTCGTCAGTGGGCCATTCGCCGTCAAGCTGAAGAAAGTAAAGACCGCTTGGAGTGGTCCCGAATTCCGGACAGCTGGAGGCCACCTGATAACGCTGATTGGATTCTGCACGGTGAGAGTCAACATTAATAACCGGACGTATCCTGCGAGCTCTGTAATCCTACAACGCTTCTCCAGGAATGCGATATTTGGAATGGACTTCCTAAGTGACCAGGGCGCCGTCATCGACCTGAGGTCTGAGTCGATAACACTAACCTCAGAAAAAGCACTCCCGCCCCACGCGACGCCAGGGAACCATGCACTGAATGTGATGGAAGAGCACGACACCGTTTCGCCTCTCTCCAGCGTCATCATTTCCGTCGGCACCGAAAAACCCACAGACTTCGAAAGGCGTCATCGAGGGCGATCAGCACCTGCTTGTAAACCGTCAGATTTGCGTCGCAAGAGGCATCGCCGAGTTGCGTGAAAGGGAAAGCAACAGTGATGCTCACGAACTTTAGCAACGAATACAAGCATGTGAGCAAAGGCACGAAGGTCGCCTACAACGAAGAAATTGTGGAAGCCAGCGACGCCCTCGCCCTCGCCGAGTTTACCGAACACTCTACGATGAACCAAGCTCACCAACTAACTTTCGACGTCAATCAGAGCCTTCCGACGCATAAACAAGAACAGCTCAAAAGGCTGCTCCTGCAATACAAGGACTGCTTTTCGTCATCGTCAAGAGTTCCACAGACCCCAGTTGCACAACACCGCATCATAACAGACGAAAGTGGCAGGCCACTACGTCGGAGCCCGTACAGAGTTTCAACGCGCAAACGCGAGCCCATAAAGAACCAAGTCGACGAAATGCTACGCGACGACATCATCCAGCCTTCAAAGAGCCCGTGGGCGTCACCCGTGATGTTAGTGAAGAAAAAGGACGGAACCCTACGCTTCTGCGTCGATTATCGCCGCCTGAACAAAATAACGAAGAAGGACGTGTACCCTCTCCCACGCATTGACGACACCCTGGATCGACTCCACAACGCGAGGTACTTTTCGACGATGGACCTCAAGAACTGCTATTGGCAAATTGATGTCGACGAGTGAGACCAAGAGAAGACCGCGTTTATAACAGCAGACGGACTCTTCGAGTTCAAGGTCATGCCCTTCGGTCTTTGCTCGGCGCCTGCGACTTTCCGACGGGTTATGGATACAGTACTAGGCAGGACTTGAAGTGGCAGACTTGCCTGGTGTACCTGGCACGACGTCATTGTGTTTGCTTCAAACTTCGACGAACACCTCCGGCGACTTGCCACAGTACTTCAAGCAATCAAGACCTCCGGCCTCACCTTGAAGCATGAAAAGTGCCGCTTCGCATACGTGGAGCTCTTGTTCTTGGGTCACGTGATCAGCAAGTCCGGAGTACGCCCCGACCCTCAGAAGACAGCCGCCATCGCTACATTCCCGCCACCCGCCGACAAGAACGCGGTCCGTCGATTTCTTGGCCTGTGCGCCTATTACAGACGGTTCGTCAAAAATTTGCCCGCATCGTCGAGCCACTCACTAACCTGACCAGAACCGACGTCGAGTTCAAGTGGGAAACACCGCAAGAGGAAGCATTTCAAGAACTAAAACGACGCCTGCAAACGCCTCCGTTACTTGCGCATTTCGACGAACACGCCGAAACAGAAGTGCACACCGACGCAAGCAGCGTGGGACTCGGCGCCGTCCTTTTGCAGAGGACGGACGGACTGGAAAGGGTCATCAGTTATGCTAGCCGGTCGCTATCCAAGGCAGAGGCCAACTATTCCACAACAGAAAAGGAGTGCCTCGCCATCATCTGGGCTACGTTGTTTCGCCCCTATCTCTACGGGAGGCCCCTTCAGCGACCACCACGCCTTCAGCGACCACCATGTTGTCAGCGACCACCACGCCTTGTGTTGGTTAGCTAACTTGAAGGACCCTTCTGGTCGTCTCGCAAGATGGAGTCTAAGGCTTCAAGAATTCGACATTACCGTCGTTTACAAGTCTGGACGAAAGCACCCTGACGCCGACTGCCTGTCTCGCGCCCCCCGTCGAGCCGCCACCCCAGGAAGATCAGGACGACGACTACTTCTTGGGAGCCTTAAGCTCTCATGACTTCGCCGAACGATAGCGAGCCGATCCGGAACTCAAGGGCCTTGTGGAATACCTCGAGGGCAAGGCCACAGTTGTTCCAAAGATGTTCAGACGAGGACTGGAGTCGTTTTTCTTGCGGAACGGCGTTCTCCTAAAGAAAAACTTTTCGCCACTTCGGGCCAACTACCTCCTCGTAGTACCTTCCGCGTTACGTCCAGAAGTTCTGGACGCTCTCCATGACGACCCGACTGTTGGACACCTTGGACTTTCCCGCACGCTAGCGAGGATACAAGAAAGGTATTACTGGCCTCGCCTCACTGCCGACGTCAGCTAGTACGTAAAGACTTGCCGAGATTGTCAGCGATGGAAGACACATCCGACTAGGCCAGCTGGACTTCTGCAGCCCAATCGAGCCACCTCGTCGGCCGTTCCAACAAATCGGCATTGACTTACCGGGGCCCTTCCCGACGTCGAATTCTGGAAACAAATGGATCATCGTAGCTACTGACTACCTCACCCGCTACGCCGAGACGAGGGCCCTGCGCAAGGGCAGCGCCGCCGAGGTAGCAAAGTTCTTCGTCGAGAACATCGTACTGCGTCATGGCGCCCCAGAGGTCCTCATTACTGACAGGGGTACGGCCTTTACCGCGGACCTAACTCAGGCGACCTTGGGATACAGCCACAGAATCTGATTTGATTAGAATCTGATTTGGACGCCTTGCACAGGCTGCCATCGCGTGCTGGAAAGGAACCGGTTGTTATCGCGCGATTCTCGTCACAGCTCTTGAAAGAAAAATGGATTAAAAGTCGCTCCTGCCTGAGAGAAAAACAAACCGACCTAAGAATTTTTGATAATTTGACTCCCCTGAATAAAAGGCTTCTTTGGCTTGCCCGATCGAAAGGAGAGGAGAGGAACTATCGCTTCGTCTGGCAGAAAAGTGGGCACATTTTCGTGCGTAAAGGTCAAGGCGACAGAGCAATGCGCATTCGTGACGAAAGTGATCTTGAAAAAATGTTGTGACGTCACGAGTGTTCGCATCATGGTTAATCATTTGCTTTCCTTGAACTATGGCTGCCTCATGCTATATCGATGCTGAATCGTTTCGTAGTACTGTGTTTAAGAAAAAGAATCCAAAGAACCTTTTTACATTGTTTCATTTAAATGCGCGTAGTTTAAGAAATAAAGCGGATGAACTGGAAGTGTTTCTATCTTCTTTTCGGCATGAATTCGATGTCCTAGCGTTTTGCGAAACCTGGTACACCAGTAGCTGTGATGTACTATTACTCTCGGGATACAATTATGAAGCATTATACAGAGATCAATAGACTGGGGGTGGCCTCATACTTTACATAAAGAAATATCTTGCGTATGATGTTATTCCTGAATTTTCGGTTATGTTTCCTAGCTATGAAGCCCTGTTTGTGAAATGTAGGTCATTTGTTATAGGGGTTGTTTATCGACCGCCTTCTGGGTCTCTGACTGCTTTCTTCGAATTCTTTGATTCACTACTACATCATTTTGCCTCGTCCCAAATGCCGGTCGTGATTTTTGGAGACTTTAATATTAACCTTCTGCAAACCGGTCCGACAGTTATGCAGTTTTCCAATATTATAAGCTCAAATGGATTTACTAATCTTATTGATGTACCCACTCGTATTACACCCTCTAGTGAATCTTTGATTGATTTATGTTTAACTACGTTAGATGGCACTGTTACTAGAACTGGTGTTATCAGTTGTGCCCTCAGTGATCATTTGCCTTTGTATGGTACGGTGCCCAAATCATCGGTTCAGTCCCTTGGGCAGTCTACTACTGCAACACTTTCACGGGTAATAACCACCGATAAAATTAAAAAGTTTCATGACTTAGTGTCAGCGGTAAATTGGAAAGAGCTATTAAAAGACAAAAGTGACCCTAATGCGTTATATGACACATTTTTAGACAAGATAATTGAATTATATGATCAAGCTTTCCCCGTAACATTAAGACGTAAGTGCAAAAAAGCTAGGAAACCTTGGATAACCCGCTCGCTTTTAAAACGTATACCGAAACGGAACAGGCTCTTTAAAAGGTTTCTATTAACGAGAGAAATAGAAATCTTTGAAGAATTTAAGCGTTTTAGAAACAAGTTAGGAACGGATATAAAAAAATCAAAGCATCAATACTACGCAAACAAATTCGCTGAAGTACATTTTGATCCCCGTAAAACATGGTCTACTCTAAAAGGCATTTTAAAAAATACACATACCACTTTACCCACTCAGATTGTCTCGGGTGGCCAGATTTATACCGGAAAGGATCTCGCCAATCAACTTAACTCATTCTTCCTCAAATCTGGGTCATTCAGTTCGGATAGTAGTTCAAATGGTGCTGACTTGTATATTAAAACTTCCGAGCCTAGCAGTTTGTTTCTGGATCCAACTTCGCCGGGTGAAATCTTAAAGATTATTCTTAGCTTAAAAAACAACTGTTCAGCAGGCTTTGACGGCATCAAGGTACCACCTATAAAAGCTGTTTCTGATATCTTAAGTGTAGTATTATCTAATATAGCAAATGTTATTTTGTCTACTGGAGTATTTCCTGATAAGATGAAAATTGCGAGAATTGCTGTATTGCATAAAGGAGGCTCCGTTGACGATTTTAATAACTACCGGCCTATATCTGTACTCCCGTGGTTTTCGAAAATAATAGAGAAAGTCATCCATTCAAGATTCGTAAAATATTTGCACAAGCACGACCTACTATCGCATCATCAATATGGGTTCCAAAAAGGTAAATCGACTGAAAGTGCGTTACTTTATATCAAGGAAAAATTACTATCCAACATGGAAAATCACTTATATACCTTAGGCATCTTTTTAGACTTCAAGAAGGCATTTGATTCTATCAAACACGATATCCTCTTTACTAAGTTGTCAATGTATGGAATACGTGGTAAGTCTCTGACATTAATTAAAAGCTATTTGTCAAATCGAGCACAGTTTGTTGGTATTCATGACACAAAATCTGATTTGCAATCTATTAGGTACGGTGTCCCCCAGGGATCAATTCTAGGCCCCACATTGTTTCTCCTTTACATTAATGACATAGTTTCCATTCCATCCACCCCAGATATAGTTCTTTATGCAGATGATACGAGCGTGTTCTATTCTTCTGCTGACTTGGCTACACTCGTACCATTAGTTAACACCTGGTTACATAACTTATCAAATTGGCTATATACTAATCGTCTACAATTGAATGTCAGTAAAACGAAGTTGATGGTATTTCATGCCATTAATAAATCGGTGATATTGGATGATGCCATTACATTTAGATGTGAACAAATCGAGCGTGTTACACAATACAAATTTCTGGGGGTTCAGTTTCAGGAAAATCTTCGATGGAATAAGCACGTAGAGTTCATTACACAGAGTATCTCACAAACAATAGGTATGTTAAACAAACATCGTAACTTACTGCCTACACCCCTTAAACGACAGCTTTACTTTTCCTTGATACATTCTCGCCTTCATTACTGCATACTTGTTTGGGGGGGTTACATCTCAAAACAATTACAACACCTTACTCATTATGCAAAAAAAAGCTCTCCGCTTTGTTCATAATTTATCATACCGCGAACATGTAACCTCCTATTTCTTCGTAAATCGTATTCACAGTATTCGTGCAATGTACGCTCATCGACTCTCCGAGCTCATCTACTCTCAATACACAGCCGATTCTCAAAAGTTTATATCTACCTATAGCAAAATTTCTCCTAAGTATCACTTCAGACATTGTGGATTCATCATGCCAAAAACCAGAACAAATTATGGACTTCAGTTATTAAATTGGCAAATCCCAAACCTTTTAAATACTCACAAAGATTTAATGTCACATATTACTGCATGTCACACACTCGTAACATTCAGTAAGCAATCTAGAAAATATTTCTTTGAGTGTGATGCTCGCGAAGTGTCATAATCGCAATCTTTGAACGTCTCCATAATCACAGCTTTATTTATTCGTCTGTCATGTACTTCTGTATTGGTCAGTAACTTATTCATGCAATTGTTTCTGTATTATTTGTGTTTATGATGTATCTTGTCATAAGTTATAGTCATAATTTTGTGTTATGCACTCCCATCACTGCCTAAATGTCATTTCTATTGTTTATTTTTGAGTATTGTGTGTATTATGTACCACACGCATGTGATTACGCTGTGTAGTGAATGCTTGTATGGTGATGGAGGCCTAGTCAGGTGACGTTTCTTGTAACGTCACCTTTTGCCACCAGCACCATGACAATCTTGTATTGTTGCACAAAATAAAAAAAAGTCACCGCCGGACTACCGCGTACCACCCACAGACCAACGGCCTGACCGAGCGTCTAAATAGGACCATTGCCGACATGCTGGCCATGTACGTCGACGTCGAACACAAGACGTGGGACGCCATCCTTCCGTACGTGACCTTCGCGTACAACACGGCCTACAAGAAACGACGCAGCTGACGCCATACAAGTTGGTCTACGGACGGAGCCCGGCAACGACGCTCGACGCCATGTTACCAAACGTGACCGACGAGGAAAACATCGACGTGACCACCTACCTACAGCGCGCCGAAGAAGCACGACAGCTCGCCCGCCTACGGATCAAAAACCAGCAGAGGACTGACAGTCGCCGCTACAACCTTCGACGACGCCACACGGAATACCAACCCGGTGACCGTGTATGGGTGTGGACGCCAATACGCCGACGGGGACTCAGTGAGAAGCTTCTTCGACGAGACTTCGGACCGTACAGGGTACTTCGACGCCTCGGCGCACTCCACTACGAGGTTGTCCCTGACGGCATTACGAACTCTCAGCGGCGCCGTGCGCGACCTGAAGTCGTCCATGTCGTGCCCCTCAAGCCATATTATGCGCGTTAGTGAATGTGAGGAACTGTACTTTTTGCTTTATTATTGTACTTTCTTTATTGCTGTTATTTATCGGTTATTTATTGTACCCCTCTGAAAAAGCATCGGGACGATGCTTTTTCAGAGGTGGGCTTTGGCACGCGCGTTTCTTATTTTCACTTTGCACTATTCAGTTTCCGCCCTCAAAGGCTGTCAGCAATGCTCAGCGCAAACCGCGCCTCATTGTTCTAGAAGCTTCGCGATCATTGTAGATCGTTTTGTTAAGATTGCGCACAAGACGCGAACACTCGAGCTTATTCGAGAGCTTGCACGACAACCAGTGATAAGACTGGAATATTTTATGACACGCGTATAAATTCCGACGCGCTTCACCGCTTGTCAGTTGATCGACGGCCGACGCTCTGTTCGCTGCTATCAGTGCCAGCGTGTATTGCTGTAATCTTACTCTCTGCTTACCGGCCACAAGTTTGGCCTAATAAACAGTTTCATCTCGGACACGTCGCCTGCTGCCTTCGTCGACGTCACACCCACGTGACAATATTATGGCAATATTTTTATTGCAATAGTATATTGAGTGCCTTGAAATAACGTTGTATTGTTTTGACCCATTTACAGACAGTTCTTCATAGGTGGCGTCTGAAAGGGTTAAGCTTTAAAAGGGCAGAGAAAACAACTTTTCCGCCATGCTTTTCCCCGATCTTTTTAAGAGCATGAGAATTCTTGTGCATATATGGAATTACACATAAGTTCCTACTTGGCTCGTGTTGCTGGGAATATCAGACCAGGAGCAGTAAGTCCTTGCTTCTATACAACTCGGGTCATACGAAGCTCGTTAAAAGGGCCATAGCTTCCTCATGCTTAACAATGGCACTCAGAAGATCATGCGACCACAAGGTTACTGATAGTATAGAGCAACAAGCCACGAAGCTTAAGAACAGCGGATACCCGGCGTATACCCGGCGTCTTTAATAGCTTCGGTAGCTGAAAAGGTCCTAAAAAGTTTGCTTGGCAGCAAGAATGCACGGAAGGAAAACGAGCCAAGTAGGAACTTATGTGTAATTCCATATATGCACAAGACTTCTCATGCTCTTAAAAAGACCGGGAAAAGCTTGGGGCGAAAGTTATTTTCTCTGCCCCGTTAAAGCTTAAAGTCCTTTGTAAACAAGTTATTGGTTCCTCCGAAACTACGCCCGTAAAAAAGTGCACCATCAAGCATGTAAACAAATATTTAGAATGCGACGAGGGCATAGTCTACAAAATTCCATTCACATGCGCAAAATGCTATACTGGGCAGACCGGGCGTTGCATAAACACATGATTAAGAGAGCATAGGTACGCCACAGATATTCAGCAATCCCCAGGGCACTTAGCTACTCATTGTGCAAGATGCGGATGTGATCCCATTTTTAACCAAAAGCAGACGTTGACGCACGGCAGCTCTAAAAGAACTCGCGAAATTATGGCAGGTATATTTCATGTTTAAATCACACAATCACGTGAGCTCTCCATCTATCGCCCTCAGTGAGGCAGCTTTTAACTTTGTTGACAACCGCTAGATTAGTTATAACTACACACGCGGAACATGATAGCCCAAAATATCTTGCTTCCATGAACAACACGTTGTAACACAGTGCTTGTTATCTCCAATGTGTTTGCGTATATCTTTTACGTGCTTTTGCGAAACTAAAGAGTTGACAGTTTGCGCACCACCGGTCCTGTCCTCTTCCGTCACTTGTTTGAGCATTTCGCTCAGCGCAACTACGTTACAAGAACATGTTGAGAAGAACATGGACCACCTTGGGCTGGACTGGACGATTCAGTCGAACATGACAGGTCAAGTTGCACAGTACCAGATGAGCAGTCAATAAATACGGATGGGCGGACAAAACATCATGGCCGGCACGTGTGCTGCACAGACGCCAATGAGGGTAGCCGCACCGCCGTCAGCAAAACGAACACTAGTTGAAGAGGCTGGAGTACGGACTCTCTTTAACCGGTCACGAATGTCAGAGCTCGTAAAAGAAATATGTGCGCCAGTGTCAACCAAGCCTGTAACAGGTATACCATCGCGTGCAAAACTGGGCTAGTTGCATAGGCATATCTACCGGGGGGGGGGGGGGGGGCAAAGGGAGCGCTTGCCCCCCCCCCCCCCTCTTCACTGAGCAAAATTAGGGGGCGGAGCCTCCCCAATTACGACAGTGGTCACTTCCGGCTGCACACTGGGAAATTATCAACTGAGGAGAAATTTTACTTCGACGCAGCAACCATTTAATCATATTGTAACGGGAAGTATTTATTAGGTTAACACCGATCGGGTTAACACTGTACACAGCGCAAAGGAATGCAGCACAACAGGGCAGCTCAAACTCAGCCCCACAACAACATCGTCGTCGTCTTCATTCATTCGGTGTCATTTCGGCGCCCGTGCCAGAGGTACCTTTCCATACCCGTGACATTACCCCGGTCGGCAAAGCACCGTCCCGGTGCCTGTTATGGTTAGAAGGGCGTGTCGCTGTTGTAGCGCTTCAGGCGAGAAACATGCACAATGTCAGTTCTTGATGTAGCAGTCGAAGGGTTGGTGGTCGGGCAAATCTCGTAGGTGACAGGTGTCACCTGGCGCACAACGCGGTATGGCCCGACGTATCGCGATAAAAGCTTCTCGCAGAGGCCAACACGACGGGATGGAAGCCACAGTAGAACGAGAGAGCCCGGAGGAAAATCGGCATCCCCATGTCGACTGTCATAGAGCGACTTTTGCGCTGTCTGGGAAGACGAGAACCGAGCGCGGGCCACTGTACGTGCGTTGAGAGCACGGATGACGGCATCTTGAGCGTATGAAGTGGTGGATGGAAGGTCAGGCGGAAGCAGGGTATCGAAAGGTAGTAGGGGATCACGGCCAAACAGAAGATAAAATGGTGAATAGCCGGCAGTTTCATGACGCGAGGAGTTGTACGCGAAGGTGACGAACGGCAGGGCAACGTCCCAATCGGTGTGGTCGTCAGAAACGTACATGGAAAGCATGTCCGTCAGTTTGCGGTTGAGGCGTTCGATAAGTCCATTAGTCTGAGGATGGTAAGAAGTCGTAAAGTTGTGTCGGGTAGCACAGGATCGAAGTAGGTCGTCAACCACACGAGAAAGGAAGCAGCGACCACGGTCTGTGAGTAAGTGAGAAGGAGCGCCATGCTGAAGGATGATGTCGTAGAGAAGGAAATCTGCAACGTCCGTCGCGCAGCTAGTTGGTAGCGGCCGAGTAATTGCATACCGAGTGGCGTAATCTGTAGCTACTGCAATCCATTTGTTTCCGGTTGCCGAAGTTGGGAAGGGACCTAGCAAGTCCAACCGCACTCGATAAAACGGCTCGGCTGGGACTTCAATAGGTTGAAGGCGACCGGCAGGGAGAGTCGCAGGTTTCTTCCGGCGCTGGCACAGGTCACACGCTGCAACGTAGCGGCGAACGGAACGATAAAGGCCCTTCCAGAATACCCGTCATCGAACACGGTCATAGGTTCTGGAGACGCCTAAATGTCTAGAAGTTGGGGCATCGTGAAGTTCTTGCAAGACATCCTTGCGCAGATGATGTGGGACGACTAGTAAAAGTTCCGCGCCATCGGGGTGTAAGTTGCGGTGGTACAAAACGTTGTCTTGAAGCACGAACACGCTCAGCGAAGGGTCGGTATTGACGGATTGAAGACGATCAATGATGGAGAGCAGCGATGGATCTCGGCGTTGTTCGTCCGCCACGTGCAGAATGTCAGTGATGACTAAGATGTTGGCATCGGCTTCCAACTCAGTGCAGTTGGGTGGATCAACAGGGTGTCGTGATAAACAGTCGGCATCGCTGTACAACTTGCCAGATTTGTACACTACCGAGAACGTGTACTCCTGCAGACGTAAAGCCCATCGCCCGAGTCGTCCTGTAGGGTCCTTAAGTGTTGACAGCCAGCAGAGCGCATGGTGGTCTGTGATGACTGCGAACGGGCGTCCATATCATCATCATCAGCCTGTCTACGCCCACTGCAGGACAAAGGCCTCTCCCATGTTTCGCCAATCAACCCGGTCCTGTGCTTTCTGCTGCCACGTTATACCTGCAAACTTCTTAATCTCATCTACCCACCTAATTTTCTGTCTCCCCCTCACGCGTTTGCCATCTCTTGGAATCCAGTCAGTTACCCTTAATGACCAGCGGTTATCCTGCCGACGTGCTACGTGCCCGGCCCATATCCATTTCTTCTTCTTGATTTCAACTATGATATCCTTAACCCCCGTTTGTTCCCTGACCCACTCTGCTCTCTTCCTGTCTCTTAAGGTTACACCTATCATTTTCCTTTCCATCGCTCGCTGCGTCGTCCTCAGTTTAAGTTGAACCCTCTTTGTAAGTCTCCAGGTTTCTGCTCCGTAGGTAAGTACCGGTAAGATGCAGCTGTTATATACCTTCCTCTTGAGGGATAGTGGTAGACTACCATTCATGATTTGATAATGCTTGCCGAATGTGCTCCATCCCATCCTTATTCTTCTAGTTACTTCACTCTCATGGTTCGGCTCCGCGGTTACTACCTGTCCTAGGTAGACGTACTCCTTTACAACTTCCAGTGTCTCGCCACCTATCGCAAAGCGCTGTTCTCTGCCAAGATTGTTCCACATTACTTTAGTTTTGTGCATATTAATTTTCAGACCTACTCTTCTACTTTCCGTATCCAGTTCAGTAATCATAAGCTGTAATTCGTCTCCCGCGTCCATATAGGTACGGACGGAATTTTGCGATAGCCCAGACGAGAGCCAGGCACTCCCGCTCAGTAATGGAATAATTTCTTTCCGACTGTGAGAGAAGGCGGCTAGCGTACGCTAATAGCGTACTCTACTGTAGCGTACGCTATTACACGGTTTGTGCCGTTCTGTATCTGAGCGAGTATAGCCCCAATGCCATGGCCACTTGCGTCGGTGCGAAGCTCCGTTCGAGCGGCTGGGTCAAAATGAGCCAACACAGGTGGTGATGTGAGCGCGGAAATCAGCGACGCAAACGAGTGATCTTGGGCCTCATCCCAGGAAAAGGTCACGTTCTTTCTGAGGAGGTCAGTGAGGGGCCGAGCAATTTCCGCGAAGTTGATTCTAAACGGCGGAAATACGAGCAGAGCCCAAGAAAGCTGCGGACTTCTTGTGTTGAACGTGGGACAGGCAACTCCCGTACAGCGCGGACTTTGTCAGGGTCGGGTTGGACACCTGTAACGTCAACAAGGTGGCCAAGTAGTTTGATTTGACGTCGTCCAAAGGTGCACTTCGATGCGTTAAGCTGGAGGCCAGCACGGCGGAAAACGTCAAGAATGGCTGACAGACGGGGAAGGTGGCTTTCAAAGGTGGGCGAGAAAACAATGACATCGTCCAGATAGCACAGGCAGGTCGACCATTTAAAACCGCGCAGGAGAGAGTCCATCATGCGTTCAAAGGTGGCAGGAGCATTGCACAACCCAAAAGGCATGACCTTAAATTGGTAAAGGCCGTCGGGTGTGATGAATGCTGTCTTCTCGCGGTCGCGGTCATCGACAGAAATTTGCCAGTATCCGGATCGAAGGTCAAGCGATGAGAAATACTTGGCACCGTGAAGGCAGTCGAGCGCATCATCAATTCGAGGTAGAGGATAGACGTCCTTCTTGGTGATTCGATTGAGATGGCGATAGTCGACGCAGAACCGCCAGCTGTTGTCCCTTTTTTTAACAAGCACAACAGGTGATGCCCAAGGACTTGAAGAAGGCTCTATGACGTCTTTGTCAAGCATTTTATCTACCTCCTTCTGTGTAACTTGGCGCTCTGAGTGAGACACACGGTAAGGCCGCTTGTGAAGGGGACTGGCTTCGCCGGTGTCAATACGGTGGGCTACTACACTTGTGCGGCCCAGGGGACGGTCGTCGATATCAAAAATGTCGAGGTAAGAAAAGAGAAGACCGCGGAGCACTTCAACTTGGGAAGGTGACAGGTCAATGGATATCATTTTGTCCAGGAATTCCCTATTTTGCACGGCTACGACAGGCTCGGCTACGGTGTTGGCGTCAGGGGTGAAAGATGAAACAGTGCATTGCTCCAGAGTTGAGAGTTCTGCTAAGGCAATGCCTTGAGGAAGGACCTGGGTCAACGTAGAGAAGTTGAGAATAGGGAGGAGCGTCTTGTTGTCAACAACTCCCACTATAGTGTGAGGAAGTGCGACGTTGCGGGAAAGAGTCAGGTCAAGGAGGGGAGCTAACAAATAGTCACCATCAGGAACTGGCGGGAACGGCGACATAGGAACGTACATAGCAGCCTGAGGCGGTAGTCGTAGACACTCCATGGACCGTAGCTGTGAGCGAGTTGCAGGAGCGACATCAGAGCACAAAGGCAACTCTAGCCGTAGAGTGCCGGTTGAACAATCGATGATGGCCGAGTGCGCGGTCAAGAAATCAATGCCAAGAATGACATCATGTGGGCAAGCATCTAGGACTGCGAAGAGAACTGAAGTCTGATGGCCGGCAACAGTGACGCGGGCAGTGCACATACCAAGAACTGATGCTCGGCTGCCGTCGGCCACTCGCACTGTTGGAGACATAGCATGTGTAAGAACCTTTTTCAGGCGGGATCGAAGATGAGAACTCATAACGGATATATGTGCACCAGTGTCGATTAGAGCTGTAACGGTCAGACCATCGATGAGAACATCAAGTAAATTTCGTCTGGAATTAGAGGTCGGTAGAGGTTTTTCGCTCCCAGTTACCAATCCAGCGCCACCTCCAGGAGCTGCACTTGTTAGTTTCCCGACAGCTGTCCAGAAAATTGAAGGACACTTTGTACATTCCAAAGGGTGTTCGGCGAAAGCGTGTGGCCATTCCACTGATTATGCCATGTCTTTTTTCTTTTACACTCTCTCTCAGTGGGATAAGACACAAACCGAAATGGGTGCGTGTTTTCTTCTTTAATTTTTTATCGCCAATCGCAGCGAGACGCGAGACTCATCTTCCTCCGGTCGCATGCGTTAGTATTTTCTCGCGCTTTGCGCATCGTGCAAACGCCATCCGCGTTCCAGCTCTTAAATTGACGGACCCTTTATAAATTGGAAAGTGTATTCCGTGAACGCCTGGGTCCATTGAGACGGCGTTGGTCAGAATGATTGCAAACTCTGGGCACAGCGACGCTACGCAAGCAAAGTGCGAGCGCTATAGAGTCCGACGCGACCGGCGTCCGTCTGCTCATCCCGGCGGCCACCTGGCTCCGTGCCAGAGCTCGGACGGACGGACGGACGGACGGACGGATGGCTGGACGGATGGACGGACGAACAGACAGACAGACGGACGGACGGATGGACGCCGCACGGAGGTCGGACGGACACCGCACGGACGTGAGCATGAGATATTAAAGGCTTTCGCCTTAAAGATTACACCATCTGCCCGCTGAAAGGGAACGATGTGTAGATGCGAAGCAGCGGGCGCTAACGCTTACACTGGCGGCGGATGGTTAGGAGCGTAGGATGGTTCGGAGCGTAGCGTAGAACGGCGAGGCGGGGAGTCCTGAAGGTGGTCATCGGCAAAACGTGGTGGCGAATACTGTCGACGATCCTGACGGCGGTCGTTTGCAAAACTTTGGCGGTAAGACCATCTGTTGCGGCAGTGGCGGGCAATGTGGCCAACCCGAGAGCAAGAGAAGCATATTGGTCGGTCATCTGATGTGCGCCACTCAGATGGATTTCGGTAGCGTGGTGGGAACCGCGGAACCGAAGTGGCAGCAGCAACAAGAGGGGCGGCGTGGTACTCAGCGTTATGGGCGGGAGTGCTGATGGGCTGGGGTGTGTGGCTGGTGGTTTGGGGAGCTAGAACGCCCATGTTGGCAAACTCTTGTCGCACGACGGCTTGAATGAGCGATATTGTTGCCAAGTTGTCTTGCGCGGGGGGCTGATAAGTGGCTGGAGCAATGGCTTCCAGCTCCTGGCGAACAATCCTTGTGATGTTGGCAGAATTCGCGAATGGACGCGGCGTCACAGGATCTTCGCAGGAAGAAGTCGCAGCGGTGTTCGGGAGTCGGTTGAAGCGTTGAGTAATTCTTCTGCTTTGGGCTTGTTCAAACCGCCGACATTCAGAGATAATTGAGTCAATGGTGGTACAGTTCTTGCAAATTAGGATGTTGAAAGCATCGTCAGCTATGCCCTTCAACACATTGCTGACCTTGTCCACCTCTGTCATCTCTTTGTCGGTCCTACGGCACAGGGCGAGCACGTCTTGGATGTACGCGACGTACGACTCGGTGGGAGATTGAACTCGCGACGCGAGTTCCTGCCTGGCTGCCATCTGTCGAGCAACTGACCGGCCGAACAAGGCGCGGAGCTTCTGCTTGCATACGTCCCAACTTGTCAGGTCTTCCTCATGCGTCTCGTACCATGCGCGCGCGGTACCTCGGAGGTAAGAGACGACATTGGCCAGCATAAGTGTTTCATCCCACCTGTAGTGTTTGCTGACGCGCTCGTACAAGACGAGCCACTCGTCAACGTCAGTAGTGTCCGTGCCGCAAAATGTACCAGGGTCAAGAAGGTGGGAAGGAATCACGGGCGACGGACCTGGCGTGGACTGCGAAGGCTGCGTGCCGTCTTCAGGCATCGTGGCTGGAGGAAGGTGGCGCCCGCTACGGAGATCCAGAGTAGGGTTGTTGGAAGACCCGCAACCTCCACCAAAAGTATGTAACGGGAAGTATTTATTAGGTTAACACCGATCGGGTTAACACTGTACACAGCGCACAGGAATGCAGCACAACAGGGCAGCTCAAACTGAGCCCCACAACAACATCGTTGTCGTCTTCATTCATTCGGTGTCATTTCGGCGCCCGTGCCAGAGGTACCTTTCCATAGCCGTGACAATATAAAGAAATTTGTCTTCCAGTTATGCTACGAAGATTGTCTTCCGTGTATCACGACCACGCACTGTATAGGTTTTTTGTGGTGAGGGCTGCCTATGCGACGCTTGCACGCAGTGCGCTACATTATTTCAGAAAGGGCAATCGCTGAGTGGGGCTCTATAACGTTGGAGCATTCTGTCATCACTTTATTCTTCTCTGCCTGGCAAACTTATATAATCAACAACGTAAATACGGGCAAGAACCAGAAACGTTTTAAGCACCGATCAAACGCTCTTGTTCCTGCAAATTAATTTTCTTTCATCGGAAAGGAATAGCACTACCGCTGCTCTATATACAATTTGCTATCGGTCGGTGAGTGTACCGAGAGAGAGAGAGCTCTTTATTGAAAGGCAGAGAGTTTAACGGGCGTGTGTAAATCGCTGACTTGCTACTCTGAGTGTACAGAAGTGAACACTTCTGTACAGAAGTGTTCAGTGTTTCAGATAGGCCGCATTGGGGGACGTAAAAAAGGTTTTCGCGTTAGTTTCCGGTTAAAAGGGTACTGACACAAAATTGCGCGGCCGAGACATCATGCGGGTTCGATTCCTGTGAACATGTGTATATATCATCTGCAAAATATCAACAGCCAATATAGGTTGGAAGGTATTTTAAATTAATTTTGAAGTTTTCGTGAGCGATCGACTCCCTCGCGCTATTGACACTCGCAAAGAGGGCCTAGGTGACCCCCCCTACTTCCCTCACGTGACCACGCTGCAACAAGTTATGATGACGTCATAGCAACACTGCTGTCCGGTTTCCTATTCTAAAGGACTTCTTGATGCGGACCGTGAGGAAGTGCGTCATAGTTCTGTGTGCTCACGTGGTCGAGAGCTGCGCACGCTAGGTGGTGATAGTTGCACCCGGCGGCTTGTCGTTTTTCGAGCTCTCTGAAACCGAAACTGAAACTCGTCGGTGACGAGGAGCCTGTAATTAATTATCTGTCGCGCGCTTCAGCAAACGAGGTGCCGTGTTATGACTAACAGACCCCCCAGCGACACATTGCAGCAAAAAAAAAAAAAAAAAAAAAAAAAAAAAAAAAAAAAAAAAAAAAAAAAACGCGAGGCCAAAGTTTTTGTGTCAGTACCCCTTTAATATGTTCGCCTTCCTTATCATATAACAGCTCGCAGCTATAGCGCAGGCTTGGAACAAGGTGAGGAATAAGGCAGTGGATTCGAGTACATATAGGAGCCCAGCTTTCATGCTTCTCCCGCAACTTGATCTACCGGACCAGGGAAATAGTCAAGGTCCACGGTTTTCTGCACTGCGGACAGTGAATTGACAGCCGGACTAGTTGGTCCTCGGTCATCTTAAATTGTCTTGTACAGGGCGATATATTTGGTGGAACCTGAAGCTTCGCCTTTAAGAGTTGAACGCGATAGCGATATCCTGTCCCGAGTGCGTACTTCAACCACTTAGTGCATACTTGCTATGCATCCACTACGTGGTGTTGAGGGAATACGCGCAGTAAGCTGTGTGCCTTTTGTAATGGATGGCCGGCTTTAAACTACAAAATCGTTATGATAGTCACATGTCCTGACGCCCGATGGCAATGTACGCTTGTACCACGCAATATTACTGGGATACGACATGTTATATTGTGACGCCTATATAAAGGCCTGCGACATATTTATAGCGAAAAAGTAGACAATGAAAGAAGTCACAAAGAGGAGAGGAAAACACAGTGCATAAGGCAGGCGCTGCCCTGTGCATTGTGTTTTCCTCTCCTCTTTCTTACTTTCATTTGCTACTTTTGCGCTATAAATATGTCGCATGTCATACACCACCAACTCGCCCGACAAGAAGCTTTATTATATAAAGGCCGCTTGCGTTTCCGAAGCATGAAAGTTTTTTTCACTGCATTTCCAAGCAGAGGAAGTTAGTTTCACTGCATTTCCAAGCAGAGGCGTGGCTGTGTGGTAGCACACCTGCCTGCCACGCAGACGGCCTGGGTTCGACCCTCACTTGGACACGGAAAATTTTTAAATTTATTGTTTTGCAACTTTCTCGACTTTTGGTCACAGACAAGATGATCACTTTACGCTCACAACCAACGAAGCCGACGTCCGGAATTTCTGCGAAACGAGCTCTTTAACGCTATCGCGTTAAAATACAACTCGGCTGACAATAAAGCACACACTCGCAGCGCTGTTTCTTTCCCTTCCTCCCCCTGTATCTCTCACCAACCATGAATTCGCGAAGTTGAATACGCGCTAACACAGCTAAACATCGTTACACTACAAGTGAAAATATATAATCTCATGAATCCGCCTCGCCAGCTGCTATAAGTAACCATTGTGAATGTGATCGGCGGGCAGCTTTCTAAAATTATATTCAGAATGAGACATTGCGCGGCTACTCCAAAAGTGTCTAGGTATTGTTCGTACTGTTCTGCATAGCATGGTGCTGTTTAGTGTGAACACGTCATTTTAACATCACCAGATTTCACGGATTTGTGACGTCGCGTAGCAATCACGCGATTTGATGACACCGAAATTTTTTGACGAATGGCGAAGAACTGATGGTGAAACATATGCCGTATTCAAAATAGTGTATCCTCTTATTTTTTGTGAAGTCGCGCATGAAGTGTCATTACGCGATGAATCATATTGGGGTCATTCGTTGCATCGCCTTACGAGCAGGTGTTGTGTGCATGACCGAGAAAATGTCCACCAATCATAAACAGGTAACGACCAATGAGCATTGAAACAATGTGGGGTAGTTTAACGTTACAATGAGCCATATGTTTTCAAAGAAAATTTGTTCTTACACCGTTTGCACAGGTGTATGTACTTGGAGGGGCCGGAGGACCCTCCAAACAATGTAGCTCATAGAAATACACTGACTATAAAGAATGTACTACGCCTCCAATACCACAAATTTTTACTAAAAAAAAAAACAAAAAGAACTTGTGGTTGAGAAATTAAAAATAATAGTAATCTAATAGTAGCAATGATAGCACTGAGCTAAAAACGCTATTTATAGGAGCAAAACAAGACAAAATATAAGACACGGAAAGCCTTAATATGTGCAAGAATGTTTAATACCAATTACGGAAACGAAAAACTGCAGCCACTGCTACCTATATTTCAAAAACGCAATTATTTGTGAGCAGCTCCTACATGTTTATTCCACTCCCGACAACTTGCGGGCACGTTTATATCCGCCAGACTGGGCAGTGTTTAAATGAACGCTTCAAAGAGGATGCCTACTGTGTAGGATCGGGCACAGGGAGCAACCTAGCGTTGTATGTGAAGGATTGCAACGGTTGCGAGCCTTCAATTGTTTCGCCAGACCTGCATTTTAGGCAGGGGAAAATGAAAGACTGAACGCGAACTACTTGAGGCGTACCATATTAAAAAGAATGGGCGCGTTTGTATAAGCAAACCTTCTGTGCATATCACAGAAAAGGAGTGGCTGTTTCTTTCAGGATGTGGCTGATTATCGGGAAGGTGATAGGCTTCAGGTTGTAGCGCGTGCGCCGGATAAGGTGTATAAGTATTTGTGGTTGCTTCAATAAATTGGTTGTAAGTTCCGGCGAAGGTGTTTGCTTGAATGTGCCTTCTTCCGTCCTTGTTTTCAGTATGGCTGGTGTCTTTTCACATTTATAGATGTTAAAGGAGCCCTCCCACAGTTTTCCAGGTAGCCATGGAATGCATTCACTAAAGGAGCTTATTGCCTCAGGAATGCGCAGCCGCAAAAATTTTTAGAATCCGTTCTCTACGAGCCGAGTTACAAAGATTTTTTTTTATTTCGAGAGTTTGCCCAACGGCATACATAGTTAAATATACAGATAGAGGCCGGTTTCCGCTATGTACATCAACAGTGCTCTATGGTGGGGCCCACAGATCCACTAATCATAATCCGGTGGTCTCGTCGGATGGAAGGCCCAACTGCTCTCAGGTAGCGCCGTCGTATCTGGTTCAGGCCAGGGCATGTCCACAACAGATGCTTGATTGTAGGCGCGGAGGCTTCAGTGGTACAGAATGGGCAAGTATCCCCAAATAGGTCCATGCAGATGTTGTGGCCAGGCATATGTCACCGACGGAGCAAGTGCCGCCCCCCACACGAAGTCTCCGCAACACAACCTCCTCCTGGCGGGTAAGGCCGCCTGGGAGGTTTGAACCACACGGTGGAATTAAATCTCGTGTGATACGGCGGAGGAGCTCCTTGCGGTGGAGGAAATCACCCCGGGGATCACTCGGGAAAGGCGCTTGTAGAGTACGTGGCAGCTCACTGAGGGTGACAGTGTCAGCTTGTGTGTGAGTAGAAATTGTGTCCCGTTGGTATCCACTGTATCCTTATCTGGCCAGGCATCTGTGCAGTTATTGCGCTGTATGTCGTCTGCGAAAGTGTGCGCGTTATATACCTTGCGAGCTCCTTTATGGCTGATGTGGAGTCGGTGCGTATTATAGTAAAGGATGACGAGGATGCGGGAAGCCGTGCTCACCAACTTCGTTGCGTATCGTATTGCCAGAAGTTCAGCATTGAACGATGCAACCGGAGCTCTCAGGAGGTACAATCGATAGGTGCACAAGTTTTGGTGCCCCGGCACCACGATTGTCGTAACCACGTGCGTGTCCGTGCAGCTCGCATCAATACAGGCCACCAGTGAGCCTGTAGGGAGTGCGGCATCTGCTTCTTCAATGTGGCACCGGAAGGTAGTCGTTGGACGAGGGACTGGGTTTCGGAGGCGGCCGATAGGTTTGTTATCCGTGAGTTGGCCGGTGGTGAGACAGACACCGGATTGCCCATATATGACGCTTAAGTCAGCAGCAGGTGGTAGAAATGATGGTATGAGCTCCCTTGCTTGCCGGCGTTGATAAATCAACTCGTCGATGCTGTTTAGTTGCGCCTCTACATGAAGTATCGGGATAGGTGGGCATCGTCGAAGCCCGGTAAAGACGCGCATCGCTTCTCTGTTGATGCATTCTAAACGGGCCCAATCTCTCACTGTAAGGTGCTGGAATTGAGCCGAACAAATATGACGGCGGTAGGGTACGCATTTGGGCTGGTTGGTTCATGATTTCCAGTAGAAAACAGCACTACAAGACGGGACGAAAAAAGGACGGAAACCACGGCGCTGCAACCAGCGCCTTGGTTTGTGTCCTTTCTTCGTCCCGTCTTGCAGCGCTGTCTTCTACTGGAAATAAGACGAGGCTGCAGCACTGCTCGAACAAGTAAACGGGCAATCTTCGTACAGGAACCTCCAGCTGATTCGTCGTATCAGATGGAGCACCTGGTGCGCTTGTTGCTTAATTTCGCGAATCCAAGCTTTTGCAGAGCCATTTGCCGTAATTAAAACGCCTAATATACGTAGTTGGGGAGGTGGCGTAAGAGGAAGTCCAGATAATTTCAACTGAATAGGCGTGGTTACAAGTCGTCGCCGGCCCCAGCTGTTGGCAACCGACATGTAGAGAGTCTTGTCTGTTGAAAGGCTCAATCCTATGCATCTGCACCACTCGTCAGCTGTGTTAAGTGCTTCTTGTAAGGCCGATTCCTATCGTTGAAGGTCGCTGTGAACACTCCACACTGTAATATCGTCGGCGTATATGATGTAGTGCACGTCCTAGATCGCTGCCAGAGCCCATCCGAGGGGTAGCGCTTTATTTATTTATTTATTTATTCAAAATAGCCCCTTAAGGCCCTCGACGAGGGTATTACATAGGGGGTACATATAACAATAAATTGGGAAAATAACAGAGTGAGAGAAACGGTAAAAAGTACAATCTTGACAATTGGCTGGTATACATTCGGTCAGAAAAAAAACAACAACAACAACAAAGAAATAAATGCAAATTACAACATATTTTGAAATTAGAAACTGAAGTAACTAGACACAAGTTGGTAATAAAAGGCTAAAAGTGCAAGCATAGAAGGCAGTTACAGAATGCCTACACAAACAGGGGTACATGAAATACACAATATGTACAAGGAAGTACACAGAAACTTACAAAAGGGATACGCTACAATAAGCGAAAAAAAAAACCACCACGTAGGACCCCACGTTTAGGCAATACGCTTAGCGCGTAGAAGATCTTGAAGTTGCCAGGTTAAAGAGCAATGGTGGAAGTACTCATCCCTGTGGCACTCCCCGCTATGAGTTAAAGGTGCCGGTTGCGTTTCCCGCCACACGAATAGCAAACGTTCGTTGAGTCAAGAACCTGTGGACGAAGCTGCACACGCGCTTGAGTAGTCCCACGCAACGCATAATGGAAAGTATGGCACTGTGGCTAACTTCATCATATGCCTTCTGCACATCCATGGTTAATATTGTTCGCCCCCGGCGTGTCCTATTGCCTGCCAAGATTATGCCAGTAAGTTCTCCAAGTCCATCTTCTGTGCCCAAGTGCGTGCGAAATCTAATTTGTGCAGGATGACACCATTTGAATTGTTCAAGCAACCAGATTATTCGCGTAGAGAGCATTTTCTCCGTTAAATTGCAGACAGTGGCTGTTAAGGCGATAGGGCGCAGGTTGCGTATATTAGTAGGTTCTTTTCCTGGCTTTGGTATCGGCATAATTTCCGCGTGCGTCCAAGAAGCAGGCATATCGCCTTCAGCCCACACGTGATTCATGTTATCCAAAAGCGAGGCCAAGGATGTCTCATTGAGGTTTTTCAATAATTCGTAACGTAATCCGTCCGGTCCAGGAGCCGTCCGTGGTTTAGTCGCGTCGATAGCTGCTATCAACTCGGCCACGGTGAATGGTGCTTGGAGTCCAGTAACTTGTTGGCCTATCATCGAAGGCAGGGTCACATGGTCATTTAGAGGGGAAGGAAGCACATCATAGTGGGGGGAACAACGTCCGAGCGATTTGTTGTGCAGCATTCAACGGTGTATCCGCAGTGGCTAGGAGCACCAAAGCCGTTGGGTCGGGCTGACGTTGGCCCTTCTCCATTGCCCGAAACGTACACCAGATAGAGGCTGTGCGTGGCTAGGGTCAGAGAGATGTGCACCAATCTAGCCATCGTCCTCTGTCCAGTCTTCGCTCATGCCGACGAGCTTGTGCCGCGATACTGTGGATTTGAATTTTTGCTTCTATCGACGTAGGATCTCGCCCCGCAGCAAGTTCAGCCCGGCGCCGGGCCGCCCAAAGGCGCAACAGCTGCAAGTCTGGGGACGGGCGGCTTTCATCTACCCATGACGTTTAGGTTGCCGAATCGAGTGCCTTTCGAAGAAAATCTTGAAGATCTTGTGGCGACGGATCCTGTGGTATGAGTGCTGCCTCCCGAAAGGCGTCCCAGTGGACAACTCGACACGAGCGGCGAATTCGGGAATGTCCGTGGGTGGGAAATTCAAGAAAAAATGGTCACTTACCCAGCAGTCCGGTTCACATTGCCATCCAATTGCGCCGGATCCTAACCACCATGACAAATCGGGCGAGTACGATGAAGCGTGTGGATGGTCAGCACGGCGCGTTGGGATTGTAACATCGTTCAGCAGCTGGAAGTGTGCATCCACAAATGTGTCCCAGACTTGATTCCCACGAGCCAATGATGTGGGATATTCCCATGCCACGCGCGGAGCATTAAAATCTCTACCGACTAATATAGGGCACCCTGAGATTGAATTCGAAGGAAGGAAATCCATCCCAGTCTTATTCGGATAGATGAGCCAGTGTGCGGCTTGGCATAAAACGATACCAGAATTACGTCAGTTTTCTGAAGGCGCACTTTAACCGCAACGACTTCCTGTGATTGCAAGCATCATTTTGACAGATCGATGCCACTTTGAGGCAGACTTGTGAGTATATATATTGTGGCTTTACGTGGAAGGACATTACTAGAGACACAAAGTCGATCTGGCATATTGGGTAGCGTATAATGTGAAGGACGGGATACTTAACTGGGCATTTGGTTCTTGTAGCAGTACTGGCCAACAAGCATGACGTCCGAGGTGAACCCTTTTGCGAAGTTCACTTAACTTGCCTGGTAGGCCACGACAGTTACATTGCAGGACGTTTTGCCGCCGGGAGTGTTGCGGCGCCATTATTCAGGAAGATTTGAGGCCAGAACTTGCGACAGTGACATCAGCTGTGTAGCCACGAATTGTAGAAGTACCATGGGTGTCAGGTCAGCCGAGGAAGTCTGGGGCTGTTGGATAGGCTGGACGTTTGTGTCATGCTGCGGTGTGGACGACGACGCCGTTCGTTGTGCTAGAAGCTAGAAGCTCTCGACGGCGCCGAAGGTGATCTATCTCCTGTTGGAGTCGGGCCAATCTTGTATCGAGTGACACAAGGTCATCTGGTGTCTCCGTTTGCGAAGTAGGAATTGCAGCTTGTCGGGGAGAGCTTCTTGCGAGGCACTTTGACCGCAGCACGGTAACTTTTCTTTTCGGTGGAAGACGTAGCCTCGGTGATGTGAGAGTCGTCCGGTTCTAAGTCCGCCAAGATCTCGAAACAATTATTCAGACGCAGAAGGCTGGCGCCGCCTGAATCTCTTGCTTGTTGACGCTTATGTCGAAGCTCTCGAGTGGCGTTTCTTTTATTCGGGCATTGAGGTGATGTTAGGTCGTGGTCATCGCATTTGCAAAGTCCAGAGCGAAAACTGGAGCCGGCTGTTGCTTCCATGTCAGCATCCGATTGTGTGTTAGGGCGGGATGCCTTCATGTGTCCTTTTCTATAGCATCCATAGCAAAATATGACAGCAGGCTTGAAAGGTCGGGGGGCGGAGTACGCAGCCTTAGTAACGAAGAACATCTTCTCCGGAGCGGCCAAGGGACCTTGAACAGTGACGAGACAAGTACCACTCTTTCCCATGTGGCATGCGGCAACAATGGTATGCTGAGTGCAGAAAAGCTCTCTGCGCAGGGTATCTTGGTCTTCCCTAGGGTCGACGCCACCCACCACATACTGCCGAAGGTCGACGCCCGACGCTAGATAGGCCTGGACAGGAACAGGTTTGCCGACGGGGGGAACAATCTGCTTAAGCTGCTGGAGGTGACCAACCGCGTCTAGTGACGGTAACCACACTCACACTGTGTTTGTCGAGGGATGCTGAATCCTCGAAATCCCGTCGTTTGGAGACATGCACCTAGAGCAGCTTGAACGCACTTCGATGGTAGAGCCGAAGGGTCGACGCAAGCGCGCGCTTTGATGACGGCCTTGTATGGAGTCGGCGTCTGCTTTTCCGATCGGAGGGAAGGGGTCGCACACGCACGCTTCGCATTCGGGACCGAATCGTGCTCACTGTACAAGTCCATGGCAGTTTGCGAAGGTAGACGCTTACCGGGGGCTTTCAATGCAGCAGCAGCTTGGGCCGAAGCGTCTGTATCCATGGTGACCGTTGATAACGTCGCATCAGACGCCGTCACCGTTGCGGGTAACGTGGCAGCGATGGGCAATTCTGGACACAGACGCCGACTTAGGCCGTACTTGCCAGCCGTCCGAGAAGGACGAGTCCGATGATGTCGTGGCTTGCCGTGAAGGACTGTTCGTCTTCTCAGTAGACGCCAGAAGTGGTCATAAAGTCCTCATGCACTTTCACAAGAAGGCAAGTCCACACAAACATTTAAAAGCGTTTAGAATCCGCGAGCTGTGAGAAGCCTGACTGATAGCTAGCAGCGCCCTCCCGCGAGGTCATTGACAAAGATTTCTCGCACGCTGCAACTGCTGCATCTCTTTTCTCGTCCCGACGAAAGCACTGGAACCTAAGCAGCGAGGGATGGCACGGGGCAACAAGGCTACGTCACGCGCGCCTCACCATCTTCAGCACTTTTTCTCTCTCTTTTTTTGGAAAGCGCGGCTTTGTCTCGGCCTCTCGTGGCAGCCCCTGTAACTCCCGAGAGTGCCATGCTAAAACCAGCGAATGGCGTGATACTAGGGCCTATCACGCAATGACTTTTGAGTATATAGCATCATATGTCGAGAGAAGAGAAAGCGAGTTTTAGCTGACTTTGAGAATTTATTGTAAATTCCAGGACGCGTTCTGTTATATAATATTTGGCTCGCGTGTTCTTGGGACCCTCGAATACCGATCAATCACGTTTTCTGACCATGCTGCAAAAATGTTGCAGGGCTCCTTAAGCGAAGTTTCATTCAACGAACGAATGTACTGCTGGAAAGGTCGGCATCGACGTACTGTATTCATCCGTAAACTTTTGTGTGTAATGTATAAAAAGTGTTGCTTTTAATACTATTGCATGCATAGCACATATGTCTATTCTTGTTCCGGGGCATGCTAAAAATGGCTGTAGTTCTTGTATATTGTTAGTAAACGCTGCTAACCATATTCTATCTCAGTATGTAAAAGAAAACATCAAATTGAGTGCGAATGATGTTCCTGGCGCGCTCTCTCACTGTATATATATATATATATATATATATATATATATATATATATATATATATATATATATATATATGTATGTATGTATATAATGAGTCTGACTACGCCCACTGCCGAGCGAAAGCATTTCCCATATATATATATAGGCAGGCACGGTGGCGAAAGTGGCCGTAAGCGTTGCAAACAGTGAAGTAGATCCTCCGCGAGAACAGTAACAACGGATGTGTTTATTTCTACAGTGTATAGCGCATCCAGGACGGGACAGAGAAGAAGACGCATGACACATACACATACATCTCTGTCCCGTCCTGGATGCGCTATACCTCAAATACTATGGATAACCAACAAGCCCGCCGTGCAACCTTAGTCGACTATATTTCTACAGTTTCGGCCAGAGTCTGGCCTTCATCAGGAATAAGGGTACATAATGCTTGCAGTGACATTTATACAATTTTGCACGAAAAATGACAGAGGAAGACAGACAAAGAGAGAAATATATATATATATATATATATATATATATATATATATATATATATATATATATATATATATATATATATATATATATATATATATATATATATATATATATATATATATGGCCGACCGAGTGATTAAGTTGCCCCCCCCCCCCACTTGCGAATGAGTTGGTTCGCCACTGGCTATTTGATTAACTTTATTGTAAAACAGCGCAAAAAGACGAAGACACGAGATGAAGGACTACACCGGACAGGCCATAGACTAACAACTGCTGGGTTTATTGTGCACAAAGGAATAAATACACGTAGTCGACTGCGCGCGCATCATCACAATACCGATGTATGTCGAAGTGTGGTGCGAGGAAGACAGGACATAGTAAAGAACACACACACACAGTCGACATGAATCTACCAACTCACCCAGAACTCTACCTTACTTCAGTACATTGCAGATAATTGTGACCTCTTTAGAGCAGGCTCAATTCGCAATCATGAAGACAGATAGATGGGCCGGAAACGCAAACATCATGGTTGTTCTTGCTGTCAAAGGCTTCTATGATTTCACGTAACGTTTGATCAACCCACCTGAAGACGACATGCGTGCTATGAAACAACGGTTTAGAACTCATATTATCGTCGGGCACGTTGACCAAAGGTTCCGCGAAATTATAAAAACCTTTCACATTAAGCACAACCATGACGTTTGCATTTCCGCCCCATCTGTCTGTCTTCATGATTGCGAATTTAGCCTGCTTGAAAGAAGTGACAATTATCTGTAATGTGACGATGCACGCGCAGTCGGGCTACAAGTATTTATTCCTTTCTGCACAAAAAAACCCAACAGTTGTTAGTCCAGGACCTGTCCTGTATAGTCTTCATATGGTGTCTTCGTCGTTTTGAGCTTTACAGTGGAGCAGGTACACCATCCACTTTAACATCGATAAGGTTCTGAATTGTAGGCAGCGTCAACAGAGGAATTGGGAGAGCAAGTCGACAGCAGCATCACCTCCAGGACTCGTAAGTTTCCCGAAGGAAACTGTCTGGTGTAGGACGGGGACAGGAAACGATGTGGTGGAGGGGAGCGGCTGTACTGGGCGGTGATCGTAACGGTCGGGACAAAATTAGCTGAGTAGTCGCGGCGTGGCGGTACTTCGTTAGAAGAACGGGCTGATGAGTGGAGGTTCTAGGAGCTTGTCTGCGATGGTCAGATCCCCGTTCTGCGGCAATGAGGCTAAATGTTCCCACTCGTACTCATCGAATGCACATCGGGCTGTCGCCAGGCGTCCTCAACGCATTTGGGCTCACGGTTACTCCGATCAGGGTGGCGGCATTCCTCAGGGGGTTTCAAGGTAGGCGAAGTGACAGCGTCGCGACGCTAACAAATCGTCTGAAGGTCCAAGTTTGCCAGTTGTTGGCACCCAATCGTCTGTAGGAGGGATATGGCCGTATGAGGATCACTTGGTGCCACTTCCCTCAAAGTTGGGGGGCAATATGGCTTCATTTCGCGTCGAACGATTCTGGTAATGTCTACGGATTATGGGTTGGGCTGAGTGTCTATACTAAGGTCCTCACACGCAGACGTCGCAGCAGCGTTAGGAAGACGTCTGAGGTAGTCAGCATTGCGACGGCTTTTAGCCTCTCCAAAGCGTCGGAACAATGTCGGGCTTTACGTCCGAAAACCACGATATGATCATGAAAGACGTCGTAGTGGAGGGCTCCACAAATTTCGCCCATCTGGTGCTCTTCAAAGTGCACTGCCAACCCACAGTACATGAGCCTCTACTGTTTTGCTTCCATCGAAATGCGACCGCCGCGGCCGGTATTGAACCCGCGACCTTCAAGTTCAACCACTACACCACCGCGAAGAAGGTAATAACATCCTGGATGGCTAAAAGCGTCGTCCGCGATACCCTTGCGCACGTGCGCTACCTCGTCGCCTTCTGCCGTGGTGTTTTCAACTTCACGGCGAAGGGTCAATACATCGTTATTACCCGCCAGGTGCGACTCCGTGGACGTCTGAACACGCATACCAAGTTCTCTCTCAGTGGGCCACTTTCAGACGGCAGATTGGTCAAACAACTCGGTTGATTTGGTCTTCAATACTCTCCAGCATGTGAGCTCGTCCACGTTGTTCAACGCCTTGGCCTTTTATTTCAAATAAATATAAGGCTTGCAAGCATCAAGGTTGGGTCCCAGTTGTGATTACCGCTCATCAGCTCGTAAAGTTGAACCCACACATCTACGTACTCACCATCATTGTCCGAAATGTCCGAAACGCGGCCACAATGGCCACTGGCGAGATGGGTGCCGTTGCTGTGGTGTACCCGGCTGTTGACGCAGCATCCCTGCTTGTAGACATGTTTGAAGTGGCGACTTGGCGAGCGCTGTGGCGCTCCATCGTGCGTTGCTACTCCGTGCGTCGACAAAAAGGTTACGTGAAGGCACACAGGGGAGCAAGGTATATTTACAATATATTTGCAGTACGCGCAAGCGTAAGGTAAGACGGCGAAGAGCGCACGTCACATGCCAAAATCACGTCGTCTGCCTTGGTGCCTCTCTTTTGCTTTCTCGGCGTGAAACAGTCGTATAACAATAGTTACGAGCGGAAACGCTTGGAGAAGGAGTAGGTAGTATCAATAATGAAATGAAGTTGACATATATAATAAACCAAGATGCAACTTCCATGTCACGTGAGCCAACAAGAAAAGGAAGGAGGAAAAAAAAAGGCCAGACGTGCGTGGAAAGCGCAATGGGTAAGTGCCAGAACAGAGGTACAGATGAAATCACACTTGTCTAGAGCGCCCAGCCAGTCACTTCAGCTGCCATTTTCTGCAAAAGTATACAAAGGACCGACGGCGTAACGATACCCAACATAGCCATACTGCATGGTAGGTCCTGTGCTATAATTCAAGCATGAACGGGAGCTTGTAGCTAGCGTGAGGTAGCACCTGCGAATGACAACAGCGTCCAGTCACGCGCTCCGCCGCTCTAGGCAAGTGTGATGTCGTCTGTCAAGCAAACACGCAAGCAAGCACAGTCACAGCGAAAGCTGAAAGAGCGCCATTGAACCCTTTGCAAACTTTCTTGGGGATAATACAAGTACGCTTGCAAAGTACCCACTACTGCATTCATTGATTCGGTGACTGAGTCGTAATGCAGTTCATATTTCTTGACGCCTGGTTACATCATTCGCATTCTGTGACGCCTGGTTGCTATTTGCCTCTTCTACGAAGTCATATTGCGTATGTTAACGCGGTTCCTTGCCGACATAACTCTTATATAGGATTTTTGTGCGCAGGTTTTTCGAGCACCGGCATGGCTCAATAGCAGAATACTGACCTGGCACGGAGGGGACTCTGGTTCGAACCTCCATAAATCCTGGATATTTTTTCTGATATCGTGCGATAGCGCCTACGAACACCGGTGGCGGCGGCGGACAAATACGGCACCCTTGTTGTGATCGCGGTTGGTTGCAACGGCTTTGGCTGCAAAAGCGCTTCGGAAAATAAGGATATCAAGCATGATGTGAGGCATAACATGCTTGAAGATGACCAAGTCGAATTGAAAGACTGCCTTGGTGGGAAGGCCATTCCAGTTCCTTAATGTCTGGATGAAGAATCAGGAAGCAGGGGAGACAGTGTGATCATGAGGAGGGTGGACGTTCTTTGCATGATTAGTCCGCCTTGACTGGCGATGTGCGTAAACAATAAGATCTGCTTGGGGTGACTTGTAAAAAAAAATGTCCCGCCATATCCACGAAGTGAATGATGATGAGTGGGCGAAGCTCCGGGGATTAAATGTGGTAAACTGTGAATCCTCCGTACATTTTCCCCCACTCGATCATGCAAAGACGTGACACAAACACGGGGTTGGTGTGATTATCTACAGTATATACAGAATGTTTTATTACGTATATATTGATACAGTATATAAACAACGTTTTATTAATCACATATGGGTAGATGATGTTTTGTCCAAGAGCTCTTTTATTATTTTACGGACCACCAGGAAGGGGTTTCTTTGATTTTAGCCATATATGACTAAGCTGAAGGTAACGTTTCCCTTTGAGTATAATGGCCTTGTGGTCCGTCAGTATAAAGCCAAGGTATCTTCAATTGGATGTAGTGTAAAGTTCGAGAATGCAATGTCTATACAAGTTCCGCTGATAGTGGTGGGACGTTTGTAGTCACATGAAATGCACCGGAGAGCGTAACGGGACACCGTGTGTCGGACTAGCCAGTCGTCGTTCATGGTGTCCACGTTAGTCTCCGGCGAGTACGAAAGGGTCGTGTTTGTATTCAGTTTCGTAGTGCAGCATCGCATTCTCGATGTACTTGACGATGTTTCTCTTGGACAGGTTAGCTGCCAGATAGATTGTCATGGTGACGATTCCGTTTGAGAGCTTCACGGTGGCGTGCTCCCCGTTGTGGCTCTGGTTGGTGAGCGGTAACTGGAGATTCTCCGCTGTGTCTGGCAGCTTGACGTAGATTCCAACACCGCCCGCCGTCGGCTTGACGGCGGGCCCGTTTCGCTTCGGCTTCGCGAGCTCTCACCTCCGGGTCTTGACGGTGAGCCCGCGCCGCCGACGCTTCGCGGGCCCCTCGCCGCATCTGGATCTTGTTGCCGGCGCTGACGTTTCTCTTCGACTTCGCGGGCCCTCTGATCTGCGCCGGCTTGATGGCGAGCCCGTTTCGCATCGGCTTCGCGAGCTCTCGCCTCCGGGTCTCGACGGCGATCCCGCGCTGCAGCCGCTTTGCGATGATGATGATGATGATGATGATGATGATGTCCTCGTATGAATGGCGCTCACCCACAAAGGGATCCCTCCGCTACGCCGCCGCCTTGTCTTCTTCGTTGTTCAGAGCAGTAGTAGCAGTATCGAAGCGCCATGCAAATCAAATGAGAGCACATCTGCGCCACTAGCGGGAGCGGCGAGTACTGGCGTGGCTGCACCGGGGGAGTGATGTGCAAGCCTCGACCTTAAGGAGCTTGCCCCCTAAAAGGGAATGTGTGGTCTGTTTGTTTGTTTGTCGCTTACGAGAAGCTGGCTCATACCCACAAGGGGGGATTGGCCACACTGACTGTTATAAAGGAAAAAATAAAGGCTGTGCAAAGTAAAAAAAAGAAGAGGATAAAATGCAATGTAAATGAAAAGTCAGAGAGGTAAAATGATTATAAAAAATCTATAAATAAAGATAGGAAAAAAAGAATTTTTTTCCATCGGTCGGCAACACTAGCAGCGTAACCTTCCGGTTGCTTGTAAGAACTTATGTAGCGTAGTCAGAACAGCACTGCGGCTTGTGCCAAACTACCCGGCTCCAAATGATAACAGGTTGGAGGTAATCAGTGTTAACCCCACTTTACCAGTCGGGATTTCAAAAAATATTCGGCGGAGTGAGGCGAAACGGCGGCATGAGAGAAGAAAGTGTCATATTGTTTCTGGTTCATTGCAAATTACACAGATGTTAGTTAATGAGAAGCCACATTTGTGAAGGTAACAATTTAGCCGGAGAACTCTACAGCGAAAGCTAGTGAGGGTCACTTCGCATTGGTGTGAAAGACATTTAGTGGTGTTCCATGAAAACTGCTAGTGCTTGAACTCATCAGATTGTATGAGAGCTGTTTGACTGTTTTTTAAAAATAACAAGTGCTTGAATCTTTCTCCTGTAATGAGAGGAAAATGAGGAACTATATTAAGAACCGGGTCATTTAAAGACGCCGTAGCGAGCGAGTCAGCTGCTTCATTTAGGAAAATTCCAGCATGCCCGGGGACCCACAAGAACCGAACTTCTGATGGGCTACGTGGAACAAGAGTCAAAAAATATCCTGTGAAGATTGCGACTGCTTGGCGGACGTCAAATGAACAGAAGCGGATAATGCATCGGTAATATTAATAACTTTTGATTGCTGGGAATTTAGTTTTCTAATTGCCAAACTGATGGCCAGAAATACTGCCAGAAATATAACGTTGAAATCGGGCAGTCGCAGCGCAAAAGTCCAATTAAGCTGATGGGAAAAGATGCCGACTCCGGTTGGTTGGTTGGATCCTAGAGAAATGGCTCAACCCACCACGGGGGATCGGCCATGAATCGTGCGGCAGTGGGGTTTCGGAAAGACAGAGAGAAATAGGAAAAAAAAAGAAACTAAAAGAGACAGTGGTTTTTAGATAAGTGAGAAGATTAGTTTTGTTTACGGTATTTTATGGGTTGGTAAAGAACAAAAAAAATATATATATATAAATAAAAGTTAAGAAAAAAAAGGTTAAAAAGGGGAAAGATAAAAAAAAATTGAGTACAAATACCTGATAAAAAATTACTGAAGAAAATAAGTAATAAGTATACACTTATGATGTTAGCATGGCAGTCGTTTTGACTCTTTTGATATAAATAAATAGGGCCTCATAGATGTCCCTGTTGCAATGACCTAGTGCCGACGCCCCTAGGGAGAGTAACACCGTTCCAGAAAGCTCAAGCCCATGTTTTCGGAAAGGTGGTGTCAGAAATCTTTGCCTTAAATTTTGATACCGGCGGCGTTCTATGAAAAAGTGCTCTATGGTTTCGGCCTGTTTGCAATAGTAACATTGAGGAGAAGGAACAAAACCAGGTCTGTACAAATAAAAATTTAAAGGTGGAATTCTGCATCGAAATTTCGTTAATGTCACTTCAAATTGTCTTGTTCCACACCATGAGCTATGCCACTTAAACTTAAGGTGCTGAAAATCTGCATCATTTAGAACAGAAGAGTTGGTATGTTCCTGTCGTATACAAAAATTCCGAAATCGTGCGATAGTATTTAGAGAACAGGGCCTTAGAACCTTCAGGACCGGGCCCTGAATGGATGCTGCCGCCAGTGTGTCCGCTGCTTCATTTAATGTTATTCCAGTGTGACCTGGCACCCAAACCAAACGGACAACACGAACGTGATTGGGCATATATGAGTAAAATTCTGATAAGCAGCGTGATGACTTTGGTACTGTCAGTGCAGTGCAAACGGATAAAGAATCAGTCAGTATAACCACCGAAGAAATATAAGTTGGGAGTTTGCGTATGGCTAGAATAACTGCCATTAATTCTGCCTGAAATATTGGTATAAAATCGGGCAGTCGGAGTGAAAAAGACCAATTTAATGCTGTTGAATAGATGCCCACTCCTGCTTTCTCATCAGTAACGGAAGCGTCCGTGGCTATAACTGAACTTATCTGTAGGCTCTTAAGGTGGTCTTCCTAGCAACCCATTTAAATATCTAATCGGCAATAGTTTGGCATTTTTTGGGAAATATGTCATCAAATTCTATTCTTACACTAGAATTTACTACCATTGGGAAACTTATATCCCGGATTCTTACATCTAACGGCTCCAATAGCTTTTGCACGTAAACTATTTGTGGGCGATTCCGGCCTTCTGCACGCTTATTCTTCATCGTCATCAGCGTCATCGTCTTCGTCCTGGCGTATAATGGTTACCTTGCATGCGCTGTGCATTGATGGCAGCGTCATCGTCATCGCACTAGCGTGGCTACATCGCGGAACACCGGCGGAGTGATGTACAAGCTTCGACCTTAAGGAGCTTCGCCCCTAAAATTTTACAGCGTATGCTGTTATCAGATCAAAACTGGAGTGGCAGTGGAGTAGTTGCCTGCCGTCACCGCCGCCGGTGTACATAACCGCTATCGCGGAAAGTAAGAAAAAAAATGAAACGAGAAAAAATTTCAAGGAACGTCGGCCACTGTTGCCGACTACCATAGTCAACAGAGCATGAGCCCCTCTGACAGCGGGTAAGGTTCTATGCCCTTAACCTCGCTTTACAAGATCAAACGAAGGCGAAAACCTGGGCGATACTACCGGTGGTGCGTGTTATTCTTTTCTTCCTCCCACCACCTACCTAGCCATTGGTAAGTAGCCACTAAGTGCTGTCGGCCATGGCTCTGGTGACATTGATGGTGTTTGGAGCCTTACATATATTATAGCGAAAGTTGTTAGATCACAAGAGCCGATTTCGGCGCCGTAGCTGCCCGCTACTAGCGCCGCTGCCACCGTCGTCCGTAACCGCCCTCGCGCTAAATAAAAGATGAAGTGAGAAAAGAGTTTCTAGGAACGTGCGGGGTTTGAACCCTGGCCATCTGCGTGGTAGTCGAGTATTCTACCACCAAGCCAACGCTGGTGCTTGACACTTCTTTGCAAAAGCGGTCTCTACAAGCGCCATGTCGGGCAACCAATCGTGTTAACCTATGTAATATTGCGTCGTAGTAGATTAAAATAACACCCAGGCGTCACACAATGCCAGTTGCGCTACGAGTTGGTCGTTGATTGCATCCAACACATTAAAAAAAGCTCAGTCGTAATTCTTCATCGTCATCAGCCACAACACAAACAAAGTGAACACGATGCCTTACAGATGTGTAGCGGGTACCAAGCCTATCCGCAGAATGACGAATAATGGCATAGCAGATGGTTTCCTACTTCATGAAAGTTACGATGATTTATGCCTTGGCGGGTAGCTTGCACGTCTACTTGCACAAGTCGCCCCAAGAGAGTCTACAACGGGCTCTAGAGAGGCCGCTCTTCCCGCTTTCGCTGTGGCTGTGCTGCGTGTTCCGCGCAGACCTGGCCATTTTTTTAGAGAGATAGGCGGGCGACTCGACGGCGTGATAGAACGCTGGGGAGGTTAGATTGGGATTTGAGTTTCGATGAGCTGGAGTTGTAGGAAAGTGAAACCTACGCCACGGCTCTGCACTGATTCAAGCATGTTAACCACATTACCACCAGTTACAAAGTGTGCACCAGCGCAGGCACGCGTAGCGCCTTACGGACGCGTAGTGGGCACTTCACAAAAGGACGACTAAAGGCGTAGTGGCACTTCGCAACTCTAATTGCAGTAGGCATTCTAGGTTTGCTTGAAACGGCCACTGTTACGCACACATATATTCGTTTCCTTGCGGAACGGTTCAAGGTGATGCACTTGAGGCCCGATAAGGCTATCGCTTTTTACCCTTTGAAGGCGAAGCTTAAACATCCGTCGAAGTGCTTTATAAATTCTCATATTTGCATATCTTTTTTTTCACTCGGTCACAGCGCAACACACACGAGTACAATAGAAGGAGAACGGACAACACGGCGCTGACTTTGTGGGAATCGAGCGCGCCCTCCTCCCTGGCGCCTCGTTCCCCAGCTAGCGCGAGTGCTGGGCCCGTGCTCCTCGTGCACCGGGAACCGCCCTTAATTGGCGACATGGCCACCGTGGCTTCGCCGCCAGCCCTTTTTGTCTGGTGCAAGCCATGCATCGGTCTTCCCTGCACGGAGACACATGTCCGAACTTGCCTGGACAATGCCTTCCCCTCGCGTCACGTCACGGTGACGCCGATCACCGTGCACGTCACAGCGCACGGTGACGCCGTCATTTTTAGGGCTCCAACCAACTGGCAACCATCATTTTTAGGGCTCCTAACCAAGTGACAAGAGAAATCGCCGAGGCCTACCATATAGCGATTAGGGATAGCACGCGTATAAGTGAACCATCCGTCGCACTCCATGAGAAAGAATTAGAGCTGTGCACGGGCCTAATTTTCAAGCCCGAGCCCGGCCCGGGCCCACTGGCTGCGTCGAAGGCCCGCCGAGCCCGACCCTACAGGGCTTCTAGCCCGTCCGGCCCGGCTCGACGTACAAAAACACAAACCCGGGCCCGGTCCGGCCCGACCCTATGAAAGTTTGCTGCGGAGACAAGATACCACTTTTTCATCATGTGGCGTTTTAGTTCAACATATCAAAGTTAAACATACGCAAACGACACATCTTAGTGTGTATACACAGATTACAAGGTTGTGTAAAAATAACAATCTGTGCAGTGATTCGGACTTCAGTGAAATGCGGCGCTCCTGCATCACATATCCCGTCGAACTGAAGTTCCGTTCGCTGCTCGCACTGGTAGCCGGAATCGCAAATATTTTTTTTTCGCAAGCATAGCAAGCTTGGAATAATTAGACTCCTTGTTCTTCCAGAAGTTTAGTATCTGTGATGCAGGACAGGAGGATGATTGCATGGATAAATAATCACAAAGCTGATCTGTGTGCTCATCGCTAAGTGCTAGAAGACAATTCCGGCACAACGTCTATATTTTTGGTTTGATGCGGGCTTTGCACCTGGCCCGGCCCACCCGATGCCCGAGATGAATAGCCCGAGCCCGGCCCGGGCCCGAGATGGGAAGACGTCCGCATACCCGAGCCCGGCCCGCGGGCCGAGCCGGGCTCGGGCTACCCGGAGCCCGTGCACACCTCTAGAAAGAATTTAGTTACCTGTGCCACTGATGATTACCTAAATTTTTTTTTCACAACGCTTCCTTGACGCTCCTCTTGTTCTGCGCATGTCAAGTTGTATGCACATAGTACATATATGTGTTTCACCTTTTTTCAATAAAATATCAGTTGCGAGTCAGCGTCGTGTTGTGCGTTCTTATTCTATTGTTCGTGTGTGTTGCGCCATGACCAAGTGAAAAAATGACTTCCAACCAACTGGCCCAACTTGCCGTTTTGCTTTGCATATCTTGCCTATAACTTTTCGGCAGTATCCAATCTGAAAATGTAGATAATTACGACGGTGTTTATAATATCATCTGATAACTTAGTTTTGACACCGAAGCTGTCCTTAGTCGAGGCTTTGATGTGCGGGGGGCCATCGTAGATAGGAGACCAGGTAGGCACGTTCCACGACTCTCACTACTACGCCCACTACTACTCCCGCCACTACTTTCAAGCCACTTCATTCAACCGACTTCATTCCACTTCACTGAAATACCACTTCATTGAACCAGCTAAAATAGTTGGTGAAGTAAAGACTTCTTTGTAAGCCTACAGCTTCGCTTTTCTTCTATGTTCGCTACGCGCACGTTGTTGTTTTTTTTTGCATGGCTCAATGCCACGTTTTCCGCTACGTAGTGCGGTACTGTGATGTGTGGTGCGCATTCGAAGTGCGCGTCGTTCAAAAGTGCGCGTCACCAAGAACAAGACATGATGGAATGCACGCGCGGTGCTGCTAAAACGACAACGAAGAAGTCGAAGAGCGTCAAGCACGTGGACGGGCGGCGCAATGTTAAAATACAAAGGAAGAGAGGGCCAATTAACCTCCAACACGCTTCCAGCAGTCTCCGAATCGGGTAAAGACAGGTGGGCCCGATAGGAGGAGAAGCCTAGGCCGGAGGGAGCAAGAGAGTTCCAGCTGAAGGAGGCGAGCGGAAGGTCGTCGCCGGACCGGACGTTGAAGGCGGGCAGTCGGGTTGCGGACCCGAGCCTCCAGGTCTTCAACCGGCCGGGGCCTCCTGCCGTCCCGTTCCTGTGCGTGGAGACCTGAACAGCATAGGAACTCCACCTCAAGGCCTGCAGACTTCAGTGCCGACAGGCAAGCAGCAGCAGTCGGGCTACGGGCCCGAGCTGTGCGTCCAGCTGCCTGGCTCTGACTGCCTCTGGTTTGTCAACGCGTCGCTCAACAGCCACCGCGTCCCTTTGTCCATAGCCAGCACGCCTGAGATCTACAAGCCGGAGCCACCGCTTTCCGGTAGTGCATACCTCGGCCATCCCTCAACTTCTTGGTGAGACCGGAACTCGTACTCTTCCCCGCTCCGCCGCTCAGCCGCGTCAGAACTATGGTGTGTTGCTTAAAGCTTTGAACTGTCACTTTGTTGGTTGATAAGAGCGTTTGACCATGTGCAGTGATCTTTTTCTTAAGTGTTTACTCATGTGTTAGTTTTCCCGCTTCATTTATTGATTAAACGTTTGGTGTGGTTTTGTTAAACAAATGGCTTTGTCCTTGATGAAACTCTCGGGGGCTCAGCCCTAGAGAGATAATACAAAGCATAGAAAGAACCTGCATCACAGGTACCACAATATAGCAATCTGCCTTAGCGAAGTATACTAACCTGTCCGAAACCATCCATCCTCGTCCAGAACTTCTGATGTAGCTTCCGGCTTGTTATGGTAGCCGCTCATGAGATGCGGGCTTCGAAAGGTGATTTCACCCACTTCTCCCACTCCCAGCGGGAGGCCAGTTGAGTGGTCCACAACCTGTGGGCACAGTGATAGGTTTGTTATCCCAAAAAATCACGCCATATCCACGAAGTGAATGATGATGAGTGGGCGAAGCTCGATCGTTTTCATCCATGGCAGACAGAGAATGTGTGGTCTCGAACGCGCTTATACTTCAGGGTCATCAGCGTCATCGCCATCGTTATCACGTCTAGTGGGTACATTCCACTATACTGGATCGCGCTTATACTTCATCGTTATCACGTGTAGTGGGTACATTCCACTATACTGCGTCATCGTCATCTTTATCACGTGGAGTGGGTACATTCCACTATACGTGGCTACCTACCTACTACTTCTACTACTACTACAGAGGAGGGACAGACCCATACCCTAAGGAGGTTCGCCTCTAAAATGTTGGAAAGTGAACCCACTTCATGGTCATCAGCGTCATCGTCATCGTTATCACGTGTAGTGGGTACATTCCACTATACTGGAACGCGCTTATACTTCATCGTTATCACGTGTAGTGGGTACATTCCACTATACTGCGTCATCGTCATCTTTATCACGTGGAGTGGGTACATTCCACTATACGTACCTACCTACCTACTACAACTACTACTACAGAGGAGGGACATACCCACACCCTAAGGAGTTTCGCCCCTAAAATGACAAAAAGCTTTCGACATGGCGAGTGCGGTTGTGGCCACAGAAGTGCTGTCCCGCAATCTCTACATGCCAAAAATTATTTACCTAAGATGCGTTAGTAGGCAAAATAAGCCAATGTAAGAGCGTATGCTTGGGCATGTTGGTAATAGATGTCTCAGTTTTCAACGCACAAAATGACAAGTACAAGATCCTTTTGTGCGCTAAAAAGTGCGACAGCCAATGTACAGCAGAAATACTCAAGGCCAATTTTCAACCTTCAATAAGTTATCCGTGTCGCAAAGGGAACCGTTGGGCAGCCATTCACGCTGCGTGTTATCAACAGCTCCATGAAAATCCCTACACTCTTCGTTGCCAGGACGGGTAGTGTGCTTGGCGCTGCACGTTAGCCTTCTCTAATAGAGCCCGTGTTCACAAACGGAACTTATCCTTAACTTATGACTTATGCAACCGATCGGCGCTTAACACGTTTCACGGAGCAATCTTGTGCTTAAGGTAAACTCAAATCGGCACTTAAGTATCGGAAAGTAAATTACAGCTACAGGCTACCTTAAGTGCTACTCTCGCTGTTTTTGCGTCAAAAAATATGGCCGGCCCCTACGGCAGTGTCGCCGACTTCACTGATTTTGCAGGCCGTGTGGAATAAATTACACAGGATGAAGCATATCGTTACGCGCCGCCGTTACGCCCAGTTCTCAGTGATCGGCGGAATCGCGTAGAGGCGTATAACGACGTGGATTCCTGTCGCGGAACCGTTTTTCCACGCGAATGGCGCTACGCCTTTCGCAAATGCTGCCGCTGGGCCGAAAGGACAACGAACGCGGTCACGCCGTCCCGTCATTGCATGCCAATGACATGCGTGAAATATATTTGAGAGGTGAGGCTCTTTCATTGTTTCGCTAAACAGTTTTAGTCTCGTGTCCACAGCAGCTCAAAAGACGCATGTTTTGATGGCAGCTAGCGTCCGTAGAGCTGCTGCGAGCAGCTTGCGTCTGCAGAACGGCTGTGGACGCCCGAATAAACTGTAACGGAGCAAGCGAAAGATGCTGACCTTTTAAAATATTAAGGCAAAAGCCTTTAATGTCTCATGTTCACGTCTGTCCATCCGGCGATCGTCCATCCGTCCGTCCATCTGTGTCCGTCCATCCAACTGTCCGCCCGTCTGTCCGTGCCCTGGCACAGAGCCAGGTGGCCGCCGGGATGCGCAAAGTGACGCCGGTCGCATCGGGCTCTACAGCGCTCACGCTTTGCTTGCGTAGCGTCGATGTGCCCAGCGTTTGGAATCATTCTGACCGACGCCGTCTCAATGGACACAGGCGCTCGCGAAACATACTTTGGAATTTACAAAGGGTCCGTCAATTTAAGCGCTGGAACCGAGGTGGCGTTTGTACGATGCGCAAAGCGCGAGAAAATACGAACGCATGCGAACGGAGGAAGATTAGTCTCGCGTCTCGGTGGGATTCGCGGTAAAAAATTAAACAGGAAAACACGCACACATTCGGTTTGTGTGTTATCCCAGAGTGTAAAAGAAAAAAGACATGGTATAGTCAGTCGAATGACCGAAAGTTATGGTATGTGATGCAAGTGCTTAATTGTACACGATTGAATGTACAAAAGTTTCATAGAATATTCGCTGTTTTTGTGTGGGGATCCACTTGGGAAAGATGTAGTACAACGAATCTGTTGAGGCGAATCTGTTGAGGCGAAGTGTTGAGGACTTAGCTTGTCGCATCTCTTTGTGCGACAGCTAATTAGTTAATCGCTTTCTATTCTTTCGGGACGTTCAAGATCCTTTCTTGCGAACAGTGTGCCAGTTACGCCTTTGCCGCGCTCTACCTAACCTTGTTGTTAGCGAGGGGGAGGGGACGTGCATGCGCAGTGGGGGGTGTGGTTGCCGCGGGCAGGGAAGCCTAGAGGAGAGAGAGGGGGGAAGCGTGGGATAGGAGAGAGAGGGGCAGGGGACGCGCATGCGCAATGGGGGGTGTAAACGCCGCGGGAGGGATGCCTAGAGGAGAGAGGGGGGAGCGTAGGAGAGAAAGGGGGGAGGGGACGCGCAATGCGCAATGGGTGTGTAAACGCCGCGGGTAGGAGGGACACTTAGAGGAGAGAGGGGGGGGAGCGTAGGAGAGGAGGTGCGTGTGGAGGGTTTGCGCATGCGCAGTAAGGGTGGTCAGGACGCACACCACCACCACCGGACGGGCCGACGGACGCCGGACGGACATCGGACGGACGCGAGCATGAGACATTAAAGGCTTTCGCCTTAAAACCGCGAGTTGTGACGGCCGCTTTACAGTGACGGTCGGTGAGCGGCAGCTGCGTTGAGTTTCCTAAAATTAACTAAAGGTAACTCTGGCGCTTGGATCGTTCAGTCATTAGACACATGGCAATGATGGGTAGTACACGGATTTGACTAGTCTTCGTGCTTGCGGGTTTTGAACGCACTTGTGGCTTTCTTTATTGTTGTGTTTTGGTTTTCTTTGGAGTAAAAGAACGGACCGTTGTGAACGTCGTGAGCCGATTTGAAATGGTGAGCCTAAAAAGGTGAAGGTGGTGAAGCGTAAGTCCCTGAACCTTTGCTGAACTTCCTCTTGCGGCAAAGCGGATTCAGGCCTGACAGAGCCAAACGGAGCCGACAGAACGACGATTAGACAAATCCGTGTACTATCCATCATTTCCATGCCGGCTAAAGCGCTGTGCGTTGCAACTCCCATAGATATACTAGCGTCAGAGGTCCCTCTAGTGTATTTATAGAAACTATGAGCGGCTGCTTGTTGTGGCCAGCCTGAAGGCTTGAAACCGACAAAAGCGAGACTTATTTATTCCGCCTCTTACGAAACAAATACGACCCGCGTTCCGCGAAAGTTAAAGTAATTTATTGGTGCTTTCTTTAGTGAAACAAATATGAAAACTTTTATGGTCTCGTTCCCAGGAGCCATACTTACCCAGAAAAGTGGTGCTTTCATAAGTGAGCCTGAAGTGTAGTTTTTGAAACTTTCCCCAAACTTAAATCAAACTTATACTTTCCTCGTACTTTCATAAGTCAGGCTTATCGCATAACTTCAATTCCATTCTTGAATACCGGCCTCATACATTTCACGTAAAATAATTGAGCCACATTCTTCACGTTAAGTGCAGAACGCCGCATGCCGGTCGCAGAAAGTCTGAAGTTATTGAATAGAAGTGTGATTTTTTAGCGCCACCAAAGTACATTGCGCTCTTGTATTTGGCTCATAAAAACCACAGAAATCTCCGATTTCCATCTAGTACACTTGACGAGACATCATAAAGCGGCAAAAAGCGACATCTGGAGATAAGGTATGAGATATACCCCTATGAGATATGTGCGATATCTGGAGGACTCGCAAGTCGCGACACCCCGGCGATGTGCACACTAATACAACCGTTAGTCGTCCTTCTTTGTCATACCTTGTACTGTACTGATGGCAGGGGGGTGGCCCGCGTCTGAAAGACATATCGTGTTCGGCGCTGTGATGGAAGCATAGCCAACGATTTCCGAGAGGCCGTATCCGTTCCGCAGGCTCTTCAGCTGGAATACCTGAGTAGAACAGGATGTTTAACATAGCGTTGTTTCAAGTACACATACATAATAATGTAAATTTTGCGTGCATTTTAGTGCAGAAAATGATGGCGTAATTGATATATGCCTATACAGAATCCTGGAGTCAACAGGTGGCACGTCGTCTTTAATGGCTCCTCAATTGCGCGCGGGCACTCTGCGATCGCAAGCGCCACAGTGCAAGAGGAGTAGGATAGCATGAACTCGATTCCTAAAGCTATCCCTACTGAAAAAAATCCGCATACCGTCATACGGAAAACATACGGATTCCGCATATTTTCCGTATAAAATATATGGATTTTGTACGGACGTATACTGATGATTACGGAAATTGTAAGGAACATACGGAAGCATCATATGGTACATAAGGAATTCCGTATGGGCGTACGGATGTGGCCATAAGGAACATGCGGATGCCATATCTGTTATACGGATAGACTCATACGGCGATACGGAATATACGGAAAGAACAAACGGAATCCGTATGGGCTATGCGGAAAGATCCACGTGGCAATAGTAGTATACGGAAAGCATGGTGTTCTACGTGAAACCATGACCATAGGCGAGCCCACGGGGGGGGGGGGGGGAGGGGCGCCCCCCTTTTCCCTCTTGTCACTTCATATGGAGGGGCCGCCCTCCCTCATAGCCTCCTCTATACAATTCTGTGCCCGTCAAACGCTCCCTCGGCGACCATCGTCTTTCCCTCTCACCCACCATGGTATTACGCTACATTCCACCGCGGCGCGGCGCCACCTACGTTGGGCTTGTCTTTCGTGGCTTGAGGCGCTCCTGCCAGTGTATCGGACGCTGCCGTGTGTGTGTGTGTGTGTGTGTGTGTGTGTGTGCCTGCAGGAAAGGTTTATAATCTGCAGGATCTCGTAACGCCTTCGGAACCCGGAGGTGCATGACGCGACCTGCCACAACGCTAGTTACATCGGAGAACCACCTATTTTTGTGTCACCATGGACTTTGCTTGCTCGACCACGTTTCCCGCTTGCTTGGCATTACAGCTTCGAAGGTTTACCCGCCAGTGAGAATGCCATGCCTTCATTGCAGTTAAGGATGGCGGGTCAATGCGATTACCTCGCAACGGCAGGACCTGTGTGAGAGATTGTGCTATTTCTACAGCCTCATAATATTTAGCATGTTCAGTGGTGGCAGACGTGAAGAAGTGCGTATGTGGTGGTGCGTGCCAGTACAGTGGTGTCGTGTCGTTTTGCATACAATGCACATTGTTTGTACTTATTCTGCACACGTAGGTACGCGTGCAGAATAAGGTTCAGTTTTATTGCCAGTGTGAATGTCAGGCCTTCATTGTAGATAAGGGTGGAAGATTAGTGCCATTCCGTTTGCAGTGCCGCGTGAGATCTGCTGCTGTTTCTACATTCTCGTCATATCTGGCATGGTCAATGGCGGCAAGTGTGAACAAGTGCATGTGTTGTGGCGTGTGCCAGGGTGTCGTGTCATCTGACAGTGCTCATTGTTTATGCTTACTCTGCGTGTGAGAACTGCCACTGTTTCTACATTCTCGACACATGGAGCATAACCAGTGGGGGCAGACGTGAACAAGTGTGTGTGTGGTGATGTGTGCCAGGGTGTCGTCTTGTCTTACAGTGCGCATTGTTTGTGGCTATTCTGCGTGGTGCATGCGAGGGTGTTGTCATCTGAAAGTGCACATTGTTTAGGCTTGTTCTGCGCGTACATGTGCAGAATAAACATTATTCAGTTTACTTTGATCTCTCGATTAAGCTCTCCTCAAACAAGTTCTGACTTAATGGAAGACCTTGCCTGCATTGTATGGACTCGCTAAACCAAAATGACTATGGTATTATGGCATCCATAATACCACATTTCCGTATATATGGAAGCCGTATATACGGAGGATACGGATCCGTATAATCCATATATATGGATTATGTGGATCCGTATCATGCGGATCCGTACCATGCGGATCCGTATCATGCGGATCCGTAATACCATAATTCCATATGTACGGATCCGCATCTTCCGTACATACGGATACATACGGATTTTTTTCACTAGGGTAGTTAGCTGTTATCGTATAGTTCACAGAAAATGCGTATATAACAAAATAAGCAGACCTCAAAACAGGAGACCTAAAAGGTTATTGAAGTGGCAGCTGTGACGTAGCTGGTAAAAGAACTTGTTGTTGGGCTAGTTGGTAGATCATTTCCAAAAAAAAATAATTGGAACGCAAACACACGGCACATTCACACACGCAGAAACCCACACACCCAGGCACCAAACACGTACAGCGCTGTACATGTTTGGTGGCTGGGTGTGTGGGTGTATGCGTGAGTGAATGTGCCGTGTGTTTCTGGTCTAATTATTTTTTGAAAACGAAGCTGGTAATTCGCGTTGTTCGAAGACGATCAACGACACCGCATGCTGCATTACGCAGCACTGATGGGACACAAGCACTGAAGATACACACCTGAATGAGTGTGCCACCCCTTTCCTAAAATTGACAAAGAAGGAACCTAATAAGATCGACGCCATTATCAGGACGGGGCTGAAACGGGTCCTAAATCTTCCGAAAAGCACCAACACGGAGCGGCTATTACAGCTCGGACTGCATAACACAGCAACGGAGCTCTTTGAAGCCCAACGAACAGCGCAAATCTGCCGATTGTCACTTACGAAAGCAGGCACCAGGATTCTCTCAGAAGCCGGGCTCCAACCCCTCTTCATGTTCCCGCAGAAACACAGTCTCGCTACTCAGACAAGAGGGGCCATATGCGTCGACCCGGTCCCCAGGAACATCCATCCCGGTGCACAACGAAGGGCGAAGACGAGCAAGAGCCAAGGCTATCCTGGGGAAGATCGGGCGCTCAAGCTCAGCTGCCCTCTTTGTCGATGCGGCCCAATACTGGAAGAGGGATGCTTACGCCGTCACTGTTGTCAACGAGAAAGGATCCCTAGTCAACGCTGCCACGGTGATCACCAGATTCACTCACGAAGCCGAAGAACTCGCAATCGCGATCGCTCTGCACGAACGACGAAGGGATGTCACCATCTTTTCGGACTCAAGAACAGCCATCCGGTCATTCTCATCTGGCTTAGTCTCCACTACGGCTGCTCACATCGCGAATAAGGTTGGTACTCAAGCTAACGAAGTGGAAGTCCCCCCTGACACATATCACATGGTTCCCGGCCCATATGGGTAATATCTCGTCTTCCCCAACCGGCAACCCAAACGAGAAGGCTCACCAGCTAGCGCGTGAACTAGCTACCCGCGGCGGTGAGCGGCCCTCTCAGACGGGAAGTGATCGGGGATGGATGGACTTCAAAGATCCACTGGTTTCGTTTCACGAGATCACCTCAGCTCATAAACTAGGGCGCAGAGTTTTCCCCCCCTCCACACCCTAAATTGAATAAAGGCCAAGCAGTTACACTTCGGCGAACTTCAGATGAAAACTTATATCACACCAAGCATACTTCACAGACTCGACCCGGATTTCTCATCCCACTGTCCGCACTGTCACCACGATTACTGCAATTTTGAACACATGCTCTGGCTGTGCCCCTTTAACTCGGGGTCGGAACTACCAGACAAAACCTCCTGGGAGGCTGCCATGCGCAGCGCGGAATTCAACCACCAACTCCTGGCCGTCCAGAGGGCCCGGGACATCGCTGAGAGGCTCAACCTCCCGGCACCATCCTGGGTGGAGCCACCTGACTGAGCTAGAGGGGCATCCGGTCCCGTCCAGTCTCTGCCACTTTTGGACCCAATAAAGTTCTCACTCACTCACTCACTCACTCACTCACTCACTCACTCACTCACTCACTCACTCACTCACTCACTCACTCACTCACTCCATGCTTCCCAGTCTAGATTCAGATTTCATTTCCCATTGATACAACACTGGAATATTGATGTAAATCTGTTATATAATCCTAAAACCACGACGTAACAGTCAGTCAACAGAAATGAACACTGTAGTTTCCAGCTGTTAAAAAAGTCAGCGACGGTTTCGATACTGCGCCCTAATGCAAATTCTGAGCGCAGCGTCGTGTTGGGGCTAGGCCAACTGTGCTTGAAGTTTTGGCTTTCCATAAGGTATCAACTACGCCATAAATCATAATTTTTGTGAAGCAGGACGCTGCCAACTACGCCATTATTTGTCTTCCTGCGGAGAAACGAGGTAACCGCTGCACATCTGTAAGGTATTATGTGCACTTTGTCAATACTGCATGTGGCTGATGACGATGAAGAATTCTGGCTGAGCACATTGCGGTGGGTAGAAAGAACCACACATTCGCTGCGCAATTAGCATTGTGTGATGACTGGTTCTTATTTTACTCCTCTGCCGCGCTATATTGCAAAGGTTAACGCGATTCCTTGCCCGACATGACACATGTATATGGTCGTTGTGGAAACGAGTTTCAAGTACCACCGTGGCTCTATGGCAGAATACTCGACTACCACGCAGAGGGCCCGGGCTAAATTCCCCATTCGATCTTGGGTATTTCTTCCCATTTTCTTTCCATGTCTGTAGGTTACGCCACCAACGGCGACGGCGACGACAACTGGCAATCGCAATGGTGACGCCACTCAACGGGCGCCCATGAGCTGCGCTACAAAATTGGTTAACGAAAGTTCCTACAGTAGAATTTATATACTACCAATCACCTTTGCGAAGAAATGACAGCCATCAGAGGAGCATGTCAGGAGATAGTAGGCACGCCTTGCAGTAGTAAGGACGAGTAGAAGGGCGTCATGTACGAACAGTTAAAGCGGGATGGAGTGCTATAATTTATGGGAACCACGCGCACCGGCTATCCAGAGATAGCGCCACGTGCTGCGCAGTGGCGGTGCGCGTGGCCCCCCCTGCAGGCTCTTCAAAAGCGGCAGCCTGCGCGCTGCCACAGAGAGAGGTGACTTGGATGCTGACAAGGACGGATGCTGCCACCCGCGCTGGCCGGTTGCGGCTGCCCGTGAACCATGGTAGCCGCTTCGCCGAGAGTTCCTGGCCGGACCCTGCCGTATGGCGCGTTTAGTTTAATAAATTGTTGTTGTTTGTTTTGACTTGAAGCCTCCGTCGTCCTTGCTCTAACTGCGGACGGGACGCAGCAAGCCCCAAACCCACAAATTGTACATCAAGTGTGCAGGACAGCAGGGACGCCAGAATGTTCCTAAGTCGCTACCCACTTTTCGCGCAGGCTTCGGGATTTTCCAAATCGATTCTTTTGCGGTAACCCTCCCTATTCAGCAACACATCACTGCTGTAGATGTGTGCCTATAAAAGCACTTCGGCTAAGAAAAGCATTGGGACATTATTCGGGCTTTGTTAACTGTAGTGGAGTAATTATGACTTACGTTTTTCATGCGGCAGTGAAGAAATCATGTCCTCAGCATGAACGCTAGAACCATAGAGATGGGCGCTAGCCTCACTGTCAAGAAAGTGGATCACTCGAGACGAATTATTCACACTGTCCGCGGATCCACTGTCCGCAAGGGGGTGACAGGTGCCTATGCACAATCCCCGAGACGCGACACTGCCAACTCCCACGTTCGCTAGCAATTAGACGGAACGGAACGCGTGCCGTGTGAATCTACGCAGTATAAAACATGAAAAGGAGGGATCATTTCTCACTCTTCCCAAAAGCAAAAGGTTTGTGTATATTCTACCAGTTCAGTAGGCTCACCGCTTTCTTCTTAATTTCCGCTGGTTTCTCTTTCACTTTTTTCAAATTCTCGTGTACTTCCTGCCCCCCCTTTTTAAAAAAAATACAGTGGATGTTCTGAAACTTTTCAAGGAAAAAGGGAATATTTGACTTTTGTGGTTTAGAAAGATGTTGCTGCACAGATTCTAGAACTGGCTGTTGGGTTTGGTGGTTCACATGTTAAAGCTAGCCGTCTTCGCTGGCTTTATTAACCACGTTCTCTAAAGCCGATTGTGGATTTCTCATCCAGCCACTCTAAACTAGTAAAATACGGGGTTGCTGCTTCTTGTTCGACCTCATCGTTAAATAAACGTCACACCTTCTTGCAGAAGGCTTCACTAATCAGCTGGGGCGACTTGGGAAGGCATTCTGGCTCGCCTTTGTGAAACGATTCCGCGCAACTTAAAATCCGAGCTGAAAGTTTCGGCTCGTGTCGCGAGTAATCCTGATAAGAGGGCACTCGTCAGTAATTCCTACCTGCACTTTGTGTCGCACCACTTCAAGCATGTTGGCGCGAAGCACGGTGTTCACGCGGTGCTTTCTGCTAGGAATAAGTTAAGTGCTGGCCTGTCGAAGGAAAGGTGGAGGGCACGGCAGCGAACTCGTTTCAGAGTAACGTCAAACCGAGGGATGACCCATCAGATTGTGGTACGCGAGCGTTAGGCTCTGTTTCTTTCTCTTGTGGTGAAAACTAGATTGCGCAGACTGGCCGATGTCTCAACGATAGGTTGAATGACCACCGGTCATCAACAGAAGGACAGCCTTCAACAAACGGGCATTACACTGCCGCGCTTGTAATTGCAGCCCGGTTTTTTGAGGAACCAACGTTCTCGCGCAGCACGAAGAACGTACAGCGCGTGAGATTGCTAAACCTGATTCTATTTTCGAAGCTGGAGGCCACTAGTGCCGCCAAGCCCTCCTGGCATTACAGAAAGCAGATATTGGTTACGTTGATGCAGGCATGTAGGTTCTTGGGCTTCCTTGAAGCAGCGCTAAAAGACAGAGACCGTTTAATCATACTACTGAAACGGTGCCACAAGGGAAGACGAATGCACACGAAAAAAAGGACACGAAACAGAAGCGCCGTGTTTCGAGGACACGAAATACGCCGCTTGTGTTTCGTGCCCTATTTTTTTCGTGTGCTTTCGTCTTCCCTTGTGGCGCCGTTTCAGTAGTATGAATTCATACCAACTTGCCCAGTTGTCAGTCCTTCTAAGCTGTTTAATCACGCACACGTGGTTTTTTTCTCCCTTTTATAATTTGCTTGTTTTCCATAAAGATCACAAGGCAATACCGTGAAAATGTGATATTCATAGCATTACAGCGAAAGGACTAAAAAATGCGGCGGCTTGCGTTGTACGTTATCTAAATCACCCAAATGCACTGAAGAAAGACGGGGAATTGTTCGAGGGGCTCGTGTCATGGTTAGACAGAACTATGGAACCAACAGGCAATTAAACCAATGAAAACATAGGGGGCATTAACTGTTCTCCTTAACAGCAGTGCTTAACAGTAATTTCGACGTAAACAGAAATAAATTGCAGCGTACAAAAAAAAGCATCCTTTGTGTCGGTGTGAGCCGACCCGATCGTTAAAAAACACCAGATGGTCGAAATTTCCGGACACCCCACTACGGCATCTTTCATAATCATATCGTGCTTTTGAAATGTAAAACCCCACATCCTATTATTATTATTACTATTATTATTATTATTATTATTATTAATACTGATGAGTCCACCAAATGCAATGAATTGCGACTGTATGAAACGTTTATTCGCCCTATATTAGATGACGTTTCATGTGTTTAACAGCGAAGAAAATGTGTGATATTAAAAAAAGGTCCGCCATATCCACGAAGTGAACGACGATGAGTGGGCGAAGCTCCGGGGATTCAATATGGTAAACCGTGAATCATCCGTACATTTTCCCCACTCGATCATGCAAAGACGTGACACAAACACGGGGGTATGGTATGGTATGGAGAAACTTTATTTATGTCCGTCGAGGCGTGAACTAGCACGTAGCGGGCCGCTCCCACGTCGGGACAGATAGGCCTTGCCTCTCCGCCACGCGTCAGCCCGTTGGACTGCCCATAGCTGTTTTTTCAAATCCGGACTGCGCAGCGCAGCATCCCACTTGGACGATGTAACGTCCTCGTGAACCCGTAACGCAGGGCACCGCCAGAGCATGTGTTCTAAGCTGGCAAAGTCTGAGCAAAGACGTCAAACACGCGGGTGGTGTGATTATATACAGTATATATAGACTGTTTTATTATGCACATATTGATACAGTATATAAACAATGTTTTATTAATCCCATGCGGGTAGGTGATGTTTTGTCCAAGAGCTCTTTTGTTATTTTACGGACCACCAGGAAGGAGTTCCTTTGATTTTAGCCATATTTGACTAAGCTCAAGGTAACGTTTCCCTTTGAGTATAATGGCCTTGTGGTCCGTCAGTATAAAGCCAAGGTATCTTGAATTGGATGTAGTGTAAAGTTCGAGAATGCAATGTCTATACAAGTTCCCCTGATAGTGGTGGGACGTTTGTAGTCACATGAAATGCACCGGAGAGCGTAACGGGACACCGTGTGTCGGACTAGCCAGTCGTCGTTCATGGATGTCCACGTTAGTCTCCGGCGAGTACGAAAGGGTCGTGTTTGTATTCAGTTTCGTAGTGCAGCATCGCATTCTCGATGTACTTGACGATGTTTCTCTTGGACAGGTTAGGTGCGAGATAGATTGTCACGATGACGATTCCGTTCGAGAGCTTCACGGTGGCGTGCTCCCCGTTGTGGCTCTGGTTGGTGAGGGGTAAATGGAAATCCTCCGCTCAGGCCCGTAGCCAGGAATTTTTTTCGGGGAGGGGGGGGGGGCACTTATTGAAAGTCTTGAAAAACACCCATTTTTATTACTTTATTGCGATAGCAATTGTATGGACACTTTCGGGTGGTTTTCGCCGTCGGCGTCGCCGCCGCCGGTGTCGTCCACCGTCATTTGCTGTATATGTATATATATATAACCGGCCCCGCCCGTCGTTCGTGAGCGTGAAAAGACGCGAGGGGGGGGGGATCCCTCGAGCGACCTTCGATTTTACGAGCGCGGGCGCGCGCGTTATCTCCCCTTCTCGGCGGCCGACAGCTGGGGGCGACCTTCGATTTTACGAGCGTGGGCGCGCGCGTTATCTCCCCTTCTCGGCGGCCGACAGCGGGGGGGGGGGGGGGGGGCGGTGTACCCTTCTACGTGGTGCGCTCTCAACACGAAGAGAATTCTCTTAAACAAGCGTTTTCTAGAGTAGCGTGAGATCGGATCCAAAAAGAGTTAGCTGCCAGCCTCACTTCGTATAACATCACAATGTATTGCTATGGCATTCATTGCTTCACCCTTGCGGTGAAACTGTGACTTTTTTCCTCGGTAAAACACCCCCTTCCATCCGAATTTCGGGGGGGGGGGGGGGAGCAGGGCCCCCTTTCCTGGCTACGGGCCTGCCTCCGCTGTGTCTGGCAGCTTGACGTAGATTCCAACACCGCCCACCGTCGGCTTGACGGCGGGCCCGTTTCGCTTCGGCTTCGCGAGCTCTCACATCCGGGTCTTGACGGCGAGCCCGCGCTGCAGCCGCTTTGCGATCCCTCCGCTACGCCGCCGCCTTGTCTTCTTCGTTGTTCATAGCAGTAGTAGCAGTATCGAAGCGCCATGCCAATTAAATGAGAGCACAGCTGCGCCACTAGCGGGAGCGGCGAGTACTAGCGTGGCTGCACCGGAGGAGTGATGTACAAGCCTCGACCTTAAGGAGCTTCGCCCCTAAAATTTTAGTCGGTCCAGGATGGGCTATCCGTTTCACGTGACATCGCTACGACCACATTTTTTGTCGTCTTCGGCAATGAATTTCTTCAAATATTCACTCCTGTGCACCACATGGGATAACGATTTCTTAAAGGTTTTGCACTGTTTTGTTCACTCATTGCGTCGGCTGACCACTGATAATGGCATCTCGTACATTGGCGTAGCCAAGCAGCAGGGGCTCGACCGCCTCAAAATGTTAGAACGAGGCACCCGTATCTGCGCTCATTGGCGTCGCTGTCGCCGTTGCCGTCAGTGGCGTAACCGACAGACATAAAAGAGTGACCGATACACATGAAAAAAAAAACATGGCTGATCCCTCTGTCAAAGGAATCGGTATAACACGAAAGTGAAACGTGTATTCACATAAGCAGTTGAGCGTTTATTATGCATTGTTTCGCCACAAGGGAGAAGAAATGAATGCTGCAGCAACAAATTGTAATGTGACGTGAAGAACGGCAAGCAGCTCGAAACATGCAGCGCGCACCTCAAGCAGAAAGGACGCACGAAATGAGCATACACAAGACGAGCACGGACTAACTGTCACAGCTCGTATTTAAAGCGCGCTGCTCTAACACAAAGACGCACGAAACGAAACAAACAAGCATACAGAGGACGAGGGCGAACAATTGCCCCAATTATTACTTCGTGCGTAAGCGGCGCGCCCCATTCGTAAACGCGGCTGCTGCGGCGCACGCAGCGACCTTCGTGCACTCTTTAACCACTGTAACTTCAAAGCAAATTTGCGGTGGAAGCACAAGGCGTGCGAAGCACCCGAATGCCCTGATCAGGAGATAAGTGCGCGCGCACCAGCGACCACGCCCCGTGGAGGCGCACGCTCATCCCAGCGAGAGGCGCGACGACCTTTAGAGCGCGCGCTCCGCGACACCTTCGCGCCATCTCGCTAGTGATGACGAAAACGCGCTGAAGTCGAGGAGCTCTGAAGACCGCCAGCGGTATATGGTGTGCATAAATAGCTTGCGGTTAGCAAGCTGAGGAACGTACGCTCCCGTAGCCGAGTGGTTTCGCGCCGCGCGATGCCGAGCGAGAGGTCGTAGGTTCGACGCCCGGCGACGGAACTTTTTCTTCTAGTTTTTCTTTGATCTCATTATGTTCGTTTATATTTTACAACGTCCATATTCGTGACGGAAATCCGTCAGAGAAGCCGTGGTGGACCCCGGCATAAAACACTTTCGTGTTAAAAAAATAAATTAGAAAACAGGAACCAGAATCGCATGGCATTTGAACCCGGGCCCTTTGCGTGGAAATCTAGTATTCTACCACATAGCCACGCCAGTGCTGCTTTTTCTTTCATGATATTTATTTTAATGCGTATTTGAAAATATCACAGACGCAATGACGTAGTGATGCATTCACTCAGCGACAATAATCGCACAAGCACTGCACAAGCATTCATAGGCTTATGTAGAAAACCATTGGCAGATCCTAAGTACCATGGGAATCGATTTTATGCGAAGCATGCGGAGGCAAGGTGACTGGATTGTAATTTTATTATTGAGCGAAACTTTACGAAGTGACGTTAAAGACATGTACGAATGTTTTACCCAGAGACATATGTTGAATAGTCGCATATGTTTCATATAACCAGTTCTTTACAGTTGCGTAACCATGCCAACAGAAATATGGATATTGCCAACACCAGAAGCGGTAAGCTGAAATGTAGCATTTGTGCTTGCGAGGATGGTAGCCCTCAATAGTGCTTCGTGGACCAACTACAGCGGATGGCGCTTAAGTATACAATTGACGTTAACCCGACATGACGCCTGCCTTATAGGAGTGCATATGTAATGTTTGTAAAATTAGATGGGCAGCACTGTAACCACAATTGACGTTTACCAATATTACGCCTGCATAGATTATTTTTCCAAAGCAATTCCGAGACCTGGCGTGGCTGTGAGGTAGAATACTTGATTGCCACGCGTATTGCTTGAGTTCGATTCCTGCTGGGACCCTGATATTTATTATTTGCATTCTTCGGGCCAACGCTGCTGACGTCAGTTTTTCTTAACGCCCTCGCATTTAAAAGCTGATGTCTGTTCTCGCCGATCCTGGGTAGATATACATTGTCAAACACCTGTGGCGCATACCCGCATACCGTGGCCCGCGGTATACGGGTATGTGCCACACGTGTCTGCAGGAAAGGGTTTGACGACGTATGCGACAGGATTTTCACGTTATTCAAGTCGTGACCAGCCAGACATATTCTTCAATACCTCTTACTCACCCATACAAATTTTGGTCTGCACCAAGTTAAGGAGGCCATCTTGAGAGCACCCAGACGTAGGCGGCTAGACAGATAGATAGATAGATACGTAGATAGAAACGCAAAAGCGCTTACAGTACGCAAAGAAATGGTTCGCATTCAATATACTGTACAAGTCCTGAGAAACAGGAAAAGTTCTTCAAATCTTTTCACACGGGGAGGCTGGTGAGGATGAGCACCTCAAGATGGGGTGCCAGTCTGATCTGATGTCAAGTTCTTCGTAAATGTCCTTTAGATGGAGAGCCATACGCATGAAATTCATACTTCAAGCAGCGGTTGGTTCTGCATTACAGTCTTGCATATACGTTTTCCATACACTGTGCAGTTCCCATAAGGAACGTGGTAAGTTGGGCGAGTTGGTACGAATTCATTCTGGTCGAACTGCGCATTGGGACGAAACACGAAGAGAAGGCGAGACAAACAAGCGGATACTAACAACTGGGTTTATTGAACGATGAAAGCAGCCTTTTTTACAGCGTCAGCCTATGTGACACGTCCCCCTAGGGGCTTAACATGCTTATGAAAATAAGCATGTTAAGGAGTTATTAATGAAACAGCTGAAAAGCTATCATAAAGACACGTGACAAGCTATAAAACCATGATAAAAACTTGAAAAACACGATGTGCACGAAAACGAATGTGCGCAAGCGGAAAAACAGCGTAGACTAAAGTGATACTCATGGGACACTACAGCACAAAAAAACATGGTTGATCCCTCCGTCATAGGAATCAGTATAACAGGAAAGTAAAACGTGCCCGTAGAGAGGTAATTGAATGTTTACTGTACATTGAAACAGGAGAGTTTGCCCAACGTATAACGTGGATGCCCCCCAAGTTGACGCTTAATGGTACCTCTCCATTCCGCGACAAACGTCCATGATCAACGATTAAACAAACCAGTCTGGTAGCTGTAGATGTTAACGGCGAGAGCGTAATCAGAGCAAGAGGCATGAAGCCAGAAGAGCGTCGCTATTGCGGCGCAGAACTTGGGCAAAGGTCGCCATCCCGCGGCATGTTAAAGTGTGATTGAACGTACTCCACGGTCGGACAAGAGAGAAAGGCTGAGTGCGTCGTGTCGCCCTAGTAGCCCGGCCGCGACTTTTCTATGGGCGAGCGTAAGCGAGGAACGCGGTATTACAGCCACTGGAGGGAGGCGCGCGTCGCATTTTTGGTTTGGGTGGATGGTATGAGCGAGGCGGACGCTTCGGCTAAGGTCGCCACCTCGCGTTGTGCTAAGGCGTTGAAGAAATTGCACTTGTACTGAAAACACGCCGACTGAGATGGACGCGTAGCAGGTGCTAATCGCGGAAGCCACAGTAATGATGAAATAATTTACTTTACTGCTCCAAGATGGCGACACCACCCCGCTGACGAAGGGCACTGATGAAAGAGGTAGATATAAAAGGCGCGTTCGTAAAGCAGTCGGGGTCTGTGGCCGTGGCGCAATGGATAGCGTACTCGGCTTTTGTTGTTGCGGACCGAGAGGTCATACGTTCGATGCCCGTTGACGGAACCATTTTTCTTTGACATCTCATCGCGTACATTTTCAACGTCATTTCCGTGACGGAAATACATCAATGAAGTATTGGTGGGCCCCGGCATAAAACACTTTCATGTTAAAATACACGACGGACGGAAGGAACACAAATGATGACGACAAGCGCTGAACTTTCAACAATTCATTAGGATGGCTTGTTGGGCAAGTTGGTACATAGTCTTGGTGGGAATACCAGCAGAACCACAAGACAGCAAGAAGGAACCGAGACAAGACAAGGAATCTGCCAATTCATTGCAAGGCGTGCGGTTGCAACCCTCTATTCAGCAATGTTTTCGGTGACCGGAAGGGCTGATACGCAGAAGCAGCGTGAAATTATTGAAGCGTTTCAGATTTACAAGCTTGGTCCTGATAAGTGTGTGAGCGCGCCATCTCCGTTTCTAAATGTCAAAGAGCTTCGGTACCTTGACGGTGATTCTAGCATGTAGTGATAGGGGGCATTTCTGTGTGAATTGCTGTTTGTGCGCATGCTCATATCGGTTTCTTGTTCGCGGTTCATCGAATAAAAGTCAGTTGTTAGTACAGCATTCTACCTGTCTCTGTCTCTTTTTTCTTGTCTCGGTTCCTTCTGCTTTCTTGTGGTTCTGCTGGTATTCCCACCAAAACTTTCAACAAAATTTATTGGAAAAAGCACGTATATTTATGCTGTCCGATTCATAGTTCATTTACTGCACATGCGTAGATAAATCATCTCGTTATCAGTAAGTTGTATGGAAGCCACGCTTACACCACCCTCCCCCAGATATTGAATGCGTTCTGCTTCGTTAATTTCACGGGTGATCCACGTTTTGCTCTTCTTGATTACGTAAGTGTTAATAAGGTCGGGAGAACAATCCTTGGCAGGTTGTACAATGACTAGCTAAGAAACCTTAAAAATCATTTCCGTCGCACGCGTTTCTTACATTGTTTGCATGCTCCCTTAGCCTATCGTGAACGCATCTCCCGGTTAGGCCAACGTACACTTTTTCACACTTTTCCACACTTTCCACACTTTTTCTCGGTGAGCGAGCCATTGATATGACGATCGAAATGAGCAAGAACTAGGTCGCTGAGGGGGGAAAATTTCCTTAACCTGTTCAGGTACGTTGATACTACTTAATTGTTTTAGATTGTGACCAGCAGGACATTGAACAAAAAAGCAAATTGGTGCTTGATTTGTTTCTAGAGGTTATGAACCCACTTAGCCTAACGATGGAACTCCCAGTATATGGCCAAATTAGGATTTCTAGATATCAGGTTTCGCTTGAAAGGTGTTGGCGTCTGCTGGTGCTACGAACCACGCGCCAACAAACCACTTCTGCCTTTCAAGTCTGCCCACTCTAAGCTCGTTAAACGAGCTATTCCCTCGTCTTGCCTGAAGAACGCCGTGCGCAAATCTTGCCAACACTGCATTTCTGAAGCGTTTGAGCATCAAGCTGGTAGGCTGACAAATGCTGGATACCCTAAACCCCACCTTATTTCAGTCGCAGAGGGCCAGCTAAAGAATACGCGCCATCGCCCACAATGTTGTGAAGCCAGCGCATCGCGCAGGCAGAAGATAGCAGTGATACCTTGTGTGCACAAGCTCTCGCGCAACTTGAAAATGGTGGCCCAGCGGTGCGACGTCAAAGTCGTATTCTCAGCACCAAACAGTCTGTCTAAGCTTTGCAGAATGACTGACCCAGAGACAAAGACGCTGCAGGTCTGCGGCACAATGCGCAGGCAGCCCTTTGTTGATTTTGCAGAAGGGGTGGTATACGAAATTCCTCTAAAGTCTGGAAAAGCGTACGTTGGCAAAACCGTTAGATGCGCTAACGTTAGGCTAAGGGAGCATGCAAACAATGAAGAAACGCCTGTGACGGAAAGGATTTTGAAGGTTTCTTAGCTAGTCATTGCACAACCTGCCAGGATTACTCGCCCGACCTTATTAACACTTCCGTAATCAAGAAGAGCAAAACGCGGATCACCCGGTGAAATTATCGAAGCAGAACGCATTGCATATCTGGGGGAGGGTTGTGTAAGCGTGGCTTCCATACAACTTACTGATAAGGAGATGACTTATCTACGCATGTGCACTAATTGAACTATGAATCGGACATTGTAAATATACGTGCTTTTTCCAATAAAGGTTGTTGAAAGTTCAGCGCTTGTCGTCGTCCTTTGTGTTCCTTCCGTCCGTCGTGTATTTTTTGCGCTGCTTGTCCCGTAAATATGTAACAAGCCCAACTCGTCACTTTAGACTAAGGTGGTTACGTGCATGTGGAGGAAAGATATGCATACTCTTTGTCAGTAAAAATGATTGACGGGTGGCTGATGCATCCCTCCCCTTTCCTCCTGATATGAAACGCCTGGATAATTCTGCGGCCTAATAATTTCCTTTTTTTCGACAGAACTGTCACGTCTTCGACAACTGCCTCGCATCCGGACTGCCGGCAGTGCGTTGGTAAATGCAAAACTGGGGCGTTTGACAGCGATCGCTCGTGCTCCCTTAGCGGCATGTTAAGCATCTTGCGCTCTCCCCTATATACAATTTGCCGCACGTTAATGGCACCTGATACACTACACCGACCTCGCAAGTTACATACTTATTCCTGTGATGAATTGCGCAATCGCTTTGACGCGACTCACTCGCACCTTCTTTTCTCTTACTAACCATGTTGCACACTTTGGAAAGTTTTGCAGGCGCTGAAAAAAAACACTTTAACCCCATATTTGTTCCCCATCTTTTTTAAACCAAGGGAAAGGCCGTGAACATAGGGAACAACGGCGAACTTATTCACCTCTTTCGGCTTTCCGCTAACTTTCTGTCGCATGCCTTTTAGGAGCTTGCTTGGCAAGCTCCTTATGCTCGAGCCTTGTCCGGCGGCGGCGGCAGCGGAGTGGACACTTCTCCGGGGATTCCAATAATGCTCACTAAGGCCGCCAACCACCTACCACAATCACCAGAGTCATGGCCGAGAGCACAGAGTGGCTGCTTAGCAATGTATCGGCAGGTGGTGGGTGCAAGCAAAGAATAACACGCACTACTGGTGGGATCTGTCGCCCAGATTGACTCCATTCCTTGATCTTGCTTCCATGTGCTTTCGGGGGCTTTGTTCCGTCCCTCCTTCCCGCGTCCCACACTCTCACAACGCATGCGCGTCCCCACTGTCTCCTATCCTACGCGCCCCCTTTCTCTCCTCTAGAAATCCCTTCGCGCCCTGCGGTCACAGGTCGCGAAGCAGAAGCAAAACGGAAGCGGCGGCAAGAGAACCCCGTAGAAGTGCAGGGCGCGGGATGGCGCGGCCAAGCGCCAAAAGCGGTCCCTACCTGACGTAGGCGGCACCGACGAGCGCTTCAAGCGCGACTTCCTGAGCAAGCTCCTCTAACATCATTCTCTTTGAGGATATGGCGGTGATATTTTCTTTAACCACGCGGGCGAGCTTGCCGCAAACTGTGTCCATTAAGTGGCTCGGTTTACCCAGCGTTTGTTGGCCTTTCCACTTGCTTTTTGAAGCTCTGCGTCATCTTGTGGACGCAGGATTTTTCGAGCGCTGCTCGCAAAGCAGTGAAAACGATCTCCATTTTTATCACCTTCGAGTGGCTGGAAGCATAATTAGACAGTGGTTTTCGAGCCCTTGGCTGGTCGCACAAACAGACATGATCTGACCTAAATTCTAATTGAAGATCCAGAAAATCCTTCTCTTCGTGTCTCCGTCCCAATGCGCAGTTCGACCAGAATGAGTCCCATAAGGAAGCGCATGAAACTCTTTCGCACAAAGACCCCATACAGGCGACATGTCGGGCAAGGTATTGCGTTAATCTACGTAATACAGTGAAACCTGGGTGATACGAATCTCATGGGACCAACAAAAATATTCGTATCATCCGAAATTCGTATCACCAGAAACCATGGAAAATTAGCATGCGGCAAAAAGAAAGCTGGCGTACAGTTTCATTTATTGTTTTTGTAGGCCGGAGTAACACCAGGAAGAACTCTGATTGATGGTCAGTTTAGTTCTTAGATTTCGGCAATCATACCAGCGCTCGTAAATATACGGCCCGTACGCGCGTGTTTAATTAATGAACCAGGTGCGTTGTGACCCCGTGACAGCAGTTGCCCCTTCCAAATTTTAGTATGCTTTGTTGCATGACACCGGGGTACTGCGGCGAAAGTAACAGAAGAAGCGCTTTGACACGATAGATCAAGACCACAAAATTTCACAACCACGGCCCTATGTTATGATTTTATTATCGGGGAGGTGTTGGGGATGTTTTTTGCGAGATTTACGACCGTTCCCGCACAAATTCGATCTCAACAGTCGCGCATGTTGATGTTGTGAGGCCTGACTCCTTCGCCAAGACCCGCCCTCGCCTTCTTTCAGTCCGTCGTCCACCTTTCATAGGAAGTCTGATGCACGAGGCAGGCACGTGTAAGCACCGTACAACGAAGCAGTCCCCGCGTCGACGCGTCAGAAAAAAAAAGCCCCCCACCTCCCCGAAGGGAATGGTGAGGAAATGCGAATGCATTTCGCGCGCGCTTCACTCCATTTATCTATACGCGCGAGCGAGCGGACGGGAGAGTGGGGCGCAGGGAGGAGAGAGAGCGAACGGCGAGAGAAGGAGCGGCGAAGCACTGCACCTACCCTCTCCTACAATCTCTCCACACACGCGGGAGCTCCACCGAGCTCCCGCGATGCGAGCGCGCCCTCACACACCAGAGTGCGCTCCTTCTCTCCACTCACTCTCCGCTACTCCGCCCGCACCACCTGCTGCCGGTTGCTAGGCGCGAGGATAAGCGCGCGCGCCCGCAGCTGTTGCTATGGGAGAGGGCAGTGAGAGCGGAGAGATGCGGACACCGACGGACGCCTTACATAGCCCGACTTAGAAATGCTTTCGCATTTAAAAAAGCCATGGCCCCAATGCCCTCTGTATTCTAAATGCGAAGGCACACGGAGCCACATTAGCCTGAAAGATATTCGCGCACACAATCTCGGATGCCGTGATGCGTTTCTGAAGGTTTATTCTGACCGTAAGAAAAGTATTTTTTCTTACACCGTGATTCTGACGATTTGGCGGTGCGGCGCGCATGCCCGCGCTTGCATTCCCGCGCTCGCACGTGCTTGGCGCGTCTTCCGCGACAGCGCGGACAGCACCTCTTCGTACTTGGGCGGTAGCGTACGTTCGTATCAAACGTCACGGGGTGAAAATCGCTTTGTAACAACCGTACTCCATTGCATTGCAGGCCAATGGGCCTTGGCCTGGACCAAATAAAAATTCGTATCACCCCGAAATTTGTATGAGCTGTAATCGTATCACCGAGGTTTCACTATATAGCGTGGCAGTAGAGTAAAATAACAACCAGTCATCACACGATGCTAATCGCGCAACGAGTGTGTTATTTAGTGCTTCCCACTCACTGAAAAATGCTCAGCCCTAATTCTTCATCGTCATCAGGCACATGCAATATCACCATAAGACCTTACAGATGTGTAGCGGGTACCTCTCTTACCCGCAGAAAGATGAATAATGGCATTGTGGTTGCTGTCTTACTTCACAAAAATTATAATTTATAACGTAGTGGATACATTGCGGAAAGACAAAAGTTCGAACGCAGTTGGCCTTGCCCCAACTCGGAGCTGCGCTCAAGAATTCGCGTTAGGCAGCATCGTAATCGCCGAATGAATTTTTTCGTGAGTGAACGCACACGCGCCCATAGAAAACATGCAGGAAGGCAACGACAAAACGAACATGCTCAGGGTATGGTCGCCCCCCCTCCCCCCCAAACACACACACACCCGCAGAAAAACAAAAAGTTCTTGGCTACGCCACTGATCTGATCTGCCAGTATTCTTCCAAATAGACGCTATCGCTGTCTCAACTGCTGCTGTTTTTTACGCACACTAATAATTTCATGTAGAGTTTCCCGACAGGTGCTCAAACATGGAGCCATTAACCAGGTTATATTTGTGAATTGGCGTTCTCAGATTTCAAGAAAGCACTCCTGTGGTAATAATATTCTTTTGGGGTTTCATGTTTCTTGTTATGTCATCTTTGTGAAGCTGCCTATCTTTGTTTCTAGTGAAAATGTGATCCAATATTGCCATAAATACATAATACGCAAGTAACTAAATAAATCTGCTTTGAAAAGGTAAGCACTTGTCTGCTTCGAGATGGCACCCATCACTGAGATGTCAAAGGCATGTCAATGAAACTTGCGTGAAGCAATATCCGCACACGCCTCCATTAATATTTAGCGATGCATAATCCACGAGCGAGACACGTACTGATACCATGGGTGTGAGTCATCTGAAATAATTAAGTACCTCCCATGCGCTTAATTTTGAAGCGCACTCGCTGCACTCAGTGCCAGAAGCATAATCAGTGCTGTACTAAAAGATCCGTACCTTCAACACCCTCTGGTACACCTCCTCAGCCGTCGAGGTGCCACACATGAGTATCCGCTTCAGCGTGGGCACGGCACCTTCATCTAGGTCGAACACGAGTTTCCGGAACGCCGTTGGGAATGCCACTAGGGATGTTACCTGCGTGTGAAGTTCAGCTTAATTAATTACTTAATATTGCGATCATGTTACAAGAGCTGCTGGGAGTCAGTCACTATCGAAATGCAAAGCGCAGGCAAAAATAAAGGCACATGAACGTTATATGCAAGCTTTCAAGAATTCCTTTAAAATGGATCGGAACAACGATGATGACTACTGAGCTCGCTAGAACATCATCTATGCGGTTTTGCAGTGTACTCAACAACAGAACAAGAGGGTAGTTGGTAAATAAGTATTTGATGGAGTCTTGTAATTGTCGCAAGGTCAATATTCAATGCCTGTCAAGCGAATATATACACTGTCTAACATTGCAGTCGAATAATTTCCTTATGAAGCAGCTTTAACTTGCCGAGTACCACCTAGTATCATGCACAGCTATATATATACGGCTGCATAATCTACAATATTGATGCTGAACAGCCGTCGCAGTGTGGCTGTATTAAAAGTGAAGGACGAAAACCACTTGCTTCGGGTTGCTGAACGGTCGCTTTCTTGGCCATATTTGTTGTACCGTGGGTGTTGTATGTACGTACGTACGTGTGTTGACAGCGCTAATCTTGTCAGGGTCCGGTTGTACACCCGTAGCACTTACAATACGACCAAGCACAGTGATTTGTTGCCGGCCGAAATTGCACTTGTAGCGCCATCATAATCACCCTACATCATCATCATTATTTTCTAGCCACCGCACCGCGCCTCTCGCGCACCTCACGCAGAGCTCGAGACGTGAGCTAGAGAACGCGCTCACGGGACCTGACGATTTCGACGCTGGCACCCGCTGTCGCTCCGCTTCGGCAGTTCCTAATAAAGTGGCGAAATCGGCACGGCCACGTAGGCCCTTCACGACGCCTCATGTCTCGTCTCTCGCTAAAAGTGGTGACCCGGAGAACGCGCCCTTCGACGAGCGGCCGCTGCCATGCTTCCGCAACTCTGCCCACCAGTGCCACCGTTCCACCCGGCCTACCCCCGAGCATGGTGCCTGCAGCTCGACGCCGTTCTCGCGCTGAATGGCGTCACGGCACAGCCGCTCATGCACGCCATCCTGCTTGACGCCCTCCAGGTTGAGCTGCGTCATCTCGCTGCCGCGTCGAGCTCCAGCCCGCAGCCGTACGACGACCTCTGCGCTGCGGTGCTCGCCTGCTACGGCCACACGTACCACCCGATTCCGGGTACCCGCGGCTACCAGGTTTCCCCTGCGTCGCAGCGAGCTGTACCGAACGGCCCGCAGCCCTCCCTTGACCGCGACCTAACTCCCCCGGTTACGTCTCATTCAACCTCTCCTCCGGCCACCGGCGCAGCGATTCGCGCGCCCGAGCACCGGCCCGACGAGGTTCCGGACATTTCTGCTGCCAGCGACCAGTCCACCACGAGGTGCGTTTCTTCGACGCCTTCGGCCGACGGTCTATCAGGCATGCCCGCCATCCGCTCGTCGTCCTCAGACACATCAGGCTCCACGACGGCTACCTCGCCGCACGCGCTCGAGTCGGACACGGACACGGACATCGTCACGCCCGCTATTAGCCCCCCAGTCGCAGAGGCATGGCCGTCGACGATGTCCAACCAACCCGACTTTTCATCGGACTCGTCGCTCTGCGCATTTTGACAGCAGCGACCAGCATCATCCTCAGGGTCTACCGCAGCAGAAGTTCCTGCACGTGACCAGCTGCGACCGAACTTGAGAGATGCTGCTACCATCACTGAAGCACCTGCGGACGATGTGCCTGGTACCCTTATGGCCGAGCAGACCGCACAGGCCACGTCTGCGATAGAGCCAGACATCGAGCATGCAGACTTGCACACCAGCCCTCATGCGACGACTGACGTTCCTCCAAACTGCACGGCTGCTGGGTTCCACTACATCCCTCCTACCGAGTTATTCACGGGGGACGCGAACCAGCAGGACAGTATTTTGAGTACACGCACTCTGGGAGTGATTGCTTCGATGACCGATCACATCGCCGGTGCACCCCACACGAAACTAAGGCACCAAAGCCACAGCTCTCTGCTCCGAACAGAGCGGCAGTCTTTCACCCGCCCTGCTACGCGGCCACGCTTTGCAGTCATAGCCTTCAAGACGGCGCAAGCGCCTACTTGCTCTGCCCGACCCTCTGACAGACGTCGTGCCGTGCACCCGCCTTCAACTCCACCTGCGGGTACCCTTGCCAGTGGCGACCGCTCAAGGCACCATGTGCGCGCACGAGTGATCCCACAGAGTCATCGTGGGACCCGCTTGTCTGTGACCGCAGCGCCCTGGTGGCTACTTCTTCGGCCGCTACGCTTCTCCCAGTGCCGCCCGCCGGAACAATCATAAAGACCCTGCGCCTGTCCCGTTGACGACTGGACTGCCCTACGGACCCTTTCGACTTGCGGTGTAAACACTTCTGTATATACGCCACCAGTTTTCATTCCGGGTTCATTTCTGCGGGGTGGAGTAATCTGTAGCGCCATCATCATCGCCCTACATCATCATCATCATTTTCTAGCCACCGCACCGCGCCTCTCGCGCAGCTCACGCAGAGCTCGAGGCGCGAGCTAGAGAACGCGCTCACGGGACCCGACGGTTTGGACGCTGGCAGCCGCTGTCGCTCCGCTTCGGCAGTTCCTAATAAAGTGGCGAGATCGGCACGGCCACGTAGGCCGCCTTCACGACGTCTCACGTCTCGTCTCTTGCTGTACACTTTTACAGCGAAAGCTGTATATGGCTAGGAGAAACGAAAAACTGTTCGGCATCTGTGTCACGAGCGGTCTCCATTGGCGGTGCTATCAGTTACGTCGTTCTGAGCGTCGTACCAAAGCTCGCGCGCCATTGGCGCGCGAGCTTGGGTACGACGCTTGCAAGGTCAAACGCTTGCAGCCACGGCGCGCCCTCTGGCGCGCCAAAGAAACGGCGTTGCGAGCAGAACAGCGTCGACGTGATTGCGGGAGCGCGTGCGCCGGGGCGAACGCCCGCTTTGGGCGAGAGTTTCTCCAGCGTCACTTTGGCTTCGGCTGCGACGTCTGTGACCGCCTGTGGTTCGACCACAACCTGGCAACGATAATTGTGGAAGGCTTCAGTGCAGCGTCGGGTTGAACCCACTGCTAAACACCGGGGCCGCACATTTCAGCTTCGCTGGTTAACCATTTGTACGGAGTGCTTGGGCGGTGATATTTTTTTTTTTTTTGGAGTTAAGCTGGAGTCCCGCTCGACGAAAAACGACTAGAATAGTCGACAAACGAGTTAGATGGCTCTCAAACGTCGGGGAAAAGACAATGACATCGTCGAGGTAGCAAAGACAAATGGACCATTTATAGCCGCGTAGGAGAGAGTCCATCATTCGTTCGAACGTTGTCGGGGCGTTGCACAGCCCAAAAGGCATAACCTTGAACTGATAGAGGCAGTCCGGTGTGACGAAGGCAGTTTTTTCTCGGTTAAGTCATCGACAGAAATCTGCCAGTAACCCGAGCGCAGGTCTATGGACGAGAAGTATCGCGCGCCATGAAGACAGTCAAGGGCGTCGTCGATTCGTGGCAGGGGATATACGTCTTTCCGGGTTATCTTGTTCAAGGCAAGATAGCCGGCGCAAAATCTCCAGCTGCCATCATTCTTTTTGACCAAGACGACAGGTGACGCCCATGGACTTGAAGGGGCCTCTATGACGCGCTTTCGCCAGCATCTTATCGACTTCTCGTTGTATGAACCAGGCGTTCGGAATGGGATACACGATATGGTCGCCGTCTGACAGGACTAGCATCGCCGGTATGTATTTGATGACGTACGAATGACGTTTGAACTAGAGGGCGGTCATCGAAGTCGAAGATATCCCCATAGGTCGTCAGAACGTCGCGGAATCGCGCGGCGTGACAGGGGAGAAGATCAGGGGCAATCATTTTCGTGATTTCGTCGGTGGGTGCGTTTGCTGGGCAGGTTGCAATAAAGGACAAGAACTCTTCAGCTTCTAATGCCGGCGATGTTACAAGCGTCGAGCGCTGATACGCTGGCCAACGAAGTGCCTTGCGGGAGAACATGGGCCCAGTTACTGAAGTTGAGGAGCGGGAGCTGGACGTAGTTGTCGACGACAGTCACGAGGGTATGCGGCACAGCAATATTTCGGGCCAAGAGGACGTGAACTAATGGGGCACTATGTAGTCACCGTCGGGCAGTGGTGGTGATGTAGTCAAGGCCACACACGTGGCGGCTTGCGGTGACAGCCGAACATAATCGACAGAGCACAAGCGGTGTGACGGCGAAGCTGGTATGTCAACAAGCCGAGGCAGCTCAAGTTGGACAACACCGGTTTCACAGTCAATGAGGGCGGAATGAGTGGACAAGAAATCCAACCCAAGAATTACGTCATTTGGGTATTGCTCAAGAGCAGTAAACAAAACAGATGTGTGGTGATCGGCGATGGTGATGCGTGCTGTGCACATTCCTATGATGGCAGGACTTCTTCCGTCAGCGACACGAATAATACCAGGAGCAGCCGGAGTCAGCACTTTCTTGAGGCGGCGACGAAGTCGAGCCCTCATCACGGAAATATGTGCTCCAGTATCAACAAGTGCAGAAACAGTGAGGCCGCCGACGTCGACGTCGATCGAATTTCGTCGTGTCGGCACTACTAGAAGAGGATTTGAGGTGGGAGTAGAGGATGGCAGCATCACCTCCAAGAGCTGCATCTCTGAGTTTCCCTGTCGGAGATTGAGCAGCGAGGTCGGACGTCGTCGTAGAGGGGACGGAGACGACGGGCGACGTGCTGGCGGCGAACGGGACTGATGACCTCGGGGCGATGGTGAGCGGCTGTGCGGCGTAGCAGAGGCATCGAGGGTGTACGGCTCGAAACGGCTGGGAACGGCGGTAGTTATCGGCGCACGATTGAGGAGGCTGAAAACGGCGGTAGCTGTCGGCGCCGACAGCAGTGGCATACTGGGTTCTAGGCGAAGACCAACGGTTGTTGCAAGTACCGTGCGACGTGATCTATGCGGCGGCAGTTTAAACAAATCTGCCGATCATCCGTAGTCTGCCATTCGGCCGGATTGCGAGAACGTGGATAGAACCGGTTCCTGGGCCGGTGACCTGGGGCTAGGAAGGCGACCTTGGACGGAAGTCGGATGTCCGAGACTGAGCAACGGCGCAGACAGCGAAGCCCGAATTGCCGAGTTCTTCCCGCACAATTGAGTGGACCAGGGCAACCGAGGGCACGTGCGAATTGACGTGGCCGTTGTTGGGAAGAGCAGGTGTAATTGCTTCGATTTCCAGACGGACGATTCGTGTAATTTCAGACGCCGGTGACGACTGCAGACGAGAGGTCATGCCATCTTCGCCATGAGGACGTCGCAGCGGTGTTTGGCAGCCGAGTGAATGATCTTGCAATACGCCGGCTTTTGGGCTTGTTCAAAACACCGGCATTCCTCGGGAATTTCATCGACGGTCGCACAATTCCGGCACAATAATAGGTTGAACGCGTCGTCCGCTATTCCCTTCAACAAGTGGCCAAACTTGTCCGGCTCCGACACCTCGCTGTCGACTTTACGAAAAAAAAACATGGTTGATCCCTCTGTCATAGGAATCGGTATAACACGAAAGTGAAACCTGTCCTTACAGAAGTAGTTGAATGTTTACTGTACATTGATATAAGAGAGCTTCCACAATGTCTGTTGGTGTTTGACAGTTACAGCACCGTTTAACGTGGATGCATCCACGTTGAGGCTTGGTGGTACATCTGTACCCGACGACTAACCGTCCGATGATCACTGATTAAACAAACCCTTATGGTCATAGGTGCTTGTGGTAGCTGTACGGTGAGAGTGGAATCATAGAAAGCGGTGTGACAGCTAGAAGAGCGTCACTGATTGGACGCCAAACTTGGACTAAGGTCGTCTACTCGCGACATGTTAGAGTTATTGAACAACGCTGCCCGACCAGAGGGAAACGCAACGCGCGTCGTGTCTTCCCCATTGGTCTGCTGCAATTTTTCGCGGGGAACGCGGAGTTACGGCCACGTTAGAGTGTACTAGCCACGTGAAGCACGCGCGCGTCCCAGAGCTGTTTCTTGAATGGACGGATGCTATGAGCGATGCCGCTGCTGGGGGGTAAGAACACCACCTGGCAGTGTGTTAACGCGTCGACAAAATTGTACTTTTCCTATTCGAAACGCGCTGAATGGGACGGACGCGTAGAAACGACGCTTTGAAGGAACTAATCGTGCATTTCACGGTCATAATACAGTACTTCACTTTAGCAAGAGCACTGTGAGAGGACACTGGTAGATATAAAAGACTTGTTTTCAAAGGCTACAGAGTATGTGACCGTGGCGCAATGGGTAGCGTGCCCGGCATCAGTTGTCGCTGACCAAGAGGTCGTAGGTTCGATTCCCGATGACGGAACTTTTTTCTTTGTCTTCTGATCAGGCGTATTTTTTCGACGTCATTTCCGTGACGGAAGTACGTCACTCAAATCTTGGTGGACCCCGGCATAAAACACTTTCGTGTTAAAAGAGCCAACAAGTCCTGAATGTAACAGATGTATGGTTCAGTGGGCGTCTGAGCACGGATGGACAGCTCTTTCCTTGCGACGGCTTTTCGACCCATGGGCTTCCCAAATAAGACGCGAAGTTTTTGGTTAAAGGTGTCCCAGTTTCCGATCTCCTCCTCATGATTCTCGTACCATACCTTTGCCGTGCCTTTCAGGTAGTACAACACGTTGGCCAGCATGAGAGTTGGGTCGTAGCGATTGATCGCACTGGTATGTTCGTAGTCGGCAATCCACTCTTCGACGTCGACTTCATCCGTACCGCAGGACATCCCAGGGTTTTTCGGATGCGTCAGCACGTACGTTGGCGGCCGTTGTGGCCGCTGCAGGCATTGCAGTGGTCGGCGCAGGCGTTGTCGTGGCCAATGGAAGAGTGGTCGGGAATCGTACTCGTTTGCCATCATGAAAACTCCGAGTCGATGACCACTGTGGAGCTCCATTGTACAGCGTTTCTTGTGCTCCGCAGCTCCACCCAAATTGTCACGGGGATCAAGAATATACAAGAAAGACAGACGCGAGTGTATTTTTATTTACAAGTGCCGAACAGCTGCCACCGATGATGATGATGATGATGCTCCTTGTATGATTGACACCTACCCACTCAGTAGGATCGGCCAAGAGTCGGGCGGATGATACAGTCTGGATTTAATAGCAGCCAGAATCTCGCGCGGCACCCCAGCTTCTTCGTCGTCTCTGCGTCTGTCACGGCGGGCTCATGCACCATGCCTCGTTACAATATTGCAAACGAATCTTTGCCTTAGCTTCGTGTAGCGATATGAGGGGGGCGGCGGCATTTCGACGGAGGTGAAATCCTTGCGGCCCGTGCGCTGAGATTTAGGTGCGCGTTAAAGAACAGGAGATGGTCATGATTAAAGTGGCGAGTTGGGCTTGTTGGTACATATTTACGGAACACTACAGCGCAAAAAATACACGAAGGACGAAAGGAACACAAACGACGACGACACGCGCTGAACTTTCAACAACCTTTATTGGAAAATGCACATGTATTTATACTGCCCCACGCACAGTTCACTTGCTGCACATGCGTAGAAAAGCCATCTCAACATCACTAAGTTGCATAGAAGCCACGCTAACACAACCCTCCCCCAGATCTGCAATGCGTTCTGCTTCGATAATTTCGCGGGTGATACGTGTATTGCTCTTCTTGATTATGGGAGTGTAGTTAAGGTCGGGTGAGCAATCCTGGACAGGTTGTACAATGACTAGCTAAGAGGCCTTCAAATTCCTTTCCGTTGCGCGCGTTTCTTATATTACAAGAAAATTCGACGACGCAAACCAACGAGAAGAAAAGGCGAAAGGAAAGAGCGTCAACTCGCAACTAATTTTGTTCTTGCATATCCAGCGCAATATATACACCATGCCACACATGCGCAAACACACATTGCTTTACACCAACAATCAGCCACTTTCAATGCACGTGCTATGTCAGAAACCTGTCGAAAAAATCAAATTCAGCTGAACGCAGTAACACTGAGGTATCGCTAATACAGATATCTTTTTTCTTTCGGATGAGGTATGCTTCTAGCATCTCTCGCTCAATCACCCTTTTGCTCTTCCCTAGAATGGTGACATTGTCAAATCTTGCCTCACATCCACACGCGCTGCAGTGCATGGGCAAATGTGCCAAAAGATTATTCTTGATCGACAGATCTTGCTCCCTCGCTCGATCGTTTACGCATCGGCCGGTCTGGCCGATGTAAACCCTTCCACAGGAGAGCGGAATTTCATATACCACTCCCGTCGCACAGGTGACGTAGGGCCTCGCATGCTTCTTACCGCAGGGGGCAGGCACGTGCCCTCTTGAAATCTGTGGGCACAAGCCCGACAGCTTCCTCGTCGCTGAAAACACCACAGGTACTTTGTACCTATTGGCCACCTTTTTAAGGTTGTGTGCAACCTTATGGGCATACGGGACAACCTTATGGGCATACGTGCCTGCCCCCCTGCGGTAAGAAGCATGCGAGGCCCTACGTCACCTGTGCGACGGGAGTGGTATATGAAATTCCGCTCTCCTGTGGAAGGGTTTACATCGGCCAGACCGGCCGATGCGTAAACGATCCAGCGAGGGAGTATGATCTGTCGATCAAGAATAATCTTTTGGCACATTTGCCCATGCACTGCAGCGCGTGTGGATGTGAGGCAAGATTTGACAATATCACCATTCTAGGGAAGAGCAAAAGGGTGATTGAGCGAGAGATGCTAGAAGCATACCTCATCCGAAAGAAAAAAGATATCTGTATTAGCGATACCTCAGTGTTACTGCGTTCAGCTGAATTTGATTTTTTCGACAGGTTTCTGACATAGCACGTGCATTGAAAGTGGCTGATTGTTGGTGTAAAGCAGGGTGTGTTTGCGCATGTGTGGCATGGTGTATATATTGCGCTGGATTTGCAAGAATAAAATTAGTTGCGAGTTGACGCTCTTTCCTTTCACCTTTTCTTCTCGTTGGTTTGCGTCGTCGAATTTTCTTGTAACATGCACCAACTAGCCCAACAACAAGTTTTACTAAAGTATGTTTCTTATATTGTTTGCATGCTCCCTTAGCCTATCGTCGACGCATCTCCCAGTTTGGCCAACGAACACTTTTCCACACTTTTAAGAGAATTTCATAAACCACCCCTTCTGCGCAATCAACAAAGGGCCGCCTGTGATTTGTGCCACATACCTGCAGCGTCTTTGCCTCCGGGTCAGTCATTCTGCAGAGCTTAGACAGCCTGTTTGGTGCTGAGAATACGACTTTGACGTCGTACCGCTGGGCCACCTTTTTCAAGTTGTGCGAGAGCTCGTGCACATAAGGTATCACGGCTACCTTCTGCCTGCGCGGTGCGCTCGCTTCACAATATTGTGGGCGATGGCGCATATTCTTGAGCAGGCCCTCTGCGACTGAAATAAGGAGGGGCTTAGGGTACCCAGCACTTGTCAGCCTACCAGCTTGACGCTCGAACGCTTCAGAAATGCAGTGTTGGCAAGATTTGCCCAGGGCGTTCTTCAGGCACGACGTGGCAATAGCTCGCTTAACGAGCTTAGAGTGGGCAGACTTGAAAGGCAGAAGTGGTTTGTTGGCGCGTGGTTCATAGCACCAGCAGACGCCAACACCTTTGAAACGAAACCGGATATCTAGAAATCGGATTTGGCCGTTTACTGGGAGTTCGTGCGTTAGGCCAAGGGGATTCATAACCTCTAGAAACAAATCGAGCACCGCTTTGCTTTTTTGTGCAATGTCCTGCGGGTCACAATCTAAAACACTTAAGTAGTCATCGACGTACCTGAACACGCTAAGGACATTTTTCTCGGTGAGCGAACGATTGATGTGGCGATCGAAATGAGCGAGAACTAGGTCGCTGAGGATGGGGGCGATGCATGAACCAATGCATACGCCTTCCTTCTGCAGGTGAGGATTCCCTTCGAACATTATGTATGTGGATCGCAAATAAAAACTTAAAATTTCTCAGAAAGCACTGGCAGCAATCCCTGCAGAGTTTCGAAAAGCAACGGCACCGTATTTGTCAATGGAATGCTCAACGCATTAGAGGATGAGGTCATGAGGTAGGGAATAAATGAATCTTTGATGTCGATGCAGAAAGCCTGACAGCACTTGTCTGTGATGGTGTGGAAAAATTCTAAAACCTGGTTTTAATTAGCCTCGATAAAAGGGTCGTCTATCACTAAAACCTTAAGATTACGCTGCAAAAAAAGCGCTATGGAGTGCTGCCAAGTTCCAGATTCAGAGACGATGGTTCGAAACGGTACGTCAACCTTGTGTGTCTTTGCACTAAAAAAGACGTTTAAAAAATTGCTCTTGCTCTTATCGATCGCCCTAATCAATTCACACAGGTTAAGCTTGTGACACAGTTTTTTTGCACTAGTTTTCAGTTTACTCAGAGAAACATTAGGACAGAAATTAAAGACAGTGGAAATCGCTTCCCTCGACATTGATTTGAAAACTTCGCTTGGTAGAACGGCGAAACCACCTTCCTTGTCCGCTAAACGAACGTGGAGAGAGTGGTCGCGTAGAAAAGAAGTCACTCGTCTAACGGGTGGACCGGGTTTTAAGTTCTTGCAATTGTTAAGGACCTTAGCACCATCCGAAAGACAACGTGCGCTCTCATCGGCAGAGGCTTGATGCGAAATCTGACGTACAAAAGAAAGCTGTTCTGGCCGTGACTCCCTGGGAGCCACGGCAAACTTAGGACCAAGGGAAAGAACACGGGTTACGTCGGCTGGCAAAGTTACATCACCTACGATGTGTACGTTGCACTGCGGCTCTTGCGTGCGTGGGGTGGACCAGCCCCTCAATCGTCTCAGATCTTGTTGCCAGAGGAACTCCGTTGACTGGTCGGCGAGGGTGTGGAAAGCACGCAACTCTCGTTGTTGAGACGTTACGGGAAACCTGTTACACACTTGGACACTCAGAAGGTCACGATACAGGCGCGCCTGTCGTCTCCATTCAGACCGCAAAATCTTCACTATGCGTATTCCATGGCCGACCGAAGGCGGTAGTCCACCGAAAAGCACACTGATGTCCTGAGGTAGTTGCTTGGTGCGAAGACAAAAGGAAAGTTCACGTGCTCGGCATACTGTGGCAGCGATGAGTGAAACGGTGGTGCAAGAATCGGACAGATAAGGGGAAGAGAAAGAGCCCTTTGTACTAGAAATGAACTTGATTAAAGTGGCGAGTTGGGCTTGTTGGTACATATTTACGGAACACTACAGCGCAAAAAATACACGACGGACGAAAGGAACACAAACGACGACGACACGCGCTGAACTTTCAACAACCTTTATTGGAAAATGTACATGTATTTATACTGCCCCACGCACAGTTCACTTGCTGCACATGCGTAGAAAAGCCATCTCATCATCACTAAGTTGTATGGAAGCCACGCTAACACAACCCTCCCCCAGATCTGCAATGCGTTCCGCTTCGATAATTTCGCGGGTGATACGTGTATTTTAAGGCGAAAGCCTTTAATGTCTCATGCTCACGTCCGCCCAGGTGACCGTCCGGCGTCCGTCCGTCCACACCCCCCACTGCGCATGCGCCAACCCATTAAAAAAATAAAAATAAAAAACCTTCTCTCCACATCTCTCTCCTCTAAGCATCCCTCCCCGCGGAGGCCACACCCTCACTGCGCATGCGCGTCCCCTTCCTCTCTCCCCTCCTACGCTCCCCCCTTTCTCCCCTCCTACACTCCCCCCTCTCTCCTCTAGGCATCCCTGCCCGCGGCGTCCACACCCCCCACCGCGCATGCACGTCTTCCCCTCTCCTACGCTCCCCCCTCTCTCGCCTCGCGACGCCGACGCAGGCAGCGTCTGCTAGCGAGTTTCTTGGTTGGAAAAACCGACTGCTCGCGCTGCACAACCGTTCACTGGCCACCCCGTATATATGGCAATGGATCCTGACCTGCAAGGTGGTGCCGGTGAGAGATTTCTCCTGTGCGTTGTCGAACGATAAAAAATTCGCAGCGTGCGCGTTAAGTAAAAGCGGACTGCGGGTCTTTGTGTCCAGTCCGAGTCTTCTGTCTCTCATTGCCCATTAGCAGCGACTGGGATGTTCCAGTAGGAAACACCGGTCCATCACTGCGTGCTTTGCGCCCCCCAGGTTTCTCTCCTGTGCAACGCTGCGATGAGCGCCAGCGTCAACGCCGCCGCCAGTGTAAGCGTTAGCGCCCGCTGCTTCGCATCTACACATGGTTCCCTTTAGCGGGAGATGGTGTAATCTTTAAGGCGAAAGCCTTTAATGTCTCATGCTCACGTCCGTCTGGTGTCCGTCCGACCTCCGTCCGGCGTCCGTCCGTCCGTCCGTCTGTCCGTCCGTCCGTCCGTCCGTCTGTCTGTCTGTCTGTCTGTCTGTCTGTCTGTCTGTCTGTCTGTCTGTTCGTCCGTCCGTCCATCCATCCGTCTGTCCATCCTTCCGTCCGTCCATCCATCCATCCGTCCATGTCCGTTCGTCCGTCCGTCCATCCGAGCTCTGGCACGGAGCCAGGTGGTCGCCGGGATGCGCAGACGAACGCCGGTCGCGTCGGACTCTATAGCACTCGCGCTTTGCTTGCGTAGCGTCGCTGTGCCCAGAGTTTGTAATCATTCTGACCGACGCCGTCTCACTGGACCCAGGCGTCACGCAATACACTTGCCAATTTACAAAGGGTCCGTTAATTTAAGAGCTGGAACGCGGATGGCGTTTGCACGATGCGCAAAGCGCGAGAAAATACTAACGCATGCGAACGGAGGAAGATGAGTCTCGCGTCTCGCTGCGATTCGCGGTAAAAAATTAAAGAAGAAAAGACGCACCCATTCGGTTTGTGTCTTATCCCACTGAGGGTGTAAAAGAAAGAAGACATGGCATAATCAGTGGAATGGCCACACGCTTTCGCCGAACACACTTTGGAATGTACAAAGTGTCCTTCAATTTTTTTGCTCTTCTTGATTATGGAAGTGTAGTTAAGGGGAGATGCGAGTCGAAAAATGCAAGTTTTTTTCAAAGGTTACATATTTTCGTTTTTATTTGCTTTCACAAGTTTAGTTTCTCTACTTTCAGGACAAAAAAAAACTGAAGATTGTAATTAAACTCGAAGTAGGCCAAAATCGCTTTTAAAGAGCACAAGGGGGCTACTAAAAATCTAAGAAGTGCTGATTCTCTAGAGTCTCCCCTGAAAATTGTCACCTGGCTGCTTGCCATTGCATTTCGCATGAGGGGTTCACTAAAGTCACATGCTCAAGATAACCATGATTGCCATGCTCTCATGATGGAATAAATCATCTTAAATGACAAATCTTTTCCGCACTTATACTTTTAAAATGCGTTTTTCTCAAAATACAATTCTGGGCAACTTCAGGAGCTTTTACATCATGTTTTTTGGTACTTCTATCAGCCAGATCGGGATAAAAATTTGCCCACATATTTCTTAACATGTGCAGAGTGCAAGTATCCACTCTAAAACTTCATATCACCTAATATAATTATTACGAACCTAGAATAAACAATTAGTATGGTCTGAGCATTCTAAGACTTCTCACATTACAATTTTTCTTGTCCATTAAAATGCCTTATACGCACTTTCTTTATAGTTATTTGCATTCTACAGATAATCTGGAGCAATATGAGTAAATAATGGCTCAGAACGATAAAGATTTACTGGCAAAAGAAGTGTCTACAAAAAGAACCATATTTTACACATTGTCGTGGCACAGAACGAAAACTGTACAACTTACTATAAAACTAATTACATATTTTGGACTCAGCATAAAATCCTTTATATATACAGCAAAAGTTTCACTGCCTTAGGCTACAGATTAACGCAACTTTTTTTCCGAATCGCATCTCCCCTTAAGGTCGGGTGAGCAATCCTGGCAGGTTGTACAATGACTAGCTAAGAGGCCTTCAAATTCCTATCCGTTGCGCGCGTTTCTTTTATTGTTTGCATGCTCCCTTAGCCTATCGTTGACGCATCTCCCAGTTTGGCCAACGTACACTTTTCCACACTTTAATGGAATTTCATAAACCACCCCTTCTGCGCAATCAACAAAGGGCCGCCTGTGATTTGTGCCACAGACCTGCAGCGTCTTTGCCTCCGGGTCAGTCATTCTGCAGAGCGAAATTATCGAAGCAGAACGCATTGCAGATCTGGGGGGAGGGTTGTGTTAGCGTGGCTTCCATACAACTTAGTGATGATGAGATGGCTTTTCTACGCATGTGCAGCCAAGTGAACTGTGCGTGGGGCAGTATAAATACATGTGCATTTTCCAATAAAGTTTGTTGAAAGTTCAGCGCGTGTCGTCGTCGTTTGTGTTCCTTTCGTCCGTCGTGTATTTTTTTTGCGCTGTAGTGTTCCGTAAATAGGAGATGGTCAGATTTTCCGGAGTCCCCCACAATAGCGTCGCCCGTAATCATATCGTGGCTTTAGGACGTAAGGCCCCAACAACTAATAATTAAAAATATGAGGTCAGGTGAGAATGATGGGTGCGTAGATGAAATTAATTAGTCTGTGACATAACGTCATGGCCGCAAGCACAGCACCGGGTTAAGGGGAGAAGCATGCAGCAGCCTTTGCCCTGCACTGGGCCGTGTGCTGGTGATGATTTACACTATAATTGAAATATTGACTACGTATTACCGGTATTCTATCAGTGCCTTTAGCGACGCTGGGTCAAATGAATTTCTTCACCACCGTACGCAGCTTTTGAGGACAAATCATCGTTAAGGCAAGCTGTATACAATAAAAAGCAATCTTTGCTAAATAAAATGTCAACAAACGCATGTAAATGTTGGGACTTCCACAGCTTTGAGAAGTTTAAAAGGTCAGACTGGTGGGCTAGCTGGTAGTACATAACTCGGAACAGTTGCGCAAAAAACCACACAGACGACGGCAGAGGAAGACAGGACACAGCGCTAACTAACAACTAAGTGTTTATTGCAGGTGATCTCATATATATGCACATGACACCGCGCGAAAGGAAAAGAAGGGGGGCGAGCGGGGTGGGGGGAGGCGAAGTGGCACACAAGGCAATCTGCCCAGCATATTTCAGAAGTGGCTGACGCGACAAAAATAGCGTTTTCTTGTCTGATAGATTGATTGAATGGCAACTTACCGTGTCTCTATGTTTTATTTCTGCCGCTTCATTAATTTCTCGCGTCAGTTGGTCCGAAGTTTTCTGACTTGGCAGCAGCAGCCGTGGCATCAAGGAACGCCGCTAAGCCATACTTTTCTGGTTTCGCAGATCGGAGTACCGCAATCGGAAAGCGCTGATTTTCACCATAACTGTGGTGACAAGCATCCAGCTATCTTGGCACGTGGACTTCCCGCCCACCAACACCGCCTTTCGACGTCACCGTGGATTCCGGGTGACATCTGAGAGCGCCACTGCTGATTTGGACCACTCCGTGGCGCCACCAGTACTACAAAAGAAAGGACCCTCTCTACCTGCGCTTCACTTGGCAGCAGCAGCCGTGGCATCAAGGAACGCCGCTAAGCCATACTTTTCTGGTTTCGCAGATCGGAGTACCGCAATCGGAAAGCGCTGATTCTCACCATAACTGTGGTGACAAGCATCCAGCTACCTTGGCACGTGGACTTCCCGCCCACCAACACCGCCTTTCGACGTCATCGTGGATTCTGGGTGACATCTGAGAGCGCCACTGCTGATTTGGACCACTCCGTGGCGCCACCAGTACTACAAAAGAAAGGACCCTCTCTACCTGCGCTTCACTTGGCAGCAGCAGCCGTGGCATCAAGGAACGCCGCTAAGCCATACTTTTCTGGTTTCGCAGGTTAGTCTTTCGCTTGATTACGGCATTTGCCGCCTCTGTTCTTAACGCTTGTCACACCTGCTGCTGCCAAAGTTGTTCCCGCGGTTCTAACAGTGCCTAGTAACGCAGAACTTGCTCGTGATGTTGAAGCCTTACGGCTAGAAATCGCAGGAATGCATGAAAGCTTACGCATGATCAACCAGCTGTATGAAGAATCCAAGGTAAAGTACGACGCTGTGAGTGCGGAAAACAAAACTCTAACCAAGGAAAACGAAAAGCTGTCTAGAAGGATAGCAGACCTCGAGCAGTACTCTCGTACAAATAATGTCGAAATCAGGGGGGTGCCATCCACACAGGGCGAAAGCTGTGTAGCCGTGCTTCAAAAAATCGGAGAGAAGATTGGATGCCCTGTGGCGCCAACTGACGTAGACACTGTTCACCGCGTCCCAGCAAAGAAAGACAAAAATATAATTGCGCGCTTCTGTTCCCGCACTAAGAAGGCTGAATTCATAAGCAAAGCTCGAAAAGCACGCCTAAACGCTACGACACTCGGCTTCCCTCCCTCTGCAGAGACTAAAGTTTTTGTCAACGACCACTTGACGCAAGACAACAAACGTCTGTTCGCGCAAGCTCTCGAGCTAAAAAAGCAACATAACTGGAAATTCCTGTGGACGGATAATTGCCGCACTTAAAGCCCGCAAGACAGAGGGAAGTCGCGTGTACGTCATTTCTTGCGCTAGCGACCTTTCGCTAATCACTCCGTAGCTCTCCAAACTTCCTCGCTTTCACATTCAATCAGACCTACATTCACGAGAATGTATTATTCTTCAGAAGAACTGAAATGTTCACCCTCAATAACACCAAACACACCCACAAATCCCTGATACATTTTAACATACGTAGCCTTTCAAAGAACTATGATAACATGGTAGATTTCTTTTCTAATCTAAACAACCCCTTCACTATCATCTGCCTCTCGGAAATATGGCTGTCAAACGCTGATATTATGCTGTTTGGCATTCCCGGATATACAATGGAAGCATGCGTCCGTAAGGACACCCGATATGGCGGTTCAGCCATTCTGGTTCAAGATAATCAGTCATATCGTCGTCGCCATGATCTGTCTTTCTCGTGTTCTAATGTTGAATCTGTATTTTTGGAATTCGACACGTCATTCCTTTCCGCTAACAGTAGAAACACAATCATTGGATCTATATATCGTTCCCCGTCATCTTGTCCGGCTCTCTTTTGCTCGCAGCTAGATGCTATCTTAAACGCCATTACTAATGAAAACAAAAATGTCGTCATTCTCGGTGACATAAAGATAGACATTACTAACCCTACTGAGAGTCATTGCTCTAACTACACCGCATGCTATGAAGGCTATGGCCTAGATTCGCTAATAACTGTCCCCACCAGATGTCCTCCATGTGGTTCTCAATCCTTAATAGACCACATATTATCAAATTTACAAATTGAGCAACTTGCTGGTGTAACCACCGTTCCCATTACGGACCACTACCCCGTGTTTGCTTTGTTAAACTCAACCAATGTCCCAGTGCATAGAAACACAAGAAAAACCAACTTTAACACTTCCAAGTTCATCAAACAAATTGCAGAAATAGATTGGAATTCGATTCTTTCGACAACTGATCCAGTCATAGCCTTCGAGCAATTTAATAACAAAGTGAGAACCGCGTACTCAGAGTGTACAAGCATAACACAGGTTCCACACTGGTTTTCAGCTCCGAGAAACCCATGGATAACGAAAGCCCTCTTACAAAGCATTAATAAACGTGAAAACCTTCACAAAAAGGTCAAGCGTCAGCCTTTCAATGTAAGGTTAAAGTCACGATACGTAGCTTATTCTAATACACTCGGCAGACTCTTGAAAGAAGCTAAGCGCGCCTACTTTGAGAATGCAATAATTAAACACAAAAATGACACTCGTAAAACATGGGACACTATCAGGTCATTTCTTCATTTGTCTTCACCTAGCCGCAATCCTAATAGACTGAATACAGGAACAAGGGTGGTAACGGAAGCCACTGACATCGCAAATGAGTTCAATGTTTTCTTCTGTCCTACACCTGATCATTCGCCCGACAGTATACCACAGTCAGCACTCAATCAGGCCCCTTATTCATTTTATCTATTTCCCACATCACCGAAAGAAGTATCCGATGCAATCACTAGTTTACGGACTACTGGACCCGGTCTTGACGATTTACAGCCCTCTAAAATCAAATTGATATCACCTCACATTGTCGACGTGCTCGCACATATAATTAACTGCATGTTTAAAACAGGTGTTTTTCCCAACGAGTTAAAGCACGGTAAAATAACTTCCATATTCAAAAAAAGGTGACAAAGAATTAATATCGAACTATCGGCCAATCTGTATGCTACCCTTTTTTAGCAAGATCATTGAGAAGCTACTTGTAAACCGCTTAACAAATTATTTCCAAAAATTTAATCTCCTGTCATCTGAACAGCATGGGTTTCGCAGAGGCTATTCTACTGAAACAGCTATTTTATCCTTCACTGACAAAATAAAGCATGCCCTTGACAACGGCCATATTGTCGGCTCAGTATTTGTAGATTTTAGCAAGGCATTTGACACCATCTCCCATGATATCCTATCTCATAAGCTAGAAGCTCTGGGCATTCGCGGCCCAGCACTTTCACTCATACGCAGCTACTTAACTAACAGAACGCAGATTGTAAATTTCGAAGGTTCACTATCACATGTTAAATCAGTCACAATGGGTGTCCCACAAGGCTCGCTTCTAGGTCCCCTCTTATTTCTCGTATACATTAACGATCTTCCCAACTGCCTAACTAGTACCTCATCCATTTTATATGCTGACGACACCACTATATTTACTTCTAGCGATTGCATGAATACCATAATAACCCGACTTAACTCTGACCTGAGCAACTTATCTGTCTGGTGCAAAAAAAACAAACTTCGTATCAATGCATCTAAAACCCAATTCATGCTTTTTCATACAAATAAACGTGTCATCCCATCTGCACCCCCCACTCATCCTTCATGATCATATTCTTACACCTGCACACGAAGTCATCTTTCTTGGGGTCAAGCTTGATCGTCACCTTAAGTTTAACCTGCATGCTGAAATGATCTCAAAAAAGATCGCTTTTGGTATCGGAGTACTAATTTTAACACGCTCGTACTTCCCACAGCATATCAGAACATCACTTTATTACGCATTTATACATTGCCCCCCTTCAATACTGCATTTCCGTCTGGGGAAACACATATACCACGCATTTAACACATCTACAACATTTACAGAATCAGGCCTTGCGGATCATAAGTTTTTCTAGCTACATGTCCCATTCGGTACTAAATTACACTTCATTAAGCATACTACCATTACGCTACATGGTTCAGCTCAAACTGGTTTTACTAATATATCGCACACTTAACCATGAAATCGCTATCGATACATTTCATGCATCTGCTCTAACTAATAGTAACAACACTAGATTTTCATTTAACAACAACATTTTACTTCCCCGAATAAACACTAATTATGGGAAATTCACAGCTTTTTTCACTGCTATTCATTACTGGAATATATTGCCATTGGATATTAAAGCATGCCGCACAACAATAATATTCAAAAAACACATGAAGACACACCTACTAACAACATTGCTCGCTACCGATTCATTGTGATTATGTATATAAACATAAACCATTTCATTCGGTTCGTTATAATACCACGTCTATTATGTATCCCAGAATTGTGTTGCACTATTTTCTCCATTTTTTTTAGTTTCTTGTTTCTAGAAATTTTAGATTTTATGTCGTTAAAAACACTTGCAAGCATGTGTTATTTATTTATCTATCAAATGTACACCGTGTTCTTTGATAAACTCTTATGTTTATATAAATTGTGTTGATTGCAAATTTTTTGTCGTTTATAATGAGTTCTGTACTATTGTTCGTAAATTACTTTTCATGTAAACACTTACCTTTTGTTGGTTCTTTCCATTATTGTTCTTTTTTCCTATATGCCCTGCTTTATTATTTTCTCACTTCTTTTTTCTTTTTTTGCTCTTTAACTGCTATTTGCCATTATATGCAATTTATTGATATTGACAAATGACTAATAGGAGGTCCCCCTGACAGTTTTGTAACTCCGGGACCTCCTTCTGTACTAATGATGAATAAAGAATTGAATTGAAATTGAATTGAAGTTTTCGCTAGTGAATGCGCACGGTTGAACAGTGGCTTGCAATGGCAACGCGCAAAAATTCGGACCAACTAACGCGGAAAAATTATTGAAGCGGCAGAAATAAACATAGAGACGCGGTAAGTCAACGCCAGTAAAGTGGCGAGAGGTGACTTATTAATTAAAAAAAGACAAGCGCTAATATGACAAACTAACAAACCTTGCGGCATTGGAGGTTTGTCCTATCTCCGTTAGCACGTACCGAAGTATGAGCATCGCGAAAGATTTTCTTCCAGGCAACGACCTCATAGACCTCACCGCCAAAGAAGATTTGGATGGGTGGATGGGCGAAAATGTCATACATTTACAGCGCGTCAAAATCAGGTGCAGTGACAAGGAACTTCCAAGAAGATATATAACACTCAGCTTTGGCTCTAGTACAATTCCGGAAACAGTAACAACAGACTACCTAAAGCTACATATCCGACAATACATCCCATACCCCCGGTGCTGTACCAAGTGCCAGAGTTTTGGCCATGCTTCGCTAAGATGCCGCGGGCAGCTTACTTGCGCGAAATGTGCCACTACAGGGCACTCTGCCGATGATATCATAGCTGACACTGAAGTTCACTGCGCGAACTGCGAAGTTCCACACCCTGCGTATTCCAGATCGTGCGCAGGTTGGAAACATAAAAAGGAGATCCTCATACTCAAAACAAAACAGAACATCACATTCCGATCTACGAACTCGCCCAAATAGCTAATTTGCTCAGAACACCGAATTCGGAGAAGCCTGATAACTGGAGGCCGGATTTTTAGGCACTAAAAAAGTGCATTTAAGGCGCCAAAAATAGGCAGGTAAAACACCGTTTTAGGCTCCAAAGTCGTAAATATAGGCACAATAAATACCTACACAAATTCAAATAATTTCATACAAAGACGTGCGCGACCTGTATACCTATGACAGGAAGCAAAAAATGTTGTTTATGATAGCACAAAGGTGCCAATGGTTCAACATAGCCATGCATTTCCCGCATGGTTCGCAGAACACGGTCTTTCCTTTTATTAAATGCGAAGCATTTCTTTGCGTACTGTAAGCACTTTTGCGTTTCTTTCTATCTATCTATCTATCTATCATTCTATCTATCTATCTATCTATCTATCTATCTAGCCGCCTACGTCTGGGTGCTCTGGTAACCGCCTCCTTAACATGGGGGGTATACCAAAATTTGTATGGGAGGGTAAGAGGTATTGACGAATATGTCTGGCTGTTCATGACATGAATAACGTCAAAATGCTGTCGTGTACGTCGTCAAACTCTTTCCTGCAGACACGTGTGGCACATACCCGTATACCACGGGCCGCGGTATGCGGGTATGCGCCACAGGTGTTCGACATTTTATGTCTACCCAGGAACGGCGAGGACAGACATTAGTAATTTAAAAGCGATAGCGCTAAGAAAAACTGACGTCGGCAGCGTTGACCCGACAAATGCAAATAATAAATATCAGGGTTCCAACAGGAATCGAAGCCAAGAAATCTGCGTGGCCGTCAAGCATTCTACCACAGAGCCACGCCAGGTCTCGGAACTGCTTTGGAAAAAGACCCTATGCAGATGTAATGTTGGTGAGATGTCACTTGTGGTTCCAGTGCTGGCTATCCAACTTTATAAACATTACATATGTACTCCTATGAGGCAGGCGTCATGTCGGATTAACGTCAGTTGTGTACTTAAGCGCCATCCGCTGTAGTTGGTCCACGAAGCACTATATAGGGCTACCATCCTCGCAAGCACAAGTGCTGTGTATCAGATTAATACTTCTGCTTTAGGTAATACCCATGTTTCTGTTGGCATCGTTACGCAACTGTAAACAACCGGTTATATGAAACATCGGCGACTGTGCAACATGTCAGTGCGTACAACATCTGTACATATTTTTAACGTCATTTCATAACGTTTCGCTCAATAAGAAAATTACAACCCCGTCACCATGTATCCGCATGCTTCGCATAACAACGATTTCCATGGTACTTGGGATCTGCCAAATTTTTGTCTAGCATGGTGAGCCAAGTGTCCACCGTCGAATCAACACACCCCTCGGTCTCTTTTTTTTTCGTCGTGGCTGAGAAGGGCAGCACAGAAGCAGATAGACCGCTAAAAGACCAGAAAGGAGGGATGCCTCGTATTAGCCGGATCTAAGTCGCGTAGGGTCGATTTCTCCCCCTGCCGGTTAACACCTTATAGGGCCCCTTACCAGGTTTGAGCATTTCGAGCTAAAAGTTTAATGCATGCACTGGGCGCTCACAATGACATCTGCCAAGATTTGCGACGCTGCGCGTCGCGTAAAGACGTCGAATTTTAAACTGAACCGCCGCTTGCTCTTCTCGCGGGCGCGCGGCCCCAAGATGGAGGCGGTGACGTACCACAAGGAATGGTCCTGTTCTTACGTCACTCCTTTCACGAAGACATTGGTGCTCTGACGTCCTGCTTAAATGCTGGCTATATCCCGAAAACCAGACGAAAAATGTCCCGTTTCCTGGCTACATCCAGCACTTTAAGCGGGACCTGATTGAGAGCGTAGCACGTGACATTGCGAGAACTATTCGAGACGACGTGTGTAATTTGTGTAGTCTGTCGTTGAGCAGATGAATGAAAGCTGACAGAAATAATAAAACACACACACGAAATGTTAGTGCGTTTTTAAATGCGAAGCATTTCTTAGCGAACTTCGGCGAGTTTGAGCGTCTCTATCTATCTATCTATCTATCTATCTATCTATCTATCTATCTATCTATCTATCTATCTATCTATCTATCTATCTATCTATCTATCTATCTATCTATCTATCTATCTATCTAGCCGCCTACGACTTTGAGCTCTCCTGGCCGTATCGTTAATGCGATTTATACCAAAATTAGTGTGGCGTAACATGACTGTATGACGAACATGAATGACTGGTCACATCATGAAAATCATGACTAACTAGTCATGAAAAGCATGGTTTACACGCCATGGCCGTAATGATCCTAAGGCTGTTTCTTTAATTTGATATACCCAAAAATTGGTACGATGAGACATTTGTGCATGACCAACATAAATTACAGGTGGTAATATGAAAATCATGACATGCATGTCATGTACAACATGATTTCCATGCCACGGTCATGATCCGCTGACGGCCGTTTCGCTAGCTTGATATATACCAAATTTGGTATTGCGTGACGTGACTGTATCACGAACATAAATGCCAAGTGGTAATATGGAAATCATGACATGTCATGTGCAACATGACTTGCATGCTACGTTCATGACACGCTCGCGGCCGTTTCGCTAGCTTGATATACACGAAATTTAATTTGGTACTGCCTGACGTGACTGCATGAAGAACGTAAATGCCAAGTGGTAATATGGAAATCATGATTTGTCATGTGCAACATGACTTGCATGCCACGCTCATGACACTCTCGTGGCCGTTTCGCTAGCTTGATGTACACCAAATTTGGTATTGCGTGATGTGACTGCATGACGATCCTAAATGCCAAGTGGTCATACGGAAATCATCACAGGTCATGTGCAACATGACTTGAATGCCACGCTCATGACACACTCGCGGCTGTTTCGCTAGCTTGATATACACCAAATTTTGGTATTGCGTGACGTGAGTGACTGTATGACGAACATTAATTAGAAGCGGTAATATGGAAATCGTGACATGTCATGTGCAACATGAGTTGCATGCTCGCTCATGACACGCTCGCGGCCGTTTTGCTAGCTTGATATACACCAAATTTCGTATTGCGTGACGTGACTGCATGACGAACCTAAATGCCAAGTGGTCATACGGAAATCATGACATGGCATGTGAAACATGACTTGAATGCCACGCTCAAGACACACCCTCGCGGCTGTTTCGCTAGCTTGATATACAACAAATTTGGTATTGCGTGACGTGACTGACTGTATGACGAACATAAATTACAAGCGGTAATATGGAAATCATGACGTCTCATGTGCAACATGACTTGCATGCTCGCTTATGACACGCTCGCGGCCGTTTCGCTAGCTTGATATACACCAAATTTGGTATTGCGTGACGTGACTGTATGACGAATATAAATGCCAAGTAGTCATACGGAAATGATGACATGTCATGTGCAACATGACTTGGATACCACGCTCATGACACGCTCGCGGCCGTTTCGCCAGCGTGATATGCACCAAATTTTGTATTGCGTGACGTGACTGTATAGTGAGCATAAATGACAAGTGGTAATATGGAAATCATCATATGTCATGTGCAACATAACTTGCATGCCACGCTCATGGCACGCTGACAGCCGTTTCACCAGCTTGATGTACACCAAATTTGGTATTGCGTGACATGACTGTATGACGAACATAAATGCCAAGTGGTCATACGGAAATGATGACATGTCATGTGCAACATGACTTGCATGCCACGCTCATGGCGCGCTCGCGGCCGTATCGCTAGCTTGATATAAACCAAAATTGGTATTGCGGGACGTTACTGTATAGCGAACATAACTGGAAGGTGATAAGATAAAAATCTTGGCATGTATGTCATTTACAATGCCCTTTACAGGCCACGCTCATGGTGCGCTTGCGTCCAGTTCGCTAGCTTGATATACACCAAAATTGGTATTGCGCTACGTGACTGTATGACGAACATAAATGAGAGGTCCTAACATGTAAATCATGGCATTCATATTATGTCCAGCACGAATTGCCCCTTGCTGGCTGCTTTGCATTACATCGATTGCCACAGTGCGTGGGATCCGCCTTATTTTTATTTTTTATTTGGAATCGCAGGGAGATACACTAATCGACCTCTGTTTGCAATGCGTTCGTCTTCTCGCCGTCCCCGCGTCGTGCCGGCGCCAGCCATGAAAACGATTCGCGTGTTTTTGGTGCATTGTCTATGACAACGGTCGCTAAAACCATCAAGATAAGTTATTTGCTCTACTGTTTCGGGATCGCTTGTAAGTACTAAGTCCAGTATATTAGATCCGCGAGTGGGTTGGTTGATAACCTGGGAAAAATTAAAGCCCAGGATTAAACTAATGAAATCTGATTGCATTTGACAAGGAGAGGTTAGCTTTAACCAGTCGATGTGTGGAAAATTAAAATCACCCAAAAGATAAATGATATCTGCCTGGCAGACCTTAAGTGTATTGGCAATACTGTCGCGAAGATCGATGATGAAGGTTTCGTTTGAATCCGGAGGGCGGTAACAGGCACCGATTAGCACATTCGTGGAACGGGTTTTACAGACGGCCCAAATAATCGCGAGATTTGAGTCTGAGTGAATGCAATGGGAAGTAAAGATCTTTTTAATAGCAAGTAAGACACCGCCGCCTCGTCTGTCAAGGCGGTCGCATCGATAGATATTTTAAGTGCTCGCGAAGGAAAATAGTTCATTATTAGAAATATCGAGATGGAGCCAGGTTTCGGTGAGAATAACAATATCAGAATCGGCATCTTCGAGATAAGAAGAAAATTTATCCGGCTTTGAAGGAAGACTTCGGATGTAAGTAAATGATAATGTTATTGGAGATCTAATGTGATTAGGTAATGATCCATGACGGTCCTGTGTGCACGTGCGCCTCTTTAGCTATTTATTCCACTTCACAACAGTTTGCGTGATAATATCGTAGACGTAAGTAGATGTACCCATGCGCAGCTTATCAAGAGATAACTTCTACGGTTTGTTTTGCGTCTTGGCAAATTCTATCAATTTTTTTCTAGCTTGGCGGGTGGCAAATGAGAAGTCTTCTCGAATGGAGAACGATCAGCCTTTAAGCTTACGTGCTGCTGCAAGAACCTCTTGTTTGTCTTTAAAAAATGTAAATTCTCTGCACAGTCGAACGGTCGAGGAGAACTGGGTGCTGTCCCGCGATAAATTATGCTCGTTAGTAAACCAGTGCATCCCGTTAATCAAAATAACCAATGATAAATCCGAACCCTTGGTTCACAAATTCCCTTAGGCGACTTAGAAACAAAAAGAAACGCGTTTACAGGAGTGCCAAAAAATTAGACAACCCCTGCGGCCTGGGCGAAATACAGTGAGTGTCTAAAAAACTATAACTCGGCTTTAAGCAGCGCTAAAGATAAGTACTTTTTTCACGATCTTCCATCCCTGCTAAATTCGAACCCTAAAAAAATTTTGGCAAGTCATTTGCCCGAACCGCGATACAGAATACATTTCATTACAAAATATCAAGCACGAGCCTCTTCCTGATAATGAGTGTCCTTCAAGCTTCAATTCATATTTTTCATCTATCTTTTGTGAAGAAGACTGCTCCACCATACCTGATGTTCCCGACTTTGAGTATCAGTATATGACGCCCATTGAAATCTCTATCGACGGCATTGGTAATCTTGTAAATAATCTTAAGTTATCTAATTCTTGTGGCGTCGATGGGATTAACTCCAAAGTGCTAAAGAACACCGTCACTACTTCGAGCAAAATACTATACCACATCTTCAGACTGTCACTAACTACAGGAGAACTACCGTGTGACTGGAAGACTGCAAAAGTAGTCCCTATATTCAAAAGTGGCGACAGACACTCACCAGATAACTATAGACCCATCTCACTAACCTGTATTTGTTGTAAAATGCTCGAGCACATCATTGCATTGCACATATACAATCATCTAGAATCAAATAACTTTTTTTTCACCAATCAGCACGGGTTCAGGAGGGGCTTTTCATGTGAGACACAGCTTTTAGAATTCACAACTGACTTGCATTTTGACATGGACCATAACTTACAAATTGATAGTGTCTTTCTCGATTTTTCGAAGGCTTTCGACCGTGTAGCCCACTGCCGCCTGATTTCAAAGTTAACTGCCCTAAAATTGGATTCACAGTCAGTAACATGGCTTCGGAACTTTCTTTCAAATCGCCAGCAGTTTACAATAGTTAATAATCTTCCGTCTCCCATATGCTATGTTACCTCCGGCGTGCCGCAAGGTAGCGTTCTTGGGCCGCTACTATTTTTAATATATATAAATGACCTTCCTAATAACCTAGCTTCCCATGTGCGATTGTTCGCAGATGATTGCATTATACACCGCCCTATATCCGACCCCGTTGACCATGAAATTCTACAGAACGATCTCCAGCTTATTTTTAATTGGTGTAAAACTTGGTTAATGACACTAAATTCATCTAAATGCAAAGTAATCTCGTTTACTCGTAAACACGCAGTCTCAAATTTTTCTTATCGCATAAATAACGACTCCATTTCTTCTTCCAGTACATACAAGTACTTATAAATTCATCTGACGTCAAACCTCTCCTGGAACCTCCACGTTACAACCATATGTGCTAACGCTTCAAAGTCACTGGGGTACGTACGTCGAACCCTGAGAAATTCTCCCTCCAATATTCGCAAGCTAGCTTTTCAGACATTTGTTCGCCCGCAGCTGGAATATGCCTCTCCGCTATGGTCACCCCATCACAACAACTTAATCAGTTTATTAGAATCAGTACAAAATAGGGCCGCTCGGTTTATCTCTCATAACTATAATTACAAATCCAGCATCTCACGAATAAAACCCGATAGTTCACTTCCACTCCGCAGTACTCGTCGGGATCTTGCGCTCTTGTCATTGTTTCACAAATACGTCTATGGTGGTAAAAAATCCTCCTTGCGGCTTGAAGTTTCATCTTGCACATCTCGCAGATTACATAATCACCTCAGTTTCACTCGCATGTACGGAAGCACTCACGCATTCAATTCGTCGGCGCTTCCACGTGCCATTCGGCTGTGGAATGCACTTCCTGATTCCATTGTGTCCGAAAAAAATCCTGATAAATTTCGTCTACTCATCACTTCACATTCCACTGCATAACCTCGACAAATGTATAACGCCTTTTGATTCTTTTTTTTCCTTGTCATGAGTGTTGTATTTAGCTCTCTTATGTATGATTTCGTTATTTCTTTTTGCTCATTCATTGTACCCTTATGTTTTTTACTGTGCATTGCCTGCGCATGTACGAAATGTATCTGTATGTCTTCTCTAATTGTATTAATTATGCATAGTGTTGAACTACCCCTTCTCTCTCTTCGCCTCTACAATTAATGTTAGTCAATATTGTAATGTGTTTTAAAAGGGATATGTGTGCTTTGAGCTATTTCATCCTGTGTTATATATATTCATTATGTGTAATCCTTTATTTTTTATGATGCCCCCCCCTTACCCAATGCCTCTAACGAGGCCTGTAAGGACTCTTTAAATAAATAAATAAATAAATAAACAACCGTTTCAGCGGTGTGACGTGGTGTATCGCGGTAAGGATGCATAATCTGTGCCAACCTCACCAAACGTACGCGGACTGAGAGATCCATCCCCCAGAAACAGGCAATACACTACCGAGAACGCCGAAACGACACAACAGTGATGGCGCGCGTGCACGAGCAGGCTCGGACAAGTCATGCGCACGTGACCTTGCATGAGCATGACGTGTTGATGCGTATGCGTCATGTAATCCTCGGGCTCAGATACCGAAAATGGCAGGGAATGAATTGCGCTTGTGATGGCTACACGGGGCGAGTGGCAAGGGTATCAAGCTTGCCTCCTCGCATCATGGTTACGAGGCTCCTAACGAACCAATTTGAAAAATTATCGTGCTACAACGCACTTCATTGGGCACGCAACAACTTTGAGTGTCTAACTACAAATTTCTTACGTGACCTGGTGGTGACCCTTTAATGAAGTAAATTACCAACAAAACAACAGCCGCGTGCACATCACATTGTTCTTTCTTTTGAGCTACACTCTCCTTTCCCCTGACGGCCCTCCACGATTTCGCATTCGTTCTCCACCTTCCCACAGCCACACATAGGTCTTTAAGGCGGTTCTTAAATTCCTTCGGGACACTGCGGAGCCGCTCGCCGTGTCCTCGGCCATGGACACCACTCTCCTCTCCTTCTCCCATCTTTGGTTCTCTCTCCCCATTCCTCTGTAGACGCTCAGAAGTGCTCCCATTAAGGGCTGCAGGAATGGCGTCTTTTCCTCTCCTCCTCCTCCAGCTCCTCTTCCTCATCCTCCTCCAACGTGCTGGCGCCATGTCAGCACTGTGGCGTATGGCCGCCACGTCCCGTTTCACTGCTGCTAGCGGTTGTCTTTCGGCAGTTGCTAGAACTAGAGGACTTAGTTGAACCTCATATAGTTCGGAAAGGTGAATGTTGCCCTGTGACATGAATAACAGTCTCAAACCGCACTCGAAAACGAAATTTGAGCTTAAATAGTGTTCATATAAGCGCCGATTTTGAAAATAGGCGTTTATAGGCAGTTATAGGGCATTTAGGCACGAACGCCAAAAATAGGCATTTTTAGGCACTATAAAAACAATATAAAAGACCTTCTTAACCTCTAATTCATGCTCATATATCAAAGTGGCACGATAGGAACGCAAGGAACAAAATAGGCATTTGCCTAAAATCCGGTCTCTACTGATAACAAGTAGCGCGCAGTTTCGTAAACCAACCTTCCTTCGCCGATGTACTTCAACGGGGGGCAGCACTACAGCGCCCTCAGGGGGTCGCCCATGCCACGCGAACTGAGCTGAGGCGAACACCACCTGCCCCCCACGGTAGAAGCAGCCAATGTTGCCCTGGCTACCGTAAACACGGCCACACCAGCGTACACTGCAAGCTCTGGCAGCAGCCAGGGCAGCCCAGCTGCTAAAAATGTCCCCTCGACTTCAGGTCAGGTGGGTCCAATGGCTTCGTTTTTCGAGGCGAAGCCAACACTACCTACACAAGCACCACTCGCTCGAGCGCCTGTCCGGTTCCTCGCAAGAGGCAATGGACACGACTCCAAGCGAAACGGCGCACACAGCGCAAAAAGAGCGGCGAGAACCAACTTACACAACCTCGACGATATGCAAGAACTCCTTAGTAAATTGTTTCGAAAGGTGCTACGTATACAGGAGACATACATAAAATCCGAAATACGCAAATTTTCTTCGTCAGTGCGCTGTTTTTTGGAAAAACCGCCAGAATGCTTTTGCATGATCTGCTGGTGTTGCGATCAAACTCGACAGAAACGTAGCGTGCCAGCACTTACCACTCCTAACCGTACTGGAGGCAGTAGCTGTTCGGGATATCATTGCAAACAAACTGATGACTGTCTCCTCAGTATACATATATCCATACTACCAGGTACAAAAACACGAATTTCAATCGTTTATAGATGAGAACCAGCAGACAATGATGCCAAGGAAAGTATAGGGGATGTTACTAGAAGTAATTCTAATGTAAATGTGAAGAAAGAAAAGTGGACGAAAAGATAACTTGCCACCGGGAGGGACCGAACCTGCGACCTTCGAAAAATGCGTCTGATGCTCTACCACTAAGCGACGGTGGCGGTCATCCCTCCGTCCACTTTATAGGGTATATATGTGCATTTGAACGTGGAAGCGTCAGTGAGCGCCGCCTGTTGCCATTTCGGCGAGTGTGCAACACACGTTTTGCCTGTTTGGCGTCACGTAGCACGTGATGTTATTACGAGCTTGGCAGCTGACTACTCCTACCACTGTTGCAATGGCAACAGGCGGCCTGTTCACGCTGAAACATTTTACGATACATCATTTCCAACTCGGCCACCTCTCTACTTTACTGCAACTATTTAGTCGCACGTTGCCCACCACCAGGATGATAACGGCCTTTTCTTAAAAAAGCAACGTGGCTTCCAAACCGGGTCTGTGCTGCCAAACTCAGCTCTTCGAATTCATTACTAACCTCAAATTAAACTTAGACTCTCTGTTTCAAACTGACGTCATATACATAGATTTCTAAAGCCTCCGATCGCGTCGCTCATCACCGACAAATAAACAACCTATGCTGTCTTAACTTGGACCCTTTAACCCTGTCATGGATGAGATGCTTCCTAGCAGATCGATCCCAGTTCACTGACATTGCCGGTCTTCATTCCACTACAGCTTCCGTTAAATCCTGTGCCCCTCAGGGGTATATGCTCGGCGTCTCTGCCTTACTCTTTTTAATTTATGTAAACGATCTACCATTAGGAAATTTCATCATCCATTCGATTATTCGCGGACGATTGCGTCCTGTATCGCCGAATCATGAAATTCTTCATAATGACCTGTCCGAAGTTGAAAGCAGGTGTTCACTCTCGATGATGCACACTAACTTTACCAAATGCAAAGTCATGCGCGTATCTCGCAAGCAGACCAACACAGAATACGTCTACAATTTAAACTCAACGAAATTAGCATGTGTTGACAGATACAGATACGGACAGACACGTCCACCCGTCCGTGTCCGTTCGTCCATGTCCGTCCGTCCGTCCGTCCGAGAGCTGGCACGGTGCCAGGTGGCCGGTCGCGTCAGACTCTACAGCGCTCGCGCTTTGCTTGCGTAGCGTCGCTGTGCGCAGCGTTTGCAAGCATGCAAGGAGGGAGACGCGCTCATCGCGTTCCATTCTCACCGACCCCGTATCAATGGACACAGGTGTTCGCGGAACACACTTTGGAATTTACAAAGCGTCCGTCAATTTAAGCGCTAGAAGGCGGATGGCGTCTGCACGACGCACAAAGAAAATACGAGCGCATGCGAAGGGAGGCAGATTAGTCTCGCGTCTCGCTGCGATTCGCGGTAAAAAAGTAAAAAAGAAAACACGCACACATTCCGTTTGTGTGCTATCCCACTGAGAGTGCAAAAGAAAAAAGACATGGCATAGTCAGTCAAATTGCGTCTGTTCCTTTCCTCGACCTCTCCTCCTCCTCCTCCAATAGCCAGAAGCTGCCGCCGAACACACTTGGTAGTGTACAAAGTGTACTTCAATTTTTACATTCCCAACATGCCCCAGTTTCATTTTTTATGGCCTGGCGTCAAGATTGTCATGTGAAGCTGTCTCTTGTTTTGATTTTTTTCCCTCCATGTTTAGTACGATGTGCGCCAATCTCATCCTGGTGTCCGGTGTACTGGACATAAATACATTATCGCATTGCCAGCAAACTTGTGATTACAAAATCTACCTTTTTGCAAGAATGTTTCAAGAAGCTATAGGACAACTTGCACGATTTTAATTATTTGAATTCTGCGAAGATAGCTCCTAAAATTATTTTGTATAATGACCACATCGTGCGCCCGTGTTTCCGCGTGGATGACGCCATTGCTCTAAGGTGCCCTCGTAAGAAAATGTGGCTGAAGGAGGAACCACATTAACAACAAATATTGCTCGACTCTTACAGAAGCTATCAAAGTAGTTTCGGTACAGATCGTAGCTCTGCTTGTTTTTCTGCACCGCTTTTTTCGTCATGTTCAGTACACTGATCGCGGGGTCGGAAAGGGATCAGGCGTTCTTTAACGTGCACTGATATCGCAGAGTACACGGGCCTCTACCATTTTGCCTCCATTGATATGCAACCGACGCGGCCGGAGTCGAACCCGCGACCTTCGGGTCAGCAGTCGAGCACCCAAACACACGCTTTTTTTACTTTCTTTTTTGCTCTCCCGATTACGAGGCTTACGCATTGTTTGTTGCTTTGGTTGTCATTACTAATGTCTAGTTTGAGTTAGTGTACATTCGAATCCTTTCCTCTCCTGATTACGAGGATTACCATTCTTTGTTGCCTTTGCTTGTTATTATCAATGCATAGTTTGACTTATTGCACAATGTACTCCTATGTGTACGTTTCGACCCACTGCCTGTAATGGCCTGTGAAAGGCTGACAGGATTTGACAAATAAATAAACAACCGCGGCGGACTGGTCCATATACTAAAAAAAAGAAAAGTCACAGTTTCACCGCAAGGGTGAAACAATGAATGCGACAGCAACAAATTGTAATGTTATACGAAGTGAGGCTGGCAGCTAAGTCTTTTGGATCCGACCTCACGCAACTCTAGAAAACGCTTGTTTAAGAGAATTCTCTTCGCGTTGAGAGCGCAGCACGCAGACGGGTACACCGGCCGCCCGCTGTCGGCTGCCGAGATGGGGAGATAAAGCGCGCCCGCGACGACCGCGGTCGTAAAATCGAAGGTCGCTCGAGGGACCCCCACCCCCCCCCTCCCGTCTTTTCACGCTCGCGAACGACGGGCGGGGCTGGTTGCACAGTTGGGGGGAATCTTATCGCATGCGCCTCGGAGGGACGGAGATGCCGGCTCGTTTGATCGCCGCTTCAGCCGCGTTCACCGCTCCCGCTCGCCCGCTATTACCCGCTGGTAGAACGTACGATGCGCAGGGGGTTCTTATCAATTTGGACTTCATACGCGACATGACGGAGACGGCGATGGCGACGGCGACGGCAAAAACCCGTCGAGACTGTCCATATAATTTCTATCGCAATAATATCAGTTGCGAATTGTCTCCCACGCTGCTGTGCCATTCCATCGCCCACAAGATCTTCCTTGTCTCGCATAACTATCGTGCGCAATCAACTGATTTTGGTCCATTTTCTGTGTTTGACTGCGCAAACGGAGATAACAGGGTGTATAGCCGACAAGCGCGAAATACTGATAAACTCAACGCTTTGTGCTGACATTGTACGCGTGCTTTATGAAGAAATAAGTGGCGAGGAGACATCGCCTGTAACAAGGGTAGTGAAGGCGAGAACGAAAGCAATGGAAAGGCGGCGCATCATTTGATTCTTCCAACGGACGAACTCTTTACAGGGGAGACGATGCAGCTCTCATGAAAAAAGGTGAGCCCGCTTCCACGCTTTTTGCATATTTATTTTGCAATAGGAACTATATGAACTCTTTGGAAAGGAATAACACATCTCGAGCTAGTTGGTTGTTCATACTGAGGCGAAAATAGCGCGCACTTGAGAAGGACGGACCGAGCAAAGGCAAGACACAGACGTTTCGATTTGTTAGTCAGCGCCTGTGGCTTGTCTTTCCTCGGTCCGTCCTCGTCAAGCACGCGCTGTTTTCGCCTCGGTATACACTTTGGAGAGGTTTTGTCCGGCCGCCGTCATTTTCCGTGTAAAGTCCAAATTGATAACATCGCTCCACGCATCGTATGTCTTACCCGCGAGTAAAAGCTCGCGAGCGTTGGCGTGAGCGCTATCTCGGCAGGCATCAGCAAACGGCTCGTGTACCAGTCTGCGCGCTGTGATCTCATTGTTTCGTGCTTTGACCACGGATACGAGAAACTCTACGAAAACAGCTTATCTCCCGGGAGCAGCCGTACTCTTGTACACCAGCGTTTTGTAGAGTTATGCGAGATCGCATCAAAAGGATCATTTTCGATCAGCTTACAGCGCAAGAAAAGGGGAGGACGTGGACAAAGGATGTGATAACACAAGCGCTGACTCTCAACTAAAGTTTATTAGAAGGTAGGGCACGAATAAATACAGAGGCCAACTGGCTATCTACAGATCAACTGCGCGTGTGCAGCAGATTCATCCATGGGATAACCAAATTCTCAGAGCACGTGGAACACGTACGTGCGTCAAAAAGCATACATACAAAACAACACTAATTCACTAACAAACGTGTGACGCTGCCTACTATAGCGCCAGTCAAGACAAGTTGCAATTAAGAAACTGCACCTCCTTTTCGCTCGTCACACGTTTGTTAGAATTGGTCTTGTTTTGTATGTATGATCTTGACGTACGTACGTGTTCCGCGTGCCCCGAGTGTTTTAGTTATCACCTGGATGACTCGGCTGCACACGCGCAGTTGCTCTGTAGATAGCCGGTTGACCTCTGTATTTATTCATGCCCTACCTTCCAATAAACTTTAGTTAAGAGGCAACGCTCGTGTTGTCACATCATTGGCCTACGTCCTCGTCCTTTCTTGCGCTGTAAGCTGATCGAAAGTGAACCATATCCAACGAGCCCAGATTTCCCTTCTGGATGAAAAGGAGTTAGCTGCTACACTCTAAAAAATGATCGAGTAAAAAGGGTGTCTCTTTTGTCCCACAACGATAATCGTCATGCGACTTGCTTGCGCTTCCTTTCTTGAAAACTCGGCGCTGGCCACTTTCCTATCAAGAATGCTATGTCACGCTGATAACGCGCATGTCGTTCGTGACCTGAAACTTCCGGGCACGCAGCGATAATGCAAGGAAAGGAACGCAAGACAGGTGACGATTAGTGTTGTGGGACAAAAAGACACCCTTTTTACTCGATCATTTATTAGAGTGATAGCCTTACTTAACGAAACATTACGACATGTTGCTATCGCATTCACAGTATTTCGCTATTTCGGCGCAACTGATTGTTTTCTGAATTAAAGGGTCAGATTTGTCTACACCGCCAACTCTCTAATGTGGATGCGCGTTACGACACATGGGTAACGCGCATCCTGCTACCTTTTTAAATGCGTGTTAAGGCTCTCGTTTTGCAGTGTGATGGCACGATTTCACTAAGACGATTTCACTGGGTGGCAGTGGCGTAGCCAGGGGGTGGCACACCGGGCGCATTCCGCCCCCCCCCTCTCCCCGAAATTTTTTTTCGCCATGGCATACAGAGCGAACAATGACAATTTCAAGGAGGTGCCCCACCCGAAATCAAGGAGGTGCCCCCCCCCCCCCCTCCGAAATAAATGTCTGGCTACGCCCCTGCTGGGTGGTGGTCACGTTAGTCTCTGAGGTTTTGCTTAAGAAGCTCAAAGGCAAGCTCCAGAAGTGCTACAGCAAAACACAGAAGAAACCTGTAGTTGTGCCTTATTGCCACAGAGTGGTTCGCAATCTTAAGAATGTGGCCACTAGGTACCAAATGCCAGTAGTGTTTTCTGCTCCCCGGATACTGTCAATGGCGTGCAGGCGTATTTGTAAAGAAAATAAAATACCGCAATGTGAAAAGAATCACCAGTAGTTTGTAGAGTGCAGCGTTGGAGTGGTCTACAAGATTCTACTCTCTTGTGACAAAGTGTATGTGGGTCAGTCAGGCCGACGGGAATGAGCGCCTTAGAGAACATGAGTGATGCCTGCCGACGCATATTGGCTCCTGTGTAGCTCAACACTGCAAGAAGTGCAGTTGTCAAGGCCTTGTTTGGACAGACCACTAGTTCAAAGAGACGTGACACCACCACCCGGGAATTATCAGAAGCATTTTTCATACAGTCATTGGGTTCAGAGTGGCATTAGTGTACTTTGCTTATCCTTGTTAGGCACTGAATTTTCTTTTCTGATTGCGCCATCATGAGTGCGCTGGGATGTTAAAGTTGCGGTGGTTGCTGCGCATGGCGTACACTAGGCATGTCCTTCTGGTTCTGGACCGTAAAAAAAGCGGTGTGACGCAATTAATATCATTTGAGAGTAACGCTTTGTCCTTTCGTCTTTCTTGTAGTGTCGTTTCGCGCTAAAGATTAGCCACTATGGATTCACACACACTAGCCCGCCAACGATTTGTGTTGACAGTGCCGAACTGGAGTGTTTTATAGTGGTCCATGACGTAATACGACCCAAACGAAGACAGGCAACTGTGCTGGATTCGACTGGAACTTGGCGTCTCTTGCAATTGCTTCGTATAACTTAGCATAACTTGATTAATGAAAACTAATGGACAATGATGCCATGGAAAGTATAGGCGAAGTTATTATTACCAATTGTATGAACACTTCCGTGACTCACTTGGTAGAGCATCGGACGCGTTATTCGAAGGTCGCAAGTGCCGTCCCTGCAGGCGGCCAGTTATATTTTCGTCCACTTTTCTTTCTTCACATTGACATTACAGTTACCACTAATAACAACCCCTACACTTTGCTTGCCGTCATTGACCGTTAGTTCTCATTATTATTGCATCTAAATAAGAAAATGAGTCCTTAAATTTACACTTCTTTTCTTTAGCACCAATTGAGAAATTTGTAAACCGCGGGTTTGTGATGCAGCCGACGTTTCGACGAGTTTCAATGCAGCGCGCACCTCCTGTTTGCAAATTTCTCAGCGCAAGCTTCCACCTTCTCCTTCCTGCCTTGCTGCCAGCAAAGCTAGATCAATTTCGCTGTGTCTTTCGCCTTACGCCACTAGCGCAAGCTTCTCCCGGCATTTAGATGGCGAAGCAGCTTATGAACGAGTCTTGTTCCCCCCAGCGCCGTGTGCCGCCGCCATAGCCAGATGACGATGACGCTGCCATCACGGCACAGCACATGCAAGGTAACCATTATACGCCATGACGATGACGATGAACGCTGAAGAATAAGTGCGTTCCAGACCACACATTCTCTTTCTGCCATCAAGGCACAGCACATGGAATGTACCCACTATGGCGATGTCACAAAGATCGCCAGCATTAAGAACGAGCAGGTCCCGCGCAAACGCCATCGCCGTTCTGCAGCGGGAGTTTGCTGCTAACAATGATCACAGCGAGTGCGCCGTTTGCTCTACGTGCAAAGATTCGTTGGTGGCGGGTGAAGTCCCCGCAAAGAGCTTGGCGTATGGCTGCCGCTGCCCGCAGAAACCGCATCACCTGCCCGAGCTCAACCCGGTGGAGGAACGGCTGATCGCTCCACGTTTGCCCTTCATGGGCATCAGGCGGCTAACGCTACTACCATCAGGGGAACGTGCATAGACATCGCCTTCTCAAGCTTTAAACTAGAACCTTTGCAGCAAGATCCCTTAACTTTATACTTTACGGACCACAAGACCGTTATACTCAAGGGGCAACGTTCTCCGCAGCTTAAAGTCATCTACGATGGTGAATAAAGAGCCACTTAACAGAACGTCCATGGCTTGCCTTCGCATACTACTGAAGCTTCCCTTACGGGGAGATGTGCGCGATTTTTTTAAGCGCGGAGCACTTTAGGGGGGCAGGCTATCGTATGCCGTCGTCGTCGCTTGGCGGCATATAGCATAGCCAGCTGCAGCATATTGAGCACGCGCTCGCATCACTGAGAAACCTTCTTCCTCCCTCGTTCTTCAGGGGCCAGGATGATGATTTTAACGCAAGACTTCTTCCCCTTACTCTTCGAGCGGCCTTGATTATGATATTACGCAAGGAAAACTACACATAGCACATCCATATTTAGCCATTGGTGTAACGCAGGCAAACCCACATATAGCATAGCCAGCTGTAGCATATTGAGCACGCGCTCACATCCAACGAGAAGTCTTCTTCCTCTTGTTCGTCGAGCGGCATGATGATGATTTTAACGCAAGACTTCTTCCTCTTGGTCTTCGAGCGCCTTGATGATGATATTAAGGCAGCTAAAACTACACATAGTGCAGCGAAATATAGCATTCCTGTAACGCAGGCAAAACTACATATAGCATAGCCAGCTGTAGCATATTGAGCACGCGCTCACACCAACGAGAACTCTTCTTCCTCTTGTTCGTCGAGCGGCATGATGATGATATTAAGGCAGCTAAAACTACACATAGTGCAGCGAAATATAGCATTCCTGTAACGCAGGCAAAACTACATATAGCATAGCCAGCTGTAGCATATTGAGCACGCGCTCACACCAACGAGAAGTCTTCTTCCTCTTGTTCGTCGAGCGGCATGATGATGATATTAAGGCAGCTAAAACTACACATAGTGCAGCGAAATATAGCATTCCTGTAACGCAGGCAAAACTACATATAGCATAGCCAGCTGTAGCATATTGAGCACGCGCTCACACCAACGAGAAGTCTTCTTCCTCTTGTTCGTCGAGCGGCATGATGATGATATTAAGGCAGCTAAAACTACACATAGTGCAGCGAAATATAGCATTCCTGTAACGCAGGCAAAACTACATATAGCATAGCCAGCTGTAGCATATTGAGCACGCGCTCACACCAACGAGAAGTCTTCTTCCTCTTGTTCGTCGAGCGGCATGATGATGATATTAAGGCAGCTAAAACTACACATAGTGCAGCGAAATATAGCATTCCTGTAACGCAGGCAAAACTACATATAGCATAGCCAGCTGTAGCATATTGAGCACGCGCTCACACCAACGAGAAGTCTTCTTCCTCTTGTTCGTCGAGCGGCATGATGATGATATTAAGGCAGCTAAAACTACACATAGTGCAGCGAAATATAGCATTCCTGTAACGCAGGCAAAACTACATATAGCATAATTAACCGTAGCATATTCAGCGCGTGCCCGCACCAAAGAGAAGTCTTCTTCCTTGTGTTCTTGGAGCGCCAAGATGATGGTTTTAATGCAAGACTTCCTGCCCTTGTTCTTCGAACGTCATAATGATGATTTCAACGCAAGACTTCGTCCTGTTGATCGTCGAGCGCCTTGATAGTGATATAAACGAAGGGAAAACTACACATAGCATGTCCAACTATAGCATATTGAAAACACGCTCGTGCCAAAGAGAAGTATTCGTTCTCTTGTTCTTCGAGCGCCATGATGATGATTTCAACGCAAGACTCCTTCCTCTTAGTCTTCGAGCGCCTTGATGATGATATTAACGCAGGGAAAACTACACATAGCATAGCCAAATACAGAATGGGCTAATGCAGGCAAAACTAGGTACGAGGTGTGTTAGAAAAGTCAAACTTTTTGGGGGGGCAGCGCTAAGGTACACACGAACACCACGGGCGCTGACTTACAACTATACTTTATTGCCTTTACCATTGCAAATATATGTGCCAACACTCGTTGTGACAACCACGTTTTCCCAGAACTGAAAAGAGTGATAAAAACAATCTTAAGAATTGTTTAGCTAGCAGAGGAATCCACATGGAGCATGCGTGCAGGAATAAAAGACCACTGTAGTGAAAAAAAAAAACATAACTCACGGGCGGTTCGCGCAGAAAAGGCATAAGCACGATGAAAAAATTAAACGACATCAAAAACCGAGATGTCCGAGTGAGAACAACGATTAAATAAAACCTTTAAAATAATCAATCTCAGCGTCAGGCAAAACGATGGAAGGCCTGCTAACGCTTTTTCATCCATAAAGCAGGGGACTAGTTCTTTATGGATGAAAAAAGTTCGCAGTCATGAGGCAGCATAGCATCAAGCATCGTTGTCACTTCTCTACCATGAATGAGTGCAAACGGTGTCATTTTCATTGTTTCCTGGCGTGCCGTATTATACGCGAATGTGACGTACAGCAAAATTCGGTCCCAATTCTTCTGCTCCACGTCGACGTACATGCAAAGCATGTCGGCAAGCAGAAGCGCCAACTACGGGGAGGCAGTGGGGCTCGGGCCCCGCACCCCCCCCCCCGGACGGCTTTACAGGGGGGCAGAGCCCCCTCCGGCCACGGCTGAGGATTTTTAACCTGAGAATTTTTAATGGTGGTGGTGGGGCGCGGTCCCCACCACGCCGCCGACGCCGGGTGACATCGTGAGTTAAAGAAATGCTTTGCATGTAAATCCTACCTAGGATGGTGGCGGAAATTTCATTGGCGCGCCCCGCGCGCTCGCAGCTGTTGTTATGCGGACGCCGCGACAGAGCGACGCAGGACGAAGGACATACCCGCCGCCATGAGATGCTCCATTTTACATCGCATCTACAGAACTTGTTGAATGTTGTGCACGGTAGATGGCATCACAGGCCAATCGCTCCGGCGGAAACACCGGGGCGACGAAGAGGAGAACGAGCGGCGAAGCGCGCGAAGCGAGAGCGCTCGCAGTGCGGACTACTACTACGCCGGACGCCGGGTGGCATCGTACGTTTTTTATTTTTTTTATTTTTTTTTATTTAGAACATACTGCGGACCAAGTTGTGGTCCTTGCAGGACCACAACTTGGTCCGCAGTAGGACCAAGTTGCTCTGCATTTAAAATGGTCTGCCTGTGTTTTACTTTTTATTCTTTAAAATTTACATATGCACTAAACAATGGAAGGAGCTCTGCATTTAAAATGGTCTCCCTGTGTTTTACTTTTTATTGTTTAAAATTTACATATGCACCAAACAATGGAAGGGGCTCCATAAAGCAACGTGTCATCACCTGGGATAGTTTAAAGAAAACTTTGCAATATTAACTTTATTACTGATCAAGAAAATCTCGCTTACAAGCTTAAGGTTTTATTTTTATTATCTAGCTCAGTATCATCCACGCGACTTCATATCTCAATATCAGCATGTGCTAACGTGTATGCCACGAAGGAAATTAATGGAATTATATTTACGTGCATGATAAATAAAAGAAAAACGAATGTATGCCCGGAATGGCTGCACTGATACTGAGTGAGCCAGCTTTAGAGTTTTTCCTGAGGACGCTTTGTAAATACGAATCTCGTCAAGTCTCGCTCTAATAAACTCGAAGTCGTTTACCATTCAAGTTAAGAGTATTGATTCAACACGTGCGTCGAGATACTTTAACCTAACGTCAAGTGCATTCGAAATGCAGTTATAAGCTAACGAGGACGGGAAAGTTCACCTTAACAGGTTACATGATGCAATAATGGACTTGTACCCGGAATTGTATGGTTTGGTTCATCGGACTCGGAGCGTTCACGTGGCCTTTTTCAAACGTGTCTTCACTCAGGCCCTTGTTCAAGAGATAGAACCAAGAGCTCTGTATGTGCACTGCCTTGCGCATACACTGAACCTGTCTTTGCAAGATTTGTGCACGAAAATTGACGTCTGTCGGGATTTTGTTAGCTTGTTTACGGACCTCGTCAATTTTGTTAGAACTTTCCCAAAGCGTCTCAGCTGGTTCCAGCAGTTTCAGAAAGAGGAAAATCCTGTACTCAGGCAGTTTTGAAAAACTAGGTGGACGTTAAAGGCGCGCTCTCTCCGATCGGTCTCCGCTAACTACTCCGAACTAACCAGATTCCTTTTTACTCTTTCTTCGGAAGAGAAAAATGACACGGGCGCCAAAGCGAGCGGTTACGCAAAAACGCTTCAAAAGTTCGACACCTATTTTCTACTGAGGCTCATGCTTCTTGTCTTTGAGAGGTTGGAAAGTGTCAACTCCGCTCTCCAAAAGAAGAGCATACAGTTCACCCGTGCACAGCAATTTAGTTAAGGCTGTTGAAGAGAGCATCGGTCAACTACGCGACGACTTTTCCAGTTTTTGGGCGGATGTGTCTGATGAAGCGCGCGAAATGGACATCGGGGCCCCAAAAGTTTCGAAGAGACCGGTGCAGGCACCACGTCGGTATGATGAAGGGTCGCGCGCACATGACTTTAATTCCCCCCGAAGCTTTGTACCGGCAGCGGTTCTATCTAGTCATCGACACGGTGCATGCATCGCTGCGCACGCGGTTTCCGCCAGAAATGTGGTATCACATGAAGCAAGTCGAGCAGTTCGTAACAGGTGATACTGACGGCACGTATCTATGCGAGTTCTACAAAGGAGATCTCAATGCTGTGCGTCTTCAGCTTCACCGCAATATGTTACTTGACATAGCAGAGCAACGTGCAACGAGTCTTGTCACATTTCAAGATGTGGTCGACTTTCTTTCGGGAAAAGCAGGTGAAACCCTTGAGGGTGCTCCTTCCAGAAGTTGTCAAGCTTCTACAAATCGCCATGACGATTTCCTGTGACTTCCTGTTCGTCAGGAAAGATCTTTTTCTCGTGTCTCCAGAGAGTTAAAACCTACCTGCGCTCAACAATGGGACAGGCCAGTCTTAACCATACCGCCTTGGTCCACTGCCACAAAGAGCAGGCTAGGCAAGTGGATCTGAATCTTGTGGCCAACGAGTTCATTCATCGAACGGTAGTTAGAGAAAATACGTTTCATGTTGAAATCTAAGACCACCGTTCTCAGGAATACGCTCTCAAAATATCGTCCTTTGCCGAAGTTTGTTATTTCCTCAGCCATGTGTATCTGTTTTTATTTATTTTTTTATAGGATGACTGGTATATGGAAAACCTTTAACAGTTTTCTTATGTATACAGAATTACAGGTACATTGAAGAACTGTAAGAATTTTCTGATTTCCGTGTTCTCAGAGTGTATAAAACCACTGTGAAGTCTGAGGTGTCAAATGGTCTTGGATCGCTAGCCCCAGTTCTCTGTTGTAGGTTACAAATTCAACTATTTATACGTATACAAAATGTAATTTCCATCTATTCTCCGCAGCATTATTTGACATATCATTCGTAGGAATTCTTAGTTGAATATCTCCGCGAAAGGCTGAAGTTCTCTGTTGATATTATGCCCGCGTTGGCATTGATAAGACATGTTCATTGTTTCCTTTTCTTTCTTTGTGAGTGATTTTGTGAGTGGTCGCGTTAGGGAAATGTAAAAAAGAAAAACAGCAGTGTACGATGAAATCAGCGAGCAGATACGTCATGAGTGCTTGTATGTTCACTCTTTACTGTTTTTTGAAGTGTAAGCGTTTTGTAACCGTTGCATTGATAATTGCTGAACGTGTACCTTACGTATGCCTGTTCGTTATAAATGTATTATGCAAACATGAAAATATTAAAAGCTTCTGATTACGGAGCCATGATTTGTTCCTGTGCACTACTTTCAAAATGAACACTTCTGGCGCACCTGCGTATCCAGTCCAGAAGTTTCGTAGTCTATAGGGTATTTCAAAATACATTTTACTCGCTAAAATGGCCAGCAAAATTTGGCTCCTTCGCGCAACAAGTAGGAATATTTCTTGAACACCGCTTGCTCTTAAATGTTTGACTGGTCACATTTATGCAACAGATTTTTACCTCCGAACTGCCCATTAAAAGAAAAAAACAAATTGACTCGTTTTTTTTTTTTGTGCTGATGGTACAGTCATGCAATATTTTTGGAAAAATGCGACCAATAAAACACGTATTCAAAGAAATTTCTACTGGATGAGTCAAACCACAGGAAGTTCACTGTTCATAGATTCGAGGGACGTCTTATTTGGGGACACCCTGTAGTTAGCCGACACAATGTAAAAGGCCATCCCTGGTGCAGGTGCCCCTTATGATGATGATGATGATTAGTGGTACCCTCTGTGTAGCGGGAATGATGACGTGTCATCTCATAGGGACCCCCCCCCCCCGCTTCCTCCCCCTCCCTTCGCCGCTTCGAGCCTCACTCCAGGTCTGCCCCCCCCCCCCCCCTGGAAAAATAAGAAGTCTACGCCACTGTCGGCAAGAGTCTTGTTGAGTCATTCCGTAAGCCCATTTCTTCGTGGGTGATAAGCTGTCGTCTTCCTATGCGCTGTACCACTGAGCATAAGCACAGTGCGCAGAAGTTCGGCTGTAAACGCGGTACCTTTGTCTGTTATGACGACCGCGGGAGCACCATGTCTCAGGACAATGTTCTCAACGAAGAACCGGGCCACTTCAGCTGCAGTGCCACTCGGAATCGCCTTCGTGTCCGCGTATCGGGTGAGGTAGTCCGTCGCCACTACAAACCCATTTGTTGCCGCTGTCCGATGTTGGAAACGGACCCAGAAGATCCATTCCAATTTGTGCGAACGGAGTTTCCGGGACTGGAACGGGATGCAATAGCCCGGCGGGTTTGACCGGCGGTACCTTGCGCCGCTGACAGTCAATGCATGTTCGTACGTAGTGTTTCACCTCCGCTGCGATTCTTGGCCAGTAGTATTTTTCTTTGACGCGCGTCAATGTTCTTGTGAAACCGAAGGTGGCCCGAGGTGGCTTCGTCATGGCAGGCTTGCAAAATTTCGTTGCGGATAGTTTCAGGAACTACCAGCAGATAGCTTCTTCGTGTTGATGAGAAATTTTTCTTGTAGAGAATTCCGTTCCGTAAACAGAATGATGAAGATTCCTCGAAAACACTCTCGGCGCGTTCGCGGCTCGTCCTGTCAAGAACTCTACACTCTAAGGCAAAATTACCCGAAAGAGGAGTGACGGAGCCCAATAGGCGCGCGCGATGAACGGATAGACCGTTGATAAGTAACCACAGAGGGATGTGTGTCGTGTGCAAACCAGTTAGTCTCTAAAGGGATGAACCGCGCGGGAGGTGCAGGCCGTGTGGAGGGATACGTCACGTGTGCAAACCGTTGTCAAGGGAACTAACCGTCCTCCTCGCCCACGGGTCAGTCTTCTCGCTTGTTTTCGCGGTGGCGCGTGGCGCGTTGGGCCGCGCTCGGAGAGTTCGACCGTTCGACGATCTAGGAACTACGCCAACTACGCCGCGGTGCTTTAGAAGATATGCACGTATGCGTGGATGAGCGTGTGCGCGGTGGTGCTTTTATGTTTCGCAGCACCTATGAAGTCAGGAGCTGGTCTCCACACGTCGTGACGCCGTCGACGCCGTGCTGTATATCATAGTCAAGGCACTGCGGCACTGCGTCGCCACCGGCTGCGAATGGCGGCCGAGAATACAGTAGGCCTCTCGGATCCATGAGTTCCAGTCTGACTCTGTGAAGAAATCGGCGCCGGATTCTTTCACAAGTAAGTGATCATACTTTATTCTGCCGTACCTGTGGCGTGCGCGAAACTCATCGCGCTTTTTGGCAACGGACTTCGATCGTGTTGTATATCGCGCGCACGAAATGCCCCACGAAGGCTGGCTTGGGTGTGAGCTTGCCTGTGCTTTGTGATTGCCTGGAAATCGGCCGCCATTGGCGTCGGCCGCCCGGACGCTCGCTCATCGAGTGTTCGCCGCGGTGATGAGCTGCGGGCTCGCGATATTGGGCGGAGGCCTCGCCGCCGCGTGGAAATTTATCGTCATTACGGTCGTCTTCCTCAGTCAGCGCTCGCTCGGAAGCAGCTTTGCGCCGTTCGTGGCGGCGGCCCCGCGTTCGCTCGCTGTACTCTGCCGCTCGCTCGAGGAAGTTCGTTGAAATTTGTCGCCATTACGTCGGCCTCCTCGGCGCTCGCTCGCAAGCAGCTCGGCGGCGGCCCTGCGTTCGCTCGCTTTTATGTTCGACGTTCGCTGGCGGCAGAAGCTCCGCGTTCGGCCCCGCGTTCGCTTGCTCGAGCAATACGACGTCGCTCGCAGAGAACTCGCCGACTCGTTGGCGGCAAGGCGGTTCGCGGCGCCTCGGCGTGATGGCTGCGGCTGTTGCGCTATGTATGGCATCACGGTGAAATTATTTGCATGCCATATTTTAGACGGCTGTTTTTATTTCACCTTGTACGTGTTTGCCATGTGCGTGCATCTTCGTACTCTCTCTCGCGTGTGACTATTTTCCCATCTTTTTGTGCAGCGGTTTTCCACAACGTGTTGTGGGCGATGGTTCGTGCGGTGCCAGTCATCTATAGACCTTATGCAAAATCTGCTGCCATCTAGCGGTCGCCTTACGCGTTTCCGCCATGTTGAAGGCTAGGCGCTCTCTGCATGTGCACTCACGGAGCGTACGCGTCGACGTGTGGCGGCTGATAGGAGCGGCTATTCCGAGATATTTTCGTGTGCTGTGTTGCTCAGATTGAGGAAATTGGGATGTTGAAAAGGTTTGCAGGAAACTAACCTCCATATTATTAGATTTCTTCGCGGCCGACGAGGAGCGGCAGTTCGTTCCGTTGCTCCGGCTGCTGCTTACGACTGACGCCGTGTTTACGTTGGCCGTTCTTAATAGATGCGGTATGCGACAGCATTGGTACTCATCAGAGAACATTTTCATGTCATGCCGGAACGAAACGGTTTTCGTGGCGCGTGCTTGCAGACACAGACAAACCGGCTTCGTGTACGAGCTTCAAAGCTGCATCGATCTAGGCTACTCGGGCGTGCCTGCGCTGCTGTTGACAGCCTTACTGGGTTTATTACATTGCGATAACGATTAATATTAGACAGCTACTCGTGCGCGTAATCAATTCTCAGCGAACGGACCAGAAATTTGTTATTTCGAGGGGGGGGGACCCGCATTTGATCCGATGTGTGGTCCGAGGACCGGGCAGGTAAGTGTCATTTTGCGCTCTGTATTCCATGGCACAAAAGGAAAAAAAATTCGGGAGAGGGCACGGGCCCGGTGTGCCACCTCTGGCCACGCTATTGGCTAGGGCGTGTTCGTAGTTTGTTTTCGATTGGGAATAAGTTTAACAAGGTAGCGCTTGGTGAGATGCTTTGCGCGCGTATTGTCTTACTCCGCGTATACTTCAAGCATTTGATGAGCTATCACTGCCAATAAATACAGAGGGGTGGCCAGGATGGCCTTAGCGTACCCCCCTTGCTTTTTTTTTATTTATACCCCAAGGAGAGCACATATCAGGTTCTCACAAAAGCTGGATCCCCGCTCGGAAAAATCCCGCATCTACCACTGTGAGTTAAAAAAAAAAGTTAACAGATGCTTGTGTGTGACACTTTTTCATATGAAAATCTGAAGAAAGGCTGTTCCGGCAGATGTGTTAGATTAGACCGTGGGTGCGCTACCGTTGGTTACGCGCTGAGGTAGTTTCGCAAGCGTTCAGTCGGCGACGCAAAACTGTCTCGCTGGAACGGGTTGAAATTGTAAGGCATCAGTAGGCCCCGAAAGCGACGATGAGAACGCGAATATTCTTGGCGTATCGTGATATTTATGAGCATAATGTCCAACGGATATTCAGTAAAATACCAACTAATCAGCACCTACTTCTTAGAGCGAATAACACTTTTCATCTTCCCTTTTCACGTGCGTGAAGGCGGAAATTTTTTACATTTTAATCGTGCGATAATTATATACACAACATATACGATGGTGACTACAGCAGCAAAATATTTCTTGTTGCAAAAGTATAAAAAAGGGACAAAGTTTTATTTAATATTAAATGCCCTATACATCAGGCCGACGTAGACTCTCTTATGAAATATACTTTGAAATGGATCAGCAGCACTTTTTTACCGTCATCGCTGTGCCTCGCCTTGAAGCGCGGTAAAGCCTCCTACCAACTATCCTACACTACACTCATGATATTCAGATAGCCACGAACTCTTTATTCGCTACACTTAAAACAGACAAAACGTATAGCCTAGCGCATGGCTTCATTCTCAACGACAAGCTTGTACAATGCCGGTAACGTGTGCAGGCCCTTACACACTCATCTGACGTTTTTGTGCCCCGATTGCCCACTCTCAAAGCAGATACAAACAAGAAGCTATAGCAGCGACAGCAATACGATTCGGACGCAAGCCTCCAACATGGCGCCGAAGCGGTAGCTTCGCGAGACCTCCGACAGATGGCAGCAATTTTGCATAAGGTCTATTGCTTCCGTTGGAGCAGCTTCACAAACAGGCTGTACGAGATATGACAACGCGACAGGACCTGTATTTGACACTTCACAGTGAATTCACCGAACGAATGCAGAAACTTTATATGTATATAGAAAAATAAAACAGTTGATTGTCTCACTTTTGTGTTTCGTTGTTGCATTGACTGCGAAAGCGGTGAAACAAGCATGACTAATAATTTTTTTCGTGTGTTCTTTTCCGCGCAATTTGTTGCTCACTGCGGAGAAAAACACGCGAAAAAAGAAGTATTAAGCCTTGCGGGGAGTAACTGTCGAAAATAATCCTGGGGATAAAAAGTTCATCCGACTGGAGTATTTGAGTGGACCGACCGTTCGTCCGGCGAGGTGCGCCTGTGGGGACTAACGGTTGCCCGGTAAAATGTAAATGTGGGGACTAAATGTTGGTCCAGTGAGGTGCAACTGTGGGGACTAACGGTTGCCCGCTAAGGTGTAAATGTGAGGACTAAATGTTAGTCCACTGAGGTGCAACTGTGGGGACTAACGGTTGCCCGCTGAGGTGTAAATGTGAGGACTAAATGTTGGTCACTTGTGGGGGCTAACTGTTAGACCCGGTGCCGTTAGTCCTTAAAGGGACTAATGGTTGTGGCAGACCCATTAGTCCCCGAAGGGACGAACCGCACACCCTTTTAACACCCTTTTGCCTTAGAGTGTATGAGCGAGTTGAGCTCCCGATCATCTTGCTGTTGGCCACAGATGACAGCCGCATCAACAACTGCTAAAAAGCCTGTGTATTCGTCATCCTCTGTAGTCGGCGGTTTAATCGGTGATCTTGACAGGCAGTCGGCATCTAATGTTGCCTTCCCGACTTGTAGACTACAGTCATGTCGTACTCTTGAAGCAGTAAGCTCCAGCGCGCCAAACGTCCGGACGGGTCTTTCATGTTGGTCAGCCAACAAAGGGAGTGGTGGTCGCTTACGACTTGGAACGCACATCCATATAAATACGGGCGAAACTTTGCAACTGCCCAAACGACAGCCAGACACTCCTTCTCAGTTGTTGAGTAGTTGGACTCAGCACGTGCCAAGGTTCAGCTCGCGTAGGCAACTACTCTCTCTGCACCATTTTGGCACTGGACAAGAACAGCACCTAGGCCCACGTTGCTGGCGTCTGTATGGATGGCTGTTGGTGCATCCTCATCAAAGTGAGCAAGAACGGGTGGAGTTTGTAGACGCTGCCGCAACTCGTTGAACGAGGCTTCTTGCTCTTCGCCCCATACAAACGCAACATCTTCCTTTGTGAGGTGGGTGAGTGGAGAGGTGATGTGCGCAAAGTCAGCTATAAATCGCCGGTAGTAGGCGCAGAGACCCAGGAAACGTCTGACCGCCTTCTAATCCACAGGCCTTGTGAACTTGGCGACCACTGCAGTTTTATCGGGGTCAGGCCTAACACCTTCCTGACTGACCACATGTCCCAGGAATTGAAGTTCTTCAAAGCGGAAGTGACATTTTTCAGGCTTCAATGTTAGTCCTGCGGACCGCATGGCTTGAAGCACAGACAGCAGCCGTTTTAGGTGTTCTTCAAACGTGGCTGAAAAAAAAACGATCACGTTGTCGAGGTACACAAGGCATGTTTTTCATTTTAGACCGGACAAAACGGTATCCATGAGCCTTTGAAACGTGGCTGGGGCCGAGCATAAGCCGAAAGGGAGGACTTTGAATTCATAAAGCCCGTCCGGTGTCAAGAATGCGGTCTTTTCTCGGTCGCGCTCATCTACTTCTATTTGCCAATATCCACTTTTAAGGTCCACTTGACGAGAAGTAGCGCGCATACCGTAGCCTGTTCAAAGAGCCGTCGATCCGTGGCAACGGATATACATCTTTCTTTGTAACGTTGTTAAGCTTACGGTAATCAATGCAGAAACGCAAGCTGCCATCTTTCTTTTTCACGAGTACCACCGGTGAAGCCCAAGGACTTTTCGATGGCTGGATTACATCATCCTCTAGCATCTTCTTGACCTGCTGCTGTATTACTTCACGGTCTTTCTGAGCGACGCGATATGGGTTCTGTCGGATCGGTCTTGCCCTTTCTTGCGTGATGATACGGTGTTTAGTCAGCGGGGTTTGACCCACTCGCGACGTCGAGGATAAACATTCCTTGAACTGGTCAAGCAGCTCCATAAGAAGTCATCTTTCAGTCGGTGTTAGACTCGGACCGATGTCGACAGATGGTGGAAGCGGTGCTGAACCAGCCGTTGCTTCCCCTTGCATAGCAAGACAGTCGTAAGGGTAGTCGAGCTCCTCGATGTATGTCACAGCAGTGCCTTTACCGATGAGCCGTCGCTCATTCGTGAAGTTCGTCAGAAGTACCTCCGCACGCCCATCAACTAAGCTGACGATGCCACGAGCGATGGCAATGCCTTGGCGAAAGAGAAGGGCAGTAATGCGTTTGGCTATGGCGTCTTCATTACAGTGCATTATCCAGTTTGATTGCGCACGTTCAAGTTATGCTTTATATCTCTCTGGTTAAAACATCGGCCGGTCTGACCGATGTACTGGCGACCACAACTCAGCGGCATGCTGTGGACAACGTTAAAAACGCACACTGTAAACTTGTTCCGGTATTGCATGATGCAAACACGGCGCGGAAAATACAACTTGGACATTGTGTTCCTTGCTATTCGGGTGACAACTGGTATATATATGGGATGACCTTCATTAGCATATCCACCCTATTATGCTCGTCGTTTCTTTTAGAACGTTTAATATTTTGCAGGAGGGACACACATACGGCAGTTATAAGTTCTCGGGGGGCAACCCGCACACGTTAGTCTAAAAACGTTGGGTACAAATAGTTTCGGAAAGTGCATGACTGCAAGCCTTATTGAGGGCTGAGTTCAAGCAGTACATCGCGATACTGTGTTTGTCAAGTTTCGAGTGAGCGCTACTGTGGGGCAGTAAGGCTTTATGCGATCTTGGGTTGTATAGCCAACAGATATTATTAGAAAAACGCAACCTAACGTCCAAAAACTGAAGCTCGTTGTTTAGAGGCCTTTCGAACGTAAACTTGAGACCTTGGCCTTCTTTCTGAAATACACTCCCGACTCTACTAATGACTGCACCAAGGTCAGAAACATCTTTCAAAAAGACCAAAGAATTGTCCACGTACAAGTACTGCTGAAAGATGACCCGTTCGTCATTCGGAAGTCCACAGGTGTCGTCCAGCATTTACAAGGTATGAACGTTGGCAAATTCAGCGGGTTTTCTATTGACATAGATCTCTACTGTTCTGTGCCGCATAAGGAATTGCTCATGGCAATTCGCGAGAGGATCGAGGATCATGGTGAACTCGCGTTTTCGACTGCCACTGGTGTTACTTGTGAAAAGTTTCTAACATTGTGAGAACTTTATTTGCTTTTTTGGTCCACTTGAAAGATGTTTCTGACCTTGATTTAGTCATAGTAGTGTCCTCAGTGTATTTCAGAAAGAAGGCTAAGGGCTCAAGTTTAGGCTCGAAAGGCCTGTAAACAACGAGCTTCAGTTTTTGGACGTTAGGTGGCGTTTTTCTAATAATATCTCTTGGCTATACAACCCAAGATCGAAAAAAGCCTTATTGCTTCACAGGAGAGCTCACTGAAAACTTTTCAAGCCCGGTATCGCCCAATGAACTGCTTGAACTCAGCCCTCAATAAGACTTGCAGTCATGCTCTTTCCGAAAGTTTTGAGCCCTAGTTTTTTGACTAGCGTGTAAGGGTGATCTCCCAGAACTTCTAAGTGCCGTATGTGAGTCCCTCCTGCAAAATATTAAAAGTTCAAAAGCAAACGACAAGCCTAATAGGGTGAATATGCCGGTGAAGGTCATCCCATATATGCACCAGTTGTCGCACGAATAGTAAGAAACACAATGTCCAAGTTGTATTTTCCGCGCTATGCAAACTCTCAAGGTTGTTTTCTGAAGGAAAAATTGTAGCGCAAAGCAAGACACGGACAGACAAAGAGCACGGGGACTGGCGCTAACTTCTAACTGTGTTTATTGAAGAAACGCACGTATATAAATACACAGAAGTCATGAACCAACTAGCCTAAGAAAACGTTTTGCTTCTCAAGGTTGTGCTTTGACTAAGAGTGAGAAGCGCCGTGTTTGCGTCACGCAGTACCGGAACAACGTGCGTTTTTAACCTTGTCCACAGCTTTCCCCTGAGTTGTGGTCGCCAGTACATCGGTCAGACCGGCCGATGTTTTAACGAGAGAGCTAAAGAGCATAGTTTGAACGTGCGCAATCAAACTGGAGAATTTCTGGGTGAACATTGCAGGTGCTGTGGCTCTACCCCTGATTTTGAGTGCGCGAAGTTTCTTAAGAAAGGGAAAGATAAATTTGAGCGCGAAATGGTGGAAGCTTTTTTCATCCATAAAGCCGGGGACAACTGCGTTAGCAGGCCTTCCATCGTTTTGTCTGACGCTAAGATCAATTTTCTCAAAGGTTTTATTTAATGCGTTGTTCTCACTCGCAAATGTCGGTTTTCGATGTCATTTAACTTTTTCATCGTGTTTATGGCTTTTCTGCGCGAAGCGCCCATCAGTTACGTTTTTTCCACTACAGTGCTCTTTTATTCCATGCTCCATGTGAATTACTCCGCTAGCTAAACAAATTCTTAATATCGTTTTTATCGCTGCTAGTCAGCTCTGGGAAAATGTGATTGTCACAACGAGTGTTCCAGCGATTATGGCACAAATATTTGCAATGGTAAAGGTAATAAAGTACAGTTGTAAGTCAGTGGCCGTGGCCATGTGTCTCTGTCCGTGTGTACCTTAGCGCTGTCCCCAAAAAACTTTAACCATGAACAAGCTCACTCAAACGAAAGTTCTGCTTCGAAAAGTAATGAGTCTGAATTTGTACTTACCAACATTATCAGTAATTTCAAACAACAATGTTATCCCCTTCAAAGTACTTCCCTTGTGCAGCTATACACAAGCAGATTCGTTGTTCCCTCTCTTGGTAGCAGCGCTGGCAGTCTTCAACTGGCATGGCTTTTAACTGGTCGGCCACAGTCTTTTGAATGTTCTCCAGAGTTGCAAAGTGACGTCTTTTAAGGACATGAGTGAAAAAACTGCGCTAAAAAGACGGAGCAAGGGAGCACACGGTTACACAGCACTGACTAACAACTAAATGTGTTTATTCCTTCTGTTAGTCAGCGCCGTGGTCCCGTGTCCTTCGTTGTCTCGTCTTTTTAGCGCTGTTTTTTTTCAGTAATAATGCGTACCTTACTGCTTTAAGGACACGTTTCAATTTCAGAAAGAGGAAAAATTTGTTTCGGGTTGACACTGAAATATTCAGGATTCCTCACCTGTAATAATACAACTGAGGAAGCCTTGGTCATCGGCAATCCTCTCAAGAAGATAAGCGCACACGTTTTTTCGATTGTCCTTCTGTTAAGTTGTGAGGTCTTTCAGCACCGCTTTTGCATAACCTTTCGAATCTTCAAATCGTCTGTCAAAATTTTACGTAGGGTGAAATTGCTTAAATTTAACTTTTTCAGACATCATCATTATTGTTAAACAACGGTCTGTCCTCACAAGAAACCCTCACACGTTCAACGTGATCGTCCGTTTTGGAAGTTGCAGGTCTCCCGGAGCGAGGCTCATCTTCAACGTTTTCTCGGCCTTCCAAAAATAATTTGTGCCCGCGGAAAACTTGTGCTCTTGATAAACAATGTTGTTCAAACGCTTGTTTCAACTATTTGAATGTCGCTATAGCGGATTCACCAAGCTGAACAAAAAACTTTATTGCACAATGCTGCTCTAATTCCGATGCTCCATTTCTGTAACATACCACAAAAACAGAACTTCACTTATGGCGCTGTTAAACTACTGTGTACGTAGTTGTAACTCGGACTGAGGAAGTGGAAAGGGTAAACAAACCGGTCTAGCAGAGGCTGTTAGACAAAACGTTGCCAGATCACCCGCAGTGTTGCCGGTCTATTTACTTTTCTAACACACATCGCATAGCATGGCCAACAATTCACCGCGGGAGGCCAAGGACTGAAAGAGTCTCGAAAGTGAGTCCTATCCGAAACTGTGGCTGCTGCCCTTTCAGTATTTAAAACAGTTCGCATGCGAGATTGAAGACAGCGAAGTTCAAATAAAGGTGTATCATTTTTCTGAAACGCAGCTCTTTGTCGTTAATGCTGCTTAGCAGCGAGAAAAAAGTCCGTTGTTCTGGTACTCAAAACCAGTGATAGAAACCTCAGCGTCGAATGAAAAAAGAAAGCGCCAGAATGGCCGACCGAAATTAAAATGATTACAAAACTTTAAGGCGTTCTGGCTTCCGAACGGATACCTGGTTCACATAAAAGCGTACCGGAAAAAACAACTTTTGTTCGTTTCATTACACAAACGAGTGACCTGGCGTAGGCCGGTGGGAGATTGCAATAATTTCTGCTGAGCGTTTTTCTCTTAGTCTGGATAAGAATCGATTACAATGAGATAAATGACTGGAACGCCTGTTTCTTTTGCTGTTATGATCAACTTGGGCAAGTTAAACTCGTTATTTAAAACAACCACGTGCTTTTCTGACGGATTTCACGTTGTCTTTCATTCGTGTTTCAAACTTTTCGCTCATGCCGATAGAGATATAGTCGTACTCTCCACAGGGAATTCGATAAACAACCCTAGGGAACTTTTCTTTCTTTGCTGGTTCCTTCATGGTCACCAGTTTACGGTTCCATCTAGGTACAGGATTGTGTGTTTTTTTTTTTCGTTATGCGTTATACCACACGAATTATTGTTGAACATCAATTTCAAGTATCGTCGTACATATTTCGTTGTCAGCACAATTTCATTTGTGATTTTGAGTACTTGGAGACAGCTTTACGGTATTCATTGCAGTCCAGTATTGACAAGTAGCTTAGGAAAAGAAAATCCGTAGCGTGCACGACACCACTGAAAACACAGCAAAAATATATTTTCGCTTGGTTTAGCTGAGGTTTTATAAGCATTTAATCGACCCATTATCTAGCGTTAGCAGTTGTGCGAGTTCGCGCGGCTTCATCTTCTGACAAACTTCGCAGCAGGGCAGGACACAAAGAAAGAAGAAAGCGCTGGTTGTTCTCTTTTTTCTTTCTTTGTGTCCTGTCCTGCTGGACAGTTTGTCGGAAGATGTGCCCATTATCTGTTTTTGCTACTCACCAGCGTTATTCTATACTAAGTCAGAAGCGAGAGAGACGCGCGCGCACCGTAGCGGTTGGCACAAGGCAACGACGTTTCCATATATGACGCTTACATGGCTAGAGCATATCCGGAAGATGATTTACAGCAACTGCGCATTTTTCCGTCCTTAACTGCACTTGCATAGGAAAGTACGGGAAGGGCAATGAAAGGGCAGGGTAGCAGTAAAATACTGTAAGTGACATCTGCTGCTACCCTTTGCTTGTGTCATAATGCGATACGTAATGGCAATAGCGGAACCACCCTGTTTGTCACGTTATTCCATATTTTCACTACGCCTCCTGTCTTCGAAGGTCATAATGACAAAATATGCTTGATCCCTCCGTCCTAGCAATTGGTATAACACGAAAGTAAAACGTCCCCTTACTGAAGTAGTTCAAAGTTTACTGAACATTCATATAAAAGAGATGCGCAATGTCTATTGGTGTTGGTCAGCCATAGCGTCGTTAACGAAGATGCACCAGCGTTGACGCTGGGTGGTACACGTTGACGCTGCGTAGTACATCTGCATCGCGACGATTAACGCGCATGATTAATGATTAAACAAACCCTCGTGGTAGCTATTTAACGGGGGCGAGCGTAATCAGAGAAAGTGGTGCGACAGCCAGATGATCGTCGCAAATTGGACGCAAAACTCCGGCTAAGGTCGCCATCCCGCGGTATGTTAAAGAGTGATTGAACACCGCGGCCGGACTAGAGGGAAACGCAACGTGCGTCTTGTCTCCCCTGTAGCCTGGCCTGGCCACAATTTTTCTCGGGGCGAGCCTAAACGGGGAACGCAGTGTTACAGCCAGGCTGCCAGGCGAGGCCGGCGCATGTCGCAAAGCTATTAACCGCGAAGCTGTTCTTAGCCGAGGTTTTCATGTCCGGCGTTAAGGTAGCGCTGATCATGTAGCCTCATATTGTGGCTAGAGTCAGCCTCGGTAGGAAGGGGAAGGCTGCGTGCGCGGCGAGAGGCGAGGGCGTGCTGCGAGAGGCGAGAGCTTGCTGTGAGAGGCAAGGGGGAGGGCGGAGGATGTCGAGGTGTGAACCTTCGAGAAACGCGCCAACATGGGCTGACGGCAAGGCGCAGTGGAGCGTAAACTAGCGTATCAGTGTCAGTGTTCAGGAGTTTGGGTTATCAGGATAGCGAACATTTCTCATTCTCCAGATGAAGAAGGCGCCCGATGCGAGCGTCAGCAAGATAACCGCCAACGAACGGAAGACTTTAAAAATATAGAAGTACGATACAGTCTGATGAAGGACGGCCATAAGCTTCGCTGTTTCGACAGTGTTCGCGATGTGGAGCTGGCTGGATTTTTTATTTTTTTAGATCCGAAGCAGCTAACGAACGAGGCTTGTCTCCCCAGCGCCGTGTGCCGCCGCCGTAGCCAGCCACGCTAGTACTCGGAGCGCCCACCAGATAGCTCTGCGGTAGAGCGCTCGCTCCACTCGGCCTCTGAACCTTTCCCCGTGGACACTCACGGAACGTCTGCTTCAAATGGTGCTCCACAACACCACATGAATCAAGTCATGCGCCTGGCCATCACTAAAACGGGACGGAAAACACTATTAGATCTTGGCATCGAAGCCCCCCATTCATAGGAGGGGGGAAACAACGTATCCAACATGACTGGAGGCAGGACTTCATCATCAAACCACTACCACGCAACATGCATCCACAGTTCCACGAACATCGACGTCGGGCACGGGCAAAAGTTTACGACAAGTACTCAGACACTGAGGGTGCCTTCTTTGTCGATGCACCTGGACCAGTGAACGGCAAATGCGCGGCAAGCGTAATTCATCGAGGAAAACATATCGACAGTATATCAGCCCAGGACACAGACGCAAGTAGCATGGAAGAAGGCGGAATTGCCCTTGCCCTACGATACCCAGGGTCCACCTTCGTTCTAACAGATTCAAAAGCAGCCTACCGAAATTTTTGTAAAGGCTACATTGGCCCAACTGTGCACCGAATCCTTTCGCTGCTATCGTCCCCACGCTCAGAGGGTAAAAGGAAACAGCTGATATGAATACCCGGCCACTGCGGAGTTAGAGGCAACGAGCTCGCCCGTGCCTCGGCCCGAGAATTACTCTTCCGGACCTCCGACCTCGGCATATCGCACCCACCCTTGGCTATGCGTATGGATCCGCTCCTAACATACACAGATATTCTAGAACACCAAAGACTCGAAAGACGCAAACTTCCGCCCCCCAGGGGCGAAAGCTCAGCAAGGAATCTCAGGTAGCGTGGGGTCGCCTGCAGACCTTGTCCCACCCCAACCCATACATACTGTCCAAGATAGATCCCGACACACATGCATCACAGTTCAGGTTTTGCGCCAATAAAACAGCCACCCTGTACCACGTGGTATGGGAATGCCCACACAATCCACCTATGCAACCCAGGACACAACGCAACATTATAGGGTGGGAGGCAGCTCTGTCCAGGTCGAATCCGAAGTCCAAAGAAGCCCTTAGTGAAACGTGCGAGGACAGCGGTCCTGTAGCCGAACGCTTTGCTTTCGTGCTCCCGCCTGCGCTGACAAGACTACCTTGCCACGCATCTCACTTCTTCCTACCTTCCCTTCTTCCTATCATCTTTACTCCCTCTTCCACATCCCCAAAGGCGCTGAGCCGTGCCCCCAGAACGGGAGGCAGAAAATAGTGTCCTTTTCTATCTTCCTCTTTCCCAAATCACTCTCTCTCTCAGCGGCCAGCGCCAATGGGATCCCGGACCAAGGATCCCACTTACCGTTCTTTTGGCGCGGAACGTCAAATAAATGTTTTAAATGCGAGGCATTTTATGCTCGGGGCTATGTCCGTCCCTCCCGCGTCCGGCGTCCCGCGTCCGGCCACTTTCATGAAGTACGTAAGCACCCATTATGCGAACCAGAACATTGTAGTAATATGAAGGCCGTCAACCCCTACCACAGTCATCAGAGTTACGGACGAGAGCTCAGAGAGGCTGCTTAGCAATGGCTAGGCAGGTGGTGTCTGTCCCCCCAGGTTGACCCCATTCCTTGATCGTGCTTGCATGTGTTTGGAGGGGGGGTTAGTCCGTCCCTCCTTCCCGCGTCCCACACCACCACAGGGCATGCGCGTCTCCTCCGCCTCTCTCTCTCTCCTCTCCTACGCTCACCCCCCTTTCCCTCCTCTAGGAATCCTCTACTCTACGGAGCGGCGCCCACGTCCCACACCCCCCCAGCGCATGCGCGTCCCCTCCCCCCTATCCTCTACTACGCTCACCCCCTTTCTTTACTCTAGGAATCATCTACTCTACGGAGCGGCGCCCACGTCCCACATCCTCACAGCGCATGCGCGTCCTCTCCCCTCTCTCCTCTAAGAATTCCTCTACTCTACGGAGCGGCTCCGGCGTCCCACATCCCCACAGCGCATACACGTCCCCTCTCTCTCCTCTCCTACGGTCCCCCCCCCGCCCTCTCCTCTAGGAATAATCTACGGAGCGGCGCGCACGACAGGTGGTGCGACAGCTGCATACTCGGCTGGGGGGCGCCACGGTAGTTCCACGGTATGAAAATGACGGAGCGCGCGTGCCTCATTCTCTCTCCTGGGCACCGCCGCTATGAGCGCCCGGACCGCTGCCGTGAAACGAGAGCGGCAACGTTCCTCCCGCTCAAGCTAATTATCTCCCCGCTGCTCCGCATCCACACATGGTTCCCTTTAGCGGGAGATGGGGAAGTTTAATTCTCTCTCTCCACTCGGCGCGTGCTCTGGTTTGAGCGGAGACCGCTAGCGGCGCTGCGTTGCGCTCACTCCTCTCTTTCTCATACATGCAGCGTAGTAGTATCAATGAAGACACGCGTAAGGCGGAGGCGAGGGCTCTCAATGCGGCTGCAGCACGGCAGCGCCGGCAAGCCGACCCAAAGCTGAGGGCTCGAGAAGCTGAAGCGAGACGCCATGATCCGCACACATATACCCGTAAAGAGAACCCTGAGTCATTGCGCTTGTGGTTCGTTTTGCAGAGGTTGTAGCTTGATGTTGATGATGTATTAAACGCAATCATGAACGTCTGCGGTTATGAATAAAGAGCACCTCTTCACAGAACTTTAGGCCGACCCATGACTGCTTCGCATACTACTCAGGGTTCCCTTACGAGGAGATGCGTGGGATTCTTTTTTTTAGATGCGAAGCATCTTATGCTCGGGGCTATGTCCGTCCCTCCCGCTTCCGTCCCGCGTCCGGCCACTTTCATGAAGTAGGGAAGCACCCACTATGCGAACCAGAACAGTGTAGTACAATACAAGGCCGTCAACCACCACTACAGTCACCAGAGTCATGACCGAGAGCACAGAGAGGCTGCTTAGCAATGGCTAGGCAGGTGGTGTCTGTCGCCCAGGTTGACTCCATTCCTTGATCTTGCTTGCATGTGCTTGGGCGGGGGGGCTTAGTCCGTCCCTGCGTCCCGCGTTCTACACCACCACAGCGCGTCCCCTCCCCCCTCTCTCTCTCCTCTCCTACGCTCATCCCCTTCCTCTACTCTAGGAATCCTCTGCTCTACGTAGCGGCGCCCGCGTTCCATATCCCTACAGCGCATGCGCTTTCTCTTCCCCTCACTCCTACGCTCACCCCCCATTCTCTGCTCTAGGAATCCTCTACGCCACAGAGCGGCGCCCGGGTCCGACAGCGCATGCGCGTCCTCTCCCTCTCTCTCCGTACGCTCACCCCCTTTCTCTAGTCTAGGAATGCTCTACTCTACGGAGCGGCGCCCGCTTACGACATCCCCACAGAGCACGCGCATCCTCTATCCTTCGCTCACCCCCCTTTCTCTACTCTGGGAATCCTTTACTCTACGGAGCACGCGTCCCGCATCCCCACAGCGCATGCGCGTCCTCTCCGCCTCTCTCCTACGCTCACCCCCCTTCCTCTCCTCTAGGAATCCTCTACTCTACGGAGCGGTTGCCGCGTCCCACATTCCCAGAGCGCATGCGCGTCCGCTCTCTCTCCTCTCCTACGGTTCCCCCCCCGTTCTCTCCTCGGGAATCCTCTACAGAGCGGCGCGCACGACAGATGGTCCGACAGCTGCATACTCCGCTGGGAGCACCACGGTAGTTCTGCGGTATGGAAATGACGGAGCCTGCCTCATTCTCTCTCCTGTGCAGCGCCCGGCCGCTGCCGCGAAACGAGAGCGGCGACGTTTCTCCCGCTCAAGCTAACCATCTCCCCGCAGCTTCGCATCCCCACATGGTCCCCTTTAGCGGGAGATGGGGAAGTTTCCTTTTTGTATGGATGGATGCCATGAGCGGGGCCGACGCTTGGTCTAAGGTCGCCATCTCGCGGTGTGTTAAGGCGCTGACAAAATTTCACTTCTCCTATTGAAAGCACGAGGAATGGGAGATGCGCTATGCGTAGAAACGACGCGTTGCGGGAACTAATCTCGTAGGACACAGTGATGGTGAATCACTTCAATTTACCGATCCAGAGAGCGACACAACCCCGTCGACCAAGAGCACTCTGAGAAGAAAGTGTAAGTATATTGTACTAGAATATAGGGTAGTGTGTTCAGGCGCGCCCGCTCGCCATGCATGGCGTGAAACGGCGCGCGTGGACGAAAACCCCTTCCGTGAGACGGAGCTCCTGCAGCATGGGCTGCAGGTGCAGTCAGTGTAACAGTGCATTCTCGGCTGCTCTACCGTGACTGTTGAGTGTTTTCGCGTGCGATTAACGATATGTTTCCTTTCGATTTACTTCTGATGCAATTTGAGGATCATGATACCTGACCAGACGAACTTTCGTCGAACTCTTGACTACTTCTGATGCAATTATTTCTGCTGGTCATTCGAGTGTGAAGCAATGCCGAGATAACGACAACGGCACTGTTTTGCACCTGGCTGCAAAGCAGTGCTTTATGAAAATTTAGTTCACAGAACCTTGCCACAAAGTTGGGCTTCTCAACGCGTCTGGCACTTCATTTCATGCAGTAAAAAATCTAGAGGGCATATTTATTTACCTTTTCAGCAAGGAAGAGGTCCGCAGCAACAGCGGTGTTGACGTGATGTTGCTTGTAAGAAAACACTTTGACTGTATCCTGGGTTGCAGCCAGCATGTAGACCTACTCACGGCAGCAGTGGCAGTTTTTATTTTTTAGATGTGAAGCATCTTATGGCGAAGCTTAATCCGGCGGTGGGGGGTGGTGGTGGTGGTGTGCCGCGTGGCCTCCCTTACTGCGCATGCACGAAACCCTTAAAGAAAATAAAAATAAAAATCCTCCTCTCCCCCTCTCTCTCCTCTAGGCATCCCTCCCCACGGCAACCACACCCTCACTGCGCATGCGCCTCCGCTCCTCTCTCCCCTCCTACGCTCCCCCCTCTCTCCTCTAGGCATCCCTGCCCGCGGTGTCCACACTCCCACTGCGCATGCGCGTCCCCCCTCTCTCTCCTCTCCTACGCTCACCCTTCTCTCCTTTAGGCATCCCTGCCCGGGGCGTCCACACTCCCACTGAGCATGCGCGTCCCCCCCCTCTCTCTCCTCTCCTACCCTCCCCCCCTCTCTCGCCTCGCGACGCCGACGCAGGCAGCGTCTACTAGCGAGTTTCTTGGTTGCAAAAAACCGACTGCTCGCGCTGCACAACCGTTCACTGGCCACCCCGTATATATGGCAGTGGATCTTGACCTGCAAGGTGGTGCCGGTGGGAGATTTCTCCTGTGCGTTGTTGAACAATAAAAATTTGCAGCGTGCGCGTTAACTAAAAGCGGACTGCGGGTCTCTGTATCCAGTCGGAGTCTTCTGTCTCTCATTGCCCATTAGCAGCGATTGGCATGTTCCAGTAGGAAACACCGCTCCATCATTGCGTGCTTTGCGCCTCCCCAGTTTTCCCTCCTGCGCAACGCTGCGATCAGCGCCAGCGTCAACGCCGCCGCCAGTGTAAGTGTTAGTGCCCGCTGCTTCACATCTGCACATGGTTGCCTTTAGCGGGAGATGGTGTAATTTTTAACACACTACCCCATATTCTAGTACACTATAGTGTAAGATATAAAAGGCGCGTTTGTAAAGCCTCCAGCGTCTGCGGTCCTGGCACAGTGGAGAGCGTGCCTGGCATCTATTCTTGCAGAGTGAGCTGTCGTGCGTGCGACACCGGTTGACGGAACTTTTTTTAAATGCGAAGCATTTCTTAGCGAACTTCGGCGACTTTGAGCGTATCTATCTATCTAGCTCTCTATCTAGCCGCCTACGACTTTGTGCTCTCCTGGCCGTATCGTTAATGGGATTTATACCAAACTTGGTATGGCACAACATTGAAGTAGAGCACCGAGTCGGGCTCTACTTCAAGTCGGGCTCTACTTCGAGTCGGGTTTAAATTCATTATGAGGACTGAAACTGCGCTAAAAACACAAAGACAAAGACAAGGAAAACACTGCGCGTGTCCTGTTTTCCTCGTCTTTGTCGTTGTGTTTTTAGCGCAGTTTTAGTCATCATTCTGGCATAACATGACTGTATGACGAACATAAATGTCTGGTCATATCATGAAAATCATGACTAACTTGTCATGAAAAGTATGATTTACATGCCACGCTCATGGCGCGCTCGCGGCCGTTTCGTTAGCTTGATATACACCAAATTTGGGACTGAGTGACGTGACTGTATGACGAACAGAAATGACAAGTGGTAATATGGAAATCATGACATGTCATGTGCGACATGACTTGCATGCCACGCTCATGGCACGCTCGCGGCCGTTTCGTTAGCTTGATATACACCAAATTTGGCATTGAGTGACAACATAAGTGGCAGGTGGTAACATGAAAATCTTGGCATGTATGTCATCTACAACGCCATTTACATGCCACGCTCATGGTGCGCTTGTCTCGAGTTCGCTAGCTTGATATACACCAAAATTGGTATTGCGCGACGTGACTGTATGACGGACATAAATGACAGGTCCTAACATGTAAAACATGACATGCAAATTATGTAAAACATTATTTGCTCCTTCATGGCTGCTTCGCATTACATCAATTTCCACAGTGCGTCGGATCTGCCGGCTTCTTTTATCTTTGCCATCGTGCACATTATTTGGGCGCCATTTACGTGACGAAAATGCCTTACTGAAGTCTTCGGTGCACCCGGGCATAACACAATCTCGTGTTTAGAAAAAGGCAAGAAAAGTCAGCAACCAAGTAGGAAAGGGCCGTTGTCACTGGTGAATACCTTGTGTTTGTTGACAATCTCCACAAAAGCTTCGGCGGGTAGTCCACTTTTTGATGGCACCACACTTGCGCCCGAACACAGTGCAGATGCGGCAAGATCGAAGCCAGCAGCATGGGTCACGGGGTTCCATCCAAGGTACACATCTTTATCGTAGAACACTTCCGCCATTCTAATAAAACAAACAGCGGAAATACGAATGAAGCAAACATCGCAACAGATCTAACGAAAGAAACTCATATTTATTAATGCACACTGCAGCAATGTCCAATATATAAGTCGCTGCTTTACTTACATTTGGCTCTTTTCGCTCGCATCAATTTGGGCCACTGACAATTTTGTACAAACACTCACCTGCTGATCGCTCACCTGCTGATGGCACGGTCAGCAGGTGAGCGATGTAACACACACTGCAAAAACGGTCCTTCAGGCACACGGCCAAAACCTACGTAAAGCTCTCGGACGCCTGTCATTTCGTAGAAAGAAGGAGGAAACGTACGTGGATACCAACGGACATATTATGGCTAGAGAAATTCCTCCAGCGCGTCCCCATACCATGATATATGTTTTAGCAGAAGGCATACAAGAGGACGCATTAATAGGACACTGGTGCTAGTTTGTCAGTTATTCACCCTGGTTTGTCTGCGCGTCTCCGGAAGCTTACTACACCCTACGATGGACTTACGTTGCTCGCTGCTCAAGAGGACGCCATGCGACCTTCCGCCATGTGCACTGTTCGTGTCTAGATTGATGGACTTCTGCATTATCTACAATTCGCAGTGCTTAGTTCGTGTGCCCAGCAGCTCATATCGAGATGGAATTTTTTTTCAACGGCGTCCGCTTCCATCTGCTGCCGGCAACTTGTTCTCCACATGAGCAATACCGCCTATTCACTTCACACAGATGACGCACCGCTTTGTTTTTTTTGCCGCAGAAGGCACTGAGCTACCTCCGCGTAGTCAGCGAATTGTTGCAATCACGTCTGATGTCATTGACCATGGCGATGTGCTCGTACAACCATCTGCACGCTGCCTCACCAGAGGGGATATCGTTCGAATCAGGGCTGGTTCGTTCCGACGATGGCTTCGCATTCGTTTGCGCAACAAATCCGACGTCCGAAAAAATTCTGGTTCCGAAGGGCATAAGGTTGGCGTGCGTCACTACATCGGAGCCTCTCTCTGCGGTTACTCTTCAAGAGGCTTCCCCTGAAGATCCCTCTGTCGGACGTTCCGCACCCATCTCCGCCCTTAAAGCTACTATCAGCTCCGACCTTACCCCTTACCCCATTCTAAGGCAAGATGACCGCGCTTCAAAATATAAACCACTTCTTTCACCATATGCTTCCCTCCTTATTTCATACTTATCCTTTCGACAGTTACTCAAAGCTGTTCTTTTTTAATATTTTCTGTCCATCAAATATTCTCCATCTCTGTGACATTGTACCGAATGCCTATCGTGCACAAAGTTTGATGCCTGCTCTCAGCTGCGCAAAGTTTTGTCCTGGAAGCTATCACTTGAATTGATGTATCATGGGGTTTAATAGCATGATCTTCTTAAACAGCACAGGAGTTGGTGGGACAACCACATTGTATACTTAAAAGAGAATGACCAATTCATACCTTCTGTTTATAAAGTTAACCTTTTCCAATTTCCTTATTTATTGTGCTTTGTATACTGCTGGCCTCATGCATGTATAAAATGAAATCAGCCCACACAAGACAAGGCAAATTGTAGACCACTGCGAAGACCTGCATGTAGCAGTGGATGTATAAAAGGCTGATGAAGACAATCATTAAAGCATAAACGTAAAGGGTGAGATTAAATTGAGAAGGAAGGCTTGTTGTCCATAGCTTTTGAATATCCATCAGAACGCTACATGACAGTTGTACATCTTATTGCGGCCGAAGTATAGCTGAAGGTGCGGGCTTGAATGTGTGTCAAACCATTGGACAAAGCGTGTTGTTGGAGCCAATGTTTCAACAAGATTTGACTAAGTTGTGGCAGCAACCTTGATGCGGTTTGCTGCCCCTGTAAAGAGAAGTCCTCTTGTCGAATCACTTGCTCTAACATCATGGACCTAGTATTATAAAAGGGTTGAATAGCCAGTCCCCTGCTGAATAGCTAGTGCCCTGCAGCTTAAGTTTTGCACCCACTATCATTGCAATAGTAGCACTTGGTAGAGCTGAGGCTCCGTAGAGATGTATAGCTGATGAAAAAAAATCGTTGAACAAATGTTAGAGCTAGTGATTCGACAAGAAGACTTCTCTTTACTGAGGCAGCAAACTGCATCAAGGTTGCTGCCACAACTTAGACATATCGTCTTGTTGAAGCATTGGCTCCAACAACATGCTTTGTTTAATGGTCTGACACTCATCCAAGCCCCCCATCTTCAGCTTAACTTATGCCGTACTAAAATGTACCACTGTCATGTAGTGTTTGATGGATTTTCAAAAGCTATCGACAGCAAGCCTTGCTTCTCGAATTATTGCCCACACTTTACGTTGATGCTTTAATTATTGTCTTCATCAGCCTATTATACGTCAACTGCAGCATGCAGACCTTCGAAATGGTCTATAATTTGCCATGTCTTGTGTGAGCTGGTTCCATTTTATACATGAAAAATTCTTCATTTATTCGCCCCACATAACACTCAGCCTTCTCGGCTGCATTAAGTAGTTACAAAAAAAACGAAACTGTGAAGACTTTTGCTGCAACATCATGCGAATAAATGAACATAATTGGTTATACATGTACATAAATTGTTTTGAAGTTAGAATATAGTGTGTTTAACGCCGAGTTCATGTGCACTGTAGCAATAAGTCTTCGTGAGATCATACTGCTTGTTCTGCATATGCTCAGATCTTGTCCGAAAACTCCTGTAAAGAGCCGTCGCTGCTTTTTTTATTCATGAGATAGTGGTGTGAAATGAGGCCATGTACACATGCACCATGGTAGTGTTTAAATGGGTATAAATTCTGAACATTGTTGTTGCTACGATAGCGTTCTTTTTTTACTTCCTTTTCAAACATACAGAAAGAAGCGAAGTGGAGCTGTCTATGGGCCGTGCACATAGTTTCATAAGCGGGCTGCACCACTTTTGACAATTATGTTCCTGAATACATGTGCCAAAGTTGTGTTGAAAGGAAGCGTGTAGTAGTGTACTTCATTATTTATTTGGAATGCAGCAGCAAGTATGGCTCACACATGTGCACGTCACACAGCACAGTGCATATACACATGACATACTACCCCCCACATCAACACGCGATTTGCAGCTTGATTGTGAATTGTTTACTCCGACTTCGCACAACACTTTTTAACAACTTTGTAAAATTGAACTCCGCTAGAGACGAGACACCAGAAATGAAAGGGGACAGGACGATCGCAGACTAACAACTCGTTTATTGAAATCACATACACTACCCTTATGAAACAATGCGCGTGGGCAGTGACAGTCATGACCAAGGTGACAGAACTGCACCACCCCCAAAACTCCTATCTACAAAATGAAATCACGCTCTTTCCTGGAAAGATACACAGATGTGTCACTGACGCACTTATCAGGCCCGTGTCGTGCTATCCAAGAGGTCTCCAAGGTTTCCCTTGCCCTTTGGCTCTTAGCTCGCCCTAGCACCTTGGTGCTACTAAAGATGGGCTTGCATTCCTGCGCGCATGCAGGAATGCAAGCCCATCAATGCAATTATTTCACCCGTATTTGGAAAAGTTTTTGCATCTACAGTTTGGTTCGACAAAAACAAATCTGTTTGCAAAACAGTGATGCCAACCATAGTCAACCATTTTATCCCTAGATTGACCCTCGAAAATACCCTAGATTGCAACAAAAATCCCTAGATTGAATTAAAATGTAGTTTTTCAGGCTAATTCACATTTAACAGAGGATAAAGGTAGTTCGCTGTCTGCCTCAATTTTTGCGAATCTTATTGAGGTAAAAAAAGGTATTGCGATACCGCAACAATATTAACAGCCACTGAAAGTATTTTTTCTGCATTTTCAGCGGAGTAATTGCACTAAGACACTTCCAGATGGCGCGATTTGCTTCAGAGACCCGCTTTTTCCTTTCGTTCAGTTTTCCTACCCTTTTCTTTTGGTGCGCCCCTTCAGCCTGACGTTTTTTTTTATTATTTTTTAATTTTTTTTCTTTTCTCCTATATGTGTGCTAGGGTGTCATTAGACCCGTCCGTTAAAAAGGGAACATCAGCAAATCATCATCATCATCACAGACAGATTTGTCATGTTCACTATGCCTGCTCATTGAAGGCATAGATGTAATCGTTCGAATCTAGTGCAAGTCTTGTAGTGCCTTTCTAGTGCTTGAGCCTTGGAGGTTCGCGGCGGTCGATTTCTAATTTACACATTTGCTATCAGCGTTGCATGATTGGCGGTTGCTGTACGGGTGTCCTTTTTTACTGGTTGATAGTCATTCTGTGTGCTTTCGATCAGATTCACATTTGGCGCAATATTTTTGTGACTGTTTGCGCTCTTATGAAAACAGTGCGAAACAAAGACCGAAAGCACACGAGCCTGCAGTTCTTTCCGTCACGACGATTTCCTAATAGTGGGTCCGTACCAATTACCTCACCTTTTAGTCCTACTTTAGTCCCTTTCTATCAAATTCATAAACCCCCCGCCTTTGCCTGCAACATCTACGAGGCAATCGCACTTTCGGCAGTGCATTACGCCCTGCCACTGTGCAGTGTACGTGAGGTGCAGCGGCGAGCGCTGGAACGGGATTACCTGCGAGTGATCCGCATGTGCCACGGAACTTCCCTGCAGCTTCCCGAGTGGCAGAAACACTTGCGGAAGCTCGCGCATGGCCTGTGTCATTAACATCTGACATGCGCACCCTCTGCCACATGGAGCGCCTCCACCGGGCCCCGGATGCCGGCCCCCTACTCACCAGACTGCGTGCAGTTCGCGGGCCAACTCGCGGGTCGGCCGAATCCTTGATTTCTACGACAGTTTGGTGGTTGACGAAACGACGCCCCCCTGCTCACTGGCCCGCCCCGCATTGCCGCGAGCCCCTGCGAGTCTCCCTCGAGCTTCCCGGGGTCCGCTCAAGGCGCGTCACCCCTCGCTGTGCCATCGCTCAAGAAGCCGCAGCGCGGATGCACGAGGACCTCACCGGCAGGACTCACGTCTTCACCGACGGCTCTGTACTACAGGACCACTCTGCTGCAGCAGCCTGTGTCGCCCCCGAGCTCGCCACTAACCTCCAGAGACGCCTGAGCTACCGCGCCTCCTCTACGACTGCCGAGCTGGTAAGTCTGCAGCTAGCTGCCGATCTCCTTCGCGAGTGGCCGGCTGTCACTTGCGCGGCCATCTTCTGCGACTCCAGGGCAGCCCTGCGCCAACTCGCGAGGGAGGACCTGCGGCCCTCCGCTCGCCCAGCGCGTTGCCCAGAGCCTCCTGGCACTTCGTGGGAGGGGTTGCGACGTGGTCCTGCAGTGGCTACCATCCCACGTCGGCATCGCGGCCAACGAGGCGGCGGACGAGCTCGCGAAGCGAGCTCACTCCAGCGCGACTCCGCTTACGGGCTACGCAAGATCCTTCGACTCGGCGCGCATTACCTTTCGCTGTGAGTTGATGCGAGACCATCCCGACCCGCGGATCGCCGCTGGACACGCCCCACCGCCCTTTCCTGCAACTGGCTTCTCCCGCCGCGATCGCGCGCTCCTCCTCACCCTGAGAACCGTTCGGCGTGGCCAGCAGAACGTAAGCATCGTCTCCGCGGCGCGGCTGCACCGAACTGTGTGGACTGCGGCGCGGTAGAAACAATTTCACATCTCCTCTGTGAGTGTCCAGCCCTTGTCGGCGCTCGGAAGCGGCTCACAACTGAGTACCGCCGCCACGGTCTGCCCTGTGTGTCCCTACAGGGCTTCCTGTTCCCCTCCGTCTACGAGGATTGCCGCCGCGCCGCTCTAGCGGCCCTGATCTCCTTCCTACAAGACGCGAACGTGATCGAGCGGCTTTTCTAAGCCGCTCGACCCGGTAAACCAGGCGCTTCTTTCTCCTTCCATCCTCTTCTCTCTTCCTATCTCCTTCATTCCCCACCCCCCCACGAGTGTTTTGGTTGAGGTGTCCTTTTAGAGAGACAGTTATCGAGCACTCTTCCCCCATTTTACCTCAATTTCCTCTTTCTTCCCTCTTAAGAATCACTCACAAAATCTGCTAGACCAGAACTTATTAGACGTGGAGACGTTGCATGTTGAAGGCACGCGGCAAGAGTGGATATGGCGGGTTTTCGTGTGCGTTACAAGACAAATGTATCTTTGTTTCACAGTGAAGCAATCACACAGGGCGCGTATGATGATACGCCCCTGAGTGCTAAACACTTACGACGACAAGGTTTCGTTCCATCCCAGTAATATGCATATTAATTTCGCTTTCACTCGTCCCAGCAGAACACCAAAATCTCTTTTCAGTGAAAACCAGCCAATAGCGAAAATTATCGCTCTTTATGGCCTTTCTTGTGGAAAGAGCGTAATTACTCGGTAACATCTGTCATTAGGCTGCGCAATGTAGCATTTCCAGTGCCGTTGAAAAATCCCTAGATTCAACAAAAAGACGCCAAATCCCTGAAAGAGGTAGAAAATCCCTAGATCTTGGGATAAATCCCTAGGGTTGGCATCACTGTTGCAAAATGATGAAAGGAGTGTCATGTGAACTTAGCTAGGGTAGATTGGTGGCCTTGTTGGTGTAACATGTTCATAAAGTTAAGCGCCGCACTGAAATGACGAGGACGGGACAGGCAGAACACGCACAAGCCTGTCCCGTCCTCGTCATTTCAGTGTCACGCTTAACTTTATGAAGATGTCATGTGCTCATTGTGCCTGTGTTTGCTGCATACTCATTTCTTGTGTTTTTTATGTAGTTTTGTGGACTGGACCCCCCTGTTCTATTTGTTTTTGTGTACATGACAAACAGGTGCTTTAGTGAGCTAGCCATGAGCGACTGCATTCGTTCTACAAATTGATTCCACCTGTGCAAGACATATCTCATTGTACGTCTTAATCATTCTACAAACCCTGTTTTCATTTGCAAATGAAGGTACCATGCACAAAAAGCCGGCAGATCCCACGCACTGGGGGGAATCGATGTAATGCGAAGCAGCCAGGAAGGAGCAAATCCTGCTTTACATAATTTGCATGTCATGTTTGACATGTTAGGACCTGTCATTTATGTTCGTCATACAGTTACGTCGCGCAATACCAATTTTGGTGTATATCAAGCTAGCGAACTGGACGCAAGCGCACCATGAGCTTGGCATGTAAATGGGGTTGTATATGACACGCATGCAAAGATTTTCATGTTACCACCTGCCACTTATGTTCGTTATACAGTCATGTCACTCAATACCAAATTTGGTGTATATCAAGCTAACGAAACTGCCGCGAGCGCGCCATGAGCGTGGAATGCAAGTCATGTCGCTCATGACATGTCATGATTTCCATATTACCACTTGTCATTTTTGTTCGTCATACAGTCACGACACTCAATACCAAGTTTGGTGTATATCAAGCTAACGAAAACTGCTTTATAAATAGACCCTAATGTTCGGGAAATGTGAATGGTGGTTGCAGTGCTGGCTATCCAATTTTATAAAGATTACATATGTGCTCCTGTGATACAGCCGTCCCGTCGGGTTAACGTCAATTGTAGTTAAGCGCCATCCACTGAAATTGATTTATGTAGCAGTGTCCAGGGCTACCGTCCTCGCGAGCTTAAGCGCTACATATAAGCTTACCACTTCTCGGGTGTCGCTAATACCCATGTTGCTGTTAGGCATCGTTACGCAACTGTGAATATCTGGTTATATAAAACATATGTGGCTGTTCAACATATGTCTGTGCGTAAAGCATTTGTATATATCTTTAGCGTCATTTCGAAACATTTCTCTCAATAAAAAATTACAACACAGTCACCTTCGCTCCGCATGTTTCGCATAGCATCGATTCCCAAGTTATGTGGGATCTGCCAATTTTTTTTTTTGCTGGAACTTACGTCGCCGCTAGCGATAACGCTGGAATAGTCGTGTTTAAAGCAAAAGCTTTTTAAGCGCGCATAAAACAAGGACAGAACTAAGAATATGACAGGACAGCGCTTTTAAATGTTATTCTGCTCAATAAAAAATTCAGTTGTGAGTTAAGCGCTGTCCCGTCAACTTCTTAGTTCCTCTGTGCGCGTTTTATGTGCGCTTAAGGTATGAGGCCAAGTGGAAAAAGCGACTTTTCTTCCAAAATTTCCTGTTTGGTTTTTCATCATGTTAAACGCGCAATTTATTGCGCATCATTTTGCTGCAAAATGATTCTGTCAACGCGGATTTTATCAAAAGATACAAGCAAAAATCTGAGACCACCCATCACCTACGAAAGCGAAAGTGCCAGTTTTGTGTAAATCATAAGATTAACTTTATATGTAGTATTTTGTTGGTTATTTAGGAATCATATCAAGTGCGAACATGTAATAATGCTCTAAAAGCGTTGTCAACACATCATTTTTGTTGGTAAAAGTCATAAACTTCTCACGACGTGTACGCGTAACGTGGTACATGTGTTGATCACACTCAAGGACACGTACGTGAGCCTGTAAACCATCAAATTTGCTTTGTTTGACGCTGTGTGTCATTTTAATTGTTGAAACAAAAGCACATTTCATTTTTTAAGCAAATTCGGAGTGATCCAGGTCCCTTACACTGCACAAAATTGCCTCACAAATGATCAGCACCGCAGCGCGAGAGCGTCTCCCGTCATGGCACTGATGCTGCAATACAAGCTACAAAAAAAATTGAGAGTTGCCCGCTCGAGCAAAGGCACACAATAGTAAGGTCCACGAATGGAACTGGCTACAAGTATTGAGAATTTTAGCACTCTTGATCACCTTGTGTAAGCGCTGCACCTGTTTCAAATCTTTTTCGTTGATTTTCTCAGAACTTATATTTCTGGTATTTTTCCGTACGCGAACAGTCATAACTCTTTTTTTAGTAAACATTTCTCATTAAAACTTGGCACACTCCCTTATCACTCTAGTAGATGTGCAATGAACCTCAATAAACAAAATCTTACCACAAGATTTATTGTGGCTGCCTGTTATACGAAGGTGCTCCTAGTGCAAGTGCATACTTTTTTGGTTATTTTATCACTATGTTTTTAATATTCATCAGATCTCATTTAATATTCATCAGATCTCATTTTAATATTCATCAGATCTCATGACCGGTATTTGAGTTAGGAGTGTTGGCGTAAGGCCCACTTTTAATGAATTTTTAATTATCAAAAATGAGCAAAAAATAGGACTTGCTTTAAAATGCTCACATGTGCCTAAAACGATGTGTTTTATATTGTAGGCTAATAACCTTTAGTCATTATCACTTTTTAAAAATTTTTTTCTGACACTTGGCCTCATACCTTAAAAAGCTTTTGCTTTGAACATGAATGTTCACCAACTAGCCCATCTCGCCGTCTTGTTGGAATATTCGATGGCGCATGTATAAATGCCGACGCTCTTCATCGCTTGTCAGTTTTTCTACAACCGACGCTCTGTGCGCCGATAACAGTGTACAGCGTGCATTGCTTGCTGTAAGTGAGTTCCGTGTCACGGCCCCGGTAATTTCTCAACATAACCACTTAACATACTTTACAGCCCAACGCTCTGTTTTTCTAATCCTTCAAGCTGTTGTATAGATTCGCGTGGTTCGATACTGCTCTTCGAGCGCAGTGGCAAAATATTCACTCACTCGTTCATTTCCAGGGACGATATGTAGGCGTTCATGCTGACCTCTACGCCCTTGGGAAGACCCGATGTTCCGGATGTGTAAGTGCAGACAAGCACGTGTGAGCGGGTGTCGCTGATCGGTGGTTCCACGAAGGCCCCGTGCTCGTACTTCTCGAAGTCGTCGATGCACTGAAAACCTTCGATCCGGTCGACGCAGAACATGACCTGCAGGGAACACTCCTTAGATACTCGCACCAGCCGAGATACACGAAGTTATTGCTCAGATTTGAATGTTACAAGCATTTGTATGCCTACACAGAAGAATTCCATTCGCCACATGAGACGCCACGGCAAAAAGAAAGCATTAATACCGCTCTTGGTAGACTTACGGGTTCACAGCTAGGCTACATAAGTGTGTGGTTTTAGACGCGCGCTGCCTCTTTATTTTATATTTGTTTATTCATTTATTTCACCTGGAATGCCTATACGCAATGTTATATGCATGAGCGGCAGTGTGGAAACCAATTTTTGGAAAATATCTTACGTCCATGGTGTAAATTACCCTACTTCACCCCACACATTATTTTTTTCTTATTGCCCTAGATTGGCAATAAAAAAATAATGGCGCTGAAGTGGGTTGCGACTACAGTGGTTAGAAAATTACTTTCGTAGAAAGACTAACGGTTATAAAAGGCAGCTGATGGGCCGAAAAAAGTGTTGCGGAACTTGTAAGGGAAGAGCACTGACTCACAGTTAAAAGAAGAGCTAGGAGGCTCACCAATAAATATACGGCTGGCAGTGTAAGCGATATGGCAACAAAGATCGTTAAGCGAAAAGTCAGAGAGGCGGAGAGGATTTACTGGATAGCAGCAACGGACAAAAACCAGCTCTGAGTAATTCCCGAAAGGGCAAAGATGAAATAAGCAAGGATACATTTTATGATAATTCAAAGGGACGCGCTTTGTTGTTCGAAGCGAGATCGGGTTGCCTCAGAATGCCGAGTTAGTATAAAGCGACATTCAGTAAAGCAGGAGAATGCCTATATGTGCGGAAGCAAAGAAAATGATGCAGCATGTTTTATTGATTGTGGAGATTGTCACGAGCAAGAGCCCTGCAGAAGAAGAAAGAAGACGAAGAGGTTCAGGCAACGTTCGAAACGGCGCGAGCACACGCACCATAAGGTGAAGCATGAGGCGCGTGACCCGAGCCGTGATCGGGTCGCAAGCACGGACGAGGGGGGCATTGTCGACGTAGATCTGAAAGGAGGTCATCTCGCCAGCAAGCGCACTGGCGACGGGAGCGGCAGGACTGTGAGTCTGCAAGCTGTGACGTCGGCGTCCCGAGAGGTGGACGGAGACCTCGACTTGGGCTGGAGTGAGGCTGCTCGGCGATGCAGCAACCACGCACAGCGACCACCGACGTTCATGGCGCAAGCCCCCCTTCGAAGCAAGTCGCCGAAGACAGTCCTCGGTGGGTCACGTGAGCTTGCAGCACCGGGTATCGCCCGCCGCCATTAGGCCTAACCCCGGAGGCCTCCGCCACGTCAGCAACGACAGCACGCGAGGACTACGTAGGACCACGTCGACAGTGGTAGGGACGGTGACGTTCGCCAAGAACGTCGAAAACCCCAACGGAGACTCAACGCGACCGATCCCAGCCTTTAACTAGGACGGTTTAGTTTGCAGTGTGGTTTGCGTGTTGGCTTTGTGTGGTTTAGATTGGATTGTTGTTTTTCGCGCGGCGCCGCACACATGGCCGCACTTGCGTTACGACTGTGGACCACGGCGCAGCACGGATTGCGGACGGCGGACATCGTGAGGACCTAAGGATCTTCAGTCCTAAAAGAAAGCTTCTCGACGCAACGCACCAATGGGAGACGACAGAAAAGAGAAAAAAAAACATTTATGGGAAAAAACAGCAGTGCTAATAGAGATATGTGTGACTTCTTATCTTCGCTCCCTGCCCTATTCGCCTGCTGTGCGACCGATGGTGGCGCTGCGAACCGTGCCTGAGTGACGTCGGAGCGGGGATTCGCGCGCTTTCGTCTGCTACGTAGGCCCGCCGCCGTGTAGAAACCTCCGTCGTGGTAAAACTCAACAACAGAGCAATTCAGTTGGTTTTCTTGTATATGGTGGCTACCGACGCTGTTCGAACAACCGTGGGTATCTGTTTTTGACGTTCATTTTAGAAGCACAGTGCTTTGTTTCTTACAGCTGCGGCCGCTTGTCTCCGCGGCGAATGCTGCGCTACGATGAAGTGCTGCTCTGCGCCTCAGTGTACTTCGTCCGGCCGTAAAAAGGGCGTTAGCTTTCGCAACTATCCTAAGGACCCGAAGCTGAAGAAGAAAAGATATTCAAGCTCAGAATGGGTAAGCGCCCCACGCTTCATCGACCGTGTGCAGTAAGCACTTTACTGACAGTGACTGCCGCTATACCCGCCGTACGCGCCACTCTTCGGCAGGCTTGTAACCGTGTTTGAGTGCCTCGCCAGTACTTCAGCCATTTATGGCACGCCAGCTATATGCATAGGCGACTTACACCAGGTGCGGTGCCGTCCCAAAACCTGCCGCGAAGGCCCCAAGGCTCTGAGCCGACGACGCGGCCTCGGAATCGCCTCGCTGGTAAGCGCGCCTCGTGAGCGCAGCTGAGCGGCGCAGGATATCTGAGACTACGGCTTTATTTGGTTGGTGTAAGTACATACGTAGTTTACTCATAAAGGCAAGCGCGCGCCTAGCGGACTGCTTATCATAAATCCATAAGCGAAACCTGCTGCCGCGGTTAAGTGCACATTCTCTAAAGGTTTTCACCTGAGGCAGTGCAGAGACTTTTTCGAAAGGGGAGCTCTTTAAGCTTTTCGTTATGCCACATGCGTGAACAGAGGCTCGACCGAGCTTGCCTTTGCAACGTTAATCTGTGTGAGCCTTTGCGTGTTATATATAATCAGCGATAACTTTTAGTTATATTCTGATACCCAAGCGACGGCCCTTGTGCGGTGTTAATGTGAACTGCTTCCTGATATTCTTCTCACTGAATCAGCATTACTAGGACAAACTGCAGTCATTTGCATCGGCTGGGGGCGGGGGGTGCAACAAAGCGGCTCTTGCCCCTCCCCCCAGCCACACCAGCACATGCCCCTCAAGCGCCCCCCTTACTGCGATACAACACGGGCTTGCGCCCTTAAGACAAAGCAATGCCGACGCCCAGGACTGCGATCCAAGCACGAATATCTCAAATTTGGTAATTTGATGCTGCTTTGCATTTCTAGTAAATGCTATGAATGATCGATTGACTGCCAAAGCAGTAATTTAAACACCTTCCCTACAGTAATTATCTCATGTGTTGTTTGCGAATGCTAGAGTGGCAGAATTAATAAGCGATTGTCACACATTTTCTAATGTCCACTGTCACTAGCTCTTTGCCTCAGTGTACTTCGTCCGCCCGTGAAGCACGCCCTCTTCACGGGCGGACGAAGTACAATGAGGCAAAGAGCAGTACTTCACCTTTGCGCAGCGATCGCCGCAGAGAAAAAAATATATTCGTTTGTAACACACTGTATCCAGAGAAATTGAATGATCATTATTCGTCACGGACTCGATCGCCACGGAGACGTTGTGCGGCGGGTTCGCAAGTCCACTTGTTTGCAGGAACCAGAGCCTCGACGGTCATGCGACGGGCTCGACCACGCATTCAACAACGTGGCCGGCGTCGCACACCGCCTCGCCCAAGATGAGACAGCGCGACATTTACATACTTGTAGATGCTGGAGAAAGGCACGCTGACTGAAATATCGAAACAGCCGAACGTACGGCGGGAACTGCATCGTTTGGTGGGAACTACAGATGACGAGCGAAAACACTCACACATAGTTTCACTTTCTTGCCAGCAATGGGGTCGGTGGCGTCGGGGTGCTCGTCGGCCATCCGGGAAATTTGTCGGCCCTGTCGATTGTGCCGCGACTATAACAAGTTCATAATTGCACTCGAAGGCATTTGTTGCAGGCATTATTTTACCATCGTGAGGCTGTTCGTTCGGCAAAGTTCCACCTGAAGCAGACGATCCGCGTACAGGAGCCGCGGCGGCTGCAGCGCGGTTGAGAGCGGAGTCCCCGCTCCGACGTCACACGCGGGAGAGGGTGCCACTCCAAGATCTCGAGACGAATTCTGGTGACATGGGAATTAATATAGTTCTAGTTTATTCAAGAACAATTAATTTTTCTTAGCTCTTTAGGAATGTCACCCTTGGAGATATCGCGTTGATCGTCTACATTTTTCATCGATCGATCATCAGCGAAAAGCTCAAATTACCTTACGCCTGAAAAGAAAATCGCATTACCGCCCTACTACCCCGAAAAATTCCAGAATTACCCTACAGGTAGGGTAATTACCCTACGGTTGTCAACCCTGATGAGTAGTGGCCACAAGCACAGTTTTCATTGGGTATGTGGAAAAGCGTGAGTTGATGACCGACTTTAATTGTAGGTTATCTGTTATGAACACCATGCGGACAGAAAGACTACGGTGACAGGTACTACCATAGGTCGGCAAACTCACTCATGAGTCGACTCACTCAGACTCACTCAGACTCAGATTGAGGCGTGAGTGTGACTCTGAGTGAGTCCGGCTGAATTATAATTAGGTGAGTCTGAGTCCGAGTGAGTCCGGCTGAGTTATATTTAGGTGAGTCTGAGTCCGAGTGAGTCCGCTTGAGGAAAATTTTGGTGAGTCTGAGTCCGAGTGAGTCAGGTTGACGAAAATATTCATGAGTCTGAGGCCGAGTGAGTCCGTTTGAGGAAAAGTTTAGTGAGTCTGAGTCCGAGTGAGTCTGGATGACGAAAACACCGGTGAGTCTGAGTACGAGTGAGTTTGGTTGGAGAGAATTTTCGTGAGTCTGAGTCCGAGTGAGTCTGCTTCAGCAAAATTTTGGTGAGTCTGAGTCCGAATGAGTCCAGTTGAAGAAAATATTAATGATTCTGAGTCCGAGTGAGTCCGGTTGAAGAAAATATTAATGAGTCTGAGTCCGAGTGAGTTCCATTCAGCAGAATTTTGGTTAGTCTGGGTCCCAGTGAGTACTAAGCGAAAAACGGTCATTGAGTGAGTCTGCGTGGGCTTCATTTATTTTGCCGACCTATGGTTACAAATATTTATAGCCTCCTTTTATGGCGTGTCTTGTAAAGCCCTAGAAATTATTTTTCAAATTATCAAGCTGTCCATGCCCTCATATTCGAGGGCATGTAAGTGGGCTGTGCAGCATGTTCTGGCACATCCGAGTGAGTTCCATTCAGCAGAATTTTGGTTAGTCTGGGTCCCAGTGAGTACTAAGCGAAAAACGGTCATTGAGTGAGTCTGCGTGGGCTTCATTTATTTTGCCGACCTATGGTTACAAATATTTATAGCCTCCTTTTATGGCGTGTCTTGTAAAGCCCTAGAAATTATTTTTCAAATTATCAAGCTGTCCATGCCCTCATATTCGAGGGCATGTAAGTGGGCTGTGCAGCATGTTCTGGCACATGTACAACTCCAGGCCACTTTTATTTAGCGACATCGTGATCCACATTGAGTTTGATCTACAATTGTGTACCTAATCAACGGAGAATGAGTTGCAATGTTGGAGCTTCATCATCCATGTGGATTCAAATACGACAAAGCAGCACGATTCACGAGCATCGAGCGCCCCTTCGCTCTCTGTTGCAATGAACCGCTTGTGTCTTTAGATGTCGCTTCGGTTTTTTCATGAATAAATGTGGCAATTGGGAAATTTTCGAGCGCTAAACAAGACATTCACAAGTATGAGAGAGACAGGACGGGCGCTTTTGAATGCCTTGTGAATGCATTGTACAGCGCTCAAAAATTATCCAGTAGCTATGCACCATCTCGCCGAATTTCAAGCTTTGTTAAAAATACAGCCAATTAAACAGCGGCTTCGTTATTAGATGTGAAGCATCTTATGGCGAAGTTTAATCCGGTGGTGGTGGTGGTGGTGGCGGTGGTGTGCCGCGTGCCCACCCTTACTGCGCATGCGCAAACAGTTAAAAAAATATAAATAAAAAACCTCCTCTCCCCCTCTCTCTCCTCTAGGCATCCCTCCCCGCGGCAACCACACCCTCACTGCGCATGCGCCTCCCTTCCTCTCTCCCCTCTTACACTCCCTCTCTCTCTCCATCCCTGCCCGCGGCGTCTAACTCCCCCTGCGCATGCGCGTCCCCCCCTCTCTCTCCTCTTCTACGCTCCCCCCCTCTCTCCTCTACGCATCCCTGCCCACGGCGTTCACACTCCCACTGCGCATGCGTGTCACCCCCCTCTCTCTCCTCTCCTACGCTCCCCCCCTCTCTCGCCTCGCGACGCCGACGCACGCAGCGTCTGCTAGCGAGTTTCTTGGTTGAAAAAACCGACTGCTGGCGCTGCACAACCGTTCACTGGCCATCCCGTATATATGGCAATGGATCTTGACCTCCAAGGTGGTGCCGGTGGGAGATTTCTCCAGTGCGTTGTTGAACAATAAAAATTCGCAGCGTGCGCGTTAACTAAAAGCGGAGTGTGGGTCTCTGTGTCCAGTCGGAGTCTTCTGTCTCTCATTGCTCATTAGCAGCGATTGGCATGTTCCAGTAGGAAACTCTGCTCCATCACTGCCTGCTTTGCGCCTCCCCAGTTTTCTCTCCTGCGCAACGCTGCGATGAGCGCCAGCGTCAACGCCGCCGCCAGTGTAAGCGTTAGCGCCCGCTGCTTCACATCTACACATGGTTCCCTTTAGCGGGAGATGGTGTAATTTTTTAAAGTGGCTAGATAAAGCTTGCCCCCGTGGTACCTCGAAAATTGTAGCAACCGGATTTCAAGGAGGAAGGGGGTAGAAAAGCACCATTCATGCCATACGCAACGCTTCATCACTTGCAAAAACAAATTTCTTCGGGCTGTAATGTGGTCACAGAATTTTGTTACCTCTCGGCAATTCAAGGAGCTTTTAAACTTTAATGACTTCTTCGAATTCTAGACTCTCTTTGGGAGATATTGCTGCCATATTTTCCCAGCACGCCTGCAGTTCAGTCCTTGCCGACTCAAGCAAAACCCGTTTTTTTTCGTATTTTTTCTTTTCTTTCCTATTCAAACACCTTTCCATTCATAGTCAGCGTCGACGCGCCGAAGCACTTTCGGTGGTCCCTCAGCCGTCATTGTGTTCGTCCAAGCCACACGGCAAAAAGCTTCATGGCACGGCCGTTTCTCAGGCTCATTTCTCGTATCTTGCTTTCGAGCTCCTAATACCCCCCCAAGGAATGCAAGGAAAGTACAAAACGAAGCAACGAGCTCGACACGCTAGGCATGGGGCCTGCAACACAAATATCTCTATTCTTTCAAAAGTGAAGATTCGGCAGAAGTCTGTCTGGTTGGGATAACAGAAAACTGGAGAAAAGAGAAAACTCCAGCCAAGATTTATTTTAAACCGCGACGTTTCGAAGCATGATCGGCTTCTTGTTCAGGGGTGAGAAGGCCCGAGATGTGCAAGGCCTTCTTGCCAGGCGTGATTGTTTGCTGTGAGTCGTCGCAAGCCCTGGCAGTAGAGGGAGGGCAGTGCCCCCGTGGTGTGGTGGTTATAATGAGGAAAGGAAAAGGCACTTATTTCTGCAGCCCTTAAGGGAGCACGTCGCAGTGCCTTGTGGTGTGGTTGATGTTTCCCGCTGTCTGCTCAATGTAGCAGGATTCGAGGAGGGGCTGCCGGCGAAGGTTCCTTTCTTTTTCCAAAATCACAGCGCCGTCGGGACTGGTATGGTAGTCAAACCGCTGGCAGTGCTCTGTCACTTCGGTCCGTCCGCTGTTCAAGTGACGGAGGTCATTCTTGTGCTGCCGCATTCTTTCATGGAAGTTCTTGGTTTCCTCAATGTCGGAAGCGGGACAGTCGGCGCACGTGATCCGGTACACGACGCCCGGCGCTTTTTCCACGGATGCGCTGTCTTTGGGCCGAGGAATGAAACTGCCGATGGTGGTGGATGGCTTGTGGGAAACGTCGACCCCTGCCTTTCTTCGCTGGCGCCCACAATGTAGGGGATCGACACACGGCGTCGTTGCGGCGCCTTTGGGGTCACGTTTCCCCCCGTCTTTTCTCTTACGGAGGGCTCTGCGAATAAACGCCTTTGTGTAGCCGTTAGTGTAGAGATCACGTATTATTGTCTTCCGTTCTTCTATCCGCTGTTCTGGCGACGATTGGTGATTTTGGTTGGAGTTTTATATTTAAACTTGTGACGCAGCGGGTGGTTGGTTGTTTACACAATAAACGAAGGCACGTTTAGCTGCAGTAGGGCGATAGGAACTTTAAAATCGATTTTAGATACGTCCTAGGCTATATTATCTGTTGATATTTCGTATATGATGCGCGTGTGTGTACACAAATCTATCCCACATGTTATCTAGCCTTCAAAATTTTGTTTCAGAACTTCAATGGGAAAGATAGAGGGGGGGGGGGAGGAGTATGCGCTGGTATGAAGATAAGGAGCGGTCTCATAAATATACGAGACTCGAGCACTGCTCTCCACCCCTTACCCCCCCTCCCTGCATCTTTCGAGAATGTGGGCTTTGAAGCAGGAAAGAAAAAAAAAAGCGCATTTCCTGTCTTATGTCACTCATTTTGTATTTCTTGTAGCACTGGCTTTCGATCATAAGTCGCTGAGCAGTGTCCCCTCACGGGAGACAAATTAGCGCATTTCTCATATGTTTCATGAATCACTAGATGTCATTATGAACCCACACCAATTGCCCATCAGTCTGTCATTCTGCAAAGAAAAACAGTACGTTATGGCAACCTTTGCTGCCCCATTTACCCGCCGAAAATAGGCTCCTCAATTATTTATTTGTTTAATAGTACCCTGAAGGCCTGAAGGAATTACAGAGGGGAGCTGTGCATTTGAGAATGCGTAAGAGAGTAGCAGTTACATCGAAGTAAAAGCAATACAAATAATAAGTTATTAAGGATAGATATAATAGCGACGCAGTGAGAATAAAAAGAAATTAAATTGCTAATAGCGCAGGGTTAGGTATGTGAATTTATTGCGTCTGGTTTGCAGTAAACCCTCTAGTTGTCAGTTCAGGGCCTTGTCCAGTGACTTTTTTCTTAAAAATGAATATTCCTGTCCTTTCTGGGGACTAGTAGGATCACTGTGAAGCGGCGCCCGCGTCCCCACATTTCAATACGGCATTCTTGCAATCGGCTTGAGAAAATTACCACCTCGTTTCGCATGGTCTGTACCAGACCATGCGAAAAGCTTCGCCCATACCTTTGAACACACTGGCCGGCTCTCATCGGCGCGCCTATGCACGTTCCTTTTTGCCTTGTGTCCGTATCCAGCGTGGTACTGATACGACACTTTACCATTATCCACGAGATAGAGTAGTCACTAACAGTTACAACTGAATCTTAGCCGGCTCCGAGAAATATCTTGCTAGAAACAAACGCAGTCACAACCCGTGTACTTAGATTAAGAGGCACGTTGAAGAACCCTGGGTGGTCGAAATATCTGGAGCCCTCCACTACGGCGTCTCTGACAACCACATCTTGGCTTTGCGACGTAAAATACGAACCTATATTATGCGCAATCACTTTGCGAAAGCATGACATCGACTAAAACCGAACTTACCATTTATATAATTCGAAACACTAGTATAATAATTATTGGCGTTTAACGTCCAAGAACCATGATGTCATTATGAGGGGCGCCGTAGTCGAAGGCTACAAAAATATTGGCTACCTGGGGTTCATTACGTGCGCCAAAATATAAGCACACATGGCTCAAGCGTTTCGGCATCCATCGAAAATGCGGCCGGGATTCGATGCCGTGATCTTCGGGTGAGCAGTCAAGCACCACAACCACTAGACTATCGTCGCAGGTGTTTTCTAAACTTTAGAGAGGCAGAACCATGCACCCTATAAAGCCATGTTTCCAAAATTTTTCAAGGGTGGTGAGCTCGATCTGCAAAAGATGGCCGCCTCATATTATTTTCTTTTTCGCGTTGTCAATGAGCGGTAAATCGACTGCAAGGACCATTGGCAGTTTCATGAACGTGTTTAGAAAAGCGTCATAACGTAATGTCAAGCTTTCTTCGTTCCCAAGTAGCGTGATTAGGCCTTCGAACGGCAAAGCGTAAGAAAGGACGTCATATATAATTGGGTCTGCCAAAAACGCACATACGCGCTCGCCCACTGAAAACAAATGGCGCGTGCGCTTAGCGCATTTCAAATGTAACAGGAATGAAAACCTAATGTTCCTCGAAGGCCGGTATACCCATTCTTACATTTAAAGAAAACATTCTCAGTATTGCAAAAATCGCGTGTAATGTTGAAATTCTCTTTACGATAGACATTGCGATTCACGGGAAATAACTTCTTTTTGTATGTTGAAAGCTATCATACATATTCGAACGCGACAATATATTTTGAAGGTTTCCTGGCACTTGTGAACCCTTTACATGTGTTATTCTACATAAGCTATTTTATGGCGCTCCTTCGACATTTATTGGATGAGCCGGGCCAAATCGAATATTGCTAATTTTTAGTCCGAATACGTCTGGTTGAGAAAAAGTTAGGCGGGTCTGTGAGTCCGCGAGTGAGTCCGCTTCGGGAGAATTTTAGTGAGTCTGAGTCCGACTGAGTCCGGCTGACAAATATTTTGGTGAGTGAGTCCGGCTGAGTTATATTTTCGTTATATTTTCGTGTGTCTGAGTGAGTCGGGCAGAGTAATATTTTCGTGAGTCTGAGTCCGAGTGAGTCCGGCTGAGTTATATTTTGGTGAGTCTGAGTCCGAGTGAGTCCGCTTGAGCAAAATTTCGGTGAGTCTGAGTCCGAGTGAGTCAGGTTGACGAAAGTATTCATGAGTCTGAGTCCGAGTGAGTCCGTTTGAGGAAAGGTTTAGTGAGTCTGAGTCCGAGTGAGTCTGGATGACGAAAACACCGGTTAGTCTGAGTCCGAGTGAGTTTGGTTGAAGAGAAATTTCGTGAGTCTGAGTCCGAGTGAGTCTGCTTCAGCAACATTTTGGTGTGTATGAGTCCGAGTGAGTCCTAAGCGAAAAATATATTTATTTAGTGAGTCTGAGTGAGCTCCATTGATTTTGCCGACCTATGGGTACTACGTCCAGAAATATATTTTTAACACGAAAGTGTTTTATGCCGGGGCCCAGAAAGACTTTAGTGACGTATTTCCGTCACGGATATGACGTTGATAATATGGACGCCACCAAATTAGAAAAAAAAACTTTTAGAAAAATGTTTCCCCACCCGGAATCGAACCTCCGACTCCTCAGCCCGCGACGGCAAGCGCCCGACACTCTACCGACTGAGCTAAAGAAGCAGACGGAGGTCATTCTACCAACGCGCCTTATATCTCTCACACAATCTCTCTCGCTCGGTGCTCTCTGTTGGCGGCGGCGGGCGGTGCCACCGTCTGTGATTGATGAAGAGAGGTAATGCAGCATGACACTAACACCGATAGAGAACGATTCGTCGACGACGCAGTTAAAGCATAGCGTCCGAGATTGGATGCCGGCGCGCAATCTCGGAGGTCATGGTGAAAGCGTCTCGATAGCAGCAACAAACACTGGCCGCGCTAGCATTAGGGAGTCGCCCTAGACGTAGTTACGTGTCACTCTTGTTATGCTCTTTGCCTTTCGCTTCGTGTAAGCGTGTAACGGCTCGTCGTTGGAGTAATGCGCTGACTAACAACCAAATGTGTTGTATTCAACCAGTCCGCATATATATGCTCCACCACAATCGCAAGAACAACAGAAAGAAATCGATGATTTGGTTGTTAGTCAGCGCCGTGGTTTGTGTCCTTTCTTCGTCCCGTCTTTTAGCGCTGTTTTATACTGGAAATCATGAACCAACCAGCCCAAATGCGTACCCTATTGGAGTAATGCGCTTCCACATGCACCAACGGTGTTTCGCCGCCGAATACTTCGAGTGCGATAGCACCGACTAATAAAACCGCTGCAGTAAGCGGTGCAGTAAAAGCAGTGATGTCGGCGGACAAATGTTGTGCCTTGGTGGAGTGAGACGGAGGCCAACGGGACGCGGAACGCCTGCGCGCGTTCGCGACTCAAGCTCTGCCTCCCGTGTTGCTGAAGCGCAGTGTGGTAGTGTATGCAGGAGCACATGCGTTGGTTACCGCATCCCTCGGGAGCGCATGCCGTGCCGTTTCTCTCTTTCAATGACGACGCTTTGAAGAAGTACACAGTACCAGTGTTTATTACGTGCTTGTTGATGCCATCATTGCGCGCGCGCCGTGATGCGCTGTGTCCAGGTATAGGTTAAAAAGTTTAACGACCCCACCGGTTAAATCATGATCATGATCGTTAGTCGTCGCGATGGGGATGTGCCACTAGTCGTCGACGTGGGTTCTTCCACGTCAAACGGTGCTATGGCTGTAAAACAGCAACAGACGTTATACGAACTCTCATTATCACTATAGTATTATCACTACTTCTGAGAAGACACTTTCCACTTTCGTGTTCTACCGATTCCTTTGACGGAGGGATCAGCCATGTTTTTTTTATGTTGTGGCCGTTCGTATAGGCTCAATGCGTTTTAATGGCTGCTCCACAAAATGCAGTCCAACAAGCCGAACGCAATAGTTGTTGGGCGCATAGAGCCATTTCTGAAAAGTCACGACAAGAGAAAGCGTATTGAAGTCAATGGCGTGGAGATGGCAGACAATGACAGCATACTACAAGCTTTTTTCGAGAATATGAGGCACTTTTCACTGCTACGGCCGTCGACGCAGAGGTATTTCAAGATTCATTTCTAAGTAGCATACCGCGGATGTCTGACGACAGCAAAGCAGCATTAGCAATACTTATATCACAAATGAACGTAGAAAAGTAGGAGCATCGCCTTGAAGAGTAGAACAGGCCCAATCGCCTCGCCTTCTCAATCGCGAGCCAGCCTTCGCTTCCCGCTGGACACCTTAACCATGCCACAAGAAAAAAAAATCAGATCCCAAGCCTTGTGGAAATGTTTCATGAGAAGCAGTGGGTGAGTAGTTATCTATGATGTATTTTTCGTCTTTTAGCCAAGCAATACAATTTGGATAGGCCTGTTTTCATAAGTGTAGTAGTTGTGTGCACATCTGAAGAAAGGTTAAGGACGCAACCCACGTAGACGAAAAAAGAAGAGGACATGATACCTGTCCCCTTCTTTTTTCGTCTACGTGGGTTGCGTCCTTAAGCTTTCTTCAGCATGAACCAACTAGCCCAGCAACACGCTCTTGTGTGCACATCGTAGGCTTACCAGGAGCGCCGGCTACACTGGCATTTAAAGGGTAGTTTATGCTATGACCTAACGTCAGCACTCACGTTGGAGCACATACGTCAGTATTATTGAAGTGAAGTGCACTTTACAGTGAGACGATATCTACAAACTGACGTAAACTGCGCGGAAAGACGAGGACACGAGTTAGAAAACATTCAGAACACTGTAACTCGTGTCCTCGTCTTTTCGCGCAGTTTACGTAAGTTTGTAGCAATGAACCAACTAGCCCGCCAGAACGTATTACTGGAGACGATATCATACGTAACTTTCGCTAGCGTATTCCTCCATGGTCGAGCGACAGTTGAATATTGCTTGCTGAATCATACGAATAGAAATGTAATGTTTGTTAAACTGCTTTAAAAGCGGAGTCAACGCCTGAACCACAATTGATGTTAACACGACATGACGCCTGTATCACAGGAGGGCATATGTAAGGATTACTGCTTTGTTATAAAATTAGATAGCCAGCACTGCAGCCCTAATTGATGTTACACCGGCATTACGCCTCCACAGGGTATTTTCTGAAAGCAGTATCAAGACCTGGCGTGAGTAACGGATAGAATAATTGACTTTCGCGAAGAACGCTTAGGTTCGATTCCTGCTGGAATCCTGATTTTAAATGCGAAGCATTTCTTAGCGGACTTCGGCCACTTTGAGCGTATCTATCTATCTATCTATCTATCTATCTATCTATCTATCTATCTATCTATCTATCTATCTATCTATCTATCTATCTATCTATCTATATCTGTCTATCTATCTAGTTAGCCGCCTACGACTTTGTGCTCTCATGGCCGTTTGGTTAAGGCAATGTATACCAAAATTGGCATGGCATAATATGACTGTATGACAAACAAATGACAGCTCATATCATGAAAATCCTGACATTCGTGTCATAAACGGCATGATTTACTTTCCACGATCTTGGCGCTCTTGCAGCCATTTCGTTAACTTGACATATACCAAAATGTGTATGCTGTGACAAGACAGCATCAAAAATATAACTCACGAGTCTTAAGGGCCAAATCATTACACGCATGTCATCCAAGGCATGATTCACATGCCATAGTCTCGGGACGCTCGCCGCCGTTTAAGTTAGTGGATATGCTACAAAATTGGCATTCCGTGACGTGGCATTCCGTCACGAACATAAATGAAAAGCGGTAAGATGCAAATCATGACATGCATGTCATGTACGCCATAACTTATATGCCACGCTCATGGTGAGGTCACGGTTATTGCTACCGCCAGATATATACCAAAACTGGTAATGCGCCACGTGACTGCATGACGAACATATATGAGTGGTGGTAACATGAAAATAATGGCATGCACGTCATCTGCGCCATGACTTACATGCCATGCTCATGGTAAGCTCGCCGTTGTTTCGCTCGCTTGATATACACCAAACTTGGTATTGCATGACGTAACTTTGACGAACATATATGACAGGTAAGAAGTGTGAACTTAAGGGCTCGTTTGCTTTGTTAAACACATTATTAATGAGAACTAACAGACAATCATGCCCACGAAAGTCCTGGGCATCATTGTCTGTTAGTTCTCATTGATAATATATGACAGGTGGTAACATGAATATAATGACATACATGTCATGTGCGCCATGACTTCCGTGCCACGCTCATGGCGAGCTCGTGGCGATTTCGCTCGCTTGATATACACCAAAATTGGTGTCTTATAATACAGGTGGCAATTAAGAAAATAATGACTTGCATGTCATACATAGTGTAGTGGAGCAGATTCACCAACTGGTATGCGCCTGCGAAAGACGATGACAAAAGACTGAGGCTGTGATTGCACGTGAGCCTGTGCCGTATTTGCGGACATGACGCTGCTGTACAGTGCGGTCATTCTTTGTTACAACGCCATCGTATAAATAAACCTCATCGACAAACTTCATCGCATTTGGTGGACGTTGCTGAGATTCCCCAACCGCCCTGGAGCTACGCTCTCGCAAATCGCCAGCGAGACCACCGGTGAAGATGACTGACGCAGCCACTTCCCATGATTTAAATGCCACGCTCATGGTGAGCTTGAGGTCGTTTCGCTCACTTGATATACACCAAAACTGGTGTTGCGTGACGTGACTCTATAACGAACATATATGACAGGTGTTAACAGGAAAATAACGACATGCATGTTATGTATGTCATTAGAATCTCATGGTGCCGTTTTAATCACTTCATATTCACTAAAATTGTTATTCCGTGAAGTGACTGTACGACGAACACATATGACAGGTGGTAACATGGAAATATGAACATGGATGTCATGTGCGCCTTGACTTATATGTATGCCACACCTTGCTGGCTGCTTCGCATTACATCGATTCTCCCGGTGCGTGGGATCTCCCAGATTTTTCTTTGCATTCGTCGGGTCCACGTCGCGGATGTCGGTTTTTCTTACCGCCCTGGCAATTAAATTACGAATGTCAGTTTTAGCCATTCCTGGGTGAATATAAACTGTCAATCACTTGTGGCGCATATTCGCATACTGCGGCCCGATGTATACGGGTATGTGCCAAGCGTGTCTGGAGGAAATGTTTTGACGACACATTCGACACGATTTTCACGTTATTCATGTCATGACCAGACAGTCATACTCGTCAGAATCTCTTATCCTCCTATACCAATTTCGGTCTACACCACGTTAAGCAGGCGATCACGTGAGCACCCAGACGTAGGCGGCTAGATAGATAGTCGATACCCTCCTTGGGAGTCCGGGATTGCCTTCAGTAAAGTTGAAAGTTGGGCGAGTTGGTGACAGTTCATGTTTACGTGGGAAGCAGCGCACTGAGACAAGGCACGAAAAGAACGAAGGAAGACAGGACAGCCGCTGCACTCGCAACTATTTTATTTCGAAGGAAACAAGGTTAATATACATACATGAAGGCGTCCCACGTGTGACCATGACTTTCAAGTTACAACAGTTTCCGGTGATTTTCCAGAAAAGACATTTTGCAATCGCTTAGAACCACGGATGCTTGGCTGATGCACTCATCTTTTCTTTTAGTGATATGGAAGGCCTCAATCACTTCCCTGGTCAGCTGATCCTTGTGATTGTAAAGTATTTCCGTTTCGGAGAACAGCAGCGTGCAACCACATACCAAGCAATGCCGTCTAATGTGAGAATATGCATTATTTGTTAGTGATCTCTTGTGATCCGAAAGGCCTTGTGTTAACGCACCGGCCAGTTTGACCGATGTGACCTTTCCACATGACACAGGCAAACAATAAACAACTGCAGTCCTACAATCAACAAACAGAGAAGCATGCTTAATGTTGCACCGAAAACGATCCTTTTTGGTCGGCAACTTACGATCCAGCTTGGCACATATTGCCCCGAGTTTGTTTGGCACAGGAAAACACGACCTTTAAGCCGTACCTGCTGCCAACCTTCTTTAGATTGTGTGCTATTTTGTGCGCATAAGGTATCGAAACGCATTTCTTTTTGTTTTCTTCCGAATCCCTATCTTTTTCTGGCTGCATCATAGAAGAACCTGTGCGCACATCTCGAACTTCTGCACTGATCTGCGCAGAACATGCTCCTCGTAACCAGAACTTCTCAATCTAACAACCTGTTTATTGAAACTTTCATTAATTTTTTCTGGACATGACTTGGCCAAAGCCGCGCGCAGGCACGAGTAGGCTCTGTCCAGTCTTTCGAGCTCTACTTTTATTTTGTGACGATGCACCAACTCGCCCAGCAACGTACTTTATTAGAGTGTTCTATTAGCTGCGCCTGATGCGGGGAGGCTCATCTCACAGGGGATCCAACTTGCAAACAGAGACTTAAGTTGTGAAAACGGTTGATTGGGCGAGTTGGTGTTCCATGATTGTTTTTCAAGTACGAGTGCGATACGTAGACAGGGACAGGAAAGACACGGACAAGCGCTTACTACCAACTGAAAGTTTAATCAGAAAGTTGCGAGATATATACTGCCAGAAGAGACATATTTAGAAACACATTCGATAAGATAAAATCGAGAGTTCGACGGAAACCCGTCTGGTCGGGACGAAACATGATGAATAAAAAGCAAACACCGACCAAATAAAAGTTTTAAAAGAAACGACGTTTTGGCTTCCGAAAGCCTTGTTCACAATTACTGACATGCTGTGCCAGAAAACCATCACTGCCGCTGCGAACGTTGCACGCATGCTCCCGCAATCTGTCGTTGAGACATCTTCCAGTTTGCCCCAATATAACATGCACCGCACGAAAGCGGTATCCTGTAAACAACGTTGCTAATGCAATTGACGAACCGCGTTCTGTGCTTTGTTTTGCACAGCTGTTTCTTTTGTCCAGCAGCGCATGTCAGCTTGGCCAACTGAGAAAGCTTGTGAGGTGCAGAAGAAACGACACGCACACCCATGCGGTGCCCAACCTTTTTTAGGCGGTGTGTAATCTGATGCATGTAAGGGGCAACAGCTATTTTTTCTTTTTCTTGGTTGCTGTTATCTCGTCCTACTGCACCATTCCTTTCTCTCTCCTTAGCCCTCCGTTTTCTACGTATACCAGAAAACTCATCTATCAGGTTTCTTGATCTTAGGCTCATGTTTAGTGGAGAGCATACCTGCTGGGCGTACGAGCCACGCGCAGGTAAACCGTTGCTGCCGTACACCTCTGCTCACAGCAAACTAGTCAAAAGAGGCATCGTTAGTACCTGTTTCACTAACGCAATTGACCGTTCTTGTGCACATATGATGGAAGCCAGCTTCCAAAATCAGGTCGCTAGGCTCAAGTCAGCTGGTTATCCTGAGCCAGTCTTGGTTTCCGTGGCCGAAGGTACACGTAGAAAACGGAGGGCTAAGGAGAGTGAAAGGAATGATGCAGTAGGACGAGATAACAGCAACCAAGAAAAAGAAAAAAATAGCTGTTGTCCCTTACATGCATCAGATTACACACCGCCTAAAAAAGGTTGGGCAACGCATGGGTGTGCGTGTCGTTTCTTCTGCACCTCACAAGCTTTCTCAGTTGGCCAAGCTGACATGGGCTGCTGGACAGAAGAAACAGCTGCGCAAAACAAAGCACAGAACGCGGTTCGTCAATTGCATTAGCAACGTTGTTTACAGGATACCGCTTTCGTGCGGTGCATGTTATATTGGGGCAAACTGGAAGATGTCTCAACGACAGATTGCGGGAGCATGCGTGCAACGTTCGCAGCGGCAGTGATGGTTTTCTGGCACAGCATGTCCGTAATTGTGGCTGTCATGTTCAGTTTGATAGCCACAACCGTGGTTAAAACTCACAAAGATGAGCGCACAAGGCTTATCATTGAAGCTGAAAACATTGCGCGTGAAAACTTGACTTGCGTGAGCAAGCCGTCAGTAGCTCTATCTGATGATGAGCTTGCGTTTTTGGAGAGTAGCAAATGGCGTAGACGGTAAGGAATCGCTGTAAGGCTAGGGGGGGCGCTGATATACACATATATTTATTGTAATGTAGCGTGGTGGTCTTATCGAATGTTTTTCTAAATATGTCTGTTGTGGCAGTATATATCTCGCAACTTTCTGATTAAACTTTCAGTTGGTAGTAAGCGCTTGTCCGTGTCTTTCCTGTCCCTGTCTACGTATCGCGCTCGTACTTGAAAAACAATCAAGAGACTTAAGGCACCGAAACCTAAACAGCCCCAAATACAAGCAGGCCACAGCGATAATATCCATCAGGACAACAGCAACTACCCACCGAGGACGAAGAGCCTCCGCTGTTTCTCCTCCGAGGAGGAAGAAGACGCCTACAAATCGGCCGACGACAAGCACTTTTCCGAGTCTCGCTCGCAGTCCCCGGGCAGAAAGCAGTACTCGCCTCCCAGGAAGAGCGCACGAGCGTCGCCTCGAGCGAACTTCCACCACATTCCTCCAGGAGGGGGGCGCGAAAAGCAGCGGCCGGGAAGAGCCATATATATCCTTCGGGAGAGTTTGGCGATTCTTTCATCTCACCGCTCTCCGCGCACCGCCTCAGCACCGCCCACTTTTCGTGACGTTCAACCAATCTCCCTGGCGGCCGCAGCGAAGCCGCGCGGAATGGCGCAGGCCAGCCACCATTCCCACAGAGCAGCGCGCGTAGGGCTTGCATATTTAGCCTGAGATTTTGCATGAACTGGTTCAGTGGAATGGTTGTTGCGCGCTTGTTTGCTGAAATCGTAGATTTGGAGGAGTACGATCATTTAGGCTTCCAAAAAAAAAGAAGCAGAAGCGGCGGCTCTTTGGAATCAAAACATCCGTGTGCGTGCGTATGCTCGCGCGGCGGGTGTGCGCGTCTGTGTGCTCGCGCGGCCTGTGAGCGCTCGCGCGACGTTTGTGTGTGTGCGCGTGTGTGTGTGTGTGTGTGTGCGTCTGTGCGAGCGAACGCGCGCACACACACATGGAAACACACGCGCGGCCACAGACACATACAGACACACGTGCACATACACGCGCTCGCGCGCACACATGCATGCGCACACACAGACGCCTGCGCGTGCACAGTCACTCACACGCGCGAGCGCAAGCGTGTGCACACACACACACACATATATACACACACACTTGCGCGCGCGCACTACGCCTTGCAAACGCTATAGCTTGCTTCCGCTTCTCGGCGGAGACCTACACTGTGCCGCAAGGAAGGTCAAAGTGCAACGCCCTCAGGCTCCTGTCTTTACTGCATCTACCTTATTTTATTTATTTATTTATTTATTTATTTATTTATTTATTTATCTATAACATACTGCAGACCACAATTCGGTCCTTGCAGGAAGGGCGCTCATTTTACATACAAAACAGGAAGTTCAATACAAAAATATCAATACAGTTAGTCCAAACAATATACAAAACCTCAAACATAACGCAGGAACGGTCCTAAGATGCGTACAAGAAAGCAACATAATACAAAGATATAAATACGACTGTACAAAGAATATACACATTTTCAAATACAACATAAAACATGCGTAACGAGCTGATTTAGGAAAGTTCATTCGTGGAGTTCCACTCCGACACTGTCCGAGGAAAGAAGGAATATTTGTAAGTATCTGTCCTAGCGAAATGAGGGGTTAATGCATGTGTGTGATCATGACGGGTACGCCTTGTGGACAGGGGGGGGATACATATAACGCGGGGTCTATGGATAATTCATGACTAATTAATGATTGTAGAAAGTTGAGGCGAAGCATCTGCCGACGTGATTCGAGGAGCGGAATGTCATTTTCTATCATGAGCTGTGTGGGGGGAATCGGTGCGCTTAAACTTAGAGTAAATAAAGCGAACAGCTTTTCTCTGGATTCTCTCCATTATTTTAATGTTGTGTTTAGTGTATGGGTCCCATGTAACACAAGCATACTCTAATTTGGGTCTAATGAATGTCATATAACTAAGTAATTTAATGCTGGCAGGTGAATTTCTAAGTTTGTGTTTTAAGAAGCAAAGTTTACGGAAAGCGGAGGAACAAATATTGCTAATATGTGTGTTCCACGATAGATTGTTGGTGAAGGTTACACCTAGACATTTGTAATTTTCAACTTCCCTTAGGGGTGAAGCGGCCAGTGTGTAGGTATATTTTAATGGGCTTTTCTTGCGTGTTATGCGAAGACTTACTGTTTTGTCCTTGTATAAAGCCATGCCTGACCTGTCACACCATGATTGTATGTTCTGCAAGCTTCTTTCAAGGTCTGTCTATTCATGCACAGCAGATATTTCCCGGAATAAAACACAATCGTCCGCAAACAATCTTATCTCTGTACCTGGTGTAACAACGGTGACAATATCATTTATATAAAGCAAAAACAACAAAGGCCCCAGGACGCTGCCCTGGGGTACACCGGATGTTACTGGAAGACAGCTCGAGTTGTTACCTTCAATGGCGACAAACTGCACACGATCCGAAAGATAAGCCGCTATCCAAGAAACTATTATGTTCGGAAGATTGTAATCTCTAAGTTTCTGAATAAGTTTATAATGAACTACTCTGTCGAATGCCTTACTGAAATCTAAAAAAAACAGCGTCAACTTGACCGTTATTATCTAACGTTTTCGCAAATGTATGAATTACAATTAACAGTTGTGTCGTGGTGGAATAGCCTTTTCTGAAGCCATGCTGGCAATTTGTTAATATTGAATTTCTTTCTAAAAATTTTGTGATGCGGTTGGCGATAATATGTTCAATTAGTTTGCAGCAAGAGGAAGTTAATGATATTGGTCGATAATTTTCTAGGGATAAACAATTGCCCTTTTTTAAAAATTCGCACCACTCGAGCCGTCCTCCAGTCATTGGGCACTTTAGTCGATAACAAGGAAGCTCGGAACAGTATAAAAAGAAATCTACCAATAACTTCCGCATATCACTTCAGAAACGTATTTGGGATATCATCTAGCTGGGCCACATGATTTCGTTGTTTTTAAATTCAAAAGCATTGACACAATATCATTGTATGAAATGAAGTCCACTTCGTGCGCCTCAAAAACAGTCGAATGAAGCAAGGTACCTTCGTCTGACTGGGAAAAAAAACGCTGTGGAAGTAGTTGTTGAAATGTTGAGTGATTTCATTCAAGTCTTTTACAGTAGTTCCGTCGACCATTATTTCATTGACAGCTCTCTTATTTTCACTCAAGTACCCCCAAAATTTTTCCGGTGCGTTTTTCATGAAGCCAGGTAGTACCGTCTTAAAGTAGTAATCTTTTGAACTGCAGACAGCTGATGACAATTTGCTTTTTATTTCACTGATAAGTTGGGGCGGGGCGCGCTTCTTTTTGCTCCTTTTAAGTTGGCGCTTTAGTTGCAGTATATTACGAGTCATCCGCGGTGTTTGTTTGCTGCCCGTTTTTGTTTTGTTAGGCACAAATGTAATTATACAGTGACGACACATTTTGAGGTACATTGCCCAGAGCTCGAATACGTCGTTCTCAGTATCAGTGAAGTCACCAAGACACGTTTCCATGAATTCCCAATATGCTTGCATCATCAGCTCTAGCATAATTTTTAAAGCAATGTGTCTTAGTGCGTTTAGTGACGACAGGTTGAAATATAGGCAAGGCAACAGTCACAAGCTTGTGATCGGAGAGACCTTCATCAACTGTAACGACGTATTCTGAAAGGTCACGATTCACAAATAGCAGGTCAAGAACAGTACTCGAAGAACCTTGTACACGGGTGGGTTCAATAACCGTTTGAATTAAGTCCGTGTTCTAGCATAATGTCGAAGATAATGTTAGTATTTTGGTCATTCTTAGAGCCCGCCTGAAGTCGTTCCCAGTTAATACTAGGCATATTGAAATCGCCTACGAGGAAAATTTTAACGTAACTGAACTACACTGCTAATACGACCAAGCTGTTCCTGACAAGAGTTGATCTTGTCATCCAGGTTCGAAAGAGCATCTACTTTCTTTTCGATTTCAACTAGCCGCTTCTCTTTAATTTCCTTAATGTCACTTGATATTTCCTTCAGCTGCTTTGAAATCAGGGAAAGATCAGGACCTGGGTTGGATTCGATGTCCCCTCCCAGAAGTAGCAACTTTCTGAGAGAAAAACTAACGGCAATGCAGTAAAGAACTCGGCCGTGGGCACGGCACCACCAATAAAAAAGGATATTTGAACGAAAACATTTGCCATAGCGTTTTCTCACCTGTACGACAAGAAGAAAAGGATTGTGAGCGATCCACATCGTTTCGGTGGCACCTTGAATTGCATCTACCTTGAATTGCATCTACCTCACGGTCAACGCTCTTTTTTCGCTCACAACTAAAGAAGCCGACGCTGACACTGACGTAGACACCAGAATTTCTTTGAAACGAGCTCTTTAATCACGTAAAAAAGATCCGCACGTTCTACTCAGAACGTAGTCGGCTGGGAGTCCGTGTACACAGCTTTAGGAGTAAGTACTTCTATTATTTGATTGTTATCGCACATCGAATCCTTTCCATACTCCTCAATAAAGTTGAATTACAGCGTTCCTGCACTATCTTGACTTTACAGTTTGTTTAGTGGCGCTACAGTTTACGCACGGACAGCGCGTAAGCACGCTAGGCTGCAGCAGCCGTCGCGCAGAAAGCGTAAATATGGCGGACTGCCCCGAAGCGGAGGCGGGGCGGTGACGTGGCCGGCGTCATCGCCGCGCCGCGACGTCACTGCCCCGCTCATTCGCCAGACTCTCTCCATATACGGCTCTGCGGCCGGGATCAAGGACACACCCAACAAGCATCACCGCTCCCGGTAAGCTGGGCGGAAGCCGCAACTCCCAAATCTGCATGCACTCCCCCCTATGACACAAAACGTACAGTATCAAGCAGTAATCGCAGAAAACAAACAACTTAAAGAACGCCTAGACAAATACGAGGATAAAATAGTGTGGCTCGAAAAACAGCTGGCCCATTGATAGAAACCTCCCCAAAACCTGCAGGACAGGCCCCACAAAATCAAACGAGCAACCCAAGCGAAATGCCACGTGACATTGGGCTCATCCAACCACAATCGACACCTCCACGGGATCCTGTAGTCAATACAGAAGCACAACAATCAGCAGTAAACCTCACTGCACAACAGCAACTGCAGCGAATGCAACAGCACATACTGCAGCAAACAGAGGCACAAATGAAACAGTTCTTTGTCGAATTTTATGAACTGAAGCGGTACGTCCATGAAACCATAAACAAAGAATCGAAGCGTAGACGTAAGCAGAGCCATCAGTGGTCCCAGGAGTCCGACGACAAAAGCATCCTTATTCGGACGCTGAAACCACAACCACCTCCTCGCATCATGGCAATTAAACCGACAGAGAGCAAAAGAGAATCTCACTATATGGTCCTTGAACTGTCCTTCCCTGCACGACAAGTCGAGCGAGAACGCAGCCATCGCTGCCCTTCCTGCTGCCAAAACCAAGGGTAGAGGCAAGCTAGCTTCCATAGAAAAGACCCTAGGACGCATGATGGAAATGCTCTCTGGGTTGGAGACGAGACTAACTCTACTAGAGAGACCCAGCGCCCAAGCCAAAAGCAGACTGACGACGTCGATGGTACCAACTCAGGCTAACCCGAACCCCGAGGGCGGGTCTAAAGGGCTAGTAGATAATCTTCAGTAGACAAAATGGCGAACGCCAATAGCCACAACCTGAAAGTTTGGCAGTGGAATTGCGCAAGTTTCCAGAGGCGTAAGGCTCCATTGGGACAGCTGATCAGATCTATTGCGGACAAGCCGCACGTCATATTGTTACAGGAAACGCTTTGTGGAGACGGAATTTCTCTCTCAGGGTACCGCTCGGTAGCAGACAAGGGAGAAAAGGGCAGATGTATCGCTACCTTAATAAGAAAGAACATCTCGTTTGTTGAGCACGTGGTACCCACGTTCAAGTCGGGCCTCGAGGCTCAGCTAATAGAGCTCATACCCAGCAGAACACGCAATACTAACGTTTTCATTCTTAACGTCTAAAGCTCACCAGCGGATAGGAAAAGAGATTTCAAAACATTACTAGGCACCGCGGCTAGGGCGGCGAGAAACACGCCTCTCATCGTTGCGGGTGATTTTAACGCCCCCCAATACGGAATGGGGGTTCGGTTACAAAAGCGCCAAAGGGACCAACTTGGCCTTCAACGCCGCAGAGCTTGGCTTAATACTAGTGACAGACCCTAGGCTCCCCAGCAGGTCCGGTAACTCGGTCACTCTAGATACGACCCCCCGATATCACACTCCTCCGAGGAATCGAGGGCACATGGGAAAACCTTCAGGAAGGGTTTGGCAGCCACCATTACATACTTGAAATTCTGTTGCGTGTCAAGCCCAGGCCGCCCGTGAGATATGAGTATGTGGACTGGGACCTCTTTCGGAAAATCAGGGAAGAAACAGCCCCGCCAGACGAGACTTTAGCAGATCTGCTAAAGAATCTGAACGAGGCCGTTAAAGCAGCAACCAAAGAAATCACTACGGATTTGGAGGTTCCCAAAATGAACTCGAGACTCGCTCACCTCCTGGAGGCAAAACACGCCCTCTCGGCCCGGTGGAGGACCCAGAAACATAACCGTAGACTCAGAGCGAAAATCGCGCTTCTTAACAAGGAGATTGAGTCCTACTCGGCCCAGCATGCTCGACAGCAATGGGATGGGACGTGTACCGAAACGGACGGGCGTATGCGCAGAGGTAGCAAATGGAGCTTATTGAAAATTCTTCTTAATGATCAACAGTCTAAGAGCACCCTTTGCCTCGCGACGGATAGACTCATAAAGAAGGAAATCGCAGCAGGTTTCACCGAGAGGGAATTAGCTAACAACTTAGCAAATACCTATCTCCCCCCTCGCCAAAGATGGGGATCGCCTTGAGCGTCTAAACTACATGGGCCTCGCAGCACCTGCTCTAGATGAACCATTCACCGTGTCAGAGATCAGACATGTTCTCTTCAATCTAAACGGCAGATCAGCCCCGGGACCTGATGGAGTCACGAACAAACTTCTCAGAAACCTAGACGACAGGGCAATCGAGATAATCACGGCCGAAATCAATGAGGTATGGACAACTGGGCAAGTCCCACTAGAATGGCGTACCTCAAAAGTCGTCCTCATACCTAAACCAGGCAAGCCCCCCACATATCACCAACCTGCGGCCCATCTCCCTTACATCATGCATCGGAAAAGTTGCGGAGCATGCAATACATAACAGGCTTACTGAACATATTGAGCAGATGGAGATTTTCAGACACAACCTAATTGGCTTTAGACCGGCGTTGTCCACGCAGGACGCTATGCTTCTGCTTAAGAGAGCCATCTTTGATAACACGACTCGCGACGTGAGGGGAATCCTTGCACTGGACCTATCCAAGGCCTTCGACAGGGTCGCGCATAAACACATCCTAACTAAGATTTCCTTTCTTAACCTGGGTCAGCGCTTTCATGACTACACCAAGTCCTTTCTCGCGGATCGGAAGGCACACCTCCGGCTAGGCACAGTCTCGGGAGGGCCCTTCGAGCTTGGTAACTGCGGCATACCGCAGGGTTCTGTGCTCTCCCCACTCTTAATCAATATCGCCATGAACAAGCTTTCCACTCGTCTCACTGAAATTCCGAACGTGGGTCACGCCATTTATGCGGACGATATCACGATCTGGGCACCGGGCGGCTCGCTAGCCATGCTCGAACACTCCTTACAAAGCGCGTTGGAGGCTACGGAAGACTCTAAAACACGAGCCTTGAACTCTCCCCTGATAAATTCGAACTATTGTTATACCGGCCATCTCGGCAAGGGGTCCGAAACCTTACACCTCTGGAAACTGCCGATAGAAATTCGTGCTAAGAATGGACAGCGCATACCGAGGAGGGACTCGGTCAAAATTCTGGGTCTCCTCATTGATGCCAGGCGCTGTAACTCGAAGGCCCTCAATAGGCTCACTGTACAGGCCAGTAATGTACTAAGACTTGTAGCCTGCGTTTCACATCGACGAAGTGGTCTCAAAGAAGACAATCTACTCAGAGCTTACCAGGCATTTTTTCTAAGTAATGTTCTTTACATCGCACCATACCTTAATTGGGATAAGGCGGAAAAAGCCAAACTCGATTCCCTAATCTGGACAGGTCTCAAGCGCGTGCTCGGCCTTCCGCAGTCCACCAGCACCGAGAAACTGCTGGAACTAGGACTCCACAACACTATCGACGAGCTAATAGAAGCTCACACAGCGGCTCAAATAACGAGACTTTCATCCACTCAGCCAGGGATCAAGCTTTTAGCAGAAGCGGGTATTCAGCCTAGACTTGAACAGGCGACGAAAGTTCGCCTGTCCCGGGAAACCAGAACTCGCATCACGGTTGACCCCGTTCACGGAACATCCACCCAGTGCACAACGAGGGTAGAAGGGTGGCGAGAGCCAAGGCCATCCTTAAAAAGATCAATCAGCACAAACTAGAGGCTCTGTTTGTCGATGCTGCCAGATATCACGGTGGAGATAAGTTCGTTGTTTCGGTCGTGGACGCGGGAGGCAACCTGGTTAATTCAGCCCCGATTTATACTAAGTTTGCCTATGTGGCGGAGGAAGCGGCGATCGCTCTGGCTTTTCACAGCGCAAAAGATACCGCTGTTATCTTCTCGGACTCGCGCACGGCAGTTAGATCTTTCTCGAACGCCCTTGTGTCTGAACAGGCGCACCGTATTGTGACCAAAGCACTTCAAGGAATCCGGGAGTGCAGCAAAGGTGGGTATCACATCACGTGGTTCCCAGCCCATCTAGACAACTCAGTTAACCCGCTCGAATGTAACCTAACGAGCAGGCTCACCGAATAGCGCTCGATTTCACGTACCGCGCTGTCGCGGATAGCCAGGCTCGTAACGAAGTCGACATCTCTAAAGATCCGTTATGTACTTTTCATGAAATTGTTTCCCACTACCGTCTGGCCAGGAAAAAATTTCCACCTCCCCACCCCGAATTGAACAAGCCCCAGGCAAGCACACTCAGACTTCTCCAAACCCGTTCATATCCCACTCCTCGGTCCCTCAATAGGATAGACCCCCACTTTCACCGTGGTGCCTCAAATGTGGCCACGGCTCATGTTCTTTCGCTCATATGCTCTGGCTGTGCCCAGCCCTTAATGCCTCTCTACCCATCACGAAGGGACAATGGTATGAATTCCTGACGAGCAACAGTGTCCACTCCCAACTCCAGGCCGTCCAGAGGGCCCACGACACGGCGACGGAACTTCGACTTCCGGTCCCATCGTGGGCGGAGCCACCGACTTGATCTGGGGGGGGGGGGGGGCTCTGGTTTCTTTCAATATCAGTTCTTCAGGAGTGAAATAAAGTTCTTGTCATGTCATGTCCTCCGCGACAAGACCCGAAACAAACGCTACCCTTCAACGGCTGGCTGGGGAATTTCAAGGCGATCAGGATCAGTTAACAGAAGAGCAGAAACAACGCTACACAGGAGAACGCAAGTGAACCGCTAACCTAACGCCTAGTCAAGACTACAATGGAGAACCCAACACTGAGCTTGACGCACCCATAACCTTAGCGGAGGTCTATGAAGCGGTGCAAAGCTTCAAAAAGAATACAACACCCGGATTGGATGGCATTACAAACGCTATGATACGAAGCATCAGCAGTGAAACATTACAAGCCATCACGTACCACTTTATCCAGGAAGTCTGGACACCGCGTGGAAAGATACCAGATGAATGGACACTGGCACAAATTGTACCCATACCTAAACCAGGAAAACGGAGAAGCCTTGACCAGCTACGACCAATTTGACTAACATCATGCATTGGCAAGCTCTTCGAAAAAGTTATACTTACTCGTCTTGACCAATACACAAAGAGCGGGGCCTTCTATCAACATCCATGTACGGATTTAGGTGAGGAGTACCTGCCCACGATATTTTCCTATTACTCAAAGAGGAAGTGCTTAACCCAGCTCCAGGTAGTTTCAACAACTTACTCGTTGCGCTCGACATCCAAAAAGCATTTCACAACATCGCGCACTCTACCATACCAGACGGTCTTACAGCCATAGGTTGCGGAGAACGCATATTCCACTATGCCTCTGATTTCCTTGGAAATCGCAAAGCATAGATTGGCATAGCCGGTTCTAAGTCATCACCGTGCGACCTCCCACTGAAAGGCACGCCTCAGGGCTCCATCTTGTCTCCACTTTTATTTAATATCGGCCTACGGAAACTAGTCCTACAACTGGATGTTCGCAACCTGGGGTGCGCCTCTTACGCAGACGATATTACGCTATGGCCAACAAAAGGCTCCTATGGATAACGGCAAGATATACTTCAAACTGCTATAAACAATATTCAAAGCTAAGTTAATGCAGCAGGCATGACCTGTGCACCCAACAAATCTGAATAGTTCCAAATAAGAGCACCACGCACTCAATCCAGCCGTGCGCCCGCGCTGCAGCTGACAGTAGCCGGACAGGTCATCAACAGGACCCCAGTAGCCCGAATACTAGGCATGCACGTTTAAGAAAACAATAGCGCAAAGACTGCAATAAACAAACTTAAACACACCGTCACAAGTATTACAAACGTCATAGCTAGAATTGCGAGAAGTAATGATGGGATGACGGAGGTCGACACGGTACGCCTTGTACAGGCCTTCGTTCTCATTCGAATCACCTTCGCTCTTCTATTTCAAGCTACACGCAAGACCGACATAGACAAGATTGACAGGCTCGTAAGAATAGCGTACAAAGCTGCACTGCGACTTCCGAACAGCACGCGCACAGAAAGACTCATGGCAATCGGCATACATAATACGTATGAAGAATTGGCAGCGACCATGCTAATCGCACAAAGAGAACGACTCACCACCACAGAACAGGGAAGGAAACTGCTACAGAGGCTGGGATACCCTCTCACCCCGCAATATTGTGGCGACGAGACGGTAATCGCACCCATGCAAATACGGGAACAAATAATCGTGGAACCAGTTCTAAAGAACATGCACCGCTCTACAACAAAAATCGCCGTCAAGCGCGAGCACGAAAACTCCTTCAGAGAAGTAGTGACCCTGACACCTACTTTACCGACGCTAGTCTATATCCCGTGCCTTCACAAGGCCCCAGAAAACAGGCATATGTAACGGCAGCGACCAACCAAAACAAACTCGTGGCTTGCGCATCTGTACGCACTAGATCAAGCGCCACCGCAGAAGCAACAGCCATGGCCTTGGCAATCAAAGAGGCAGAAAGAAGGGGACGCCCAGCATATATTTTGACAGACTCGCAAGCTGCCTGTCGCTTATATCTTAGAGGCACACTTCCCAGATGCGTCACTGATATTTTGGGGCCCACGCTGACGGAGGTACATGGCGTCGGCTGGTGCCCAGGCCATGCGGGCCTGAGGGGAAATGAGGAGGCAAACTGCGTAGCTTGCGGACTTACTGGCCGAGACGCAGGACCTACCTCAGGGCACCTCGCAGGCCACCATGAAGAACAGAACATTACAAGAAGGCAGATTTTGGAAGACCAACGACTTACAAGACGGAAACACGCCCCTCCACATCCCAACTTAAGCAGCCAGCAGGCCAGGGAATGGCGCCGCCTCCAAACGAACACATACCCACACATATCAAGACTACAAGTAATTTTTCCACAGGTATACACAACAGGGATATGCCCCTGGTGTAGTGACTACACAGCCACACTTATACACATGACGTACCAATGTACAAAGCGGCCAGCCCATGCTGTATCTAATTTGGTGCGTTCACGACAAACACTCACAACGTGGTCTTGGGAGGAACGGCTTTCCGAGCTGGCACTGGGGAGCCAACTGGTGACCCTGGACCGGGGCCCGGTCCAGGGTCCAGAGGCGCCGCGGCGAGTGGGGCTCTACAAGTGGGCTCCAACCAGGATTAACCACGGAGTTTCACTTTGTAATAAAGTTTATTCATCATCATCACACAACGCTCCTATATTTTCTTTCAAATTGAAAACTGCCCTTCAGGCGCGCTCAGAAAACTGGCCCTTTTCTGTACCCACTCATGGAAAAAAAAAGAACACCGGGCGCACTTTGCGTCAGACGCCACCGCGTGGCAGGAGACGCAGAGTGGTCATTCCATGTGCCGCAGTTTAAAAGAAAAAGAAACATCACACTATGTCGGCTCCTGCATTGTGGACACTTGCAGCGCGTTGTTCAAACACAAAGACGTAACAAATGTGACAGTTGTTAGGTCACGCTTCTCCTGTGTATACTTCACCTGCGTCTTTGTGGTTGACTATCGAGCGTTGAACGCCAAGGCTGTCCACGACAGCTGTCCCATACCTCACATCCAAGATTTTACATCGTGCCTCGACGGCTAACCATTTTCAGCAAAGTGGACCTTGTTAAGGCGTGCCACCAGATTTCCGTCGAGCCCGCCGACATACCTAAGACCGCCATCACCACGCCCTTTGGGTTGTTTGAATACGTGCGGATGCCTTTTGGACTCCGCAATTTGGCTCAAACCTTCCAGCGGTTCATTTCTGAGGTCACGCAGGGCCTCCTTTCTGTGTTTGCGTACCTTGACGATGTCCTCATCGCCGGCCGCACACCTGAAGATCATGATCAGCATCTTCGCGCTGTTAAAGTGAAAACCAGGATGCATCACAGTCACGTGATAGGCGTGTGGTACATTTTGGCGCCTTACGCGGTTGCCCATCCGCCCTTTTCTGCGTGATGGGTTGCGTGCGTGTGCCTGTTGAATGCCGTGGAACATTTATAAAACAAACGCCGTTCCCTCTACCGTTAATTCCCTCGTAAACGTAACGAGTTACCGTTACAGTTGCAGCGATCCTGAATGGAACGGTAGCGTTCCTCTGTTCCTCCAAAAAGGAACTAGTTCCTGGAACTTCGTTCCTTGGAACGCCGTTCCGTACAACACTGCGTACAACACTGCGCCAGTTACGCGAATTCCCGGGGCTTGTGAATTTTTCCAGGCGCTTCATACCACGCAGTGCCGAACTACTTCGACCGCTTACCGACCTCCTTCAGTCAACCGCCGGTCCGTCCTATGCCATACCTTGGTCGTCAGAGGCCCAAGCCGCCTTTGCTGCTGCCAAGCAAGTGGTCGCTAACGCCGTGCTTCTTATTCATCCGCGCAGCCAACGCCCCTACTCGGTTGATGGTGGACGCATCCAGTGTGGCCGTCGGAGCCGTCTTACAGCAGTGCATTAACTTCGACTAGAGACCCTTGTCGTTTTACTCTCGGGAGCTACTTCCTGCTGAGACCCGCTACAGTGTCTTCGGAAGGAAGTTACTCGCCATCCGCACTGCGATACAGAACTTTCGGCATTTTCTGGAAAGATGCTCGGTTTACGAGCTGACTGATCATAACCCACAGGCGTATGCTTTCCGCACAGACTCATCGAAGTACGTGCCCCGTGATCTCCGCCATCTTGCTTATATATCGGAATTCACAATTAATATCCGCCACGCGAAAGGCGCTGACAACACCGCTGCAGATACCCTTTATCGTATAGCAGAGGTTGACTCTCCATCTCCAACCATCGACTGGACCTCCGTCTCCTCCGCACAGCAGAATGATGCTTAAACTACCTAAATGTTCAGGGTCCGTTCAGGGTGTCTAATTCTGAGGAAGTTGTGCACTACTTTGCAAACTGCAAACCCTGAAGATACAGCGTGTTTAGCGTTGATGCCGAATACCTGTATTATTCTATACCGCAGAGGGAATAGATAAGATGTGTGCAAAGATGCATTGATTTGTACATTGATGAGTGTGAGTTTGTCAATAAGTGCTCTGTTTCTGTCAGCTCCTTTCTCGAATTATTAAGGTGTTATTTAAGTTACACTGTTATATGTTTTGAGGGTAAGCTGTACTTGCAAAAAGAGGGTATTTGTATTTGGTCGAGGATTGCCCCGGTTCTGAGCAATATTTTCTGGGTTGTATTGAGGAAGCTATCGAAGAGGTACTTGGTTGGTGTGGTGTAAAAATATTTACGTATGTAAATGACTATCTCCTAAATTTAGATGAAAGTGAGAACGCTAAAACTGTGGATGACGTACTTGACGTGTTCGAGAAGGTTGGTAAGGCCTAAAATTTACGTATGAGGTTGCTCAATAGAATGAGCTGAGATCTTTTGACGACGGAGTCCGTCACTCCCGATCACATTTGTTGGCAGTTTTGGCCACGTTCAAAGAAAGGAAATTCTCACTTATTTATCTGGCCATTCCAAAATTGTCAAAGATGGCATTTCTGGGTCTGTTCTACGGTAGGCTATCAATAAGTCGTGCCTTCATAGAATAAATTATAGTGTGTAAAGACAGGTAGGCAGGTTAAAATGTGCCGGGTAACCAGATCACGTCTTGACACGAACATGTGAAAAGGTTAATTCGAGCAGTAAAACAAAGGTCAGGGCAAGGATAAAAAAGAAGAACTGTTCGATAAAGAAAAAAGAAAAAAGTGTTGCAGATGTACCGTATATGCATGCCTTATCGCATGGTTCGCCGGTAGATATGGGTTGAAGTGGTGTTTTCTGTATCAAACAAACTAGACGCTATTTGCGAACGCGTACGTAGACAGGCGGAGACCAAAAAAGAAAAGAAAGAGGGTTGTGCTGTGAAGCGCAGAACTCAGGCTATCGGTTGTGCCACGAATGTGGTTTACCATCTGCCGTTGTCTTATGGCACTCCATATGCAGTCCAGACAGGCAGATGTGTTAATGTGAGATTAAGGGAGCATGAGGCTAACTTACGTTGCGATAGTTCCTCGCACATTTCTCAGCACTGTTAGCAGTGCGGCTGCGTCCCTCAGTTTAACCTCACAAGCGTCATTTCAAGCGATCATGACAAGACAACTCGGGAAATAATCGAGGCACGGCACAACCAAAATAAAAATGATTCATGCATCAGCTGTCCCTCAATCGCGCTACAGGATAAGGAAATCTTGTACCTCAATGGATAACTTGCTTTGGTTTTGTTTGTTCTTTTGCGTTGTGTGTAGCCACGTGTGTGTATATATCAGCCATGTGCTATTGAATAAACTTCAGTTGTGAGTCGGCGCTTGTTTTCGCGTGTCTTTTCGTCTGAATTGTCGCGCCGTTCAAAATCCATGCAACCGTACCAACTCGCCCAGTTGTCTGTGTTACTGATAGAGAGCTCGCCGCTTTTCGGGAGAACCCCCGTTTTCTCCGACAACGCCTGGTGCCTCATCCATGATCATCTGAGCCCTTGCGGTGCGATGTCTCGGCTGACCTGTCCCGCCCTTTCGTTCCCGCTTCATTAAGACGCACCGTTTTCCACTCCTTACACGACATCTATCACCCCGGCGTTCGGGCGTCACGCGTCTTTACCGAGCGAGCGCGCACGGAAGGCTGTGAAGCCATTGCCAACTTCTTCCGTGAAAAGATCAAACGTTCGCAGCGAGTGTTACCGAGTGCAAAAGCTTAATTTTGCCTTTTGCGTCGGTATTGGCGCTAGTTTAAAGGGGTCGTGAAACGTTTTCCGAAAACTTTCAACTACCTGTGTATTTAGAATCCTGGCCGTCCATTCAATACAATACCTCGACTCGTTTCATCGTCCGGGTTCATTTAATAACTATAAAAGCACTATTTCGATTCCCCGCTCACGTCCCCCCTCAACTGTACAGTTGACGTCACCTTAAGTGAGCCAATGAAAAGCCTTTGTCGTGGGCAAAACATGGCGACGCAGCGATCTTTGCTGAACCATAGTTGACCGAGGTTCGTAGCATCATACTGTTTCGATTGCGGCGCAGCAAAGCCAGTAAAGCGAGGGTGGCGATGCGGGCTTGTTGCTCTTACCGTGGCGTTTCACTGACGTCACACGTTAGTGCCTATGGCGGCCAGTAGTGCCGCATGGTCGCTTACGAGCCCAGAAAAACTGCGATTTCAAACGGGCGTCATTAATTATAGACTGGATATTGCGCCGAAATATTTCATATGCGCTCACCTCATTTCAGTAAAGCGGCCACGAACGTTGTTTCCACTTTGATAAGTTGTGCGAACTGTGTGACGATGCACACGGTAGGCATAGCGAGGACTAAGCCACCCAAAACACGCCGTAAAACACAACCTAACGCAAGCAGAAGGAAAAATGCTCGGAAGCTGCGCCGAGAGAGCGAAGGCAACACGTGACAGAGCCCGGATGTACTTGAAAGCGGAACCGAGCAGATTACTTGCTGTACTTCCACAGTATGCACAACTCAGAGCTAAAAAATTGCTGGGTTATATTTTTTTCCCAAGTTCTTATAAATCTATCATTTTGGAGCAAAAAAAAGCTAACGCTGTGTTTATAACTGCTCTTACCGTGGCGTTTCACTGACGTCACACGTTAGTGCCTATGGCGGCCAGTAGTGCCGCATGGTCGCTTACGAGCCCAGAAAAACTGCGATTTCAAACGGGCGTCATTAATTATAGACTGGATATTGCGCCGAAATATTTCGGAATCGGCATGTCTAATTCTTATTGAAGCAGGGAAAATTACAACCGGGCAGCTTCATTTTCGTTTCACGACCCCTTTAAGGAATGTCGTAAGCTTCAATTAAATTTTCTTGGTGATATAACTGTAAGCCATTTATTATTCCACTTAAATATAAAAGATCGTACACTATCGAACGTGTGACTGATTTATAAGAGCAAAGTTTGATGGCCCAACAATGTGACGGAATAAATAAGGTAAATTTGATTCAATATTTATTCTTTCTTTACACACACAATTGACACATTGTCCAGAAGATGGACAGAAACTGTTTCCTATTCATTTGCTAAACTTCTGGACTTTTCTCTGCTGAGTTTGCTGAGTTCGCGCTTTTGTACTGTAGTGCCGGTTCTTGAATCGGTGTACGTGGTACTCGTCCTTAAGTATTCCGGCTTGAAATGGAGCTCACACACCTGAAAACCATTTAAGAAAGCGATTTATCACATGATTTCTGCTCCGCATGCCCTTTATTGACTAAGGTACAAAACAGGGAGATCTTTGAGGTGTCTACAGGCATCCCAATGCGGCTGAATAGCAGCAGTACATATTTCAAGGAAATAAATTAGGCGAAGGTGCTGGCGATACTGGCGCCTAATTATAATACCGCAAAAAATGGTTGGAGCAACGGTAAGGTATACTACGTAGTACATAACAGACGCACGACGCCATGCACCAGCCCTCGTTCTCTTTTCTCAACAAAGTAACCGCAGGTGTTACCACAAGCCCGCTGTGCTATGCGCAATTAGCGAAATGTTTACCGGTCCTGAAGGAAAAACGCCTGTTCTGATAATATATTGCCATGCGCGTTTATTGCTCCATTTTGATGAGTTCGGGATGCGAGCAGCAAAACGTAAAACGCATCTCTCACTCCGCTTGTTAAATCGGTTGAGCGGAACGTGAAGATGCATCTACTTCGTTTCACCGTCGTTTTTCAGCCAAGCAGACCGCGTCTCCGCAAACGCGCTCGTAAAAAACGCGAAATATATGCAGTTCCTTCCACTGCCTCAGGTTGGTACGTTATTGCGGGGCTGAGCGTCAGCGACACTAACCTAAAACGTCTAATGTCAAGGCTTACGCAAACAAGTCAGAAGCGCACACGACATCAGTTTACCGAAAGAACTGAACATGCTAGAGGTGGTGCTTTTAAAACAAATCAAGAGCGTACCTTCGAATCAAGCAGAGAACGCATTTCGATGTCATCTCGACGAACGGCACGCTCTCATTTTGCTTTTTGGTCGTCCTTTGGGAACGAAAACATTTGGACCTCCCCTACAAAGCGGCGACAGTTGAGCCCGCAGCACTGCTCAATTGGGAGAGCTTGCATGTGTACACTACGCGAACATTCAGTGAACGAAGCACATAATGTCACCACGCAGCACTTCACAGGCGCCGAAAAACATGATCATCTTAACGCAGTCGCCAAAAGAAACACCTGCACACCACGACAGGCTTCGTATGGCCTAGCAATCCAGCTCGCTCGAACGGTGCGAGTATGCAAGCGCACGTCGACTCGGCAGCAGACGACGGTCAAAACTGAGTGATGTCAGAGGCCATGCCCGGAGTAGTGAGCAGGCCTGAATTATTTTTCTGGGTGGCATTGGTCACGGTCAACGCGGCGATTTGATGCTATCGTCTGGAAGCAGCGGCGCGCGCCTGTTTTCGCGCTCCTTTGTGACAAAAAGAAGTGCTCTATTACGAATAGCACGCTTCCCGACACCGTCGATCGCAGGGGAATATGTGGTAATTCACAGTAGCGTCTCTTATCACGTTCGAACTGCTCAGTGGCACACAACAGCTTGGCGGCATCACACCACTGGAAAAACTTTTTGCCACACACGTGCGCACCAAAGAACCGTACTCAAGCACAGGAAACATTACGCAAGCTGCTCCCACACACGAAAAAAAAAAAAAAAAAAAAAAAAAAAAAAAAAAAAAAAAAAAAAAACACGAGGAAGCACACGGACACGCATAAATCCTCAGGCAGGCCCATTGCAACACGAAGTGTCGTCTGTTTTATTTACATAGGGTTCCTCGATGCGCGCGCCCCCTTGGAGGGTGGAGCCATTCTTTGAGGGGGGTGAATGCCGCCTTCCGATCGGCGGCCGCCATTGGGCTCCCCCCCCCGCCTCGTCACGGCTGGTTGAGTGAAACAGGTGCGCGGCGTTTTCTCCGACAAAATGCCCGGGTGTTGCGTGCCACAGAGCACCAAAACCACTCGCGAAATGGCTATAAGGCGTTCAGATTTCCGAAAGATCCCAAAAGGCGACTCCTGTGGCTGGTAAAAATCAAGTGCGACAAGTGGCAACCCACGGACCGTTCGTGTTTGTGCAGCCTAAGTTATGCAATTTCAGCATTTGGAGAGTAATAACTAGAGTCCGGAGTATAGGCAAATGCCTATTTTGTTCCTTGCGTTCCTATCGTGCCACATTGATATATGAGCACTAATTAGAGGTTAAGAAGTGCTTTTTTAGTGTTTTTATAGTGCCTATAAATGCCTATTTTTGGCGATCGTGTATAAACGCCTATAGGTGCCTATAAATGCCCATTTTCCAAATGGGTACCTATATGAACACTATTTAACCCCAAATTTCACTTTCGAGTGCAGTTTGAGACCGTTATTCATGTTATCAGGCAACATTGACCTTTAAGAATACTAGGGGGTTCAAACTAGCCTTCTAGTTCAACCAGTTTCCGGAAAACAACCGCTAGCAACCGTAAAATGGGACGCGCCGGCCAACTTACGCCAACGCGCTGAGTTGTCCCGAGCGGCTAAAGGAGGAGATGTTCAGGAGAGGAAAAGACGCTGTTTCTGTAACCCTAAATGGGAGCAAGTCAACGTCTACTATGGAATGGGGAGAGGGGAGTGCTCTTAGGGGAAAGAAGAGTGTAGATCAAAAGTACGAAAAATGTGATGTGCACGCGGGTTTGGTTTTGTTTGTTGATGCGTGCCCAATGAAGAGCGTTGGACCACAATAATTATTCAAGTTGGTTCAATCCGAGCCGCGAAACCAATATGCGAGGAGGCGTCATGCACACGAGCGGTGTTGTGTCATTTCGGCGTTCTCTGTAGTGTACTGCCCATTTCTTTGGGAGGGATGTCTCAGTGCGAGCACGTTTGGAGAGGCTGGCACGGATCACGTATCCTTACCGCGACACACCGCGTCACACAGCTGGAACTGTTGTTAGGGACAATGCACCAAAATCGCTCCAAGCGTTGTTAGGGCTGGTGCCGACGCGACGCGGGAACGGCGAAAACACGAACGCATACGAAATGGAGGCAGATTAGTCTCGCATCTCGCTGCGATTTGAAGTAAGAAATAAAAAATAAAAATGCAAACACATTCCGCTTGTGTGTTATTATTTCTCTCAACTTTCATTCATCTATTTAAGCAACATATTACAGAAATTGCACGTGTCGCTTCAAATAATTCGCGCAGTGTCACGTGCTACTGCGAGCGATGTCAGAGCACCAATGTCTACGTAGAGGAGCGACGTTAGAGCTCAGATAACTACGCAGGAGCATTCCTTGTTGTACGTCAACCCCTCCATCTTGGGTCGCGCGCCTGCGAGAAGGGCACGCGTTGTTCATTTTCAAATTTCACATTTTTCCGCAGCGCATTACGTTGCAAATCTTGGCAAACGTGATCGTGAGCGCCCACTTCATGCAAAACACTTGTCAGTTCAAAATGCTCAGACCTGGTGGGGGGGCCCTTTAAAGGTGTTCGTCGACAGAGTAGCAATTGACCCTACGCGATTAGACCCGGGCAATACGAGGCATCCCTCCCTTCTGATTTTTTAGTGGTCCAACTACCTGTTTCTGTGCATGCCGAAATAAAGAGATCCACGACTGTGTCGATTCCACGGTGGACACTTTATTCACCTATGATTTTGAATTTACTTAACAATTTATTGTGCCTATATCAATGATTTTGGAAGCCTAAAACTGTGTTTTGCCTGCCTATTTTTGGCGCCTAAAACGCGCTTTTTAAGTGCCTAAAAATCCAGCCTCTAGTAATAACTCGCCGCGCTTATGCTGGCCTTCTCGCTCGACGTAACTCGCCCCAACGTATACGTTGCCGACAGAACACTTTCGTGGCACTCACTGTTCTCGCATCGTAGGTCCGGAAACGACGCCTTGGCGTTTGTCAGCTGGTTCCCGGACGCGTATTGCCTGAACGGTGACGGTGTGTGTGCGTGTGTGTTTGCGTGTATGTGCGTGTACGTGTGTGTTTGTGCGCATGTACGCATGATTGTGCGTGCGTGTACGTGTGTGTGCGCGTCCGTGTGTGCGCATGAGTGTGCGTACGTGTGTGTGTGCGTTGCCGCGTGTGCGTGCGTGTGTGTGCGCGTGCCCGTGTGTGTGTACATGTGTGCGCATGCATTCGGTGAGTGTGTATGGGTGCCTGTACGTGTGTGTGCGTGTGTGGGTGTGCTTATGTGTGCGCGTGTTTGTGTGCGCAGGCGTGTGCGCGTGTGTCTGTGCGTGTACGTGTCTGTGTACGTGTGCGCGCATGCATGTCGGTGAGTGTGTGTATGGGTGCGTGTACGTGTGTATGTGCATGCGTGTGCGTGTGTGTGTGGGTGTACTTATGTGTGCGCGTGTTTGTGTGTGCGCGTGTTTGTGTGTGCGCAGGCGTGTGCGCGCGTGTCTGTGCGTGTACGTGTGTGTGTACGTGTGTGCGCATGCATGTCTGTGAGTGTGTGTATGGGTGCGTGTACGTGTGTGTGCATGCGTGTGCGTGCGTGTGTGGGTGTACTTATGTGTGCGCGTGTTTGTGTGTGCGCAGGCGTTGCGCTCGTGTCTGTGCGTGTACGTGTGTGCGCATGCATGTCGGTGAGTGTGTGTATGCGTGCGTGTACGTGTGTGTGCATGCGTGTGTGGGTGTACTTATGAGTGTAGCTGACTGGGCTAGTTGGTTATGCATACTTAAATTAACAGCGCAAAGAACGGACACCGCACAAAGGAAACACACAGGACAAGCGCTGACTTCCAACTGAAAATTTTATTCATACGAGAGCATCTTATAAATGCACGTGACAACAGTTAAGGAACAAAGAAGGGGGGGGGGGACTAAAAAACTAAAAACAACAAACGTAATGAAAAGATGTAACCGTCACAGCAGCCGGCTGCGCACACCCCCCGCATTCTAAATAACTCAGCTCTCTGCCAGATAGAGCAATCGATGGCTTGCTTACGCATCCGCCATTTTCTCGCGTCATCTGGGCGGCCTCACTGATTACGCGCGCTTGCTCATCCTTATTCTTATCTACCACAGTGGTCCCTTGAAACTGTGGATTGCATCCGCACGTGCTCACGTGCAATGCTAGGAAGCCATCCTTGCCATTGCGAACGTTGTTGGCGTGCTCTCGTAAGCGCTCGTTCAGGCATCTGCCCGTCTGGCCCACGTAGCACGCCCCGCGGGGCGTGCTACGTGGGCCAGACGGGCGGGCGTGCTACGTGGGCCAGACGGGCAGATGCCTGAACGAGCGCTTACGAGAGCACGCCAACAACGTTCGCAATGGCAAGGATGGCTTCCTAGCATTGCACGTGAGCACGTGCGGATGCAATCCACAGTTTCAAGGGACCACTGTGGTAGATAAGAATAAGGATGAGCAAGCGCGCGTAATCAGTGAGGCCGCCCAGATGACGCGAGAAAATGGCGGATGCGTAAGCAAGCCATCGATTGCTCTATCTGGCAGAGAGCTGAGTTATTTAGAATGCGGGGGTGTGCGCAGCCGGCTGCTGTGACGGTTACATCTTTTCATTACGTTTGTTGTTTTTAGTTTTTTAGTCCCCCCCCCCCCCCTTCTTTGTTCCTTAACTGTTGTCACGTGCATTTATAAGATGCTCTCGTATGAATAAAATTTTCAGTTGGAAGTCAGCGCTTGTCCTGTGTGTTTCCTTTGTGCGGTGTCCGTTCTTTGCGCTGTTAATTTAAGGTGTACTTATGTGTGCGTGTGTTTGTGTGTGCGCAGGCATGTCCGTGTTTGTGCGTGCCCATGTGTGTGTACGTGTGTGCGCATGCATGTCGGTGAGAGTGTGTATGCGTGCGTGTACGTGTGTGTGCATGCATGTGCGTGCTTGTGTGGGTGTACTTATGTGTGCGCGTGTTTGTGTGTGCGCAGGCGTGTGCGTCCGTGTCTGTGCGTGTACGTGTGTGTGTGCACGCATGCGTGTGTGTGCGTGTGAGTGCGTGCCTGTGTGTGTGTTCGTATGTGTGTGCGTATGTGCGCATGCGTGTGCATGTGTGCATATCTGCGTGCCTGTATGTGTTTGTACCTGTGTGCGTGCGCGTACGTTTGTGTCTGTGAGCGTGTGCAGGCGTGTGTGTTCGTATGTGTGTGTGCGCATGCGTGTGTGTGCGTGTACGTGAGTGTTTGTGCGTGTGCGCATGAACGCATGATTGTGCATGCATCTGTGTGTGCGTGCGAGCATGTGCGCATGCGTGTGTGTTTGTACGCGTGTGCGTGTTTACGTGTGCGTGTGATTGCGTGTGCGCATGCGTGTGTACGTGTACGTTTGTGCATGATTTATTGCCATAAATTTCATGATTTAATGTCATAAAAGCCGTATGTAGAGGCCCAAATTGTATGATATGTATTCAACATTTTTTTTTTGCCCACCTGCTATTTACAGTAACGTAAAAGAGATGAAAACAAAATTCAGAATACTTTGCGTTGCAGGGGGCGGTCCGTAAATGGGGTAGCTGATTGGAAAACAAGATCTGAAAATATGGTGTGCAATCACAGTTTTTCTTTTCTCGTGACAGCACGTGTTTTTTTTTTTTTCGACCGGCAGGCAAACTGTTTTTACACTTTTGTCGAAGGCACAAAACACACCGACACAATGATAGGCCATGGGACTTGGGAGCGTGTGTTCCGCATCTTTAACCAATATAAATAGTTACCGACTAGCTTAAGAAGATGCTAACTGAAGGTGTTAACGCGGCTGGCGTGGACGGTAGTTTTCTGCTGCGAGCAACTCCAGCTGCTTATGTCGCTTTAAAAATAAAGATTAGAGAACAGAAATCTGAGACCTTCACCCTCCCGATGCGAAAACTTTGTATTTTTGTCATGTTGTTTCAGTACCACCCGTTTTGACACAACGCACTCTGCATGCAGCCGCGCGACGCCCGTTGGCTGCCTATCATGGCTATACACCTAGTGCACACCGACCGAAGCGCCAGTGGTGGCGAACTTGCTCGTTACACTCGGGGCAGTGAGCAGACGTCCGCCGTAGGTTTGCACGTCGTTGTTCGTGTGTCCCCGCGCCGTTCGCGTTTTCGGAGTGAAATAAGCAATGTCCGACCATGTGTGTGGTGGCCGGAGCTTCAAGATATGTCAAAAAACTATTGCTGTGTGGTGGGGTGCTCAAACACGTACGCAAACTCGCCCGCAACGCGGTTTCACTCATTCCCCGCGAGGCCTTGCTGACATGTCTATCTAACGGGTTCGGAGCTTCTCCGCTTTTAAATACATCGTGCGGATTCTTTCTGTAACACTAAAGCCCTAACGTACTCACACTACACCTTTGTACAGTTTGAAGCATGTTAGGGCTGATTCACACCGGCGACTGGTCGCGCGACCAAGTTAGTCGCTTTGCGACTGGCCGCACAGTAGCTGGGGCTAGAAGCCAACATGGCAGCACCCATGCAGACGCGACCGCCCGCTTCGATCCGAAATCGAGGTTGCTACTCGCCCACTCTCTTCACAGCAATGAATAAATGGTGGGGAAATCAGCTATCGCTTCTTGTCATCTCACGCTGGGGACAAAGCATCAGGTATGTTCTGTCTTTTTTATTGAGATTGGCCGTGTTCTTCAGCCCTGCCTGATAAGCCTTGTCTCCAAGAATCCGAGAATGAATCTTGGAAACACTGCAAAGTACCGACGAATACATTGCTCTCGAAGCTTCAAGACGTAAATATAAAGTAAATAAATGCGTAGGTTGCGAACTTACGGGCCACACAGCGCAGGACGACGACATGATACGTTCGATGCGGAAGGAAACTGCATAAACAGGTGTCGCCATGTTGACCTTTCCGGCGCTGCCGTCTGCTTGCTTTCGCTCGCGTGCGCGCAGACGGACGCCGAGCAGACGACGTGACGCGACGCGGCGGCAGTGGGCGAGCACAATAAAAATAAAAGCAATGGGCCCGGTGTAAACAAAAGCTGACATCACTTCTGGGCTTCGCTGATTGATTCAAGCCGTCCTGCGACTGCAGTCGCGCGACTGAAAAGTCGCGCAAGCGAGCGACTGAGTCAAAGCAGTCGCTTTGCGACCAAAGCGACTGTTTGCGACCGTTTGTGACCAGTCGCAAAGCTACCAACTTGGTCGCGCGACCGGTCGCCGGTGTGAACCAGCCTTTAGCGAGAGAATTTCAAGTTGCTAAAACAGCAGCGGGTAGCGCAGATCGACGGACGTAGCGGGATGGCATCGGCGGTGCGGCGCTAGCTCTCATTTTATTCACCCGTTCGTTAGGCCATTTCCTTACCAGGGGATTCCATCTGCAATATCAATGCCACAACTGATTTTCTTGCTGGCACTTGTTCGGCGATGGCACGTGTAATCAGCGGTAGCAAAATCGCTACATGTGCCGGCATCTCGCCGTGCGAGTTCGGAACGTTTAAATATCAGTCCGCCCATACGATGTGTATTTATTAATAATACGTACAGAAACAACATTTGCAACAAAGGTTGAATTTGAAAAAGAACAACGAGAACTGAACGAGGCGTCACATCAGTGAACAAAACAAACCGGCTACTTACCACGCGCTTTTGAAAGTAAAATTTAGCGCAACTTGGAAAACCCTCGAAACACTCTCACATTCACACACGCTTTCCTCAGGATATACGCACCACACACAGCGCTCACTACCAGTAAAGCTGCAATGGGGGGCTAGTTGGTGCGAATACATGGCTTGTTCGCGCTGCCAGGAACCTTCACACAAGTGAAGGTTGCGTTAGCGCACCTTCTATCCTCCTTTCTCAAAAAGAAATAGATTTCTTGAAATCAGGTATGATAACTTAGATATTTTGACTGGCATGTGGTTGACGTGGAAGGTGACGTTCCACTTTGTTTCGTGTGTCTTATTGATCGGATGTGTTTCCTTTCCTTCTTTTTTTCTTTTGGGTCACACATAAGAAAGGTGTGGCACGAAAAATAAACAGTTGTTAGTACGCGCTTCACCCTGTGTTGTCTGTCCCCTCTAGTGTTTCTCGCCCAGTTCCTGGCAGCGCGAACAAGCCATGTGCTCACTACCAACTGTTTATTGTGCGTGACTGACCTTCTTTTATACGTACAGGAAGATGCGCAAAAAAAAAACAATGATCAACAATAGTGCGCATGTGCAAAGAATCAACAAGCGATACAGGAACCAGCCACCACCCAACAAAGTTACAAAAAAAAGAAAGATATAAAGCCGCTAGGAGCACTAACACCTTGCCTCGAGAAAAGATATTTCCTTTTGATACAACATCACGGGCGGCTCGCTAACACAACGATCCTTGTTTTTTTCAATAAAGTAAGCTTCTAATGACAGACGCGCTGATGATTTCACACGGTCGCCGAGTCAGTTATGCAGAAGCTGAAACGTGGAACACAAAGGGATGGAGCTGCTTGTGATTCATCGGGTTCCAAGCCTCAAGTGATGCCGCACTTGCAGAAAAAGTCGGCAATTGGTGCCCGCGCATTTGAAATGGCAAGAGACGCGGTTGCCAGAAAAAACATGAGAAGGCCTTCGTTAAGTGCTCCACGGGAGTTGTATACTCCATTCCATTATCTTGCGGAAAAGTGTACGTCGGGAAAACCGAGAAATGCCTAAATCACCGGCTTAGGGAGCATGCGCAAAATTTAAGAAAAACGAGGATAAGCACGCGCATCTTGTGAGACATGCTGCCGCATGCGGATGTGAACCACGATTTACAAATGCGCAGGTTCTCGGAAGGAGCGTGAAATCATCAGCACGTCTGTCATTAGAAGCTTACTCTAAATTTTACTCTCAATATGACGAGTTACCAACTAGCCCAACAACAACGAGCTCCACTGCATAGCTGGGCTTTGTCACGCTGGTCTGCGGGACGCACCTGGCACGTATACGCACTGGGTTCTCCGAAATTCCGTTAACTTCGTGCACGTGGCCACTTTTGTAGAGGCCCGAGCCTTTCCTGCAGCTGTCACCGCAGAAGTAGCTGTCAGGCACCCGAACGTATGGAAAATCGCAGCCGCGTACTTCAGCCATCCCCTGCTGCAACGCTATGCAATGCGCCGTCGTCTGCTCGGCTCCCCGAGAGTACTGTCGCCGGCGCCCGCTAGGTGGCTTTCAGTGGCGCCTCTATAGGCGGCGCACTACGCGTATAGGTGGCCTGCGGAGAGGGCATCGTAATGGCGGACGCCGTAGCAGACGACACTGTTGTCTCCACCCTCCACGGCGGCGGAGGGGAGCGCGCGCATCGAGGAGTAGGGGCGCCCTCACTAAAAAAGCGGCCGCAACTGTCAACTCAGCCGAGACGCGCTCGCCCATTGGCGGCACCGCGACTTAACAGGCCACACCTTTTTTATCTAGCGGCCGTGCCCGTGCTTTCATTTCTGCGTGGGTATCTCGTTTTGGCTGTCCTTCACCGTGACAACAGACCGTTGACGTCACTTCAAGTCCTCGCTGTTAACTCGCCTTAATCGCACCCTCGGAGCGAGGCATTGCCGTGCCACTGCTTATCATCCCTCGCCAATGGCATGGCGGGACGCCTTTCCGACAACTGAAGACCGCCCTGACCACCCGCCTCAATAGATGCACCTAGGTTGATGCCTTGCCACTGGAGCTCCTAGATTTAACGGGCTGTCATCCTGGCAGATCTACAGTGCTCAACGGCAGAGCTGGTGTATGGCAGTTCTCTGCGGCTCCCTGGAGACTTCACGTCAACGCAGCTACGAGATCAGCCACAACAATTTCTACAACCCCTCCTCGACTGCGTTCAAGACCTCCGGCCCACTCTACCCCGACCTTCCGACCACAATACAATATTTGTCAACTCTGATCTGGCCACTTCGATACATGTTTTCGTGCGCCACGACGTGGTCAGAACACATTTAACACCAGCCTACGACGGACCATCCCGCGTCCTTAAACGCACCCCAAAAACTGCCACTCTTCTAGAAAACGGTCGCGAAGAGACAGTGAGCTTCGACCGACCTAAGCCGGCGTATCTGGAGATCACCATATAAAGCCCCTCATCTATGCCTGACCTCCCGTTGATCTGACAGAAACGGCGTCATGTCACATTTCGACTTCCAGTCTACACGGGGGACCCTGTAGTGCCCTTGTTCGGGCGGCGCGCAAACCAGAGAGCGCGCGAATGCAAGAGAAGTGAAGAGGGCGCTTGGCTGGGGCACGTGAAGTCACGGCTCGCGTTCCTTGCTGGCGTAGATTATGGTTCAGCCGTCCCTTTCCTTCGCTCCTGTGGCATAAGCCTACAATTTCATGCCGTGAATTTGGGAGGTGGTGATGGTCGTTGTGCTGATTTTCCTCCGGCACGTGGCGTTGCTTTGGCGGCATTTGGTCGAAACAGGTATGGGCCCTGACCACAGGCCCCGAAGTGTCCTCACGTCACCCCGCGAAGTGCTTGGGCGCCGGAGTTGGCGGAGCGCATCTGGTTTCCTGTCGCGCATAGGACAAAGGAACCCACCCTTACGCCGGGGGGCCACAAAAGGGGATGGAAACTGATGACCCCCCTGATTACCACGGGGTGCTTTCCGGTTGCGCATCAATGGACCTCTTTTAGAGCCCGGCGCAGCGGTGGCGAGGTCTCACACCTGCTCGGCCATTCGGCCCCACCGTTTGCTGTTTGCGCACTTAGCGGTCGCCACCCAATGAGAAATAAGATAAGGCGCTCTGCTATTTGCCGGAGCCGTTCGTCACTGTCTGGCGTGCATTAGGTAACTGTAGTCCACAGGCGGGCTCTCGACACCCGAAAGCGGGCACCACGTCACGGTGCAACGGGCACCCGGTCGGCACCTTTGATCATTGCTTTCGCACCGACATTCCTTCGGCACAGCAACTATTTCCAAGCTTGTAATCTATCCAGGCTGGTTCGACGGAATCACTGCAGCAGAAGTTAGTGTCACGAACTTGTAAGCGGTGCCAGGTGCAACGTTTTGCGCGGAAGATTAGCAAAGTGGCCCGTGGGTGTTCGCAGCACCCATATGACAGGTGGTCTACGGTCTCTTCGGCAATCTGTTTGACATGTCACCAGGGACATCTTCCTTATGGCAATATATCACTTCGCGCGTACTTTTAGGGCTAGATGGTGGTGCGTCAGCTCAACCTGCCCTTGCCCCTACGACTTTGGTTACTGTTGTTGTATTTGCGTTCGTTGGTGTGTTGTTTGGGCACAGGAGCATGAGCCCGCCTATGTGCACGAAAGTGGTGTCCTTGTGACGGTTTTGTTGATTTTCGTTTCCAAACTATTTTCTTTTTCTTTTTTTTTGTAACATTTATGTCCGTAACTCTTATGTACAAAGTCTGTAAATGCAAGTTTTCTCCATTCTACTCAAAACTTCTCCAGCATTTATTTCTCAAGGGACCAGCGAGTCCATCACCGCTATACGAGTAGCGGCAGTTATCACTTCCTCCCAGTTTGTTTATGTTGTCACGTTTAATACAAAGGCAACGTTTACAAGGCCCAAGTCCTGAAAGGGTCGGCAAAACACAGCCAAAACAAAGGCACTGGCGCGAGAACTACTGCGTCTTCGTCTGCCTTCTTATGGCTCACGGAATATGCGCGTGGCATTGCCCCTCCTCCCGAAAAAGCATCGCCTGATGCTAAACGAAGCGTTTGGTAAACATTAACAAAAACCTAATGTCTCGAAAACCATGGATGCCACAATGTGCGGTACGGTTTAACCGCACCACGTGCACAATCTCAGGCCGTGGCTGTCGGCGTCGTGGTGATTGGCTTCCGTCCGGAAGGACTTCGTAATTGACGTCGCTCACGCGTCGTAGCACTTCGCAGGGACCGAAATACTGACTGAGAAGCTTTTCAGAAAGACCTCTGCGGCGAACAGGGGTCCAAACTAGCACTTGGTCACCCTGTTGGTAGTCGACTTGTCTGTGGAAGAAGTTGTAGCGCCGTGTGTCGATGCCCTGTTATTTCTTGATGTTCACGCGGGCCAGTTGACGTGGTTTCTCGGCTCGTTGCACAAAACGCTCGGCATCTTCGTCAAGATTGTCGATGTTGTCCATGTCGCATGGAAGCATTGCATCCAACATCGCTTGGACTTCACGACCGTATGGAAAACGAAAAGGCGTGAAGCGTGTAGTATCTTGCGTAGCGGTATTATACGCGAATGTTACGTAAGGCAGCACCTCATCCCACGTCTTGTACTGTACGCTATGTACATTGCCAGCATATCAGTCATCGTTTTGTTCAGCCTTTCGGTCAACCCGTTTGTCTGTGGGTGATAGGCTGTAGTCTTGCGATGTGTGGTGTAGCATAGCTGAAAGACGTGTTCAGGAGCCTTGCCGTAAACGGCGCTTCCTCGGTCTGTGATGACGCAGGATGGAGCTCCGTGGCGTATTACAACGCCCTCTACAAAAAACTGAGCAACTTCAGACGCTGTGCATTTGGGAAGAGCCTTGTTTCTGCGTAGCGGGTTAAATAATCTGTAGCGACGATTATCCACTTGTTTCCCGAAGACGACACGGGAAACGGGCCCAGGAGGTCCATGCCGACCTGATCGAAGTGTAGCTGACTGGGCTAGTTGGTTATGCATACTTAAAATTAACAGCGCAAAAAACGGACGGCCACTCAAAGGAAACACACAGGACAAGCGCTGTTCCTGTGCGCTGTTCCTGCGCTTGTCCTGTGTGTTTCCTTTCAGTGGCCGTCCGTTTTTTGCGCTGTTAATTTTAAGTAAATGATCGAAGTGTGTTCTGAGTGGTTCGATAGGGTGAAGTAACCCCGCGAGCTGGACAGATGGCGACTTTCGGCGCTGGTATTCGCGGCAGGCTTGAACGTATTTTTTAAGGCAAGCGGCAGGTTTGGGCCAGTAGTAACACTTGCGTATCCTAGCGAGGGTTCTGGTGATGCCCAGGTGGCCTGATGAAGGTTCGTCGTGGCAGGCAAATAGAATTTCGTCACGGAGCCCTGCTAGAACGACCAATAGATAAGTTTTCTCGCTGGCAGCAGCGTTCTTGTACAACACGCCCTGTCGCAAACAAAAGGATGACAATCCGCGAGCTATATGCTGGGGCAGAGATACGTTGCGGCCCTCGAGATCTTCAATTATAGGTCGCAATCCAGCATCTTCTTGCTGCCGTGCAGCTACGTCTGTTATGCTTACGGCTCCATGGGAGAGGGCAGTCGTCTTCGGGGTTTTGAGCGGCAGGCTCAACTGGCGGCTTTCCCATCGCGGCAACTGTCTTCACACGCAAAACACTCAATGACGTCCTGCAAGGCTTCAGCGTAGGCGACGGCAGTGCCACGAAAAAAGGTGACGATGTTCAGTTGCGAAATTCGTGATCATGACCTCGCCTTGACCGTTCTTAATGTCAATGATGCCTCGTGCCACATAAATTATAAGCGCTAGGAAAAGGGAGACGTTGCACTCTGTCAGTGTATCACCGTCACTTGTGCCCTCGGAAGTCACCTAGATCATGATACTTGCGCGAGGTGGTATAGTTACGCTGTCACCGGAAACACGAAGGGCGGCTGTACGGCGGCAGGTGTCCTTTAACGTAGCCTTGACTGTAGAAAATGAAATGCAGCGTCTGCGTAGGTCGATTATGGCACCGTATTCTCGAAGAAAGTCTATTCCGAGGATAAATTCGCGGGAACATTCACGAAGCGCGAGGAAGCTGACCAAAAACGTAGAACCTCGGATTTGCAGCCTGGCACTGCACACACCAAGCGGCTTGACAACGTGTCCTCCAGCTGTGCGCACATGCAACCCGGTCCAAGGCGTGATAACGTTTTTCAGTAAACTTGCCAATTTTCCGCTAATAATCGAGTAGTCAGCGCCAGTGTCTACTACGGCCGTTACATTGCGACCGTCGATAAGCGCCGGTATGTCCATTGAAAAGTCCCCAGAACACTATGGAAGGCATGGGCACAACTGACGCAGCTTGGCCTCCATTGCCGAAGTCGCAGCGACATGCGGATTCACGGTGCACCTCGGCAAGAGTGAACCCTGAATCTCCGACTGACAAGTTGCCAGAAGAAGACAGATCAATCCTGATAATTCTTCAGTCACTGTTAGACACACTTCGAGTGTTTGTCGGCAGGCTGAAGTCACCGCATGCTGAGTCCGTACAACAGGTACTGGATGTTCTATGTCCAGTGCTTGCAGGCCTTCAGTAGGCACCAAGTCCCGACGATCTGCAGTGAAACGTGATACGCCTGAACTCCTGCGTTCGCTACTATCAAACGCATCAGTCTAGTTTAAGCTCACGTGATTTTTTATGTACCTTCCTTTCTATCTTTTCATCCCTTAATCCCCTTCCCCCCAGTGTAGGATAGCAAACCGGGCGCTCGTTTGGTTGACCTTCCTGCCTTTCCTTCTTCTTCTTCCTCCTCCTCCTCCTCCTCCTCCCCAGGATGAGACACATGCGTCGTAGAATTTCCGTCGGTCCGAAGTCGCGTCGATTGGAGATCGAGGTCTTCATCAAGTCGAGAGTCAGCGGCCTCGCCTCGAGAGGTCGCTGACGTCAGTTTTCCAGGCGAAGGCTTGGAGATCGTCCTTGCGACATCCGACTACTCTACCCCGAATAGGATGGTGACGGTGGTGACGGTGAACGCTACTGACGCCTCGGTGGTATGCGCTGCCGAGTGAGAAAATCTTCGATTTCGGCTGGTCCCTGTCCGAACCGGGGACGGGGTGAAGTGGCAGGAAAACCCTGAAGCCCAAGTCGGCGATACTCGCACTCTCGATACACGTGACCAGCCTCACCGCAGTGGTAGCAAAGCGGTCGTCGGTCGGTCACGCGCCAGATGTCGGATTTACGCGCGACGGCCCGTGTGTCTTCAAACTAAGGCATCGCCTGTGCAGACTGAAGTGTGGCATACGGGGTTGTTATGGGTAGCGGCACTGTTGCAGGTGAGATGTGCCCGAATGTGTAGGCGTAACTGGCGTGCCGGAAGCCACCGCTCACCGGAGGTGGGGTCACCGACGACGGGACGGTGCGTCTTGGAGCATCGGCATAAGTCACGCGCCGAGGTTCACTCGAAGGTGTGAACGTCTGAAGTGGCGCAGCAACCTGAACAGGTGTCTCGCGACGCGATGCGCCGAACGCATGCTGGAAGTCATCGCGTATGATGCTGGCGATGCAGTTAGTGGTAGGCTGTTGCTGCGCCAGGTGCAATTGTTGCAGCTCATCGCGAACAACCGAGCGTATAAGCTCACGAAGCGCCTCCACGTCGGTCGGGAATGATCCTAGCCCGATTGTGTAGGCAGCATTCACTTGCCGATCATACTGGTTCCGCTGCTGCTGCGCCTGCTCCATGGTGACGGCTTCAGTGAGGAACTCCGCAACCGTCTTAGGCGGACAACGAATCAGTCCACCAAAAAGCTGGTCCTTAACGCCTCGCATCAAGTGCCGCAGCTTCTTGGCTTCCGGTATGTTTGGATCGGCTCGATTGAACAAACGGACCATATCCTCCACGTACATAGCCACACCTTCATTCGGTATCTGAATGCGAGACGAAGGCACATACATCGCGTTCTCGACTATGAGGGCTCGAGTACGTTTCCAGGAGTCTGCGACAGAACTCGCGCCATGACGTTAGGAGGTCCTTGCGGTTCTGGAACCATGTACGAGCACCATCGAGAAGGCTGAAGTAGACATTCCCTAGCTTCGCTTCCTCGTCCCACCCGTTGAAATCCGCAACGTGCTCGAATTCAGCCAGCCAGTCCACATATTCAAGAAGACCGCCACGGAAGGGACTCGGAACGCGTGGTTTTTGCAGCGTGTAATAAGCGGCTGCAGCTGCAGCTGCAGCAGCAGGGGTGCTTTCTTAACCTTTCCGCCACCTCTTAACGCTTCGCTTTCTTAACCCTTCCGCCAGCTTGCGGGCTTCCGCAGAACTCATTTGCATTACTTGTGTCCATGTGCTTCGAGTTGTCGATGAATTCGCCCTCGCGTTGCCAATTGCTAGCTTCCTGGTTAGCTCACTTGGTAGAGCCACCGCCCCGGAAAGGCGTTGGTCCCGGGTTCAAACCCCAGACCAGGACGAATTTTTTGGCAACTAAGAAGCTTTTCTTTCTGAGAAATCCGTATGGATTTCCTTGTGGTTTCGCACTACAAACTGGTGGTTGTCTATTTTTACTGTCTTAACCCTTCCGCGACATTGCGGGCTTCCGCAGAACTGATTTGCGTAACCTGAATTTTACTCGGGCGCTTGTCGAACCCCTGACGACGACGACGAAATGTAGTCCCTGTAGTGTTGGAGAAGGCCTCGCGCTGCTCGTATTTGTAAGAGGGAAGGTTTCGGTTGGTGTCGAATGCGGTTTCATGTGTTCGGATTGCAGTTTCAGCTTCGGCCGCGCCCGAGAAGGCGAAAGGCATCAGTGACAGCCACGATTTCTGCTATATAAGCCATCGTCGCCCACTCGTTGACACCTTTGTACTCATAGCTAATATTCTTCTGTATCACATTTCCTTTTCATTTCTTTGTCTGAGCAGTTCCACGTGCGACACCAATTTCATAGTCCATCAGCTGTTGTCGATCCCTCTCGACAATGACTTCTATGTCACCTGGTGTTGTGTCCACTTGTAGCATGGCGCTGGAGCTAGGTGTAATCGTCACTTCGAGAACTGTTAGGAGCCACAAGTGAATATAAAGGAGAGGAAGAGGAAACTAATTGCGAAAGCAGTGAAGAATTTCAAAAATGCAGAAAGGAGAAAATGATGTGAAGAGAGCACGTGGCCACGCCATATTGTAGGAGTGCGTGCAGAGGAACGTGGTGGACGGGGCGCAGCGACCCAGTGACCGCCGGCTGCGCAACATCTCGCTGGGTCTTGCCGCAGTATTGTGGCGTTCTAATAGCGCATTCCATTGAAAGGCCAGGAGTAGAGCCCCGAGAGCAGGGCCACTCGATCTGTCACTGCAACGTGGCACGCGTCTCCACAGCCGGTGAAAGGGTGACGAGTGAGGGGAAATATACCGTGTGATCAGAACATTCGAAGCCTCGGCATTCTATGCGGGACAGCAACACCAAGGCGCCTGAAATTTTTGAAATCGCCATGCTTGATTACGTCCCATGTTTGTGCTATCGACACATCCAGCAACCAAGCCGCCGCGACGTCCGTGCTGATCTATGCCCTCCCATTGGTCGCTTTCACAACAGCCAGGAGGGAGCTGCTGGAGGGACTCCACAGAGGTGTTGTCAGGAGCACTCTGGAGCTTCCAAAGCACTCTCCGATTGCAGCAACACTGCCAGAGGCTGGTGGATTGCCGCTCTCACTGCGGATGCTTGAACGAGCCCTGGGGCACATAGACCACCTTCATCGTGCTCCGGATGGCGGAGCCTCGCTCACCAGACTTCGCAGCCAGCCATCCACATGGATGGGTGGTCTTTGCCTGTTATATGAGCAGGTGATCACAGACTCCCCTGTGCCAATCGCCCTGCCGCCACCGCATCAACGCCCTGCTGATGTCCATTTGTCGCTCGGTAGGTCGACCAAACGGCGGACACCAGCTGCTGCCTTGCGACAGGCTGCTGCGTGCAAGCTCCACGTCAACTAACCACTACCTACATCCAGCAAACATAGGTACGTACACTTAAAGTGGTAGTGAAACGAAAATGAAGGTGCCCAGTTGTAATTTTCCCTGCTTCACTGCGGATTAGACATGCCGATTCCGAAATATTTCGGCACAATATCCAGTCTATAATTAATGACGCCCGTTTGAAATCTCAGTTTTCTCGGGCTCCTTAACGACCATGGGGCCCTACCGGCCTCCATACGCACTAACATGTGATGCCAGTAAACCGTCATGGTAAGACACGTTATAAACAAAGCGTTAGCTTTCTTTTGCTCCAAAATGAGAGATTTATGGGAACCCAGGAGAGCAAAAGATCACACCAATTTTTGCGCTATGAGCTGCGCATACTGTGGATGTACAGCGAGTGATCTGCTTGGTTCCGCTTTCAAGTACATCCAGGCTCCGTCGCGTGTTTCCTTCGCTCACTCAGCGTAGCGTCCTAGTGTTTTAGGGGCGAAGCTCCTTAGGGTGTGGGTCTGTCCCTCCTCTATAGACCCTTTTCATAAATACGCCACCTGACGGTGGGCTTTTCGTCAGTTTCGCTTCGCAAAGGCGCCTGGGATAGCCAGCGCCATCATGAGGGCATGGAAAGCGAGCGAGTGGGCCGGCTAATGCGTGTTTGCCTTGGTGTTTGTGTTGGCGGCTGGTTCACCGTGTCATCCGCTGAAATCTCACCGTTTGCGTGCTTGAACGTGCTCTTACTACTCTTAGTTGGTCTTCCTGAAGTGCTTCCGCTGCACAATGAGCAGCATTTTGTACCCATCAACGGGTTGGACGAGCAGTTTGGCTCGACTGCCGCGGTTGCGGGACCGAGACCACAGCCAACTCGCGTGTGCGCCCGGAACGGGAAAAAAGGCTCGCCGTAGCTACAAGCTTCTCACCGAAAGCTATGTCATCACATCGACTCTACGTGCATGCTACGAACAAGAAACGTAAGTAGCTACAATTTGCATAATCGCTCACAATACGCTACCGGCGGTGTCTGCGCCGACGTCTGCGTTCGCTCCTTTTACGGATGCATTTTTTTTGTGTGGATTTTCATAATTAATTGTACTGCTCCTTATGCCAACATGAGGAGTATTGAAAGTGAAACAACGACGGGGTGTAAGTGGGGACGAAGCCGCTTGGATACCCTAGAAATGAAAGCGAAGGTAGCTCCATGTAGCGCTGCGCGAAACGAATACCAAGTTGTCGTGTGACAACTTTCGATCGCGATAGAAGTCAGTCTATTCCCGAATTCTCTAGTTTGTTGTACCTCCTGCAGCTAGCTCTATAAAAGCCATTGCAACCTAGAAATATTTGCGGATCAGGCGCGGCTGCGATTGTAAATGGACCATACGACACCCGCAGAAGTGAAACAGGGGAAAATTCGTTTCACAAATCAGAAGCTACTGGAGATACCGTTGTGAAGACTGGATTAGGTTGGACCCCTCTGGGGTGCCTTACATAGGTGTATGCCTGTGGTGCCTTAAACTTAAATCTATGCTCTTAAATGTTTTTGCCTTCGTAGAAGTTTGTTGGTGTTCGATCACGCTGCTGTCCAGCCATCACAAGAATGAGTTACCTGTTGATACCCTCTGCTAGGTTGTCTGAACAAGCATGCATACATTAGGGGGCGCCCTGCGTTATGTTGTTCAAAGGATTTGATTGTGAGTTTTTTTTTCTCTCTATGTAGGAATGACACATACTTCATACAAGCACGGTGCTACCGCAGCAAGAAAAAGACACAGGCGCCTTATCTTGTTTGTGCCGCCATCAGTTGCGAGGGTAGTTTGCTTCAAGGCAAATGCGAGTGCCCTGCTGGAAGGCGTTTTTGCAGCCATGTTCAGGCAGTGCTGGACACGCTTCGGCTGCTGCAAGAAAAAGGATTTGGCGAGGTTCCAGCTCACTTGTCGTGCACAGATTTACCACAGTACTGGAGACGGCCACGGGGTGACGCTGTAAAGGGCAGCAGCCTTCAAAACGTGGACTGGCGAAGAGTAGGAGAGGGTGGCCGGGACTTGCCGTTGCCGTGTCGCCTTGACCTCAGTGCAATCAAGGATAGAAATGTAGAAGACTGGAGAAAGGAACTCTCCCAGTTTGCTCAAGCCCTTTCAGACGCAAACGCAGACAGTGCCCTGGTGTCTGTACTAGCTGCTGCAGATCGTGCCCCAGTGTGCAGCTCCAGATGTGGCACCGTATTTTGTGACTCGCCACTTGCTTATCAGCAGCCACTCGTACCTCATGGCTTCAATGTCCTGCTCTGCAGCTATCTCGGGGACAAGCTCAACAACCATGACAAGAGTACTACACCGGTGCCTGCCGAAACAGATGGTGCCATTCACTGGAAGCAGCCAGTGGTCTATACCAGATGGCATCAGCGGTGGTGAAAGACTCATCTTGGAGGTATGTCATCACTTTTAACTGTGCAAGCTGTACAGAAAACTGCAGATGCTACCAGAGCATTTGTGGGCTTTGTTAATGTAAATTTTACTACAGTGCCAGCCATGATGCACACTTTATTCTCTTGGTAGGTATGCAAGTCTCAATGGCATCGACAGCACCCATTTTCTTTAGCACAAAGGAAAGCTTACCGATCAGAGTGGCTAATCACAGAATGGTAACGTCGAAAACACCGTGAGACATTTATAGTCAAAATTTTTCAATCTGCAGCAACTATGAAATCGTATACACATAAAACATGCTCCAAACAGTGGGAGGCGACAGTGGTTCGTGTTCATGCGCGGCGTTCTGCCGCACATACTTGCACTCCGCATGTGCCACAGCTCGACATGTTCCTCTAATTACCATGAAGGCAGTGCCACTTCTTAGCGTGCAGCTCCTTTTACCCCGTAAGCAGCACAGAATAGAGCGGGGATGAATAATACACGTACTCCAATTTTGAGCACTAAATATGGACAGCATGACGGCATCAACCTACGCACAGCAATGTGAGCGACTTCATAAACGAGCTTCAAGGCTCTTCTGCTAAGCTGCGAGATGTTTTCGCTTTTTGTGACATTTAAATGTGATTTAAAAATATAATTCATACTCATGTCGTGAAAATGATGCTTGAATCTGTCACTTTAATTTACGGTCTTTTCATTTCCACCAGGATCTAATCACACATTCTAGCCAGCTGTCAGTCCGCTTAACTGCATAACATGTATGCAAGAGGGAAAGTCGAGTGACAGCCTTCAAGCCTTCTAAAAATATATGAGAACGAGAATGGCTCTGTGGACTGGGTGGGTGAAATCAAAGGAAATTGTGGATGGTTAGGTGAGAATGTTGTGTAATAAACGTGAATTTTAGGCGTAAGAAAGCAGTGTAAGGGTCTGAGTGCGTTGGTTGAGTGGAAGCGGAATGAATAGCATCACAAAATTCACAGTGAAATCTGGCTGTCTGGTATTTGTTGTGATCCCTTGTAAGCATTTTGCTTTCTCTGTGACCACCTTGAGCCTTTTCATCATTTGCTCACATGTTGATGTTTCCTTATTTGGTGATTGAGAATGCTGGCATTTCTCATGCCCTTTGAGTTGCCTTAGTGTTTAAGAAATTTGTGAATGTACTGTTTCAGAAAATTGTGCTCAGTCCTCTGCAAGCACAGTGCTTAGAGAAAAACTCCCGGCAGCAGCGAGCCAGCCAGACATGGTGTCAAGAGCGAAAGCATCGGCTGACATCCTCAAACTTTGGCACTGTGCTTATGAGGAACCATTGGAGCAGTAAAGGGCTTGGCCACCTGACATCAGCAAAAGACCTATCCAGGGTCCCTGCTGTCCGGTGAGTCATTCTTTAATGATAAAATGCTTCCGATGGCCGAAATCACGATAGTGTGAGAAGTTTTTCTGAAGGAAAAGTGTCAAGTGACCCATCCATTGAGTTTTCAAGCATGTGCGCTTCTGCGCAACTGATCCACCATATTCAGTGCACTTCCTCTTGTTGGGTGATTATGATTACTGGAGAAGCTCATATGGTAGACCGGCCACCCCCAGAAAATTTATCTGGGTTGACCCAGACAGAGAAAGAATTTTTTCAACTGTGAAGCTTTCAGGGGAACCTTTATATGTTTCTTTTTTAGATTTGTGTTACTCTCTAATGGATAACCTTTTTTTTCCATCTGTATATGCAATGTTCTTAAAATAAGAAACTGTACTATAATTTATAAATGCAGCATCTTTTTTTTTCTCTTAAGTGACCCAAGGGTGTAACCAGTTTGCTGCTTTGTGTTGAGAAAAGTTTTATACCAGCAAAGCCAGTTAGACAACTAGTGAAGACCCTGCAAATTGTGATGCTTCTGCTTGAAAACAGCAAATCCCACAGTCCCCAGCCATGGCTGCTGCATTTTTGATGGAAGTAAAAATGCTTGAGGCCCGTGCTTAGGTTTAGGGGAACATTAAAAAATGCCAGGTGGTCGAAACTTTCGAAGCCCTCCACTATGGTGTCTGTTCTAATCATATCATGGTTTTGGGACGGTAAACCCCAAAAATTGTTATTATTATGTTATAGAAATGTTGGTGTAGAATGATCAAATTTCAGTGCAACTTAATGCAAGTGTAAGGCGAACTATGCAAATGCAGTACAATGCGCTTTTGATGTAGAGAGAGATCCAAGATGAGTATGATTCAAAAGCTCAGCTAATTCATCCAACACAAACACATGTTCTGCACTATGCTTTGCATCCTCAAAGCCATACTTTCTGCTGTGGCACTTTGATAATTTGTATCTGTCTAGCCGCCTACATCTGGGCGCTCTCGTGGTAGTGTCTGTAACTTGGTATCGACGGAAATGTAATGTAGGAGGACATGATTATATGATGAACACAATTAACAGGTTATTACATGGCTAACGTCATATGCTTGTCACGTACATCATGATACCCTTTCCCTCAGTTATGTGTGGCACATACCACCTACCATGGCTCATGGAATGTGGGTATGTGCCACACGTGATTGTCTATATGAACCCAGGAATGGTGAGAATTGACCTTGTAAATCTAACGAGATACTTGCATTAGGGAGCCCGTGTCATTCAAAATCAGTTGCAAGCAACGGTGCCGTTGTCAGTGATCGAAAAATCTTGATGGACTTGGAGAACAAAAATGAGTTGGAGCCAGAGTGAAATCAAGCCATTTTGCTTGGCAGTCACTTGTACTATCAGAAAAAGACCCTGTGCAGGCATCATGTCCGGGCAACGTCAACTGTGATTGGCGATCAGCTTTTACAGCATTATAATAAACAGAACCTCGTTTTTATTCGTGTATGGGTGTGTGAATGGTAGTATTCGAGACTGAATTGAATCACTTTTCAAGTACTTTTTTCTAATGTATAGCCGTGGTCTGAATAATATGCTACAATGTTACCGTCATGGTGCTCTCAACAGTACGATTTTGACAGTGCATAAGTAGAGCATTTTGTACTAACTTGTAGTACTTTCATATTCACAAAATTCTTGAGTGTGTGTGATCGTGATACAGCTTATCATGTATAACTCCCTGAACTATGCAAAGTGTTCGCTACATAAACTGTCATGTATTATGATGACAATTATGTCAGCAAGAATAAAGATTTTTTATACTTGTGTGCCACTTGCGTGTTAAACGGTGTAGTTGCCTTTTAGAAGTACTAGAAAATATCAGTTAGTGACCATTCGATTCTTAAGCTGCATCATTTAGGGCTTTATTAAGTTTGCTATTCAGTTATTTTGAATAATGCAAAACAGCTATGAATGTATTAATCGCATTTTTTCTTAATTATGCTGCTGGTATTCTTTTGTCTACAAAACGCAGGTATGGCATTGCCAACGAGGCAAGAGCTCTCCAGCGTTATGAGGACGTTCTCAAGCACACAGGACGGGATGTGGAGCTTCAAAGCGTAGGGCTGTTTGTCGACCCAGAACAGCCATGGCTTGGGGCTTCCCCAGATGCCATTGTGCACGACCCACTGGAAGACCCACCGTGGGGTTGTGTTGAAGTGAAGTGTCCTTATAGCATGAAAGATGCAGACCAAGAAAAGCTTCTTGCTTGTGGAGACATTTGCGTGTCTTTTGACAGCTTGAATCACCCAGCACTGAAGCCAACCCACCCATACTTTGCTCAAGTGATGGGCCAGATGGCCATCACAAAACTACAGTGGGCAGACTTTGTTATGTACGGCGAAAACTACATTTGTGTGCAAAGGGTACGGTTTGACGAGAAAGTGTGGCATGAAATGAAACAAAAGCTGGATAGTTTTTATTTTGATACACTTCTGCCATACTTTGTGAGAAACGTGGGTTTGAGCTAATGTAGTGCGGCGAGTTTTTTTTAAAAGGACCCCTGACAGCGAAATTTTTGCTTGTGGCTTTTTTACTGTAACTGTTACTGCCTTGTGTCTGGTAATGCTGAATTTGAATCGTAAATGCTCGGACATATTGTATAACTAATGCTAGCATCGCTAATTATGACCAATTTAGCGTCACTTTGAAACGCCCGCCTAAAATTGTAAGAAATTAGTGCCCCGCAGCAGGAGAGCACCCAAGAACATGTGTGTTCAAGCTTTGGTGACGTTGAGAGCTCAGTTTTCACATTGGGGCCCTGCGTGCAGTATAGAATGAAACGATGTAGGTGATTCAGTAGGAGTTAATCCTGTTAAAGGGACCGACAACTGATTTACTCGACCCATTTTTTTACGGCACGACAGAAAGCTCACCCTTCCTAGAGTTTGTAGCTGCAGTAGTTAATTCCAAAAGCACGTAGTTATTTTACAAGCGGTATTTTTCGATCTGAAAGGCTCTAAACACACATGTACCTTTCCTCCAGCAACGCTGAGAATTGATAGCGATGCCGCCAGCCCATATCGCGATGTGTGAAAGCAGTCGTCGTTCTGCCTTCGCATTAGTTCCTGTACCTGTGCTTAACCCCCTTTATTTTGAGCTTTTCAACTATTTTTGAAAATAAGCTGCTACAATGAGATGATGTGGCATTATACACCTTTCCTGTATTTATACCGCGTTTTGTGCGCCTGCCCCTTTCTCATGGTTGGCTCGTCCCGGCATAATTACTCTCTCGATGCACGAGCCAAGCCAAGTCACCGAAAACGTCACTACGCATATGCACGGCTGCGCCGAGTAGCTGTGCGCGTCATTTCCGAGACGAAGTGTAGGTAGAAAAATTATGTCGCTCAAAAGTCTTGGCGACCTGCAAACTGCGTGCACGGTTGCATGAGCACGTTGAAAAGTGGCTCAAGACGCGCTGACGAGCATGGTATCATTACGTCACGCGAAGGCAGCGCTGCTTTAATGCATACTACTAACGCAGGCCTATGTGTACATTTTCATGGAGTAATATCTTTTAATATAAAGAAACGGAACAATATTTCAGTACCAACAAAAAGATCCTCAACCGTCTACAGCAATCAACGGTCACGTGACAAGGTACATCGATTCGTTCATGTATTTGCCACCAGAGGCGCCAATGGTCATTTTTCGCGTCTTTCGATGAAGAAATAAAAATATAAATTCACCTCTCACGAAAAATACAGGGTTGGTTTGAGTCAGTGCAACGCACAATCTTTCCATCAGTGGAGTCATCTCAGTTCATGTTCTGGGCAGTTGTCGGTCCCTTTAAGAGTGTGTCCTTTCAAAAAAGAACTCGTGGTGTAAGCAGCTACAACCACCTAGAGAGCAGCCCGACAACAGAGCAAGAGGGGCGAGGAACAGTAGCCTTCGGGTGCCAGTCGTCGTATTGTGTGCTCCCCGCGTATCTTCTGCGACGTCGACAATACTTGCTCTTCTTGTGGAACGTCATAAGGGGCCTCTGTCTAAGTCATACTAGTGGTGATGTCGCAAGGTGCTGAAAATTCAGATGAACAGTCACGCTTACTTTGAAACCAAATAAAAATTTCTTAAAGGCAATGTTTGGCACTAATAATTGGTCAGAAGTACACACTTATACAGGACAATCAAGCAATGCAGTCATCTCGAGGTTTCGATTTTGGTGTCAGGGGGCCCTTCAAAACTTTTGGTTCCATAATATATAAAGAATTCTGTACATAGGTTGATAGCCTTGCAATAAACATGTTTGCACAAGTCACCTGACTGTTTCATTCATACTCTCTTAGTATTGAAGTCTGCAGGTTGCTCAGCAGAGCGCATACTACCCAGATTTGACTTGCAATTGGACCGAGAGAGAGGGGAATAACCCGATCAAAAATGTGGAATGTTTTGATCCTTTGTATTCTTCGCTCTACATGAATGCGCAGGGATGCAATGTCGGCAGTTTCTTCCACTTCTGCTTCACTGAACTGCCCTTTGGTCAAAAAGGGTGGTAAATTTAGCCCAACACCAATGCTATCCAACAGGTCCTTAATCTTGAAACCTTTGTCTGCCATGATTGTGTCGCCTTGGTCAAAAGCTCGTTTCAAAAGGCCACTTTTGATTACGAGCTCCCTGTCAGAGATACAGCCCGTAAATAGCTCTGACACAAAGCTGATAAGCCCATTTGGTTGAATTCCGACGAGTCCTTTGAACGTGTTTGCAGATTTGTAGTTGGAGTATGTCCCTGATTGAATAACGAGGGAACTTGATGCTTCACATCGCACTTCTGTGGCATCAATGATGACGCGTGTTGCAGGATACTTCTGCCTAAATGCTTCAGGCATTGTCGAGTCCACAATATCCCGTGCGGACCACCATGGCATATCCGTCAGTGTCTCGTAGAGCTTGCGCACCCATGCAGAAAATATCCTTGATACTGTGCTAAGAGAGAGATCAAAAATGTGTGACAAGTGCAAGTGGAAACATCCAACTCTCAGTTTGATAAGTGTCAAGAAGATCTGATTTTCTTGGGAAAGCTTGCAGCGACGGCCCCTTGTTTCCTGTTTACCAGGACATGAACTTGCATCTCTGCTCCTTGAACTCAATATGTTTACTAACGCTTTGAAGTGGCCGTAGTTTGGCAGTCCAGTATAAAATTGAATGCTGCTGTCATCGTTCTGAAATTTCTCAATGCCAAAATTCCACCTTGTTTCATTTGCTTGTGATAGCTTGCTTGATAATTCGTGTATTTGTTTATCATGATCCTTCTTTTGATCTTCGCACCTCCGTGTTAGAGAAACTACTGCTTCTTTTGCACGTGCAAGGCTCATTCTTTCTTGCATGAGCGTTTCATGACAGCGCTGATGTTCAGTGCATTGCTTTTGCAATTGAATGCATTCCTCACTCTTTTCATTCAGCTTGCTGCTTGTCTGTGCAAGTTGTTCTTGTAGTGTCACTAGCACTTCTTCTTTTTCTTTGAGTTGCTGTTGAGTCGTGAGGAGCTCTTGCTGACAAGAGCAGCAACTGGCTTCCTGAAATGTGTCAGCGTCAGTGTGCGACTCGTTTGTTGGAGAACATACGCTTTCGAGCATGTCTTCATTTGTTTGAGGTTCACTGATGTCGCACGCAGTTCCTCTGACGCAGTCTTCATTCCTAGGTTTCAGATACCTTGCTGGAGGGGGGCCGAGATACAACTTGTTTTTTTGAAAGGAAAAACAGAGGGCACAGCATTGTCTCGCAGCAGTCGTCTCCCACTTGCCACAGCCGGCAAGAAGTCTGCTTCAGTGAAGTGCTTAGAGCAGACTTTTGTTGTTTTTACTATGTTGAAATGTTTCCCTGGGTCCCGACGAATCGCATGAATCCACTGCTTGCGCAGCTTCTCGTTGACAGGAAACCTATGGAACGTGACCTGTGATTAAAAAAAAGTGTGGTCAAAATCACGTGAAGACACATGCCTGAATATCAAAATACTTGTGATCTTAATTAACGCCATTAAGTTACAGCAAGTCGAAAACATGCAGCTTCCATAACTTGGATATACAAAATTACGCTGAGGCATAGCTCGGCACACTCACTCATGAGTGCACTCAACTCTCACACTCATTTGAACGTGGTGAGTTGAGTATGAGTGAGTACTCATGAGTGTGAGTGGACGTGAGTGTGAACGTGAGTGAGTACTCATGAGTGTGAGTGGACGTGAGTGTGAACGTGAGTGAGTGCGAAGGCTGAAAAAATTGTGGTGAGTGAGTTTGAGTGAGTACTCCCTTAAAGTGCCGACCTATGCGCTGTGGCTCAGTCATGCAAGAAAACACTTTTTGGCTAGTTTGTGTTTAGCGCACGAACAACGCGGACGAAGGAAGGACGTCACTTTCGCGGAACTATGCTACAGTAAGCGGTGAAAAATCCTGTCTGCCGCAAGCCATACCATGCACGCAACTCTTTTCCGGACGCCACGCGTTAGGTATATTTGTACGTACTAAAAAAGTACTGTCACGTGGCTTACGATATGCGAGTACTGTCGCTACGAAGTGAACGGTACGCAATTTCATTTTTCTTTTTCTGGCTGGCCTTACGAACCCTCACAGTATTTCCGCGCAATCTATCGGAATTCACCGCATGCAGGCACTTGGGAGACGACTATTCTTTCGTAAAAGCAAGGCTAAGCACGGCGCAGTGAAATAAGCACGTTCGTTTCGGCAGCGCCTTTACAAAACGGCGCCCTTCCGCACGTCCGTTTGACATCGCGTACGGAGAGAGCACGTGCGTTTGTTGTTCAAGTTTTATCGCTTACCTTTTCGCTGTTCTCGTCGCGATATCCTCGATGGTGACACATAGGAACGCAGCACGTCTGAACCATTGCGACGCGCCGTCTCTACGAAAAATGTTGACAGTTCAGGATTCGGCGGTGCAGAAATGTCATGCACTGGCACGTTGCCGAAGCCTGCGTCGTCTGCTCCGGTGCCCTCACAATGGCGGCAGACTGTAGTTTCCGTGCGCGGCGCTAGGGGCGCCCTTTTTCGAAAAGGGTCTATAGTAGTAGTAGTAGGTCGGTAGGTAGGTAGCCACGTATAGTGGAATGTACCCACTCCACGTGATAAAGATGACGATGACGCAGTATAGTGGAATGTACCCACTACACGTGATAACGATGAAGTATAAGCGCGTCCCAGTATAGTGAAATGTAACCACTACACGTGATAACGATGACGATGACGCTTCCAGACCGTTCCAGAAAGCGCGTTCCAGACCACATATTCTCTTTCTGCCATGGATGAAAACGATCGAGCTTCGCCCACTCATCATCATTCACTTTGTGGATATGGCGTGATTTTTTTTCTTACTGGTTGCGTTAGGGTAGTGTTTTACGGCGCGTTTTGGATGGCTTAGTGCCCGCTATGCCTAACGTGTGCGTTGTCAGACAGTGCCGCACTACTTAACAAAGTGGAAACAACGTTCGTGATAGTTTTGCGGCGCCGCAATCGAAACGGTATGATGCTACGAGCCTCGGTCAACTATGGCTCAGCAAACATCGCTGCGTCGCCATGTGTTGTTGGCGACAGAGACTTTTCATTGGCTTACTTAGAGTGACGTCGGCTGCGCAGTTGAGGGGGAACGTGAGCGGGGAATCGAAACTGTGATTTTATAGTTATTAAATGAACCCGGACGATGAAACGAGTCGAGGTGTAGTTTTCAATAGACGGCCAGGATTCTGAATACACACGTAGTTGAAAATTTTCGGAAAACGTTTCACCACCCCTTTAATAGTCGTCATCGTCGCTACTCGTATAAGCGGCGACAATACGGCCAATATAAGTGTTGTCAATCCATAGACAGTTGCTGCCATTGCCGTCGTGCTCCCCGGCTTAGGCAAAATAAAAATATATCTGGAAGAAATGGTGATTTGCAGTCACCTGACTATTCATACTCCGTCCACTCCACTTTTCAGGCGAGAGCACTTTAAGGAGAGATGCGATTCGGAAAAAAGTTGCCTTAATCTGTAGCCTAGGGCAACGAAATTTCTGCTGTGTATATATAGGCTTTTATGCTGATTTCAAATATGTAATTCGTTTTATAGTAAGTAGCACAGTTTTCGTTTTGTGCCAGGACAATGTGTAAAGGGTAGTTCGTTTTGGACAAACTTCTTAAGCCACTAAACTTTTACGGTTCTGAGCCATTAATGGCTCATATTTCTCCACAGTAACTCTAAAATGCAAATAACTATCAAGAAAGTGGGTATAAAACATTTTGATGGTAAAGAAAAATTGTAACGCGAGAATTATTAGAATCCTCAGCCCATACTAATTGCTGACTTTATGTTCTTAATAATTATGCAGGCGATATCAAGTTGTAAAGGAGATACTTACACGCTTCACATGTTAAGGAATACGTGCGCCAAACTTCATCCCGATTGGGCTATCAAAAGTACCAAAAACATGATGTTAAATCTCAAGAAGTTGCCCAAAAATGGATCTCGAGAAAAACGCATTTTAAAGGTATAAGTGAAAGCTCATCTATGCGGAAAAATATGTTATTTAAGATGATTTATTCCATCACGAGAGCTTGGCTATCATGGTTATTTTGAGCATGTGGCTTTAGTGAACCCCTCATGCTAAATGCAATGGCAAGCAGCCCGGTGACAATTTCCAGGGCACTCTAGAAAATGAGCACTTTTTTAGTTTTTAAGTAACCACCTTGCGCTCGTTAAAAGCCATTTTAACCTACTACGAGTTTGATTAAAATCTTCAGTTTTTGTCGTTAATGTAAAGAAACTAAAATTGTGAGAGCAAATAAAAACATAAATATGTAATCTTCCAAAAAAACTTGCGTTTTTCGACTCGCATGTCCCCTTAAACTGCTTTTGTCTGCTGTCGGCACAGGAAAAGTGCTCTCGGTCTACCACAGCATGACGACAGTACTCCTAGTCCTGTTCGACCACTGAAAAATACCGGCTCTCTAGAGACTACTTTCAGCGTGCTTATGAGTTTTCCTGTTTTCCGAATGGAATTCCCCATAAAATCGCACTCGAGCATCTCCCGCGACAAGCAGGTATTCGCGGATCAAGGAACTACCACTGGTCCTGGTCTGGTGTCCGAGGGGTTTCATCGTTAACGCCGCTGAGAGAGATGACGTAAAAGCTGGCTCTTCCGTTCTGGGTCCCGTACAAACTGCATGGCTGGGCCGGTGCACACCAGGAAGCCTGGCCAGCTAGGGAAAACCACGGACGGAGCTCGACGACTGAGTGGTATCTCATCAGGCTAAGCAGCCTATGAAGGATCACCGGCAGGCCAGGTGACTCAAGGCCGGAAGTACAACCGCTGAAACGTTGCATTCAAATCGAACGACATCAGACGCTCAAGCACGGAGAGTTGTAGCATTTTTAAGCTCAGAGCACTTCAGGGGACCGGCTTCACATTTATCTATATCATATGGCATGTTCACGCTAGAGAAGGCACCACCGCCTCGCCGAGTGAACAAGTAGCCCTCCCCCTGCGCCGCCTTTGCGACGGCGCTAGGTCGATACGTTACTACATCTGACGGAACTCGCTTCAGACGACGTGTATCTGAGCTGTCATAACAAGCAGAAAGTCGACTAAGCGCAGCAAAAGAAGTAGAGTACATGTCGCACAACCACTTTGTGATTCTGCCTAATAACAGTCTACTCGTGCCGTGGAAAGCCTACATGATTACCTGAAACATTGGCGTCATTGACATTGGGAACTCTACGACCGGAAGTCGCTGGATGCCCGTGCCGCGCACTTCCTCAGCTTTCACAGTAGTGCAGCTGCAATATGTTTCTTTTTTTCTACGCGTTACTCTACGTGTTGGTTAGCGTCACGATACATTTAATGAAGCTTGCGTTTGTTTGACTTCGTTGTATTCGGGGATACATTTCGCGCATCCACACAAGCGTACCAGGCGCCGGTTTATACGTGACAATCGTGTTCAAAGAGCGCTAACGCAAATCTATATCTAGCGGGCGTCACGTCGGTACACTACATGGCCCTGGCCATGCTATACAGTTGGTCCCAGTGCCTCCCAGCACGCTTTATTTCACTAGAACGCACTCTACAGCATTGAAAGGCCCTGGGAGGGACTGGAAACGCTGTTTCTCTATTTTGCCACCGGGATTTTAGTCTTCCTTGGGCTTCACACTATCAGTGAACCTGTAGATTATAAAAGTGTGAAATTGCATTTATAATATCTATTAAGGACTTTCCGAAGCCAGATGCAGGGCCTAGGTTCATTTCAACGCATGCGGTTTGCAAGTTTCGCGGCGTGGGATTTTCTTCCTCTTTCGTGAGATTGCGCCACGCTGCTGTGGCGCACCAGCGTCCCACGCGCTGCTGACGGCGTTTGGTCGATATGGGCCTTAAAGTGAGATTCAGTTCAAGACAGGTTCATTCTAGTTCACTAAGCGTTGAGGCCTGCGTCGTGTTGTGGCCGCATACGCTAGGCAAAACTCAAGCATCTTATAAGAACTTCTGTTTGGGCGAGTTGGTGCATGTCTTATAGTTGGTTATGCATGCGAAGATCGCACGTGCAAACGAAAAACGATATAGACAGAAAGTGCGCAAACTATCAACTGGTTTGTTCATTCTTCAAACAGTTTATATAACCTTCTTAAAACGTCACAGGGAAAGGTGTTAGGTAGAGAATGCAAACAATTGATGTGCACTTTATGTCAAGCAAAACCTGTGCATCAAATTGCCTTCTATCTTACGCAGACTAACCGAAGTGTCGGTTAAGCAATCATTTCCCTTCTCTTTATTGATAATGGCTTCCAATAGTTCCTGCCCCACTTTGTTGTTGCTTTTTCCTAACATCTTTATCTTTTTGAACAAAGGCTCGCACCCGAAGCATGTACCGCAGAGAGCGGGCTGGAGGCGCTCCAGCCCGCTCACTGCGGTACATGCTTCGGGCATTTAGAACTGACACTCCTTGTCGCGCTCATTCACGCAGCGCCCCGTTTGTGCCACGTAGAACCTTCCACATTTGAGCGATATCTCATGTACCACTTTCGTATGACAAAGCTTCCGGCATGCTTGATTCCGGAACCATTGCGCAGGAATTGCTTTGCGCCAAGCATAGAGCATAATCCACCTAGCTTTACAGGTGCCGTCAAACCACATGGGCGTCATCCCTATTTGCCACATTTTAACACGAAAGTGTTTTATGCCGGGGACCACGAAGATTTCAGTGACGTATTTCCGTCACGGAAATGACGTCGAAAAAATACGCATGATCAGAAGACAAAGAAAAAAAGTTCCGTTCGCGGGAGTCGAACCTACGACCTCTTGGTCCGCGGCAAGAGATGCCGGGCACGCTATCCACTGCGCCACGGTCACGTAATCTGTAGGCTTTAAAAACAAGCCTTTTATATCTACCACTCTCCTCTCACAGTCCTGTTGCTAAAATGAAGTAATGCATTATGACAATAAAATGCACGATTAGTTCCTTCAAAGCGTTGTTTCTAAGCGTCCGTCCCATTCGGAGTGTTTCGAATAGGAAAAGTGAAATGTCGTCGACGTATTAGCTCACCTCCAGGTGGCGACCTTACCCCTAGCATTGTCGTCGCTCACAGCATCCGTCCATACCTGAAATAGCTTAGCGTGGCCGTAACTTCGCGTTCCTAGCTCGCCCCGCGAAAAATCGCAGCCGGTCAACGGGGAAGACACTACGCTCGTTGCGTTTCCCTCTGGTCGGGCAGCGTTGTTCAATAACTCTGACATGCCCCGCGCAGGCGACCTTAGCCCAAGTTTGGCTTCCAATCAGTGACGCTTTTCTGGCTCTTACACCACTTTCTCTGATTCCGCTCTTATCATACAGCGACCACAAGTATCTAGGACCACAAGGGTTTCTATAATCATTGATCATGGACGTGGTTCGTCGGGATACAGATGTACAAACAAGCGTGTACGTGGATGCATCTACGTTACACGGTGCTACACCTGTCAAACACCAATAGGCATTGTGCAAGCTCTCTTATGTCAATGTAGAGTGAACATTCAACTGCTTTTGTGAGGCCACGTCTCACTTTCGTGTTATACCGATTCCTATGACGGAGGGATCAACCATGTTTTTTTTTTCACCTTATGGCCGACCTTGTGCATATACGGCACAACAATCGGTTTCTTATTCGGCGGGCACTCGCTGCTGCCACCACGTCTTCCTTCATTTTTTATCTTCTTAAAAATATTGTGAGTCACTTCTGTGATTACGCCAAATGGTAACCCGGCCTCTCGAAGCCTTCTAACGTGATTATCAAAATTTTCATGCGTTTTATTGGACATGCTTTTTAGCGCGGAATGAAATGTGCCACGAAAGTGGGCTATGAAGTATCGCTCAAATGTGGAGGGCTCTACGTGAGGCAGACAGGGGCGCAGCGTGAATGAGCACGCCAAGGAGCATGCCTTGTCGGTTCTAAACAGAGAGGGAGTGCACCTGCCCGCTCATTGCGGTACCTACTTTGGGTGCCAGCCTTTGTCCGAAAACATAAAGGTCTGAAGAAAGAGCAGCACCAAAGTGGGGCGGGAACTTTAGGAAGCTTTTATCATTAAAGGGAAGCGTGATGATTGCGCAAGCAACACTTGGGTTAATCTATTAAGACAGAAGGCAATTTCTTGTGCTTGGCTTTGCTTGACTTGAGGCGTGTATAAATTGTTTGCATTCTCTCCTTAACCCCTTTTCCCGCGACGTTTCAAGAAGCATCTATAAGCAGTTTTAAGACGCAATAAACGAGTTGATAGTTGGCGCACATTCTGTCTGCTTTGTTTTTCCTGTATTCGTCCGATTTTTGCGCACATATACTGCAATAAAGCGCAAGCTTTATCCCACACAGGGACAGAACACACAGTTTGGTGCGGCGTCGTGGGGTGTGCTTTTGCGAACATGCCGTATATTCATTTTAACGCTGCGGCTAGTATCGCCTCCAGCCAATTTGCTTCGGCATGCTTTCATCCACTCTCGATTACGGGACAGCCAGCCATTTTTTGGTGGATACAGCGACTCCTCTTGCACACCTTTGTCATGCAGAAATGGTTCCAAGTTTCGCCAGCTAACTGGTTGCGCAATAATCGTCAGCAGTATCTGATGCAAAAGTGCCACATGTGGCACTCAACAAAGCCTTAACCCCCCGACAGTCTAGCTACAAAAGCGTGTTGGCATCTGTAAGTGCATCGTCATGGTTTCTCTGATTTAAATTTAAATTTCATTCCAAGGCTATCCAACGTGGTCTACATCTTGAGAACTGACTTGTTCACGACTCAGAAAAATTTATTGTTTACTAAATAAAGGGAATAAAGTAATAATACTTAGTGATGAAAATATACTGTTTCGTAGGTACCACCAATAATAAGCAGATATTTTCTTTGAGTGTTGCTTTCTTCTTTCCCCCCTCGGACCAAAACTACTGGGATACCTCCGAAACGCAGAATTGTGGACAACAAACGGTAGGAGACTATTAGTGAAAACACACCTTGCCAAAAGCGTTAGAAAAAAGAGTTACTGCTGACAAGTCGAAAACCAGTGAAGAAAGATTGAAATAACGAATACAAACCTTGAATGGACGAGACTTGCGAATGCTCAGAACTTTATGAGCATTCTGCTTTTCTGTGAGAACGAAAGTGGCTCCATTGTCTTCAACCTGATAGAGAACTTCACCTGCAGGAAAATATAAAGCAGTCCTCTGATTTTGGGATATGACCAGCTAGAATTACGTTGAACAAAGCGCAACATTTTACGAGCTCTCGCTCTTGCACGTTTTAAGTGCTCAGTACAAGTTACTTTAGGTGAAATATAAAATATATTTATTTACGCGCAATAAAGCTCTACAGCATATATCAAGCTGGGGTTTGGCTTGTTAGGACATGTATAAATATACAAGATGTATCATGGTGAAGTGTAAAAAACCCCGAGGCTTTACTGCGCCGACCATAGCGAAAAATTAAAACACCGAGAAAAAGACGTTTCGGCTCCCAAACGGAAGCGTTGTTCGCAAATGAAATGAAAAAAAAAAACATGTGTCAAACAGTACGCCTTATGTAGGTTCGAGTATATCACGCAGGCAGCGCGCATACACTGATGGCAAATTACCATCGCTCCTGTTGCGAGTGCGTGGTGTGGTCCGTATCACGAGCGACTGAAGATAAAGACGCCGTGACAGTCGTTTTTTTAGATGCGGAGCATCTCATGCTCGGGGCTATGTCCCGCGGCGTCGGCGTCCGCACTCACACTGCGCATGCGCAACTCTCCTCCTTCCCTCTCTCCAGCAGCTGCGCGTTACTCTCTCCACTTCTCTCCTACCACCTGCTTGCGCTTCTCCTGCGTTCTCGCTTCTGCTATCGCGGCGCATGCGCTACTCTCCTCCTTTAAGCGGGTAGAGCGCTGCGCGCGTTCAGTGCAGCGCTGCTTCGGTTGACTCCGCTTGACTCCGTTGATGCTTCCGATGAAGTGTGATGGAAGCGACAGTCCCGTCAGTGAGTGCGCTGACGCAAGCATGCGTCAGCATCAGCCCAAACACTAGCAACGTTACGTCCACTCAAGACAAAGCTTCGAAGCGAAGGGCACGCGACGCTGAACGCAAACGTTTGAAGCGAGCGGCGGACCCTGAACTTCGTCAGCACGAAGCAGCTTCGAAGCGTCAACGTCGAGCAGCGGATCCTGAGCTTCAAGCACGTGAAGCAGCGTTGGTTCGTGAACGTCGAGCAGAAGAACCTGAGGTTCGGGACCGTGAAGTTTAGCGTAAACGTACCAAGCGAGCGGCGGAACCCGACCTTCGAGAACGGGAAGCCGCGTGTAAACGTCAACAAGGAGAGGCTGCTCCCGATGCTGCACGAGACCGCGAGCGCGTAATAATGATCCGCGATGGTTCCCCTCGGGAAGATGGTGTATTTTTTTTCTCTAGCGAGAACACGCGACCTCCCCCAGTCGATTGCGTGTCCTCCTGACGCATACTCAGCCAAACCACTGGACTTCACATTTTCTTTCTTCACGCCATAATTGTCTTGCTTGAGACGCCGTTCAAAGTCACAATTTTCGCCAATGTATACGCCGTCACAATCCCTGCAAGATATGTCATGTCAACAATATTTTTTGTGGCCGAAAGGCTATGAATAGCGTTTACGTGTGGTTGGTATGCAGGCGCGACAGTGATCTATGTTTCGTTTTAAAATAAAGCTGCTTGTATTCTCTTCTCTATTTAGTGTATGATTGTATCTGAGTATGTGCTGAAAGGTATACAAAGCTTGAAAGACTACATATACTGCAGAAAAAGCTTGTACTAGCACTTTTTAACATACCGCATAATGTTCTAACTTCAAGTTTGTTATTGAAGTCACAGGTTACCCAGGCGCTGAACAGCCATAATCATAAGTTTAGTCAGGCGCTGAAATGGTTTTTTAGTCAGGCGTGCAAACGAAAAATTTCAGTTCTTTTTCCGTGCGTTGTGTCACCAAGATAATTAATAATGAGAACTAACAGACAATGATGCCAAGGAAAGTATAGGGGACGTTATTAGAAGTAATCGTAATGTAAGTGTGAAGAAAGAAAAGTGGACGAAAAGATAACTTGCCACCGGCAGGATCCGAACCTGTGACCTTCGATTAACGCGTCCGATGCTCTCCCACTGAGCTACGGTGGCGGTCATCCCTCCGTCCACTTTATTTGGGTATATATGTGCATTTTAAACGTGGGAGCGTCAGTCAGCGCCGCCTGTTGCCATTACCGCGAGTGCGGAACACTCTTTTTGCCTGTAGGCGTCACGTAGCACGTGATCTTATTACGAGCTGGCAGCTGACTAATAATCCCTCGCATACCACCTGAATGCAACAAGTCTGCCAGAACGAGACCCTCGGTATGAACGAAGGAAAGTAGTGTGAACTTAAGGGCTCGTTTGCTTTGTTAAACACATCATTAAGGAGAACTAACAGACAATGATGCCAAGGAAAGTATAGGGGACGTTATTAGAAGTAATCGTAATGTAATTAGTCAGCTGCCAGCTCCTAATAAGATCACGTGCTACGTGACGCCTACAGGCAAAAAGAGTGTTCCACACTCGCGGTAATGGCAACAAGCGGCGCTGACTGACGCTCCCACGTTAAAAATGCACATATATACCCTATAAAGTGGACGGAGGGATGACCACCACCGTAGCTAAGTGGTAGAGCATCGGACGCGTTATTCGAAGGTCGCAGGTTCGGATCCTGCCGGTGGCAAGTTATCTTTTCGTCCACTTTTCTTTCTTCACATTTACATTACGATTACTTTTAATAACGCGCCCTATACTTTCCTTGGCATCATTGTCTGTTAGTTCTCATTAATGATATGTTTAACAAAGCAAACGAGCCCTTAAGTTCACACTTCTTTCCTTCAAGATAATTAATGCAGCTTGCTGGCCTAGATGAAATACGCAACTCTGACGCATTTCCAGCTATTAGGCAAAATGCGAAAAAAACATGCAAATATGGAAAAAAAAGGAACACTAAGAACGCTGGCATAATTTTGACAAAAACACATTCATACGCCAACTCTTAAGCTGAACTGCAGAAAGTGGCCACTTCCTGGGCCAATCGTTCTAGGCAGAGAATATCATGCACACTGCCAACTCGTTTAAGATTATTTCATCAATTACGTATTCAGTTCCGAATAACTTCTTCTGGAGCACCTGCGCAAACATTTTATTAATCGATTTTCGCATGATAAGCATTGTTTACTTTTATGGTTACTTGACGTTTTCATATACAGGTGTAGATATATGAATATTTCTATGAACCTGTGTTGTGCAAGATTTTTTTGCATTTATGAATATATCTGATTTCACTGCCTGCATTCTGAAGGTGGCTGCGGGTGTTTGTCAAGTGCCTTCTGTCGTGAGCAATTTTTACCCGCAGTTTCCATCATCGTTGATGAAAATTGTATTATTATTACTGTTTTTAATATTCTTCTTCTTCTTCTTCTTCTTCTTCTTATTATTATTATTATTATTATTATTATTATTATTATTATTATTATTATTGTAGTAGTAAGTAGTAGTAGTAGTAGTAGTAGTAGTAGTAGTAATATATTTCTGAAACTTGGCAGGCACTGAAATTTTCTCACTCGAGTTTGTCCCCCCTACCTATAACACCCTCCGCAGCGACCAAGATTTCTGTGAAACTAACCAGACAGATAGCTTTCTGCTGATTGTGAGACGGTAAACCTTGAAATTAAAGCGAAATCGATCAGTCTAGGAATCAACCTTGAGCGCCGTCAAAATTGAATAGGTGTTTCTCTTGACCGACTAGCATTTCCCTTATCTTGAGTGATGATGTCTTGTCTTTCATTAGACTTCTGATATTTTCTCATAGTGGGCGCATCATTATTGTTCTTTTTGTGATATTAATGCACCTGTAATGACTGGAGCACACTTACCTTTTACAATTTTAATCATTTCAAAGCGGAAAAGTGCAGCCTGCTGCTGGACTTTCTGGCGTTTAATTCACTACTTCAACATAACTGAGTCGTGGGTTCCAGTGGCAACGTCTCAGACCACTGTATCTCAAACGATCAACTCGTTGAAGTTTCACGCTGAGACATTTCTCTCATTCGTCTTGACAAATTCTACCCACCGCGTAACGTGAGATTACCGCTATCAGCCAAAACAACAAGCTACAACAGTTAAATAAATCACCAAGATTTGCTTCCCTAGAGAGGTGATGATACGGGCTTGTAGTATTACCTGTCCACCATTGATTGGTCAGAGGTTACTAGCAAACCAAATGTGGATGACCGATATTATCAGTTTACGGAGCCTGGATTGAGCAGCATGGCTAATATTATTCCCCAACATAAACATAAACAACGAAATATCCCCACTTGTTCTTACCCTGGTTCTTTCAGTGCATTCAAGAATAAAGATCGCTCGCACAGGCAGTCGAACCATCGAGCGCAAGCAGTTGACCATCGAGCGAGTGAATGGATTAGTTTATTTCTCTTTAGAACTCTTTCTAAACGCCTTTATAGACAGGAGCGCAGTTCATATTGCCACATGTCCGTGGCAAGAAAGAGAACACTAATGTGCATATGCTACGAGAAGAACATAGAGACGACAGAAGAATATATCGCTGGCGCGCGGTATCAAAAAGACTGACCTGCTGCTGTTCTCACAATCTGTGTTAAGAGCTCTGTTTTGACGTCGCGACACTGGTCGAGGAGATCGACACTGCGACCTGATGTAGGACAGCCTTATTCGGACCCGTACACCCAGTCCAGAGGCTCATTTTCCGTCGCGACTCAAGTACATCGATTTGAACCGGCGCCTACTAGGCACAAGTCCGGAGTTCTCGACTGCACCTCCTCTTACCTCCATGGCGGCTCCTAGAACATCGGCGGCTCTCCTTCCTTCACAGACGGCTCTTCCTTGACAGGTAATTCTTAAACACCTTCGCGTTTCCGAAATATTCCGTAGGGAAGAGGATGTCGAGGACAGGCTCACAGTTCAGACGGGTTGCTGTGGCCAATCACTGGAGCGAACAACAAAAACTTGGCCGCGCCTATTTCGCGCTGGAAAATAGAGCTCGCACGTGGTACGAGAACTGGGAGGTTATTTTCCAAACTTGGGACAATTTCCACCGAAAGCTCCTCGAAACATTCCTGAGCTCGGACCAGCAAATGATTGAAGCACGCGTGCAAAAGCCCAGCGAAGCCGTCGCAATGCTCGCAAAAAATATGATCCACCTGTTTCGCCGAGCTGACTCTGACATGTCCGAGGCAAAGAAGGTGTGTCACCTGTCACGGAGTCAAGGAACCGTTGTTGGTGGCCATCTTACGAAATCGGCCCACAACAGTGCACCAATTTCTGACAGAGGCGACTGCCATCTAGCAGACACTGCAACAACGATGCCGCCACCTTGACCGCATGCCCAACCACACGCCAATAAAGGCTGCTGCTCAGAACAGTGCCGTTTGCGAATGTATCCAACGCCAAATAGTCAGGGAAATACTGCGTGAAGAACTTCTGGCCATCGGAGTTCCTCCTACCGCGCGGCCCGTTGCTTCTGTTGCCGAAATCGTACTCCAGGAGCTGAAGCAAGCCTTTAGCTCACTCACGTCATGTCCTCAGCCTTATTGGTCGAGCTATGAAGTGGCCCGCCGTTCTCCATCTTCACCTGAGGCAACGCCTTTCCAGCCAGGACCCGCTGCCATGCAACGGGATTCTTGGAGACGACCACGAGTTCGCCAAACCAACTTGCCGCACACGGCCAACCACTGACCCATTTGGTTCCACTGCGAGGAACCAGGTCACATTTCCCGCTATTCCCGTCAGTGAGATTCTGGGGTTAGCAACTTTTCTCGTCCCGCTTCTTCCCGCTTTCAAGACCGTCGCGCCCACGACAGCAATCGTCTGTCCGCCAGCCAAGCAGCTTCACCGCGTCGTCGCTGGCAATCTCAATCACGTGTGTTTTACACTTCCCGAACCGCCAGAGCTACGGCGGGTCTGTATGTTCCGATCGTAGCGTTCTCGTAGACGGGCAGCACTGGTTGACTCTGGCGCCGAGTTCTCGATAATGCGACAAGAGCTCGCCGACCGCCTTCGGAAGGTCAAGACACCGTGCACAGGGCCTCACATAAGAAGTGCCACCGTTCGGCTTCCCATCGGTGATTCCTGCTTCGTTGACACGTTTGTCCTTTTGCCAGAGCGTCGTAAAAAGCTGCTTTTGGGTATGCATTTTCTGCAAGATCCGGGCGCTGTCATCAACATCCCTGAACAATTGATGACGTTTTCTGCACAGCCATATGTCGACACCACCATCGACGAACCAGACGAGCATTTGGGAGTAGCCGACGATGTGACGCTCCTGCCCAGATCCTCAATAAAACTTCATTTGGGCCTAGTTCATACATATTTCTGAACTAAAATTACCAGCGCAAACACACCAAAGATGCCCCACATGGAAAATACGACACGCACGAGCCCAGAGCGTGCTGCCTTGTGCCTGCCTTATGTGGGAGACTTGCCATCAGGATGTGACAGCGGAGCAAATAGTTACCGTATTGCTTACGCAAGGCACTTCCATCGCGAGAGGCATCCTGCCCCCCCCCCCCCCTCCCCTGGCTGATGGACAGGCAGAAGTTCTCCTCACAAACTTCAACAACCAGCGCCGTCTCATCCAGAAAGGCACCGCATTTACCCACTACGATAATATGGACAAAGCCAGGTATTGTTTCGCTTTGCAACCGGTCAAAGCGACCGTCCGTGCCTCGACACCTTTGTCTGTGGACATCTGCTCTACGCTGTCGCCCTCTGATAGGAAGCGCCTGCTTGAACAGATAGATACACCAGTTCGAAGGCTACTTTTCGTCTGCGTCAAAGGTCAAGGAAACTCCACTGACTAATCAACTCCACTGACCAATCAACGACTTGGCATCAGGGGCAGCATACGAAAGGGAGACTGATTGCTGTTGTTTTCCCAGGTGTTCGAAGCGTACCGTGGCCAACTTCGACATTGATAGCGGAGCGTGCTGCATCGAGCGCTTTGCAAGATCAGCTGCACTGACCGACAGGCTACGCCTTTGCGCCCGACACCCTACCACGTGACACCGACCACCCCTGGCCCTTTAAGAGGACAGCGGCAACGCCTTTCTTGACCACTTGGCATCAGGGGCAGCATACGAAAGAGAGGGAGTGATTGCTGTTGTTTTCCCAGGTTAGGCATTTTGCTATCCTGTTTTGTATAGTTCTTCCGATTTTCTGTTGCTGCCTCTGTTGCCAAGGTCTTACTTGTTGTTTTGCCCACCGTTGAATTTGTAAACTGGTCTGTAATTATGGGTTCTGAGTTCGCGGACTTCAAACGCGACATTCGGAAAGAAATTAGAGAGTTGAATAAGAGCCTTGACTTTCTGAACGAAGACTACGAAAACATAAAACAAGAATGTGCCGAAGTGAAGAAAGAAAACGCTGCTCTCAGGGCATCCCAAGAGGCAATGCAATGCGAGATAGACCGTCTGAGAAAGTTGGTGCACGAAAATTCCACACGCCTGACTGGTCACGATCAGTATTCTCGAAACAAAAATATAGAGACCAAAGGGATCCCACGTGCTGCTAATGAAAGCCTTGTGCAATTCCTTGCCAAAGTTGGTGACGCCTTGGGAGAGCCAATAAGTGAACAGGACATAGAAATATGCCACCGTTTGCCAGCGAGGAGTGCCACTTCACAAAATAACCTTCCATCAGACAGAGGTGTGGCAGCAAATAGCAACGAGGTACGCCCCCCATGAAAGCACTCTTTCCGATCGGGGAAGCAGAGTAGGTAGTGACGCCCCCCTGAACGAAAACATCGTGGTTGTTTTCAATCGCCGAGATAAGAGAGATGCCATCGTTAAGAAAGCCCGAAGAATTCGATTCACAGCTGACGAGCTGGGATTCACAACTTTTTGAATAGGCCCTCTCGTCGTGGCGGAGGCGTGTTACAACTAATTTCTGACCATTTAGCTTGTAGCCTTCTCTGAAACTTTTCAGCGGTTACACGAGACTATGAAGTGTCATTGGTAGTATGTCATAAGTATATGTATGTGGTAGTTTATCGTCCACCTGATCGAAAGACAGAGGCGTTTTTTCGATTTCTTGAAAATCTGTTCACATATGCATGTTCTAATAAGTCACACATCATCATAGGGGGCGACTGCAACATTAACCTTCTACAGCAAACTGAAACATCTCGTAATTTCAAACTACTTCTTGATTCTTTTGCATGTACTAATATCATCACTGAGCGTACTCGTGTCACTTCAGATACTGAAAGCCTTATTGACTTATTTATTACGAATGACGTAGGTGATTCAACAGTATCTGGTTCTGTTATTGCCGATATTAGTGATCATTACCCTATATACATGTTTCAGAAGCGTAGCGAATACATTGATCCTACAAAAGTATCAGCACCAGAACCTTACAAAATACAGGAAATTAATAAAAAAACAGACAATTTTAGGCGCGAAACTGCTGAGATTAGTTGGGATTCTGTCTATGAATCAGTTAACGCTAATGAGTCGTATGAAAGATTTATGTGTCTGTTAACAAAAACTTACAATAAGTGCTTTAAATATCAAAACAATCAAGGCCCTCAAGAAAGGTCGAAAGCAATGGAGTACTTGAGAATGTCTGGAAATGATTGAGAAGAAAAATCTATTGTATGCGAAATTCGTGAAAACAAGAGACCCTAACGATCTTTCGGAATCCAAGCGCTACAGAAATTTTGTAACCAAGCACCTGCGAAAAACTAAAGATGCGTACTATGAAGCTCTCTTCGAGAGAGTTGGCACTCGTGGTAACACGCGTTGGAGAGAAATAAAGAAGCTTTTAAATAGTGGTTCCTCTCGAAACCACGTACTTGAGTTAAACATAAACGATACGACGGTAAAAGGTGAAGAACTGGCTAAGAAATTTTACCTATATTTTACATCGCTTGTGTCATCCGATTCATCTAACACTGCTCGTATTCATAATAACGAATACAGGGGCTTCTTAGGTGTGCCAAACATGCGCACTGCATATTTTTTACCAACAACTCCTGAAGAAGTATTCTCGGTTTTTATGTCTCTAAAGAACACTACTGCCCGGGATATAGATGACTTACAAATTAAACCTATTAAGGCAGCACTTGATATTTTGCTTAAATTTATTAAGGCAGCACTTGATCTTTTGCTAACTGTTCTTAACGATATATTTAATATTTCCTTATCTACGGGAGTCTTCCCAGGAAAAATGAAGCATGCTAGAGTTAGTGTCTTGTACAAATCTGGTGACAGAAATGTTTTTTCTAACTATCGTCCCATCTCTATACATCCTGTTATATCCAAAGGGCTAGAAAAAATTATATATCAACGTGGTATTTCTTTTTGTGAGAAGTTTTTTATACTGTCTCCACATCAATTGGGCTTCAGACGGGGTATGTCCATGGAACTAGCTCTGCTCACACAAAAAGAACTCATACTTAACTCATTCGAAAACAAACTGTTAACTTTGGCTGTTTTTATCGACTATGCTAAAGCATTCTTTAGAATTAATCATGAAATACTGTATTCAAAATTACGTCACTACGGTTTTCGCGGAACGCCGCTCGACTTTCTGAAATCATACTTATCACAAAGAAAGCAATCTGTAGTTATAAATGATAGTCAATCCTCATTACGAATCATTACGTCAGGTGTGCCTCAGGGCAGCATATTAGGGCCTCTGCGGTTTAAAATTTATATTAACGACATAACAAGGATCAGCAACTCTGTAGGTTTTGTAATTTATGGAGATGACAGTAGCATATTTTTTCATGGTAATGATTTGGGTAAGCTTGTATATACAGCCAATAACATTCTTAAGGACATTTTTATATGGAGTACTGTAACCATCATGAACCAACCAGCCCAAATGCGTACCCTACTGGACTACTGTAAATTCTTTAATGGTCAACAAAACAAAATCCAAAGCTATGTTGTTCGCACCGGTTCAGAAATCTGTGTGTCGTGTTCTGGATATACACCTAGGGCCCGAAAAAATTGAGGTTGTCAAAGAAGTTTCGTCTTTAGGAGTAATTTTTAATGAGAATCTGAACTGGGGCCAACACGTTAATAAAGTAACTAGAAATATAGCGAGGACGTGCGGTATTCGCCTCGTGTGCGACCGATGGCGGCGCTGCGAACGGCGCTGCGGTGACGCAAGGGCGGGGATTCGGCTTTTGTCGTCTGCTACGCTCTGGCTAAAACAGCAGCATTTTCGTTATAGTTCGCTCGCATCGCACGGCGTTCCTCGACTACTAGCTGCATTTTCGTCTTATGATATTTCTTGAGATGACTGCTAGCATTACATGAGTTTAAGAAACGTTAACATTTAACATATCTTCTGTATACCGACAGCCATCGCGATCAGGTTCATGCCCCCGAGTTCGCAGCGTCGCTCACTGGGCTAGATGCCGTTGAAATAGCTTACGTGAAAGCGCGAACGCCACCGCCAAGTGAGTTAAAGAGAGTCTCCGCTGCTTTGAAATCGCAGCGCGATCAATTTTGCGGCTTATTCGCAAAAATCAGCGTTGTGTAAACAGACTTGAGATGAACGAAAATTCACACTCCACTCCCAATTGTAGTCAAGTGGACTTTCGCAGACACGACAGCCGACAAAATGAAATCGATAAGTTCATCGACCAGCGGGTTATTTCGGACCACTAGCATAGATTGGGCGAGCTGGATGAAAATAAGATCGCTCGGAATGAAACGCCAGCAGTGGTGCGCGTGGTACAGTTCGACTCTTATGATTAGAGATAGATACGTTCATGAGCCGCATTCATGTTTTCGATCGCGCAGTGCTGCCTACTCGACTGTGCGAGCCTGCCAATGGTAATGACAGGATGGCGCGCACTATATTTCTAATGCTCGGGCAACGCGATCCGCTGCAGTGTTCGCGTTTCACTTGACACCGATAGTACAGCTTCGTAAACATTAGGAAAAATTCGCGAATGCGTCCAGGAAGAGGAGAAAGAGAGCTCTTTCCCACCATTCTTTTGGCCCCTGTGGTTGATTATTGTGATTCTTTACCGTGCTGTAACAAGATTGACTATTTTAAGGTGGGAGCCTTAGAATCCACATAAATTGCGAAAATTGACCGTCGGCGTCCCGCGTCGCCAGCGTCAACACGAGTGACGCGAAAATTCATCACATGATCACGTCATCACATCCGAGACCGACAAAATTTGTGACGTCATAACGTCGTGTCACATGATTACGTCATCACATGACATCGTCGCTTTGCATTGCCTCCGTGATCGGTGGGCCGATCTCGGAGGCGATGCAAAACCAGATGATGTGGAGAAAGCTTTAATGCAAAACCACGTTAAGTCCAGAAAGCATTCGGAGGGGGGGCGGCGAAGGAACAATACATCGACTCAAGAAAAAGATGGCTTTCGCCTTCGAGTCAACTTAGGCAAATGCATAAGGAACTCGAGTCTCTTTAGTACAGTGATCGCACCAAGCGATATCAGGAGTCGACCGTTGAGACTGATTTACAGCATTTTATTGCAAATACATCTTTCGATGCCAAAGCTTTGTATTTATCAACGTTAGTATGATTACACTAATTCTGTTCAGCATATTTTCAGACCACCGTGAACGAGTGAACAAACGTCGATTTATTAACGTAAGGATTAAAATATGTTGCAAAAAATAGAACAAAAACAAAAGAAAATCACTCCGGACAACCTACCGATATTTCATATCCCCGTCGTGCATCCCCTTTAGACTCACCCTGTTTATTTCGTGTTTCAATTTAAAGTACTTACGACGCGCTTACACAGCAGCTGCTAAAAATGTGTATTTAATCAAAAGTTGTTGCCGGTAACGCCACTTAATTTATTTGAATGACATCACACGTCGTTTGTCGTGCTCCAAACATATGAATTGAATCGAAGGAGCAGGCTTGGCAACCGAACACGCGCAGCACGCGGTATACATTTATTGCGCTTTAACGTAGACATGGAAGCTGAAGCCCGAACGCTGAAGTCAGTTATGTAAAACGGGCAGGCAAGTCATTTGGAGTGCGCCACGGCCATAGCACAGTCGCGAAAAGAAAAATTCAGCATAGAAGCAGATGTACTCATGGATGGCTAGCAGACGACAACAAGAGCAATCGACACAGAACGTGCTCCTGACGGCAACTCCGCTCGATTTCGATGGGCATTTTGCTTGAACATTCAGTACAAATTGCTTTATCAACTCGCCCACCAATGTTTCAATAACTCGAGCGCGATAGACAGGCTGGCAGCGTCGAGCAGCCTTCACGTAGCGAACGCGCGCGCGAAGAGCTGCATCCGAGTCCTCTCCCTGACGTCACACGCGAGAGGGCGCCACTCCAAGATCTCGAGGCGAATACTGTGTAAATTTCGACACATTCTTCCAGCGAAAATCAAACTTTTACTCTATAACGCATTATTTTCATCTCACATAAACTATTGTAGTTTAGTGTGGGGTGATACAACTAAAGCAAAATAGAAACAAAGTATTTTTGTTACAGCAAAAAGCGATTCGTCATATTGCAAACGTACGACACGACGCACATACAGGCGATTTATTCAGAGAATATAACATTTTACCGATCGATCAAATTCACTGCTTTAATCTCATTATGAAAACAGGAATATCTTGCTATCAAACAACGCTTGTTTTTTAAAACTGTGTAACCATAGGATAACCACACGATCTCATTATAACATTCGGCAAAGGCCTTCCTGGTTTGTACCTTATTCGCGAACTAATCATGGTTTAAGAAGATTTGAACACTGTATTGCCACTTGTTTTAACTTGCTTGAAAATAAAACATTGCTAGGAAGCTTCTGATTCAGAATGGTAGCGTGTAGTTTAGTTCTTCCACTTACCCGGTTAGAGCACTATGAGTAAAGGAAAACGTTGTATAATAATGCTCGTTTGTATGGGTTGTCATCTTAAGTTGTTACTTTTTTTCTTGTAAGTGATACATGTAACCTTTCACCCGTCAATTTTTTTTGTTATACCGTTCCCAAACTTACGTTTGTCGCATTTAACGTTGTATACTTTTTATAATTACTTTTGTGGTACTTGGTAGCCTTTTAGCAAGTGTGCATTTTTGATGAATACGCTGTACGCTGGTTTTTGCGTAACTTGTTCTTTTTCCTGCTTTGTTCTTTATTAATTTTTATGTAAACCTGAAACCCTGATGTAATGAACTGTATTTTTTTTTTTTTTTGCTGAAGTTTTGCAGATCAATGCTCGAATGTTTTCATATCTGTGCTCTGCGGATTTACGATGCCAAGCAAAAGGGGTAGGAGCCTCGTCAAGCTGCTAACGTAGCAGCTTTTTGCTCTTCTCCTTGCAGTTTCTTCCCGCAAGCTTTGTAAAGAAAATGATGAATAAAATAGTATTGAATTTGAATCATTACTGGGGATAAGACGTGACCGATCCAGCAAAATACCTACCGTGTGGCTCCGAGAGAACACGAGGAGATATAAAAGCAAGTGCAGAAGGTAGTATGCCGTCATACAGCCTTCGAAAAATCCTAGTGGATCTCCTGTGGTTATGGTAAAAAAGAAAGACGGCAGCTTCCGCTTCTGTATAGACTGCCGCAGGTTAAACGAAATCACCAAGAAATGTCCACTGCCTTGCATAGATGATTCGCTTAGGCTGCGGCCAGCGCGCTAATTTTCATCATTGAAGCTGCGAATTGGCAATTGGCGTATGGAGGTCAACGAAAGAGATTGTGAGAAAACTGCCTTTTTTGACACCCGATGGGCTTTGCGAATTTAGAGCGCTTATCTTTACTTCTATTCAGGTTATGCTCGGCGCCGGCCACTTTTCAGCGTCTAATGAACACCGTGCTATGAGGCCTGAAACAGGGGCATCCGCAGAAGTTCTCTAAGGGGTGTGAACCTCCTTCATCTGAAGTGGGGGCCAGGCAGGCAGATGTGGTCCAGTGTCATTTTAGGCTCTGTATGCTATGGCAGAAAAACATTTCGGGCAAGCAGGTGGACACGGGCTTGGTGTGTGGCTGCGCCACTGGCCTGAAGTTGCAAACATGCTCAGTCCACGTTATTGTATTCTCAGCAACACTCCAGGAACACCTAAGCCGGTTATTCACAGTTCTCGAAGCCATACACTAGGCTGGCCTGGCATCAATTCCAGATAAACGCCATTTTAAATTCAGTGAGCTTTGCTTCCTGGGCCACGTCGTCAGTCACGAGGGTGTTCGACTTGATCCGGACAAAATAGACTCTGTGGCAAAATCTCATGCACCGCATGTCAAGAATGCAGTGAGGCGCTTCTAAGGGCTGTGAGCCTATTAATCATGATTCGTCACGGATTTCTCATCTATTGCGGCACAATTGACACGACTCCCACGCGAGGACGTTCCCTTACTATTGGGCGAAAAGGAGCAAATGAAATTTAATGAGCATGGGGTGGGGGGCTAGTTGATAAGACTTTGCTGGTCCCGTCCACTTCTTTCTTATTGTGCGCTATATCTAGGCGTAGCTTCATGTATCTAGGCGTAGTTTTTTTTAACAGCTCCAGTTCTTGCTTACTTCAACCAGGAAGCGCCTCCAATACTTCGCACCGATGCCATTAATGCATGTATGGGTGACGCTCTGGTGCAGTGGCGCTCTGAAAAAGTAATAGCCTACGCCAACAGAACTTCCTCTCTCTCTGGCGGTGGAGGAACTACGTGATTACCAAGGAGTGCCTCACCGTGGTGTGAGCGGTTATCAAATTTTTAAGGCCGAGCATTCAAGGTTGTGGACGATCGTCATTCTTTTTGCTGGCTCACCAATCTAAAAGACCCATCTGGATGCTTCGCGTGCTAGAGTCCTGGGCTTCTAGACTTTAAAATAACCCTTATTTATAAATCCGGGAAAAGGCATACTGACGCCTGCGTGTCCCTCGCGGTCGCCAGTCGAGCCTGTCGCTCTTGATGACGAGAACATAAACGATACATTCTTGGCAGTTGCTAACACGGTCACTATTGCACAAGATCAGAGCGTCGACCCAGAGCTGTTACCGCTCATTGATTTCTTGGAAGGACGACGCAAACAGCGGCGGCGAGTATTTGCTAGAGGCTTGCCGTTTATTTCCTTGCGGAACAGTGTTCTCTACAAGAACTTTTCTCCAACCGGCAGCACGTACTTGCTCGTCATGCCTGCATCACTTGGAATAGAAATTCTGGAAGCGTGCCATGATGCAGCCACTTCTGGCCATCTAGGCTACACCCTGGACACAGTGACGATTGGGACGCAAGTACTACTGGCCAAAGCTAGCTGCTGCTGTTAAACATCACGTGCGAACTTGTGCCGACTGCTAAAGACGCAAGACACCCTGCGGCGTGCGAGCCGGTAATTCAACATGCAGCGAAGCACCAGCAAAGCCATTCACTCAGATTGAAATGGATTTCCTGCGCATATTCCAAACGTTCTACCGCTGGGAACAAATAGATTATTGCCGCCACCGGTTTTCTGTCTCGCTCCGCGGAGAGTAAACTATGCAGCGGGGAGCACAGCTGCAGAAGCGACTCAATTCCTCATAGAAAACGTCGTCCTTCGGCATGGCGCTGTTGTGATCACAGACAGAGGAACCCGCAGCACTTTTGGGGTTGTTTTCTCAGACTCAGCGGTGCAGCTCACCGGAAAACAACTTGATACCTTCCCCAAACGGACTCACGGAGTGCCTTAATAAGACATTCACAGACATGATCGGCATGCATGTCGACACTAAACATAAAAACTCGGATCTGATATTGCCTTACGTAACCTTCGCTGATAATACCGCTTGACAAGGAACTACTGGAATGAAACCGTTCCGTTGGATCCATGGTCGTAAAGTCACGATAACGCTATGCTAACGCTAACGTTGACGCTATGCTGCCGCACGAGTGTGACGACATTCATACAGACGCCAAAAAATTCACTCAGTGCGCCGAGGAAAGCCAGACAGCTTGCGCGTTTAATCAGGGGGCGGAAACTCCCTACACCTCCCTTGTGTCGCGCTCTCGCATGCTGATACGCAGCGGCAGCGCCGCTTTTACTACTGGCGGCTGCCGGGCATCCAACTAGAAATAAATCACAACCAGAACATTTATTTCATGACGTCACTAGTGAGGTCACCAAATAGAGGGAAAGGGAGCAAAACTGAGAGGAGGAGGGTTGTCGCGGAAGCTCTCCTTTTCCACTTCGCATGCAAGCGGAATGTGTTCGTGCCCTCTTTCAGGTCCGCTGGCCGCTTGGGCGACGCGGCCATTCGTAAAATTTCGTTAACATTTTGGAAAATTTAGTTCGCGTGTTCTGAAGCGGCGAAACTTAAGCGCACCGATTGGTTAGTAAGACAAAACTCGATCGACACAAATAAAATTAATTTTTTTATTGCATGTTTCGTATAAAAAAACAGACATACGCGTAGTGTGAAAGTGTCAAGCTATAAAAGCAGCTTTAATTCACAACTGAAATATGGACATAATGAGCAAAGAGTGGACCCAAAATATCCGAACCAATGCGAAAATTACCAACAATCACGAGCAGGACACGTCGTGTTTGACTCAATCACGTTTGTTATGACGGCGCACTATTTTTCTTACAGAATTTGACTACCAAACGAGGAAGAAATTCAGAGGAACAGAGAGGCTTGAAGCGATGAGAAGTTCTTCAAGAAAGAACGTCGCTGAAAACAATGTTTCGGCAAGTTGAATTGTCTTCGTCAGGGCAGCAGCGTTGCCTTGACGAAGAAAAGTTCATTTGTCTAAACGTTGGCTCCAGCGACATTTCCTCTAACGATTTCTAGAAGCATTCAGTCCATCACATGTATTTCAGTGACAGTATTAGAAGTGAAGAACCACAAACTTCAAACTGTCTACATGAATTTCATGAACAGGAAGGATTCTAAAATTGCTTCACATCATTTAAGCTACATGCCAAAAGTAAAAGATGAAAAGCTATGTAACCGAGCCAACGCCCATTCAAGCCTTTCATTAAAAGTATTTTGCCGATACCGGGTAGGCTGTCGTCTTGACCATTAGTTTAGCGACACTGCGCTTATGTCAGTACAGTCAGGCTTGCAGAGAACTGGGTTTACTCATGTAGTCATGCAAAATTAATAACTGCTGAAATAATGGGCCCAAATACTTGTGCTCACCCGTTGCCACTGGGAAACCTGAAAAACCTACGCGGAACTGGAAATCCCCGGGTTAACACACCGCAGAGCTGCGAAAAACATGTGACGCCCGATTTAGCCATCTTCGTCTTATGCATGGTTGTCTTGCTCGGCGTAGCTCACTGCGGCCTCCGTTCTCTGCACGCCACAACCTTTCTGTTTTATCTTTCCCGTACTTGGCACGCCAACCGAGCAAAATAACTGAGCGCGATCCAACGTGTAATATGACTGAGCGAGTGGCAAGGAGGACCTGAGGCAAGCGGTACCAATTCGTCAACCACTTGCCGCGCTTCGCCTGATCCAAAATTCACAAAATAAGAAACAAAACAAGACAAATGAGCGAAATAAGAGTTGTTTACAGTGAAATCAAATTTCTTTATTTGTAAAAACTCGCGAAAGCAAATAAATGCGAAGATCCATATCAACCTCACTTCGATCAACCAGATCTTAGGATGCCCGGCAACCGCTATGAGCGCGCTAGTTCCTTGAAACCGAAACTAGTGCTGAGTTTCCGGGGCCTGGCTTAATCCTCTGTCATCAGCAACGATGCGAAACGATACAACCCACGACACAAGTTTGTTAGCTGCATACCAGGCGACAAGGTATGGGTCTGGATTCCAATACGTCGACGCGGACTTTCTGAAGAACTGCTGAGACGGTACTTTAGGCCGTACAGAGTCACCCCGACGCTTGAACGGCGTGAACTACGAGTGAAAACGGGGCATAGCGCTAATACACACGGACGAGCAAGATACAACAGGACAAGCGCTTGTCCTGTTGTCTCTTGCTCGTCCGTGTGTATTAGCGCTATGCCCCGTTTTGAATCGTATAACCAACCAGCCCAAAAAGCCACGTGAACTACGAGGCCGTTCCCGACAGTGGCTGTAGTTCCAATCGCCGACAGCATTCAACCGAAGGCGGGCACGTCGTGCGGATGGAACCGTACCTGTCCACGTAACTATCGATTGTCGTGTGGGCGCCACCAATGCATATTCGTGCGCTTTTTTCTAAGGATAGCGTTTAGGTTGCACATCGCGATGATGCCTCTTTCGGAGAGAGGTTAATGTCACGTGCTTGCGGCAAGCAACACGACAAAACAAATGTGCGTATACTTAGGAAAAAAGCTAGAAAGGACAAACAACTAGAACTCGCAGGCACTCGGTATTAAAAATACCAACCTGATGGTGCACTCTCTATCTGTGCGTTAAGACCTCTGTCTTGACGTCGCGACAAAATATAGAATTCTTGGAGAAAAAAGCACCTGTAACAGGCCGGCTCAGTTTTGGACGTATGTACGCAAATGGCCTAGCAAAAATTAAGAATCCTTCAGACTACTGGACGCAAATGGGGTAGCGACGTGTGCCGTCGCTGACATTTCCCCATCCGTTTCTCATCCATTAATGAGGCCTCGCTCTCTCGCACTATTATCGGTCAACAGCCCAAAGCAATAAGCATATGTAGTCATTTGTCGCTTAATCGAAATTGCATCTGCTAATACATTAGGCGTATAAAGCCGTCCCAATCATGTGGCACAGATGACCGCATGATAAGAAATAATAAAACTTATTTCATTTCATTTTATTTCGTTTCAAATATTATTATTCGGAGCCCTGATACAGGAGCACTGTTGCAGGGATATTACTGGAGCGGAAGGTTCATTGCAATACTATCATGCACTCAATGTACTTACAAAAACAAATACTTTTCATGAAAATATAGTACAATATGGTAAATGACGCTCTTGACGATCTATAACCTACTTATATTACACGAATATAGTAACAATAGTAATATAAATAATATAAGAGTCACCTGGATAGAGTTGAAAAAGGCGCAAAACTAATTTAAGAACCACACGAATACAAAATTAAAACACGCAGATCAAATCAAATCAGAATGTGGTCATGATTTGAGGAAGTCATTAATTCTGGCCAGAAAAAAGTAGTTGAGGTTACTTTACCATCGCGCAACGTGTTCCATTCAGCACTGACTTTAGGGTAAAAAAACCGCGGCATATCCACGGAGTGAATGATGATGAGTGGGCGAAGCTCCGGAGGTTCATCGGTAAACCGTGAATCTTCCGTGAAATTCGCCCAGTACATCATCAAGGACGTGACATTATAATGGCTTTATGGTCGGTGAAATGGAGGGAGAGCGGTTCCTGGATGGGCCGTAGTCGAAAGTTTGCAAAGACGAGATCGATGCAGGTTCCTCGGATGGTGGTTGGTTGCATGTGGTCAAACGATATGCATGTGAGACCATATCGCGATGCCATGTGTTGTATGGCATCGCGATCATCATCGTCATCAGCGTCATCGTTATGACGCATAGTAGGGTACATTCCATGTGGTGTGCCGTGATGGCAGCGTCATCGTCATCACACAGGACCTTGAAAATCGAGGTGGCTACTACGTACTACAGGGGACGCACGACCCACGGCATAAGGAGCTTCGCCCCTAAAAACTAAACTAAACTGCCCGGAACATAAAGCATATATTCCGGGCAAACGGCGGGGGAAAACATACTGTGACGATGTCGAGAAGTTTCGTTGTGCTTAATTTCAAAGTATTAGTGGTGATTAATTTTTATCTTCTGCTATATAACTTCGTAAATTAACTTGAATTGCTCGTGCGATCATCGGACCTCCAACGAAGAAAGGTCTGCATGTTTGCATAACTCAAAAGGTGAATGCCATCGGCGATAGTTGTTGGATGTGATACCTGGAATGGACTTCCTAAGTCAAGACGGCAGGGTCATTGACCTCAGGTCTGAGTCATTAACACTAACCTCAGAAAAAGAAGTGTCGCCCCACACGACGCCGGGGAACCATGCATTGAATTTAATAGAAGAGCAGGTCACCGTTCTGCCCCTCTGCAGCGTCATCATTTCCGTCGGCACCGAAATACACGCTAACCTAGAAGGCGTCATCGAGGGCGATCAGCACCTGCTTGTGAACCGTCATAATTGTGTCGCAAGACCCATCGCCAAGTTGCGTGACGGCAAGGCAAAGGTGCCGCTGACAAACTTCAGCCACGAATATAGGCACCTCAACATTTGTACGACGGCCGCCTACATAGAGAAATTCGTGGACACCAGGAATGATTTCACCCTCTCCGATGTTACCAAACCTTGTTCGACGAATCCACGTCCCGAAACAGATTTCGACGTCTACCCGAGCCTCCCGAAGCAGAAGCAAGACCAGCTCAAATCACTGCTCCTGCAATTCAAGGACTGCTTCTCATCGTCATCAAGAATTCGACAGACCGCAGTCACGAAATATCGAATCACAACAGAAGAAAGTGCCACAAGTCCGTCAGGGCCCGCATTGAATTTCGACGCAAGAACGCGAAGCCGTAAAGAACAAGTCCACGAAATGCTACGAGACGACATAATCCAGCCGTCCAAGAGTCCTTGGGCGCCTCCCGTAGTGCTGGTAAAGAAGAAGGACGCAATCCTACGTTTCTGCGCCGACTATCACCGCCTGAACAAGATCACGAAGAAGGACGTGTATCTCCTCCCACGGATAGAGGACGTCCTGGATCGACTCCACAACTCCAAGCAATTTTCCATCGATGAACCTCAAGAAACGCTACTGGCCAATCGAAGTCGACGAGACAGACCGAGAAAAGACTGCCTTTAGAACACCAGACGGCCTGGTCGAGTTCAAGGTCATGCCTTTTGTCCTTTGCTCTGGCCTCGCGACCTTCCAACGCGTTATGGATACCGTACTGGCCGGCTTGAAGTGGCAGACTTTACTTGTGTACTTGGACGACGTCGTTGTGTTTTCCTCAAATTTCGACGAACAACTTCGGCGCCTTGCAGCTGTACATCAAGCAACTTATACCTCTGGACTCACCCTGAAGCCAGGAAAGTGCCGCTTCGCGTACGAGGAGCTCTTGTTCTTGGGCCACGTGGTAAGCAAGTCTGGAGTACGCCCCGACCCGCAGAAGACAACCGTCATCGCTACGATCCCGCCACCCGCCGACAAGAAGGCCGTGCGTCGATTTCTCGGCCTGTGTGCCTATTACAGGTGGTTCGTCAAAAACTTCGCCCGCATAGCCGAGCCACTGACTAACCTTACCAAGACCGACGTCGAGTTCAAGTGGGATACGCCGCAGGAGGAAGCATTTCAGGAACTAAAACGACGCCTGCAGGCGCCTCCGTTACTTGCGCATTTCGACGAAGGCGCCGAAACAGAAATACACACCGACGCAGGCAGTGTAGGACTGGGCGCCGTTCTTGGGCAGAGAACTGACGGTCTGGAAAGGGCCATCAGTTATGCTAGCCGGTCACTATCAAAGACGACGTGAACAGCGCGTGAGACAGACAAGGACAGATGAACCGACGAGGACTAGCGCTGACTTCCAACTGAAATTTATTAACACGAACATGAAAAACCGAAGACAAGGTAGCACACGTGATCACCGCTTGGTCATCTGCGCATGACGGTAGACATTAAAAGTGAAACGAGCGACACAAAAAAGAGCAAAATCCCCAAAACGCGAGAAAAGACAACAGGCAATGCAACTGTAATATATCTAGGTGATTTGTCCGGATGAACTCAGGTAATCTATTTCTTTGTCAGTGAGAGCGATTGAAGGTTTGCTGATGCAATTTCCTTTGGCGATAGCTGCAGCTTCAATGATGATGCGCGTATCGTCGTGACGGTGCCTAGCTAAAATCTGTGTGTTATCGAATGCCGGAGAACACCCACACTGTGAACAGTGGATTGCCAGAAAACCATCTGTCCTTCTTCGTACCTTTTGGTTGTGTTCCTGTAACCGTACATTAAGGCATCTGCCAGTTTGTCCTATATATGTCTGTCCGCATGAAAGTGGTATGCTATAAACAACACCACTACAGCAGTCAACGAATTTTGACTTATGGTTAATTTTGCAAATGCTTTGATCCCTGTTTATAGGGTTGGTCCTAACACACAGCTCAGACAGTTTATGCGGTGCCGAAAATAGGACTGAGATGCCCGCCTTCTCACCAATCTTTTTGAGCTTGTGGGAAATTGCATGTTTATACGGGATAACAGCTACCTTATTTCTCGCTGTTACTTGAAGATCTGGACCACCTGTCGAATGCTTCAACTTTTTCCGCAGCGTTTCAGCAACAGAAACGAGAAGGTGACGGGGGTAACCGGCTGCCTTCAATCTATCTATCTGCGAGAAGAAGCTATCGTGAATGGAGTGATGACAGGACTTAACCAGGGCGTTATGTAATCATGCTTGAATGATCCCCCCGCTTAACTAGTTTACTATGTGCCGAAGTATAAGACAGAAGAGGTTTTTTGGCGCGGGGCTCGTAGCTCCAACACACATGCCTATTGAAAAAGTATAGTCTTAAATTGAGATATTTGAGCATTCCATCTACAGCGAACTCATGAGTTATAACGAGCTAGGCACCGTCCCGACGGTGCCTAGCTAGGCACCGTCGTTTAGCTAGGCACCGTCACGACGATACGCGCATCATCATTGAAGCTGCAGCTATCGCCAAAGGAAATTGCATCAGCAAACCCTCAATCGCTCTCACTGACAAAGAAATATATTACCTGAGTTCATCCGGTCAAATCACCTAGATATATTACAGTTGCATTGCTTGTTGTCTTTTCTCGCGTTTTGGGGATTTTGCTCTTTTTTGTGTCGCTCGTTTCACTTTTAATGTCTACCGTCATGCGCAGATGACATAGCGGTGATCACGTGTGCTACCTTGTCTTCGGTTTTTCATGTTCGTGTTAATAAATTTCAGTTGGAAGTCAGCGCTAGTCCTCGTCGGTTCATCTGTCCTTGTCTGTCTCACGCGCTGTTCACGTCGTCATGGAATACCAACTAGCCCGGTCACATACTTTGCTTCATCATCAAAGGCCGAGGACAACTATTCTACATCAAAAAAGGAGTGCCTTGCCATCATCTGGGCTACATCAAGGTTTCGCCCCTTCTTTAAGGCAGGCGCTTCAAAGTTAAAGTTGTGCGCTACCACCACGCCTTGTGTTGGCTAGCTAATTTGAAAGACCCTTCGGGTCGCCTCACACGGTGGATCCGGAGACTTCAAAAATTCGACATTACCGTCGTTTACAAGTCCGGACGGCAACACTCCGACGCCGACTGTCTGTCTCGTGCCCCCGTCGACCCACCACCGCAGGACGACCAGGACGATCACTGTTTCTTGGGAACCATAAGTGCCGACGACTTCGCGGAGTAACAGCGAGCCGACACCGAACTCAGGGGCCTTGTGGAAAAGCTCGAGGGCAAGACCGCCACTGTTCCGAAAGTATTCAAGAGAGGACTAGCGTCGTTCTTCCTGCGAAACGGCATTCTCCTAAAGAAGTTCTCGCCCCTTCGAGCCAAACACCTTCTCGTGGTTCCTTCAGCAGTGAGACCAGAAGTCCTCTAGGCCCTGCACGACGACCCGATGGCTGGACACCTTGGTGCTTACCGCAGGCTCGCAAGAATGCAAGAAAAGTACTACTGGCCACGCCTTGCCGCCGACGTCACTCGTTACGTCAGGACATGCCGAGACTGTCAGCGACGCAAGACACCGCCGACAAGACCAGCAGGCTTTCTTCAGCCGATCGAACGACCTCACCGACCGTTCCAGCAAATCGGTATGGACCTACTGGGGCCGTTTCCTACGTCGATTTGCCGGAGGAAATAGATCGTCCTCGCCACCGACTACCACATCGACTACGCCGAAACAAGGGCCCTACCTAGAGGCAATGCCGCCGAGGTAGCAAAGTTCTTCGTTAAATACTGTCCTGCGTCCCGGCGCCCCAGAGGTCTTCCTCACCGGCAGAGGTACGGCCTTCACTGCAGAGCTAACACAGGCGATTTTGAGATACAGCCAAACAAGGCACCGCCGGACCACCACCTACCACCCTCAGACCAATGGCCTCACCGAGCGTCTGAAGAAGACCATCGCCGACATGCTGGCCATGTACGACGACGTCGAGCAGGAGACATGGGATACCATCCTGCCGTACGTGACCTTTGCATACATCACGGCAGTGCAAGAAACGACGCAGCTGTCGCCGTGCAAGTTGGTCTACGGAAGGAGCCCGGCAACGACGCTCCACGCAATGCTGCCAGCTACCACCGACGAAGAAATACACGACGTCGCCACTTATTTGCAACGTGCCGAAGAAGCTCGACAGCTCACCCGACTTCGTATAAAAACCCAGCAGAGGATCGCCAGACGTCACTATAATCTTCGGCGACGCCACATGGAGTACCAGCCCGGTGACCGTGTGTGGGTCTGGACACCGATTCGCCGACGTGGATTTAGTGAAAAACTTCTGCAACGGTACTTCGGACCATATAGGGTACTTCGACGTCTCTGCGCCCTCGACTACGAGGTTGCCCACGACGGCATCGCAAACTCTCAGCGACGCCGAGCACATCCCGAGGTTGTGCATGTGGTTCGCCTCAATCCTTTCTGCGCGCGTTAAGGAACCTGCAGACTGAAGTGTTTTACTTGCTTTATCGTTTTTATTTGTTGTAGTTTTGTTATTGTTGCTATTTATTGCATGTATTTTTGTTCCATGTTCTGTTTTAAGCATTGGGGCGATACCTTTTCAAAGGGGGGCATTGCCACGCGGGTTTGTTGTTCCAACCTTGCTGTATTTGGTTTACGCCCACAAAGCCTGTCAGCAATGCACCGCGCCTCAGTGTTCGAGAACGGAAGCAAGAAAGCGCAATGCCGTCTTTGACTGCTTTCTTGCTTCCGTTCAGCACTCACAAAATCATGTAGTCACCTCATTAGCACTAGCGTGTCCCTTCAATTAGATAGACCTTTGCTTTCCGCCTTCCCGCCGCAGACCTTGGTTGCCCAGTGTGAAAGGCTTTTGAAGCAGGTTAAAGCGAAGTTTGTATCACAACGTACAGATGAAAACAAAAAAAAGAAACGTCGCTGTCATTCCCTACGCGCACAAGCTTTCCCACTGTTTAAAAAAAGTTGGTGCCCGCTACGGCGTACAGGTGGTTTTTATCGCCCCTAATAAACTTGGAAAGGTTTGCGCTGCCGTTCACAATAAACTTGAAAAAAGCCCTACCTCACGGAAAGTGGACTGTAGCACAAAACACCATAATCAGTTTGTGCCATGCGCTTCAGGTGTTGTCTACAATATCCCAGTGACGTGCGGGCTAGATTACATAGGACAGACGGGCCGCTGCCTAAATACCCGTCTTAGAGAGCATAAAAATAATTTGAGTGCCAATTATGGATCACATTTAGCTGCCCACTGTAAGGTTTGCAAGTGCACGCCTCTTTTTCACAAAACTTCAGTTTTGTTCAGGCACAGGGATGATGCAGCGCGTGAAGTTATGGAAGCACTTTTCATTAAGAACGCGGGCGAGAGTTGCATCAGCTCTCCGTCAGTGGCGTTATCCCGAACTGAAATCAGCTTTTTGGAGGCGGGGTAGATGGACGCACTTTGGCTTACTGTATTTTGTTTTTTGTCGTCATACCTTGTTGCTGTTTATGTGGTGTTAAGAAGCTTAAACTGTTTACCGATTGTGGGGTTCTGGTTTTGTTTTTATTGCCTTTTCTTGCCTTTGCGCATGTGGCAAGATTCCCACGTGGCGGCGATTGCGCAGTTCGTTTGGGTGACCTCTTTTTTGTTTTTTTTTATGTTTCTTCCAATAAATGTGCCAGTTGCGAGTAAGCGCTCGTTGTGTCTTCTTCCTGGTCCTGTCCGTTGCGCTTTAAACAATATGGAACCATACCAACTAGCCCAGCTGTCGACTTTCCACAGCAAACCCGGGAGTTACTATACGAATCATACGTGAGATCAGTACTGGAATACGCATGTTGTGTGCGGGACCCTTCAACAGCATCAAACAAAGAAAGATTAGAAGAAGTTCAGTCCATGGCGGCGAGATATGTGTTTAATGTACCTATGTACGACAGACAATTCAGTGCGACAGAATCTAAGCTGAAATTAAAATGGAAGTCTCTGCAGCACCGAAGGGCATCGTTTCGAATGAAGCTATTGCACAGCATATTTTATTTTCATACTTGAATTCCCCGTGACGTATACATTAGCCGGCCTCACTATATTTCAGCCCGCAAAGATCATGAACACAAGATAAGAGAATATAAATACAATACATCGTCCTTCAGCAACTCTTTTAAATGCGAAGCATTTCTTAGCGAACTTCGGCGACTTTGAGCGTATCTAGCTATCTATCTATCTATCTATCTATCTATCTATCTATCTATCTATCTATCTAGCCGCCTACGACTTTCTGCTCTCCTGGCGGTATCGTTAATGAGATTTGTACCAAACTTGGTATGGCATAACATGACTGTATGACGAACATAAATGGCTGGTCATATCATGAAAATCATGACTAACTTGTCATGAAAAGTATGATTTACATGCCACGCTCATGGCGCGCTCGCGGCCGTTTCGTTAGCTTGATATACACCAAATTTGGGATTGAGTGACATGACTGCATGACGAACATAACTGACAAGTGGTAATATGAAAATCATGACTTCATGAGTGACATGACTTGCATTCCACGCTCATAGCGCGCTCGCGGCCGTTTCGTTAGCTTGATATACACCAAATTTGGTATTGAGTGACATGACTATATGACGAACATAAATGACTAGTGGTAATATGGAAATCATGACATGTCATGAGTGACATGACTTGCATTCCACGCTCATAGCGCGCTCGCGGCCGTTTCGTTAGCTTGAGATACACCAAATTTGGTATTGAGTGACATGACTGTATGGCGAACATAAATGACAAGTAATAATATGGAAATCATGACTTGTCATGTGCGACATGACTTGCATGCCACGCTCATGGCGTGCTCGCGGCCGTTTCGTTAGCTTGAGATACACCAAATTTGGTACTGAGTGACATGACTGTATGACGAACATAAATGAGAAGTGGTAATATGGAAATCATGACTTGTCACGTGTGACATGACTTGCATGCCACGCTCATGGCGTGCTCGCGGCCGTTTCGTTAGCTTGATATACACCAAATTTGGTATTGAGTGACATGACTGTATGACGAACATAGAGGACAAGTGGTAATATGGAAATCATGACTTGTCATGTGCGACATGACTTGCATGCCACGCTCATGGCGTGCTCGCGGCCGTTTCGTTAGCTTGAAATACACCAAATTTGGTATTGAGTGACATGACTGTATGACGAACATAAATGACTAGTGGTAATATGTAAATCATGTCATGTCATGAGCGACATAACTTGCATTCCACGCTCATGGCGCGCTCGCGGCCGTTTCGTTAGCTTGATATATACCAAATTTGGTATTGAGTGACATGACTATATAACGAACATAAGTGGCAGGTGGTAACATGAAAATCTTGGCATGCATGTCATTTACAATGCCATTTACATGCCACGCTCATGGTGCGCTTCCGTCCAGTTCGCTAGCTTGACATACACCAAAATTGGTATATCGCGACGTGACTGTATGACGAACACAAATGACCGGTCGTAACCTGTAAAACATGACATGCAAATTATGTAAAGCATGATTTGCTCCTTCCTGGCTGCTTCGCATTACATCGATTCCCACAGTGCGTGGGATCTGCCGGCTTTTTTTTTCGAGAACTCTCAGTCAGTGGAATCGACTTCCTCCCACAATTGTAAAAAAATTCTTGCACTGATGCGTTCTTTTCTGCAATAAAAATGATTGAATCTCTTGACCGCTAAGCCTTATAAATTGCGTGCGTGCGCCTGGCAGTCGGCGTGATCTGTACGGTATCTTGGTTGTAAACTATGTTCTTTTGTTTTGGTGTTTCATTTGCCCTTGTACTGGACCAATGCTGCACATTGTTTTAATTACTCTTCGTATTGTCATGAACTTTTGTGGTTTCTTCATTTTTTTAGTTTATTTTCCCAATACATATGACATTGTGTGACGCAGCTGTGTATGTTTGGTGTTACACAAACTTATGTGAACCTGCAATTTTCATGTTTTTTTTCTTTTCCTGTACCCCCCCCCCCCCCCCCCCCGCTATAATGCCGGTATGGGCGCTGTGGGTATGAAAGAAAGAAGGAAAGCAAGAAAGAAAGAAAGAAAGAAAAAACGAAAGAAAGAAAAAAAGAATATGTTTCTACTACTTCGAGCCTATGGGGTATGCCTTCAAATGTTGTATTAGAAACCGTCAGTAGCTGGGGTTAGAAGCCAACATGGCAGCACCCATGCAGACACGACCAACCGCTTCGATCCGAACTCGCGCTTGCCACTCGCCCACTCTCTTCACAGCAATATATAAATGGTGAAATCAGCTATCCCTTCGTGGCATCTCACGCTAGGGACAAAGCATCAGGCATTTTCTGTCTTTATTATTGACATTAGCTGTGTTTATTTAGCCATGCCTGCTAAGGCGAGAATTTCACAATGAATCGTGGAAACTGCAAAATACCGACGAATACTGGGCTCTCGAAGTTCAGGACGTACACATAAAGCAAAATAAATGCGTAGGTTGCGAACTTACGGGACACACAGCGGAGGACGACGACGGGATAAATTCGAAGCGGTAGGAAGCGTGCCGCCATGTCACTTTTCCGGCGCTGCCGTCTGCTCGCTCTTACTCGCGTGTGCGCAGACGCTATGGGGACGCCGATCAGACGACGCGACGCGGATGGAGACATATTGAGCAGCGCAGCCAAAGGTCACGGCATGGAGACGGCCACGGTGCAGTGGTGGTGCCATCTAGTTTTCATTCAACAAACCAGCTGCGAAAAATCATCTATACTTCGATGCACGCTCCGTGCTATATTGCCATGACGCATGTGCACTTGAGAACACCCGGCGTCCCTCCGTCACCAAGAGACGCCACTGCGGTTGAATCTGGGTAATGTCGCCGGCACGAAATGCAGCATGTCGCATCTCGCACCTGCTGTACCGTGTCGCCGGACGCCGAACGCGTCGGTCGCGCCTGACGTCGGATTGTAGAGTGCTCGCGTTTTGGTAGCGTAGCGTCGCCGTGCCGAGCGTGCGCGGGTGCCCACGTTACATCAGACTATATAAAGCCCTGAAGGCGCAGTCGAATGTAAAACTCCACCAAGTAAATGATGAGGAGTGAGCGAAGCTAGGTCCTAAGGTCCATAACGTTTACGTTGAAGTCACCTACTAGTATATAGAGTTTGTGCTTTTAGGTGTGTTATATTGTTCCGTTACAAACAAACAGGTGGTTGTCCATTTTCCCTTTCTTTAACCCTTCCGCCACCTTGCGGGATTCCGCAGAACTCATTTGCATTACCTTTCCTTTATTCACATACACACATGGCTCGACTATAGCAATAGTTTTCTAACCACCATGACAGCGGACAGTGAGCTTCGACGACATAGCTAGTTCCTAAGGTCCATAATGTGTACGTTAAGTCGCCCACTAGTATAAAGGGTTTGTGCTTATAGTTGTTAAATGCGAAGCATTTTTTTGCGTACTGCAGACACGTTGGCGTTTCTATCTATCTATCTATCTATCTATCTATCTATCTATCTATCTATCTATCTATCTATCTATCTATCTATCTATCTATCTATCTATCTATCTGGCCGCTTACGTCTAGGTGCTCTCGTGATCACCTCCTTAACTTGCCGTACACCAAAATTAGTATGGGAGTGTAAGAGGGTTTGAAGATTATGACTGTCTGGTAATGACATGAATAATGTGAAAATCCCGTCCCGTACGACGTCAAACCCTTTCCTGCAGACACGTTTTGCACATACCCGTATACCACGGGCCGTGGTATGTGGGTATGCGCCACAGGTGTTTGATAATTGATATCTACCGAGGAACGGTCAGAACAGACATTGGAAATTTAAATGCCAGAGCATTAAGAAAATTACACCATCTCCCGCTAAAGGGAACCATGTGTAGATGTGAAGCAGCGGGCGCTAACGCTTACACTGGCGGCGGCGTTGACGCTGGCGCTCATCGCAGCGTTGCGCAGGAGAGAAAACTGGGGAGGCGCAAAGCAGGCAGTGATGGAGCAGTGTTTCCTACTGGAACATGCCAATCGCTGCTAATGGGCAATGAGAGACAGAAGACTCCGACTGGACACAGAGACCCGCACTCCGCTTTTAGTTAACGCGCACGCTGCGAATTTTTATTGTTCAACAACGCACAGGAGAAATCTTCCACCGGCACCACCTTGGAGGTCAAGATCCATTGCCATATATACGGGATGGCCAGTGAACGGTTGTGCAGCGCGAGCAGTCGGTTTTTTCAACCAAGAAACTCGCTAGCAGACGCTGCCTGCGTCGGCGTCGCGAGGCGAGAGAGGGGGAAGTGGAGGAGAGGAGAGAGAGGGGGTGACACGCATGCGCAGTGGGAGTGTGAACGCCGTGGGCAGGGATGCGTAGAGGAGAGAGGGGGGAGCGTAGGAGACGAGAGAGAGGGGGGGACGCGCATGCGCAGGGGGGAGTTAGACGCCGCGGGCAGGGATGGAGAGAGGGGGGGAGTGTAAGAGGGGAGAGAGGGAAGGGAGGCGCATGCGCAGTGAGGGTGTGGTTGCCGTGGGGAGGGATGCCTAGAGGAGAGAGAGGGGGGAGAGGAGGCTTTTTATTTTTATTTTTTCTTTAACTGTTTGCGCATGCGCAGTAAGGGTGGGCACGCGGCACACCACCACCACCACCACCACCACCGGATTAAGCTTCGCCATAAGATGCTTCACATCTAAAAACCTACGGCGGCAGTGTTGACCCGACGACTGCAAAGAATATATGTTGTGGTCCCAGAAGGGATCAAACGTAAGCATTCTGCGTGGCAATCACGAATTCTACCATAGAGCCACGCCAGGTCTCGGAACTCCTTAGGAAAAAGACCCTGTGCAGTCATAACGTTGGTGAAACGTCAATTGTGGTTGCAGTGCGCTCCATCTAATTTTATAATCATTACATATGTACTCCTGTGATACAGGCGTCACGTCGGGTTAACGTGAATTGTAGTTAAGCGCCGTCCACTGAAAATACTCTACGTAGCACTCTCCAGAGCTACCATCCTCGCAAGCACAAGCGCTATATTTCAGCTTACCGATTCTGGTGTTGGTAATCCCCAGTTGCTCCTGGCATCGTTATGCAACTGTAAACAACTGGTGATATAAAACATATGCGAGTCTTCAACATACATATCTGTGCATATAACATTTGCACATATGATTAGCGTCATTTCGTAAAGTTTTGCTCAACAAAAAAAAATTACACCACAGTCACCTTCCCTCCGCAAGCTTCGCATGAGATCGATTCCCATGGTACGTGGTGGGATCTGCCGAATCTCTTTTTTTTAAATTCTTCGGTCACATTTATTATTGATATTAGTCTATTGTTAAACCTTTTTTTTTGTCTCACGTCCACGGGTCTCCCCGAGACGGACGCGGCCGACGACAAGGACTAGGCCCTAAGGAGCTTCGCCCCTAATACCGTGTCAATGTCCAGGTGTTTGCGCTTTCAAGATTACGAACATTTCTCATTCTCCTGATGAAGAAGCCTCGTGAGGTCAGCGTCAGCGTGAATTGACGCTAGAACGGGCATGTCGTCACCGAACCAACCATGCTGTTCGCGCAATCAGAGGCCAACGAACGAAAGACTTGAAAAATATAGAAGTACGATATAGCCTGATGAAGGACGGGCTTCGCTGTTTGGACACGAAGTGGAGCTAGTTTTTAGAGTGAGTTCGCGGTACCATAGTGCCACACGCGCTCCTTTTTATCCTACGTTTTATGTTGCCGGCCGTAGCCGTGTTTTATGTTACTGGCGTGTAGCTGCTGCCTTGCGCAAACCGCGCCAGATCGTCTGCGATCATTCCTATTAATATAGGATCATGTGCTCGGCGTGAGCGCGCAAACGGGAGCAGCTAAGTTCATTCTCGAACTAAGCGTGGCCACCAGAGATATGATTCCAATATTCGATGCCGCATGTATAAATGCCGATGCAACTTGCCGCGGATCACATTACTCGACGGCCGAAGACTGTTTACGCCGCTATTACTTAACAGCGCGAATAGCTTGCACGCTTCCGGGCACACGTTCGCACAAATGTAAAGTTTAGGTTTGAACACGCTGACTGCTGCCCTAGTGAACTTCACGGCCACGTGAAATCTGGTGGAGATGCTGTTCGCTCTAGGGAGCCTACATGACCGGCCGTTTTAGGGTGATGTCAGCCTTTGACCCACTACATGCCGCCAACGCACCGCCGCCCGCCAAAACACAATGTTGTCAGACAGCGGCGCCGCGCTACCGTGCCATCTTGGTGCCCGCACTGCGTCTAAGCCCGGTTCCGTTTAATCCTCGACAATACGGCGCCGAACGTAGCGGTAGCGTGGTAAACGCTGCCGGTGAAGCCTCAGAATGCCTGATTGCTGCGTTCCGCTGTGCACTAACCACAACAGAAAGGGCTTGCGAATGTTCCGCTTCCAGCGAGCCCGGGCCGACGGCTACTCTGGCTCGCTCAATTAAATCGAGACGGCTGGGAGCCCACCAGTGCGTCTCGTATTTGCTCTGTGTGTACTGCGCATTTCGTTCACTGTTTTGTGCTGCAGGACATGTTATATGTGTTTCACGGTGTTCGCGAATGCATAGATAACCGAAGTTGTCGTTGCTGCGTTCACGCATTGCGAGAGGCAGCCTACATACGGGACGCGTCCGCGCGTCCACACGGTGGTGGTGAAGAACTTTATTCGAGGGAAGGCCAAAATGTAAAATAATATTTAAAAAATTAAAAAGCAGCGTTGTGGGCGGTGACGCGCTCGCTGGTCGTGAGCTGTTGCCTCCCCTGCGTGAGCTCGCGTCAGCGTCGCTCAGCGTACGTCGCAAGAGCTCAGGGGAGCGGCGGTTGGGACCAAAATGGCGGCGCACAGAAAACTATGCTAGATTTGGTGGAAGCTGGCAACAGCGTGCCCCATTACCCGCTGGTTTTGGCTGAGTATTTCTTGAAGGCACTTTTTGAAGATGTCTCCACCCTAAAACGGCCGGTCATCTAGGCTCCCTAGTTCGTTCACCTTCGGAGCGCCACTGTCAAGCTGTGAACCCAGCCGAAGTCGCAAAGAAAACATCGATGCCAACCCCGAGCAGCGAGATGATGGAGCCGACAGGGTCTGCCTCCATAATACGGGCCTCTACCTTAAAAGACCGGAGAGACAAGAACGATATCTATGACTGCGGCAACCATGACAGCCACTGTGCCTACCCACGCGACAGTCGTGCTACAACAAGCCAGAAGCCATGCCAAGCTTCCGCGGATCGTCATTCGAAGACCCGGAAAGCTTGCGCGAAGTGTACAACCGCTTGGCCGTTTTCCACTCCGGAAGCAGTAAAGACAAGCTAAGGCATGTCTTCTTCACCTTGGAAGACGCAGTTCGGACATGGTCCGAGAACCAAGCGCGAACCCCGAAGGCATGTTTTTCGCACCAGGTTGCTGGCAACATTCACCACCGTTGCCCATCGAGAGGGTGCAGATCCTGCCACGCCCGAAAAGAAGAAAATTCGCTTCCAAATGTGAGGAGTCGAGTAGGAGCTCATCGCGGGGTTCTTGCGGAACCCACCGAGTAGCATCGAAAGCTTCTCTCCGAAGCTACGACGATTGAGAAGACGTTAGAAATGCGCACCCGACCGTACAATCGTAGGCTGATTCCAAACAGTGCAGCTTTTCAAGCCCTGGGCTCCGACGACCTGCGCGAAGCTACACTCTAAAAAAAAATGTGGTTAATTACGCTGATATAGGAATTGCTATAACACACGAAAGTGAAACGCGTCTTCGAAGAAGTAGTTCGATTTTGATTGCACATTGATATGTAAATTGAATGTACATTAACGCCAATATACATTGAATGTATATTGGCGTTTAGTGGCTACAGCACCCTTAGATGTTGATGGACACATGTTGACAGCCGGTGGCACATCTCCATAACGATAACCAACGACTCACGACGGGGATACACTTTCCGGAGACACTGCATTGCACGAACCGGAGCATCGCACAAATCACACTTGAACCACAGGCGTTCGCAAACCATGCAAGTGAAACCGAACGTGTTTTCACTCAATCGTTTTTCAACTCACGCTCCGCCGCAGCGAAGGGTGCATGATTTTCGGGTCGGCGACCGTCCTGTCAATGTACTTGGCTTGCAGCGTCGTGTTGGCGAGCAGCGTCTTGCTGGTAGGTCGCCTCGGTGAAGATACGATCCTTTCGGTCCTGCATCGATGGCTGTATGGTAGCTAGTTGGGTCGCGATGAGCTGAACTTCACAAATGCGAGCGGCAGAGTTTTCAGCTTGAGCCGTGAACGTGCGAAGGCCTCCCGCTTCCCCCCTGGCGTGTCCATCGCTGCATCAAACTCACTTGCGCAACATTCGCCCGTCGAAGTCGTTGTATTTCATCATCAGCCTGACTACGCCCACTGCAGGGTAAAGGCCTCTCCCATGTTCCGCCAATCTACCTGGTCTTGTGCTATCTTCTGCCACGTTATACCTGCAAACTTCTTCATCTCATCTACCCACCTAATTTTCTGTCTCCCCCCTCACGCGCTTGCCTTCTCTTGGAATCCAGTCAGTTACACTTAATGACCAGTGGTTATCCTTCCGACGTGCTACGCCCCCGGCCCATGTCCATTTCTTCTTGATTTCAACTGTGATATCCTTAACCCCCGTTGGTTCCCTGACCCACTCTGCTCTCTTCCTGTCCCTTAAGATCACACCTATCATTTTCCTTTCCATCGCTCGCTGCGTCGTCCTCAATTTAAGTTGAAACCTCTTTGTAAGTCTCCAGGTTTCTGCTCCGTAGGTAAGTACCGGTAAAATGCAGCTGTTATATACCTTCCTCTTGCGGGATAGTGGTAGGCTACCATTCATGATTTGAGAATTCTTGCCGAATGTGCTCCATCCCATCCTTATTCTTCTAGTTATTTCACTCTCATGGTTCGGCTCTGCGGAACTTGACAGATCTGACAGAACTTGACAGTTAATGGTTGTTTTTCAGCAGATATTGTGTGGAAAGGCAAAACAACGCGACACACATTGTACATTGTAGAGTCATTGTGGGTTCTGTTAGGGCTTCCAGCTATCGAAGCACTTGGTGTGGTCAAATTTATTGATGTGGTTGAAGATAAACAGTACGAGCACATGTATCCGCAGCTCTTCTCTGGTTTAGGCACGATGTCTGGGGAATACACTATTCTCATGAAACAAGCAGCGGTTCCCTTTAGAATTTTCCCACCAAGGCGGATACCCATCCCGTTAAAAGTACTCTGTCATAGTCGAGTTGGTCGAAATGGTCAAAAGCAACATCGTTTGGATGTTACGACTAAATGGTGCGCAGGAATGGTTCCCGTGGTCAAACCATTCAGGGGAAGATCGAATCTGCGTGGATCTAAGCCAGCTGAACGGTTCGTCTTTGCCTTCACTAGATGACGCCCTTGGGCGATTGGCGGGGGCTACATACTCTTCAAAACTGGATGCCAATTCGGGGTTTGAGCAGGTTCAATTGGCAAAAGAAAGTCAAGAGCGCACAACTTTGATCACACCGTTTGGTAGGTGCTCCCAGCGAATGCCCTTCGGTTTCACCTCGGCCCTGGAGTATTTTCAGAAGAGAATGGCGAAAATCTTAGATGGCCTCCAAGGGGTGGTGAACCTGATGGACGACGTTCTGGTTTATGGAGCTACGAAGCATGAACGACGTGATGAATGGTTTCACGCAGTGCTGAAAACGTTGGTTTGCAGCCGGGGTGACACTCAGTCGGGCAAAACGTTCTTGTTGTGTCACTACAGTGGCGTTTTTAGGCTACGTGGTTGATGCCTCCGGAATTAGGCAGGATCCTCAGAAAGTTCGAGCCATAAACGATATGCCTACGCAATCGAGTCTTGCCGATGTCCACAGGTTTTTGGGCATGATCTTGCAAGGTTGGTGAGCAATCTTCCTGACGTGTCGGCAACGCTCCGTAGTCTTCTCGTGAAAGACCGTGCGCCTCAGAAAAAATCGTTAGAGTGTCTGAAGCAATTGGTCACCTCTGCGCAATGCGGTCGCCCAGAGGTGACACATTTCTGGGCCGCCTTTAGAATTAATTCATAACTATTTAACAGACCTATCATACATAGTCAAAACTGATGGTGTCCTTTCTTCATCAAAAAGTATAAATATAGGCGTTCCTGAGGGATCAATACAATTCACGTTAAAACGACACGACGTGAAAACGCAAGGGTGAAGTCAAGAGAGTGACTAGTTAATCTCTCACGTTGACCATCACGCGCTACTGACTGATAGGTATCGCCTCTGGCCTGGGAATAATTATTTTAAGAGCGGAGTAAGTTAGGGGCCCGGGCTGTCATATGCTGTCATCGCATGTTGCCATTGCATGCTGTCATCGTATGCTGTCGTAGCTTTAACGTAACGCCAGGAAAAACCGCTAATAGTAAAGCCATCTGTCGCATAATGAGTGCGCGCTCGCGCCAAGGAGAAGCTTTCTTCCTCTTGTTCTTCGAGCGCCTTGGTGATGATATTAAATGCGGTGCACTTTAGGGGCCCGGGGTGTCGTATGTTGTCGTCGCTTGGCGTAACAGAGGCAAAACCATGTATAAAATATACATGGTTTTGCAAGCAAAAAAATAGAAAGAGGGAGAAAGAAAGGGAAAAAAAAGGAAAACTAGACAGAGAAAGAAATAAATAAAGAGAGAGGGAAAAACCAGTAAAAATAGAGAAAAAAGAAAACAGAAAAAAAGGAAACAAAAAAAATAAAGAAATAGAAGAGCAAAGAAAGAGAAAACAGAAGAGAAAGAAAGAAGGCTGCCCAACTCCGCACTTCCTTCAAGGATTGGCGCCCCTAGAGCAAAGCTGCGTTAATTTTTTTTGTCTAACTGCTTTTCCGCCGCTGTACTATTTTTCAGTTAGGAGAGTGTTTTCACAACTCTCCTTGTTCTTGTTTGCACGCCCTGTCTTTTTTAGGGCCCCAAAGCAGCCTCTGAAAATACAAAATCGCCCGCGTTATTCTCTCTTGGCGTTTCTCGTTGTTTTCTCGTTTTCTTTCTTTTTTGGGGGGGGGGGGGGGGGGGGCTCTTCCTGACTCAGGTTACATGATCATGGCACATATTCTCTAGTGGTATACGAGAAATATCAGTTGTGAATTGTCCGCTGCCCTGCTTTGCCATGCATTCGCCAACTCGTTCTTTTGCACCTCGCATGATTACCGTGCGCGTTGAATTTATTTCGCACTGTTTTGTGAATTTCCGATTGCGCAAGGTGAAATAACAGTGTAGCCGATAAGCTTGAAATTCTGATATGGGCACAAAGCTTAGTGCTCACATTTGCACACGTGTTTTATGAAGAAACAAGTGTCGAGGAGATATCGCCTGTAAGAATTATAGTGAAAGCGAGAATGAAACGAATGGAAGAGGCGCCGGATTATTTCATTCTTCCAACGGACGAACTCTTTACAGCGAAGACGATGCAGCTCTCCAAAAAATAGGCCAACCCGCTTCCACGGTTTTTGTATATTTTTTTATTGCGATAACAATCATGTGGACACTCTGTGCAGGTTTTTATTGTCGCTGTCACGATCCGTATAAAGTCGAAATCGATAACTTTTGTACTCACATCGTATGCTGTGCCCGCGAGTAAAAGCTCGCGACCGCTACCGAGGAACACGACTGAAACATATGAAACAAGCAGACCATCTCCATCGCACGTAGGGCGCATGCGATAACATCACTCCACGTGCGACGCGTGCCTTCCGGTTGTTCCTCAACAAGAAGGGAAGCCCTGTCTCTCTTTCAGTGGACGAAGGAGCATGACGGGACGCCGCAGTAGGGGAGGCTGCGTGGCTCATTCCGCAACTGTGAACTTCGACTATAAGGGCGTGGTCGCGCGCGCTATCTCGGCAGGCATCAGCAAACGCGTCTCGTATACCCTTCTTCGCGCTATCATCTCACCGCTTCATGCTGTGACCACTGATAGGGCAAACTGCATGAAAACCGCTGCTTTCCCGGGAGCGGCCGTAATCCCATACACCAGCGTTTTGCAGTTTCGCGAGATCGGATGAAAAATATTTAGCTGCTGCAGCGGACATTACATAGTCCGGCAACCTTGGCCTGCGTCCCCTTCAGAGTGTTCTTACAAGAAACCGGCACTTGCATATGAGACGCTACAGGTGCCGCAGCGTCGAGTGGTCTCTCGTGTCTGGATGCGTCTGTCCTATAGCATGGCTTAAGCCCAGCGTCGGTTACATGGTGTGAGAAGTGAACGGTCAAAACGCTTCTTCAAGCCATGGAAGGACTACGGCCTCCGGACCATCTCGTGTTTTCCGGGAATATCGCTGAGAACTCGCGCAAGTTTCGTTAGGGTTTTGAACTTCACCTAGAAGCCACGGAAAGCGAGAAGGAACGCAGTCAAAAGAAGAAAGCGACGTTGCTACTCCATGTCGCAGGGCCAGAAGCTATCGAGGTGTTCGACACTTTCGGTTGCACGACGACAGAGAAGGAGAGCTATGACGCGCTTCTTCAAAAGTTTGAAAGCTATAGTCAGCCTCGCACAAATGAGACTTTCCAACGCTACTTGTTTCAGAAGCGCGTCCAGGCGTATGGCGAACCTTTTGAAAGCTTCTTGAGAGATCTGCAGTTAAAAGCACAGAGTTGCAAGTTCGGAACTTTGAGGGAGTCCATGATACGGGATCAAATTGTGTTCGGAACAGCTGACGAACAGCTTCGAGAGCGCCTACTCAGAGAAGACTCGCTATCGCTGGAAAGTGCCATCAAAGCAGCACAATCCGCAGAAATAGCAGCAAATCAGAAAAGAGTGTGGCAAGCTCCGGAAACAAAAGCTGTTGAAGCCACCAGCAAAGAAAAAGTGTCAAGCAAGGACAAGACGCCGAACCAAAGAGCCTGCAACAAGTGCAAGAGGTCGCACGAACCGAAAAAATGCCCGGCGTGCGGTCAACGATGCAGAAAGTGCGGCCGGAAGAATCATTTTGCAGCTGCCTGCAGAACGAAGAAAGCGGTCGACGATGTTGAAGAGACGCGCAGCAACTCGTCGAACGCGCAGTATGAAGTAGACCTGTGCGCCGGACCTAATATTGCCGGCGGCGGCGCGCCGGTGTTTCCACCTCCGGCGGCGGCGCGTCAACGGCGTGGCGTTCATCGGATCGGCGGCGGCGCGGCGCAGGGGGGGGGTAGATTCAACAGGTGGTGGGGATAGAAGTTTGTCCCTGGAATTTTGAAAAAAAAAATCTGTTTCCCCGAAAGGGCGAAGCAGTGAGCGCGAGAGCAACATATCGTAATGTTATAACGAACTACGGCTATCAGCCATAACTCTTTTTCATCCGATCTCGCGAAACTGCAAAACACTGGTGTATGGGAATAAGGCCGCTCCCGGGATAGGAGCGGTTCTTATGCAGTTTGTCGTATCAGTAGTCACAGCACGAAGTGGTGAGATGATAGCGCGTAGAAGGGTATACAAGGCGCGTTTTCTGATGCCTGCCGAGATAGCGCGCGCTCCAGCACTCGCGACCGCGCCCTTATAGTCCATGTTCACAGGTGCGGATATCGAGCGACGCAGCCCACTCCTACTCCGACGTTCCTTCATGCTCCTTCGTCCAATGAAAGACGGACAGGGCTTCCTTTCTTGTTGAGGAGCGACCGACGGCAGGCCTCGCACGCGGTGTGATGTAATGGCATGCGCCCCACGTGCGATGGAGTTGGGCAGCTTGTTTCATCTATGCTTCAGCTCGCTGGCACTCGCGAGCTTTTACTAGCGGGTACAACATACGATGCGCGTACAAAAATTATCGATTTGGGCTTTATACGGAACATGACGGCGACAATTAAAACCTGCACAGAGTGTCCATATAATTGCTATCGCAATCAAAAAATAGACAATAACCGTGGAAGCGGGTTGCCCTATTTTCTGGCGAGCTGGATTGTCTTCGCTGTAAAGAGTTCGTCCGTTGGAAGAATCAAATAATCCGGTGCCTCTTCCATTCGTTCCATTCCATATCTCCTCGACACTTATTTCTTTATAAAGCACGTGTACAATGGGAGCACTAAGCGTTGAGCCCATCAGGATTTCGAGCTTGTCGACTGCACTCTGTTATTTCGCCTTGCGCAATCGGAAACTCACAAAACAGTGGGAAATAAGTTCATAGTTGACGGTAATCATGTGAGGTGGGGAAGAACGGGTGAGCGAATGCATGGCAAAACAGGGTAGGAGACAATTCAGAACAGATATTTCTCGTATATCGACCAATCGAGAATATGTGCCCTAATCATGTAACGTGAATTACCGCTCTCGCGTCACGAGGAGCGCAAAAAAAAAAAACGAAAAAAAAAGAGAAACGGCAAGAGAGAATAACGCGCTCGATTTTGTATTTTCAGAGGCAGCTTTGGGGCCCCCAAAAAGAAAGGGCGTGCAAACAAGACGAAGAGAGTTGTCAAGACACCGCGAACGCCGCTAACTGAAAAATAGTACAGCGGCGAAAAAGCAGGTAGACAAAAAAAAAAAAAACATTAACGCAGCTTCGCACTAGTGGTGCCAATCCTGAAGGAAGTGCGGAGTTGGGCAGCCTTCTTTGTTTCTCTTCGGTTTTCTCTTTAGTTCCTCTTCTCTTTCTTTTTCTCTGTTTCCTTTTTTTCTGTTCTTTTTTTGTCAATTCTTACTGATTTCTTCCTCTCTTCATTTATTTCTTTCTCTTTCTGGCTCTTTTTATTCTTCCTCTTTTTTCCTGTCTTTTTTCTCTCTATTTCTTGCTCACTTCCTTTTTTTTTCTATTTTTATACCTGGTTTTGCCTCCGTTACGCCTAGCGGCGACCGCATACGACAACCCTGGCCCCTAAACTGCTCCGCACTTAATATCATCATCAAGGCGCTCGAAGAACAAGAGCAAGCAGACTTCTCCTTGGCGCGAGCGTGCGCTCATTATGCGACAGATGGCTAGACTATTCGTGGTTTTTCTTGAGTTACGCCAAGCTACGACAGCATACGATGACAGCATGCGATGACTGCATACGACAGCCCGGGCCCTTAAATTGCTCCGCACTTATAATACTTATATGCGCATTCCCGGGCAGAGCCCTCAAGACGTTGGACATCACATCAATATGCCTAAAATTATGCTATCGTGCTTCATCCGCTGCAAAAGTGTTACACTTGGTATAATAAAAGCCCTTTCTAGAGCCAAGTGTGAAGCCGACACTGACCATCTTGCAAATTAGTAAAATTCAGACTTCGAGAAAAATAATGCCAAAGTCGACAAACACCAGATGCATGTTGGCGGTCGCGGCATGTGCCTTCTGTTAAGAGGTTCTGTGAGGGTAACGAACGCGAAGAAGGAAATGAAAGGTATAGGGTGCCTATGCCGCATTACAATAAAGTTACAGGCAATGCCACAAAGCATTGTGGATTCTAGAAGCCATCGAGAACAAAGCGTGCACTAATTTGTTATTTGAACTCGGTACTAGGAAGAAAAAAATTGCTTTAGAATAACAGAAAAAGTGTGTGCAAATACAAAAAGCCTGTTTTCTAGGAAGAAATCACGAACGAAAAATCTCTGTAGAAAAACAAAGAAAAGCAATAACAGACAATTTACGCAAAATTACTGCGAAATGGAATACAGAAAACAGACAAGAACAGAACTGTTATGTCACTAAATTTGCCATGCATTTTCTGTTTTTCTCACGAGATTTTTTTTACAGTGTACAAACTATAGCTCAGCTATCGGTTATTCTAAGTGTTTCATTGCCTTTACTTCTCTATTTATTTATCGACTTACTCGAGTAAAAAAAAGTAAGGGAAAAAGTGCATTAAACCGTCGATATATATTATGTATTTGATTTATTTATGCACAATGTAGTAGGCCCGAGACTCCACGAATATGTTATCCAGCGAGTTCGGTCGTCTCCCTTTAACGCTGTAGGACGCCGCAGCGTTTAGGTCAGGCAATACTCTTGAGACTTCTGGAGGAAAGAAATATATATGACAACTTCCGCGGAGCTATTCTCGATGTGTCCATCTGAAGATGTCCACAGTCCATTTCGGCAGAGCGCATTCAGTAACTCGAAAAAGCGGTTGGCCGTGATGTTTGCTCTTGACCACGTCGATGCGTCCACCGCGGTGGCGTAGCGGTTAGGGTGCTCGACTGCTGACCCGAAGGTCGCGGGTTCGATCCCGGCCGCGGCGGTCGCATTTCGATGGAGGAGAAATGGTAGAGGTCCGTGTACTGTGCGATGTCAGTGCACGTTAAAGAACACCAGATGGCCAAATTTTCCGGAGCCCTCCACTACGGCGTCCCTCAATTTTACCGCGGTTTTGCGACGTTGAGCCCTAGGTATATATGTATATATATATATATATATATATATATATATATATATATATATATATATATATATATATATATATATCACGTCAATGCACCGACCCCGCCAGCACATTCCCAGCGTAAGACGAAAGTGGACGAAATTTACATGAACAGGAACTTTCAAGTCTGAACTTGCTTATGAATGTGTCCCAGATGTTTGAAAACCACGCAGAGAATGCGTACCGACCTTCGCAGGTGCGTTAGACGGGCGGCAGAATTCAACCTAATTCGATGGCTTAGGCAATCAGAATTTATGCACAGCCTCCGAGATGTACGCCCAAAAGCTGATGTCTGGGCGCTGCGTTCGTTGCGTTGAAGCGCATTCCGTCCCTCTCATTAGAGTCGAGAGGTGTGAAACTTTGTGACATCAAAATTGACGTTCCGGAAGAAGATCCGGAAACAGGGAGCGCACTGGTCACCGCCCTCCAGCCAATCAGCTGTGACCGAAATGGAGTCCACTAGGGGGGACACATCGAGAATAACTCCCCAGCCATAAAAAATGAAACAGGAGGATGCTGGAAACTTTGACCAGAGCTTAGGGCACGAGGGGGGTAGTGGCGTCGGAAAAGGTTGGTCTGTGGACATGAGGCGCGCGCTCTCGTGAATTTTCTTTTACTTACTCATGAGCTCCTCAAGAAAAAGGAAAACAAAGGATGGTAATTGCGACACGAGCACGAAAGTGGTAGTGGCTTCAGAGGAGGTGGACTTATAGATATGCTAGGCGTGCTCTCGACTGTTTTTTCCCCCTCTATGGTTGAAGCGCATTCCGTTCCTCTACTTTGAGTCAAGAGTTGTGAAAACTTCGTGACGTCATAATGACGTTGAAGAGGAAGAATCGGAAAGAGAGGGCGCGCTGCTGGCCGAGCTTTCTCCAATCAGCGGCGGCTGAACTGGAGAGTCCATTACACCGACACATCGAAAAAAGCTTGCCCAGTGAAGTGATGTATTTGATGCCCCGACTTCCCGTTCGGGTTAAAATGAAAGACTACCGGCGGCGCGCCGAAATTATTGCTCGGCGGCGGCGGCGGCGTGATTACTCTGGAAACGTCGGCGGCGGCGCGATCGGCGTGAGCAAAAACAGGCAGCGGCGGCGGCGCGGCGCGGCTGCGCACAGCTCTAGTATGAAGTGTTGCAAGTTTGTGCTAGCAAGAGTTAGGAATGGATGATAAATGCAACCGTGAAAAACAGTAAACTGAAGCTCAAAGTAGACACAGGATCACAGGTTAACTTAATTCCTGTGCCTTGGCTCAAGAATTACGGATATCACAAGTACGAGCTTCAAGAGAGCAAGGCGACGCTACGCAGTTACAGCGGTCAAGCCATCAAGCATCTTGGAACAATCGTGATGCCAGTTACTTACCAATGCAAGACTGTGAGCCTGAAATTTTTTGTGGTCTTGAAAAGATGTGCCCTACTCGGACTTTCTGCGTGTGAGGACTTTGACCTCGTGCGTCGCAACGCGGAGGTATCGGCAGTGCTGTCTCAAGTTGGACCGGGACAGGCAACGCTTCGGGAACGCGTCATGAAAGACTACCCGAACTTGTTTCGCGGCTTGGGATGCGTTCGAACGCCGTACAAGGTAGTGCTTCGACAAGGAACGCGTCCAGTTATTCAACACCCGCGTCGAGTGCCTCACTTCCTCAAGCAACCACTAAAGGATGAGTTGCAGCGTATGAGCGACGCCGGCATCATCGCAAGGGCCGATGAACCGACTGAATGGGTGAGTCCCTTGGTTATAGTTCGAAAAAAAAGTGGCGCTCTGAGAATTTGTATGGATCCACGGAACATAAATGAATGCCTCAAGCGTGAGCACTTTGAAATGCCCAAGCGTGAAGAAATTGAAGCCGAGCTGACAGGCGCCCGGTGTCTTTTCAAGATTAAACGCCAACTCTGCTTTTTATCAGATTCCGTTAGACGAAGAGGGCTCTCGCATTTGTACGTTCAGCACGCCATTCGGGCGTTTCAGATTTCTTCGCATGCCATTCGCTTTAGCGTCTGCACCAGAGGTGTACCAGAAGGCCATGTCGCAAGTATTTGATGGCCTCTTGGGTGTGAGAGTATAGGCACCGTCCACTGACCTGAGGGAGCCGCGTTGCTCGCACTGACCCATCCCAAGTTCGATGACATAGGCCGTTAGGGGCATGCAGAAAACAGACGCGAGCGCGCGTTCACCGTGCACCATGGCCACGATCCGTCCACTCACGCAGGGACGGAGACGCGCGCATTGCGTTCCATTTTGACCAACACCGCCTCATTATTGCTTTTTTTATCCGCTAGGCCTTGCGTTCTGGCGCTGAAGTCAAAATGGAAAACTCGACTGCACGGTGCCTATACGTCGATGATGTTCTCATATGGGGCTCGAATGAAAAAGAGCATGAAGAGCGTTTGAGGGCTGCACTAGACGCGGCTCAGAAATATGGAATCAGGTTAAACGCTGAGAAGTGTGAAATGGGCATGAAAGAAATAATTTTTCTAGGGGATAAGATAAGTGAGAAACGCATACAGCCATCACCCGAACTCATCAGCAGCGTCTTGCAAATGTCAGAGCCAAGCACAAAGCAAGAGCTTCAGCGCGTCCTAGGCATGGTAACATATTTCGGAAAAGACGTGCCACATCTCTCAGATAGGACTACTCTTCTCCGTGAACTCCTAAAGCACGATAGAGACTTCACATGGGGACCGGAAGCATACAAAAGAGTTAGGAACCATTAAGGAGGCCATAACTAGCTCACCTGTGCTTGCTGTCTACGATCCCAAAAGAGAATGTAAAGTGTCTACTGATGCGTCAGGATTCGGGCTTGGCGCAGCATTCTTCCAAAAGCATGGTACAGATTGGAGACCAGTGGCATATAGCTCTAGGCGCCTCACAGAGTGCGAAAAAAGATACTCACAAATTGAAAAGGAGGCGTTAGGCGTTCTCTACGGCTATGAAAAGTTTCATGACTTTATATTTGGCCGAAAGGTGCTCATAGAAACAGATCATCAGCCACTGATTTCGATATAAAAAAAAATGTATACGCGACATGCCTCTCCGACTGCAAGCGCCTGTTCCTCCGAATGATGAGATATGAATACCAGTTTGCCTATGTCCCGGGTAAACTTCTAGTCCTACCAGACATGCTATCCAGGGCTCCAACTCCCCACTGCAATGTGACAGAGGACGAAGATAGCGATGTGGAGGTACATGCAATATCGGTCCGGTCCAGTCTGGTCAGCGAGAAAACCAGCGCGAGACTGGTCGAAGAGACAGCAAAAGACCCGGTTCTCTCAGATGTGATCAAAGTAATTCAATCTGAACGTGAGCAACCGCTTACGGGTCCGTACAAAGCGTACGGCTCAGAATTATCGGTCATTGGACAGCTCTTATTTAAGGGAGCCAAAGTGGATCATACCGCGGTCATTACGAACAGAAATTGCTCAGTCGGCTACATGAAGGCCACTTAGGCATAAACAAATCGATCGCGCAGGCGCGGCTTCTGATGTTCTGGCCAGGAATGACTCAAGACATAAAGAACATGATCAGCAGATGTGAAACTTGCAAGATCAATGTATATGCCCAACCTGAAGAATCGCTCTTGATGAGAGAAACGCCGCATTCTCCATGGATTCGCGTTGTAGCAGATCTATGTCAATATGCTGGTAAAACATACCTGGTGCTCTACGACGCGTACTCCAATTATCCAGAGGTTGAAGGGCTACAGGGTACTTCAGCGCAAGAAGTGATACGCAAAATGTCGTCCATTTTTGCTAGGCACGGAGTACCACTGGAAGTTCTCAGCGACAATGGGCCACAGTTTACATCAAGAGAGTTTGCCCGCTTCGCAGCGTCGTATGACTTCAAACATATTACGTCGAGTCCTCGGTTTCCACGTTCAAATGGACTCGCGGAAAAAGGTGTGCAGGTGGTGAAACATATCCTAAAGAAGACCCACCATTCAGGAGGTGACTTTTACCAAGGCCTTCTGAATTATCGCACAAGCCCTCTAGAGTGCGGTAGTTCCCCTGGTGAGTTGCTTATGAATCGCCGCCTCAGGTCTGGTCTTCCCGACTTTAATCCACTTCGCAGCCGAAAGGTCACAAAGCGGCCTCAACGCGGTGCACCGAAAGGAACGCTTTCAAGCCTTCAGCCAGGTGACATCGTTCGCCTGAGGGATGAGAAGGGATGGTCACCGAAAAGCGACGGTGCTCGACCAGGTTACACCTCGTTCCTACCGAGTACTCACTGAAGACCGTAAGGAATATAGGCGAAATAGACAGCATCTTCGACCCACGTCGGAAGCCTTCAGCTTTAGCAACCTATCCGATGATGGGGTGACAAGAGATGTGCAGCCAACCCGTGATTCGGAAGTGCCTCAAACAGCTGACCAGGATTACGACGACAGTGCTGGCTCATCTGCGCCTGTGACTGACCCAGCAGAACCAACCTACGGGGCAGAAACCGCTTCCGACACACCGCCTGTTCGGAGATCTCTGAGAACACGTCGTCCAACGAAGTTCCTGACCTACGACAAGCAATTCAAGCAGATCTTCGAGATGCAGTGTTGACCAACACATCTTTGCCTAGAAAGGGAGGTGCAGCGGACATTACATAGTTGTCCGGCAACCTTGGCCTGCGTCCCCTTCAGAGTGTTCTTACAATAAACCGGCACTTGCATATGAGACGCTACAGGTGCCGCAGCGTCGTGTGGTCTCTCGTGTCTGGGTGCGTCTGTCCTATAGCATGGCTTAAGGCCCAGCGTCGGTTACAGCTGCTAGCCTTACACTTCGTTATAACGTTAGGAAATGTTGCTATCGCATTCACTGCTTCCCCTTTCGGGGAAACAGACTTTTTTTTCAAAATTTAAGGGACAAACTTCGATCCCCACCAAATCTTGACTCTGGAATCTACCCACCCCCCACACCCCGCGCCGCGCCGCCGCCGATCCGATGAACCCCGCGCCGTCGACGCGCCGCCGCCGGAGGTGGAAAACACCGGCGCGCCGCCGCCGGTGATTTTGGGTCCGGCGCACAGGTCTACCTCCGATGCACACGGAAGGAGACCCATTGGTTTCTCCCTTCACGAGTGCGGAGGTGCGAGCGGTACTCGCTGAGCTGAACTGTAGGTCAGCCCCTGGCCCAGACGGCATTACAAACAAACTCCTCAAAAATCTAGCTGAACGAGGACATAGACCTCCTCACTAAACACATAAACGAGGTATGGGAATCCGGCGAAATTCCGCTCGAGTGGCGCGAAGCTGCCGTCGTGCTCATACCTAAGCCGACCAAACCCCTTGAGCTTGGCTCGCTCAGGCCCATCTCCCTCACCTTGTTTGTGGGCAAAGGGCTGAGCATGTCATTCTCAAACGGGCCACGAAACATGCGGAAGAGAAACACCTCCTCCCTTTTAATTAAATAGGCTTTCGCCCGTCCATGTCGACACAGGACGTCATGCTTATTCTGAAACACAAGATCTTAACGGGCAAGTTCAGGGACACCAGGACCGTGCTCGCACTAGATCTAGAAAAGGCTTTCGACGACTGTTAAACATTCGCACATACTAAAAGCGATTGCCGACGCTGGACTCGGCAACCACTTCTATGCATACGTGCGGTCGTTTCTCAAAGACCGCAAAGCCACCATTAGACTAGGCTGTTTGGGTTCCAAGACGTACGACTTGGGTCCCAGATGGCACACCACAGGGAGCAGTTCTCTCTCCATTTCTCTTCAACTTAGCTTTGAGCGCGCTCTCGAGAGAATTGAGCTCAATAGATGACCTCGGCCACGCTTTCTACGCCGATGATATTACCATCTGGTGTGAGGGCGGTAGTGACGGGGACATCGAACGCAATCTACAGACGGCGGTCGACAAGGTACAGGCTTACCTCCGACAGACGCGCTTGCGGCTATCGGCTAAAAAGTCTGAACTTTTACTCTACAGACCGAAACTAGGTCCCAAACGGCTTCCCAACTCACCCATCTCTGTATACACAGAAAACAGTGCGAAAATACCGCAAGTCACTTCGGTTCGTATACTAGGAGTGATCCTGCAGGAGGACGGCAGGAACGGACTCAGCATAGAGCGCATAGCCACTAAAGCAGACTCCATGTCTAAACTAATCAAACGCGTCGCCAATAAACCAGGCGGACTATCGGAAGAAAATCTACGGCGTCTCTTCCATGCTTTTCTCATGAGCCACATTAATTACGTAGCCGTAGCTCACCCCTGGACCAAAGGGGATGAGAACAAGCTTAATCTGATCATTAGAAAGAGTATGAAACAGGTACTTGGACTCCCCCTTCAAACCAACACAAAGAAACTTATGGCACTAGGCCTTCATAACACTTTCAGTGAGGTTGTCGAGGCCCAGAAGCTAGCCCAAATTGCTCGACTCTCCTCGACAGAGGCGGGAAGGCAACTCCTGGCCTACCTCAAAGTAAGCTCTCCAATCACCAAACAAAGAGAGTGCACGCTGCCGTCAGAGCTTCGAGAACGCCTCATCGTTCCCCCCGCTCCCACGTAACATGCACCCGCAATACAACCCCGCCCGACGTAAGGCTAGAACGGCCGCCCTCCTCAAAACGGCTGCTGCAATGCCCGACTCGGTAGCTTTCGTAGACGCCGCTCAGTACGTCAAATTTAAGCACTTCGTCGCAACTGTTACGTCGCTGCAAGGCGAACACCTCACTTCTCTAACACTCCCCAACACGGATGCAGACCGCGCAGAACAGGTAGCTATAGCATTAGCTCTGGCGACCACGGATCGCACAACAGTCTACACAGACTCCAAAGCCGCAGCACAGGCCTTTCGCGCCGGCTCGGTTTGTAAAGAGGCAGCCCGCGTGCTCTCGCGTGCAATGTGGGCCAATACTAAACACTTGATCTGGTTCCCCGGCCACGTGGGCCAAAATGCTCACCCCCTCGTCCCCAACGCCAACGAGCTAGCTCACTCCCAGGCGCGAGACCTTACTCGCCGCGCCTAGGAGAGAGGGCGGCCCGAGGCCCAAGAAATGCCCTAAGTAAGTCCTGTCTGCACACTTGTGAGGCCAGCTTTCTCGCCCAAACAAATCGCTTGATCACAGCAGGCTACCCGCAGCATATAATCACGCCAGTGGCTGAAGGTCTTTTAAAGACAGTAAAACAGAACATGCATCATTCTTCAGGTGACAAGAGCGATCACGTAAACCAGCAAATCATCTCAGTCATCACTTACATACACGACATATCGCACCGTCTCAAGAAGGTAGCCAGCAAGGCGAACATACGGGTGTTTTTTTCAGCACCGAACAAACTTTCGAAGCTCTGCAAGGCTAGCTACAAAGAGGGTAGCTTTTCCTGTGCCACAAAGCATAAGAACTCTTTCGTTACGTGCCAGAAGGGGGTGGTGTACTCTTTCCCAATGTCATACGGTAAACTTTACATTGGAGAAACCGGTAGGTGCCTTAATCACAGACTTCGCGAGCATCTCAACAGTTCTAGAAATATAGCAGCAGGGCATCTCAGTCAGCATTGCCGGACTTGCGGGTGCGCACCTTCACCTAATAACTGCATCGTCATAGGCACTAGTAATAACAGGACAACCCGCGAGATCATCGATGCAATCGAAATCGCCAAAGCGGGAGCTTCTTCCATTAGCACAGCCTCTATCGACTTGACGGAAAAAGAGTTTGCATTCTTGAACAAAACACAGTGGTGTGGCTCTGCACGTGTCCATGTGTAACACTCTTTCAGCATTATCAAAGCGACCCCGCCCCCCCAGTTATTGATCTTTTGATTTACTTAGTCGGCCCACCCGGGTCTCTTTGCGACTGCGCGCACAAGGAACGTATATGTTTCAAGATCACTTCAATGAAACATTCTGTTGGAAGTGCGCGCATCGTCCCGACGTCTCTTGCTTCGTCCGTGTTTTTTGTGCGCTACAAGTTTCTTCATGGATCACCACCAGCACGCCCATTCTCACCTTCTTGCAAGTCTCAATATAGCTTGGCACACTTCTCCGTCTTTTAGTCAGCCTTCGCCATAGTTCTATATATGCAAGCATTATTTTCCATCTCCCCCTTCATTACATCTCGTACTGTCCTATTGCATTGTTTCTTTTTTTTGTGTTGATTTCTTTTTGTCTATAGTTTTTGCTCTTAGTTGTCCTTTCTTCTGAGGACCGTCTGTATTGCATTGTCCTGCACAAAGATTTCACGGTTGTTCCTGGGCACGTTAAATAAATTATTATTATTATTATTATTAATAATACTAATGAGATAATGTGACGCTGCCGTGGAAAGGCATTTTTTACAGGTGAAAGCTGTTATGAGATCACAACAAGGGCCGTTTTTTCGCCGTAGTTGTCTGCCGCCGCCACCGCCGATGTCCGTAACCACTATCGCGCGTAATAAGAAAAAAACTAAATAAATAAAAAATACCTATGACAGCATGGGAAACGAACCCGGGCCCTCTGCGTGACAGCCCAGCACTCTACCACTGAGCTACGCCCGAGCTTGAAACTGCTGTGCAAACTGGCCCTATGCAGGCTTCATGTCGGGTAAGGAATAACGTTAACATGTGTTGTAAAGCGTTTTGAACAGTAAAGTAACAACCAGGCGTCACACAATGCGAATTGCGTAACGAGTGGGTCGTTCAATGCTCCAACCCATTACATTATGGCATAATTCTTCATCGTCGTCAGCCACAGCATCAACAAAGTGCACATAATGCGTTACAAGTTTGTAGCGGGTACCACGCTTTTCCGAAGAATGACGAATAATGCCACAGTGGAGGCTCCCGCACTACACAAATACTATGGTGATTTATGGCGTAGTGGGTACCATGGAAGTATGTTTGCAGTAGTTGCCCCAGGAGTGGTTAAAAAAAAGCTCTAGAAAGGCCGCTCTTCCAGCTTTCGCTATGACTGTGCTGCGCGTTCTGCGCAGACCTGGCGGTTTTTTAAACACACCAGCATCGTAGACGGCCTAAATTGCGTCCCAGATCCTGAAACGACCTTAAATCACCCGACGGTGTGCGTTCTGGTGTATTTTCCAGTGCAAGAGAAACACTAATGGTATCAATGCACCCCCTGGGGGGAGTCTCAATGTGACGGTGACATAGTGACATTAAGATCGATTAATTACAACACGCTGCCTACGGCTTTAAAGATTGATCGAATCAATTATTAAAGGAGAGAGAACAAAAAAAAGATAATTTATGTTAGAGCAGAATTTGCGATTAACTTGAAGCAGCGCGAACAAAGAAACGAAGATCGCGAGGGAACACGCACTAACGCTGAACTGCCAACTGAATCTTTATTGAAAAAATCACCCCTTCAATCTGTCACCAAAAACGCCCCCCAGTAATCAAATTGCGGACATGCGTATTGCTATACTAGCAGGTCTTTATCGAGAAGACACCTCTCCTGAATAGTCAGTCTAAGTGACGCCGCACTGACACTTATCTTCATCTTTATTGATATATTGACTCATGAGAGAAATGCTCTTGATAAACACCTGCTAGTGTAGCAATACGCATCTCCGCAACATGCGTTTTCGGTGACATAGTTATAAGTGGTGAATTTTTCAATAAAGATTCAGGTCGCAGTTCAGCGCTTGTCCTGCTGTGTTCCTTTGTTTTCCGATCGTTTCGTGCTGCTTCAAGTTATTCGCATGATGAACCGACTCGTCCAAAACCCGTAAATCGTTCCTAGCAAAATCTGGGAACAGAACCAAATGTTCTTTTTTTATCTAGTGCAACACCATTATGTAAAACAATAAACGAAAACGGGGCGAGCTGGTCGGAATGAAAATGTTCCCAGAGCAATGGGTGTTGACCTATCGCGCCCAATGTAAGTGCTCGCCAATCTTATAGAAAAAAAACGTGGCCAATTCCTCTCGGTATAACACGAAAGTGAAACGTGTGTTCACAGACGTAGTGCTTATTGTGCAATGACATATGAGAGCTTGTACAATGTCTATTGGTGTTTGGCAGCTATAGCAGCATTTAAAGTGGATCTACCCACGTTGACGCTTAGTGACATCTCCATTCCCACGACTAACGACCACGAACATGATTTAACCGTTGTGGTAGCTGAAGTTTTTAACATATGCTGGGACACAACGTACCGTGAATCCCGCGCAAAGATGGCATCAAGAAACACATAACACTGATACTCGAGATGCACTAATTCAAAGTGTAGTGAAGACGAGAAAGAAGATTCGCTCAGGCGTCTGTTGCTGTGCGCGAGATCTGCGTTCCTGTCGGACCAGCGCTACTCTGACTGCCAAGTCGTCACTGCTTTTCTAATAAATCTTCATGCGACATTTGGTGGAGGTTGCTGCAATCCCTGACCTCACCCTGGAACTTCGCAACCGAACGTTGCCACCAGCTTCAACCACTGCCATGACCGACATCGCCAACAATCAGCCCGGCACCACCGCTGCTACCACCTCCGGCGGCGCCATCCAGCGGTACCATGACCCTCCTATTTTTAGCGGTACCGGTGAGGCTGACGTGGAAGCTTGGCTTTCCAGCTATGAGCGCGTCAGTGTAACCAACAACTGGGATGACCCGGCAAAACTGCGCGTCGTCACCTTCTATCTTGCCGATGTCGCCAACCTCTGGTTTCAAAACCACGAGGGTGAGTTTCCAACCTAGTCAGACTTCAAGGCAGCAATTGTAGGAGTCTTCGGCAACCCAACTTTGAGAAAACTTCGCGCTTAACAGCGCCTACGCCAGCGTGCTCAACAGCCCGGTGAGACATACACGAGCTACATAGAGGATGTCATCAAGTATTTGCTCCCGCGTCAATGCCTCCATGAGCGAAGAGGAAAAAGTTAAGCATATCCTCAAAGGCATCGAGGACGAGGCATTTCAGATGCTTGTTGCGCGGAACCCTGCTCCTGTCGCGGCCGTCGTCACTCTTTGCCAGAGCTTTGACGAGCTGCTTCGACAAAGGGTGCTTGCGCGCAGCGCTGTCGCATCTGCCGAGTCACTCTCGGGCCTCACGATTGCCTCTCCCCCCGTCGCCCGCTACACCACTGTCTACTCAAATCAAAGACTTCATTCGGGAGGATGGGGCGCGGCAGCTGTCTATGCTACCTCTGACCGATAAATCCGTACAGCCTGACACATCTCTTGCTGCTTCCATCAGGAGGGCTATCTGCGATCAACTCGCCGAGTCGGTACCTTTGGCCCGACATTGTCCACCTGTGGCTGCACCTTCGACCTATGCCGCAGTTGCAACGCGACCTCTGCCACTGACATTCGCCTTCCCTGCCGCAATGCGCCCGCCAGGCCCCCTCCGTCGCCACCAATGCCATTTCGAAGCCAGTATGTCCAAAATCCCTGGCGCACACGCGACAACTGGCCTATATGCTTCGCTTGTGGTTTCGCCGGACATGTGGCCCGCTTCTGCAACCGTCGCATGCCACCTGCTAATCAAGCTGCCGCAAAGCCCGATTACGGCGGCTACCCACACGATGCTACGGATCATGCCACGCGTCCCAGCTCAGACTTTTCGCCGCCTCCGCGACGGCCTTTCGGCAACCAGCGCTCCCCTTAGCCCCGTCTTCGCTCGCCTTCACCCTTACGTCGTCGGCAGTCCCCCCAGCGAGGAAAACTAGCTGCTGCAGTTCCGCAGGCACGAAACGAACTGCCAGCTTCGCGACTTCTACCAGGCCTGCACAGTCACTACGCAATTTACTCGACATTATGGTGGAAGGAACTGCCGCAACTGCGCTTATTGACACTGGGGCTATGATTTCAGTCATAGACGAGAACTTCTGCCGTAAACTGCATAAGGTCACGACGCCGTTCGCCGGCATGCTGCTGCGCACCGCAAGTACGCAGGACATAGCGCCGGTTTCTGCATGTACCGCAAGGGTGGTTATTGACGGCGTCCTCTATGTTGTCGAATTTCTCGTGCTGTCTTCATGTTCACATGACATCATCCTCGGCTGGGATTTCTTATCTCAGCATCGTGCCATCATCGACTTTGCCCGGGCCCAAGTGGCGCTCTTCCCTTTCTCTGATGCGACATTGACTTACCCTTCTGCGAGTGCAGCCCAAAAGCTCACTGTTGTATCCGACACGGACATACCACCCGCCATGTCAGTGCTTGTGCCAGTCTCTTGCGCAACCGCGCCGTATAACACTGTCCTTTTCACACCGTCGCCTATTTTCCTGCGTCGCAGGGCTCTGCCTCTCCTCTTTGCCGTCCTCAATACCACATCCGGATCATCGGCAATGCTTGTGTATAATCCGTTCGAACACCCTGTGACCTTGCTGCGCGGACAATCTCTTGGTTGCGTTCAGCGTGTTGATCCGCTCCACATCATCGAGACTTCGGATGACATGCCCTGTTCTGAGCTCGCCGCCCTTACTTCTCCCGTCCAGCGCACCTCAACGTCATCATCGTCAACTTCGTCTTTGCCAGACATCTTTGAAGCTGTCGTGGATGCCGATCTGCCGCACCGCACCGTACGCAAGTCCTTGCGCTTCTCCAGAATTTTCGCTCGTCGTTTGATTGCGACCAACCGCGCTTGGGGCGTACAGCGAACGTCAGTCACAGCGTCTACACAGGTTCTCATCCTCCATTGCGCAAGCGACCATACCGTGTGTCGGCAGCCGAGCGGTAGGTCATTAACGAGCAAGTCGATGAAATGCTGCAATGTGGCGTCATTCGCCCTTCCCAGAGCGCTTGGGCGTCCGCTGTCGTATTAGTGCGCAAAAAGGACGGGTCAATACGCTTCTCTGTGGATTACCGTCGGCTAAATAAGATCACTTGTAAAGACGTCTACCCGCTGCCCCGCATGGATGAGGCACTCGACTGCTTGCAAGGCGCGGAGTACTACTCATCTTTAGATGTTAGCTCTGGCTATTGGCAAGTGCCGATGGCGGAAGGTGACTGGGAGAAGACAGCTTTCGTAACGCCCGATGGCTTATACGAATTTACCGTAATGCCTTTTGGGCTCTGCAACGCGCCCGCTACTTTCGAGCGCATGATGGACACCATCCTTCGTAACTACAGGTGGAAAACATGTCTGTGCTATCTTGACGACATCGCCGTGTTTTCATAAGATTTTCCGACGCACCTTGTTCGCTTGCGTGAGATACTGACCTGTCTCACCTCTGCCGGCCTCCAACTCATCAAAAAGTGCCGTTTCGCTGCTCGCAAGCTAACAATATTGGGACACGTCGTTTCGAAGGATGGTGTGCTGCCTGACCCAGATAAGCTTCGCGCCGTTGCCGAGTTTCCCAGGCCCACAACTCTTTTAAGGCGCTCCGCAGTTTTGTAGGCCTCTGCTCTTACTTCCTGGCGCTTTGTGCGTAATTTTGCGACCATCATCGCGTCATTGACGAATTTACTTACGGCTAGTAACGGCATTTCCGCTTGGTCAACCTCGTGCGATGAAGCCTTCAAGCAGCTACGCCACCTACTTACCTCACCACCAATACTTCGGCATTACGATCCCACAGCGCCTGCAGAAATCCATACCGACGCTAGCGGCATCGGACTTGGCGCAGTACTAGCTCAGCGGAAGGACGGCTACGACGAGTACATCGTCGCGTATGCTAGTCGCACTTTGAAGAAGTCAGAAGCGAACTATTCTGTGACCGAAAAGGAGTGTTTGGCCGTAATTTGGCCTCTTGGTGAATTTCGTCCATACTGCCACGCGCTATTCTTATTTTCACTTTTGTTGTATTCGGTTTTCGCCCACAAAGACCATCAGCAAAGCTCAACTCAAACCGCGCCTTATTGTTCTACAACCTTCGCGATTATTGTAGATCGTTTTGTTAAGATTGCGCGCAAGACGCGACCACTCGAGATTATTCCAGAGCGTGCGCGATGACCAGTGATAAGGCTAGAATGTTCGACGCGTGATGCATAAAAGCCGGCGCGCTCCAACGATGTTCAGTTGATCGACGGCCGACGCTCTGTTCGCCGCTATCAGTGCAGTGTGTATTGCTGTAATCTGACTTTCTGTTTACCGGCCACAAGTTAGGCCTAATAACCAGTTTCATTTTGGACCTGCCGACTTCTGCCTTCGTCGACGTCACGACCACGTGACATCTGGTGGAGGTGCTGCTTCGTCCATGCTCCGGACGCCCCCCGCAAGGCGCTGACCCTAGCCCAAGCCGCGAAGAAGACGACGCAAAGGACAACCCTGATCGTCGAACTAGCCGCAGGCAGAAGGGACTACAGCCAGAGCACGGGCTCCTGCCGGAAACCACCAGGCAAACCAAGACTTCAACCACAGCGACGATGACAGCCCCTATGCCGCCTGCATCAATCGTGCTCCTGCAACCCAGGGAAACCACCAACTTTCCGTGGTTCATCGCGGGAAGACCCGGAAACTTGGCTTGAAATATACGAACGTGTCGCCGCCTTCAACCACTGGAATGCCGAAGACAAGCTCCGCCATGCCTACTTCTACCTGGAAGACGCGGCACGGACCTGGTTCGAGAATCGGGACTCCTCACTCCAAACCTGGGACCTGTTCCGCAGCGCGTTCCTGGACACGTTCACGAGCGTCGTCCGAAAGGAAAAGGCGGCTTCATTCCTCGAGACCCGGGTGCAGCTACCCAACGAAAACGTCAACATCTTCACGGAAGAGATGGCGCGACTTTTCCGCCAGGCCGACGCGGACATGCCCGAAGACAAAAAAGTCCGCCTGCTTATGCGGGGTATGAAACAAGAACTCTTCGCAGGACTTGTCCGCAACCCGCCCGAGACGGTCGCCGAATTCGTCACCGAGGCAACGACTATTGAAAAGGCGCTTGAATTGCGTACCAGCCAGTACAACCGCCGCATTCCTTCGACGACCTACGGGGAGGTTCAAGCGCTGCATGCCGACGACCTGCGCGACACCATCAGAGCGATCGTTCGGGAGGAGCTACGCAAATTGTTGCCATCCCCTCAGCCTCAAGTGGAGCCGATCGCCGACGCCGTGCGCCAGGAAATCCATCAATATCTGGGAGCACACGAACCAGCGCAGCCTGAGCCACAAGCGATGAGCTATGCTGCTGCAGCGCGTCGTAGCGCTCCCCCTCCGCACCCACACGAAGGCGCCGCACCGCCGCAGTTCCGACGACAGACACCACCGCCGCCGCCACCGACGACACCATAGCGCCCACCTGTTGGTCAGCGTTACACCCCGAGGAAGACCGACGTTTGGCGCGCCCCCCGACCACCACCCACTCTGCTACCATTGCGGAGAAGCTGGTCACACATACCGCCGCTGCCAGTACCGACAGATGGGCCTACGCGGTTTCGCCGTCGACGCGCCTCGTCCACAGCGGGGTCAACGACCACAAGACATCGCCGACTACCTCGCAGGAGCTCAGTGGACGCCCCGACGACCTTCCCGCTCACCGTCGCCCGGCCGCTACATGTCACCGCACCGCCGGCAGTACGCTGGCCCAAACCGGGGCCGGTCACCTAGCCCTTACCCGGAAAACTAAGGGCAGCAACCGATGGAGGTGCGGTTGTTGTACGTCGAACTAATGAAGATCCTCCGCCGACGACGACGACGCGACGAAACCTGCTGAACACGACGCGAAGCAGACAGAGCAGTGCCGACGAAACCTCGCGGACCGAGCTAGACCTGACGACGCAACATAATGGAAGCAGCGCAACAAATCGACGCAGTCGTGATCCGAGGCCGCGAGCTAACCGCAACGCAAGGCGACGGACTAGCGACCTCGACGTTCTCATCGACGGTCACAACGTCACTGCTCTCGTCGACACTGGTGCCGACTATTTCGTCGTCAGTGGGCCATTCGCCGCCAAGCTGAAGAAAGTAAAGACCGCTTGGAGTGGACCCCAAATCCGGACAGCTGGAGGTCACCTGATAACGCCAATCGGAGTCTGTACAGCAAGAGTCACTATCAATAATCGGACTTACCCTGCGAGCTTTGTAATCCTGCAACAGTGCTCCAGGGATGTGATACTTGGGATGGACTTCCTAAGTCAACATGGCGCCGTGATCGACCTGAGGTCTGAATCAATAACTCTAACCTCAGAAAACGCACTGCCGCCCCACACGACGCCAGCGACCCATGCTTTAAATCTTATAGAAGAGCAGATCACCGTTCCGCCTTTCTCTAGCGTCATCATTTCCGTCGGCAGCGAGGAATCCCCAGACTTCGAAGGCGTCATCGAGGGTGATCAGCACCTGCTCCTGAACCGCCAGATTTGTGTCGCAAGAGGCATCGCGGAGTTGCGTGATGGCAAAGCAAAGGTACTGCTGACAAAGTTCAGTCTAGACCTGTGCGCCGGACCCAAAATCACCGGCGGCGGCGCGTCAACGGCGCGGGGTTCATCGGATCGGCGGCGGCGCGGCGCGGGGTGTGGGGGGGTGGATAGATTCCAGAGTCAAGATTTGGTGGGGATAGAAGTTTGTCCCTTAAATTTTGAAAAAAAAGTCTGTTTCCCCGAAAGGGGAAGCAGTGAATGCGATAGCAACATTTCCTAATGTTATAACGAAGTGTAAGGCTAGCAGGTGTAACCGACGCTGGGCCTAAGCCATGCTATAGGACAGACGCACCCAGACACGAGAGACCACACGACGCTGCGGCACCTGTAGCGTCTCATATGCAAGTGCCGGTTTATTGTAAGAACACTCCGAAGGGGACGCAGGCCAAGGTTGCCGGACAACTATGTAATGTCCGCTGCACCTCCCTTTCTAGGCAAAGATGTGTTGGTCAACACTGCATCTCGAAGATCTGCTTGAATTGCTTGTCGTAGGTCAGGAACTTCGTTGGACGACGTGTTCTCAGAGATCTCCGAACAGGCGGTGTGTCGGAAGCGGTTTCTGCCCCGTAGGTTGGTTCTGCTGGGTCAGTCACAGGCGCAGATGAGCCAGCACTGTCGTCGTAATCCTGGTCAGCTGTTTGAGGCACTTCCGAATCACGGGCTGGCTGCACATCTCTTGTCACCCCATCATCGGATAGGTTGCTAAAGCTGAAGGCTTCCGACGTGGGTCGAAGATGCTGTCTATTTCGCCTGTATTCCTTACGGTCTTCAGTGAGTACTCGGTAGGAACGAGGTGTAACCTGGTCGAGCACCGTCGCTTTTCGTGACCATCCCTTCTCATCCCTCAGGCCAACGATGTCACCTGGCTGAAGGCTTCAAAGCGTTCCTTTCGGTTCACCGCGTTGAGGCCACTTGGTGACCTTTCGGCTGCGAAGTGGATTAAATTCGGGAAGACCAGACCTGAGGCGGCGATTCATAAGCAGCTCACCAGGGGAACTACCGCACTCTAGAGGGCTTGTGCGATAATTCAGAAGGCCTTGGTAAAAGTCACCTCCTGAATGGTGGGTCTTCTTTAGGATATGTTTCACCACCTGCACACCTTTTTCCGCGAGTAAATTTGAACGTGGAAACCGAGGACTCGACGTAATATGTTTGAAGTCATACGACGCTGCGAAGCGGGCAAACTCTCTTGATGTAAACTGTGGCTCATTGTCGCTGAGAACTTCCAGTGGTACTCCGTGCCTAGCAAAAATGGACGACATTTTGCGTATCACTTCTTGCGCTGAAGTACCCTGTAGCCCTTCAACCTCTGGATAATTGGAGTACGCGTCGTAGAGCACCAGGTATGTTTTACCAGCATATTGACATAGATCTGCTCCAACGCGAATCCATTGAGAATGCGGGGTTTCTCTCATCAAGAGCGATTCTTCAGGTTGGGCATATGCATTGATCTTGCAAGTTTCACATCTGCTGATCATGTTCTTTATGTCTTGAGTCATTCCTGGCCAGAACATCAGAAGGCGCGCCTTCGCGAGCGATTTGTTTATGCCTAAGTGGCCTTCATGTAGCCGACTGAGCATTTCTGTTCGTAATGACCGCGGTATGATCACTTTGGCTCCCTTAAATAGGAGCTGTCCAATGACCGATAATTCTGAGCCGTACGCTTTGTACGGACCCGTAAGCGGTTGCTCACGTTCAGATTGAATTACTTTGATCACATCTGAGAGAACCGGGTCTTTTGCTGTCTCTTCGACCAGTCTCGCGCTGGTTTTCTCGCTGACCAGACTGGACCGGACCGATATTGCATGTACCTCCACATCGCTATCTTCGTCCTCTGTCACGTTGCAGTGGGGAGTTGGAGCCCTGGATAGCATGTCTGGTAGGACTAGAAGTTTACCCGGAACATAGGCAAACTGGTATTCATATCTCATCATTCGGAGGAACAGGCGTTGCAGTCGCAGAGGCCTGTCGCCTATACATTTTTTGATATCGAAATCAGTGGCTGATGATCTGTTTCTATCAGCACCTTTCGGCCATATATAAAGTCATGAAACTTTTCATAGCCGTAGAGAACGCCTAACGCCTCCTTTTCAATTTGTGAGTATCTTTTTTCGCACTCTGTGAGGCGCCTAGAGCTATATGCCACTGGTCTCCAATCTGTACCATGCTTTTGGAAGAATGCTGCGCCAAGCCCGAATCCTGAGGCATCAGTAGACACTTTACATTCTCTTTTGGGATCGTAGACAGCAAGCACAGGTGAGCTAGTTATGGCCTCCTTAATGGCTCCTAACTCTTTTGTATGCTCCGGTCCCCATGTGAAGTCTCTATCGTGCTTTAGGAGTTCACGGAGAAGAGTAGTCCTATCTGAGAGATGTGGCACGTCTTTTCCGAAATATGTTACCATGCCTAGGACGCGCTGAAGCTCTTGCTTTGTGCTTGGCTCTGACATTTGCAAGACGCTGCTGATGAGTTCGGGTGATGGCTGTATGCCTTTCTCACTTATCTTATCCCCTAGAAAAATTATTTCTTTCATGCCCATTTCACACTTCTCAGCGTTTAACCTGATTCCATGTTTGTGAGCCGCGTCTAGTGCAGCCCTCAAACGCTCTTCATGCTCTTTTTCATTCGAGCCCCATATGAGAACATCATCGACGTATACTCTCACACCCAAGAGGCCATCAAATACTTGCGACATGGCCTTCTGGTACACCTCTGGTGCAGACGCTAAACCGAATGGCATGCGAAGAAATCTGAAACGCCCGAATGGCGTGCTGAACGTACAAATGCGAGAGCTCTCTTCGTCTAACGGAATCTGATAAAAAGCAGAGTTGGCGTTTAATCTTGAAAAGACACCGGCGCCTGTCAGCTCGGCTTCAATTTCTTCACGCTTGGGCATTTCAAAGTGCTCACGCTTGAGGCATTCATTTATGTTCCGTGGATGCATACAAATTCTCAGAGCGCCACTTTTTTTTCGAACTATAACCAAGGGACTCACCCATTCAGTCGGTTCATCGGCCCTTGCGATGATGCCGGCGTCGCTCATACGCTGCAACTCATCCTTTAGTGGTTGCTTGAGGAAGTGAGGCACTCGACGCGGGTGTTGAATAACTGGACGCGTTCCTTGTCGAAGCACTACCTTGTACGGCGTTCGAACGCATCCCAAGCCGCGAAACAAGTTCGGGTAGTCTTTCATGACGCGTTCCCGAAGCGTTGCCTGTCCCGGTAGCGGTTTTCATGCAGTTTGTCCTATCAGTGGTCACAGCATGAAGCGGTGAGATGATAGCGCGAAGAAGGGTATACGAGATGCGTTTGCTGATGCCTGCCGAGATAGCGCGCGCGACCACGCCCTTATAGTCGAAGTTCACAGTTGCGGATTGAGCCACGCAGCCTCCCCTACTGCGGCGTCCCGTGATGCTCCTTCGTCCACTGAAAGAGAGACAGGGCTTCCCTTCTTGTTGAGGAACAACCGAAGGCACGCGTCGCACGTGGAGTGATGTTATTGCATGCGCCCTATGTGCGATGGAGATGGTCTGCTTGTTTCATATGTTTCAGTCGTGTTCCTCGGTAGCGCTCGCGAGCTTTTACTCGCGGGCACAGCATACGATGTGAGTACAAAAGTTATCGATTTCGACTTTATACGGATCATGACGGCGACAATAAAAACCTGCACAGAGTGTCCGTATGATTGTTATCGCAATAAAAAAATATACAAAAACCGTGGAAGCGGGTTGGCCTATTTTTTGGAGAGCTGCATCGTCTTCGCTGTAAAGAGTTCGTCCGTTGGAAGAATGAAATAATCCGGCGCCTCTTCCATTCGTTTCATTTTCGCTTTCACTATAATTCTTATAGGCGATATCTCCTCAACACTTGTTTCTTCATAAAACACGTGTGGAAATGTGAGCACTAAGCTTTGTGCATATCAGAATTTCAAGCTTATCGGCTACACTGTTATTTCACCTTGCGCAATCGGAAATTCACAAAACAGTGCGAAATAAATTCAACGCGCACGGTAATCATGCGAGGTGCAAAAGAACGAGTTGGCGAATGCATGGCAAAGCAGGGCAGCAGACAATTCACAACTGATATTTCTCGTATACCACTAGAGAATATGTGCCATGATCATGTAACCTGAGTCAGGAAGAGCCCCCCCCCCCCCCCCCAAAAAAAAAAAGAAAACGAGAAAACAACGAGAAACGCCAAGAGAGAATAACGCGGGCGATTTTGTATTTTCAGAGGCTGCTTTGGGGCCCTAAAAAAGACAGGGCGTGCAAACAAGAACAAGAGAGTTGTGAAAACACCGCGAACGCGCCTAAATGAAAAATAGTACAGCGGCGGAAAATCAGTTAGACAAAAAAAAATTAACGCAGCTTTGCTCTAGGGGCGCCAATCCTGAAGGAAGTGCGGAGTTGGGCAGCCTTCTTTCTTTCTCTTCTGTTTTCTCTTTCTTTGCTCTTTTTTTCTTTATTTTTTTTGTTTCCTTTTTTTGTTTTCTTTTTCTCTATTTTTACTGGTTTTTCCCTCTCTATTTATTTCTTTCTCCGTCTAGTTTTCCTTTTTTTCCCTTTCTTTCTCTCTCTTTCTATTTTTTGCTTGCAAAACCATGTATATTTTATACATGGTTTTGCCCTCGTTACGCCAAGCGACGACAACATACGACACCCCGGGCCCCTAAAGTGCACCGCATTTAATATCATCACCAAGGCGCTCGAAGAACAAGAGGAAGAAAGCTTCTCCTTGGCGCGAGCGCGCGCTCATTATGCGACAGATGGCTTTACTATTAGCGGTTTTTCCTGCGTTACGTTAAAGCTACGACAGCATACGATGACAGCATGCAATGGCAACATGCGATGACAGCATATGACAGCCCGGGCCCCTAACTTACTCCGCTCTTAAAATAATTATTCCCAGGCCAGAGGCGATACCTATCAGTCAGTTGCGCGTGATGGTCAACGTGAGAGATAACTAGTCACTCTCTTGACTTCACCCTTGTGTTTTCACGTCGTGTCGTTTTAACGTGAATACCTACTAAATAGCTCAGCTATGGTTATTGTAAGTTTTATTGCGATAGCAATCATATGGACACTCTGGGCTGGTTTTTGCCGTCGGCATCGCCGCCGTCTTTGTCCGCCGCCGTCATCCCCCCGTATATGTATATGTATATATATAACCGGCCCCGCCCGTCGTTCGTGAGCGTGAAAAGACGCGAGGGGGGGGAGGGGGGGGGGTCCCTCGAGCGACCTTCGATTTTACGAGCGCGGTCGTCACGGGCGCGCGCGGTTATCTCCCCTTCTCGGCGGCCGACAGCGGGGGGGCCAGCGTACCCTTCTACGTGCTGCGCTCTCAACGCGAAGAGAATGTGGTGAGCAGTGTCCCTGGAGCGGCCGTATGCTCTTAACGCAGCGTTTTCTAGAGTTGCGTGAGATCGGATCCAAAAGAGATAGCTGCCAGCCTCACTTCGTATAACATTACAATTTGTTTCTATCGCATTCATTGCTTCACCCTTGCGGTGAAACTGTGACTTTTTTCATTGCCTTTACTTCTCTATTTATTTATCGAATTACTCGAGTGAAAAATGTAAGGAAAGAATTGCATTAGAACATTTATATATATTACTTATCTATTTGATTTATCTATGCACAATGTAGTAGGCCCAATACTCCTCGAATATGCTATCTAGCTAGTTGGGTCATCTCCCATTAAGGTTGTAGGACTCCGCAGCGTTGAGGTCAGGCAGTACTCTTGAGACTTCTGGAGGAAAGAAAGATATATACTACAACTTCCGGGAAGCTATTCTCGATGTGTCCATCTAAAAAAGATGTCCACAGTCCATTTCGGCAGAGCGCATTCAGTTACTCGAAAAAGCGGTTGCCCGCAATGTTTGCTCTTGCCCGCGTCGATGCGTCCGCCGCGGTGGTGTAGCGGTTAGGGTGCTCGACTGCTGACCCGAAGGTCGCGGGTTCTATCCCGGCCGCGGCGGTCGCATTTCGATGGAGGCGAAATGGTAGAGGTCCGTGTACTGTGCGATGTCAGTGCACGTTAAAGAACACCAGATGGCCAAATTTTCCGGAGTCCTCCACTACAGCGTCCCTCAGAATGATATCGTGGTTTTGAGACGTTAATCCCCAAATATTACCATATATATATATATATATATATATATATATATATATATATATATATATATATATATATATATAACACGTCGATGCACCGAACCCGCCAGCACATTCCCAGCGTAAGAAGGAAGTGGATAAAATTTACAGGAACAGGAACTTGTCAAGTCTGAACTTGCATATGAAAGTGTCCCAGATGTTTGTGAACGACGCTGGAAATGCGTACCGATATTCACGGTGCGTTAGACGGGCGGCCACATTAAACCTAATTCGATTGCTTACGCAGTCAGAATTGATGCACAGCCTCCGAAAGGTACACCCAAAAGCGGAATGTCTGGGCGCTACTTTCATTGCGTTGCAGCGCATTCCGTCCCTCTCATTAGTGTCGAGAGTTGTGAAAGCTTCGTGACATCAAAATGACGTTGCGGAAAAAGATCCGGAAACAGGGAGCGCACTGGTCACCAAATTCCAGTCAAACAGCTGCGGCCGAAATGGACAGTCCACTAGGGGGGACACATCGAGAATAACTCCCCAGCCATAAAAAATGAAACAGGAGCATGCTGGAAACTTTGACCAGAGCTGGGAGCACGAGAGGATAGTGGCGTCGGAGGAGGTTTGTTTATAGACGCGAGGCGCTCGCGCTTGTGAGCTTTTCTTTTATTTTCATATGAGCTCACCAAGAAAAATGTAAACAAACGAAAGCATGATGGGAATTGTGACATGAGCCCAAAGTGGTAGTGGCTTCAGAGGAGGTTGACCTATAGATGCTAGGCGTGCTCTCGACTATTTTTTCCCTCTATGGTTGAAGCGCATTCCGTTCCTCTAATTTGAGTCAAGAGTCTTGAAAACTTCGTGACGTCATAATAACGTTGAATAGGAAGTGTCGGAAAAGGCAGGGCGCGCAGCTGGCCGAGCTGCCTCCAATCAGCGGCAGCTGAAATGGAGAGTTCATTACACCGAAACATCGAGAAAAGCTTCCCCAGTGAAGTGATGTATTTTATGCCCCGATTCCGCGTTAGGGTTAAAATGAAAGACTACCGGCGGCGCGCCGCAATTATTGCGCGGCGGCGGCGGCGGCGGCGGCGTGGTCACTCTGGAAACTTCGGCGGTGGCGCGATCGGCGTGAGCAAAAACAGGCAGCGGCGGCGGCGTGGCGCGGCGGCGCACAGCTCTACTTCAGCCACGAATATAGGCACCTTAACATTGGTACGACGGTCGCCTACATCGAGAAGTTCATGGACACCAGCAATGCTTTCGACCTATCCGATGCTACCGAACCTCCTCCGACGAATCGGAATCCCCACACAGATTCCGACGTCAACCCGAGCCTCCCGAAGCACAAGCAAGACCAGCTCAAAAGTCTGCTCTTGCAATTCAAGGACTGCTTCTCGTCGTCGTCAAGAATTCGACAGACCCCAATCGCGAAACACCGCATCATAACAGAGGAATGTGCGAGACCACTCCGCCAGAGCCCGTACCGAGTTTCAACGCGACAACTCGAGGCCGTAAAGCAACAAGTCGACGAAATGCTACGCGACGACACCATCCAGCCTTCCAAGAGTCCTTGGGCGTCACCCGTGGTGTTAGTGAAGAAGAAGGACGGAACCCTGCGTTTCTGCGTCGATTATCGCCGCCTGAACAAGATCACGAAGAAGGACGTGTATCCTCTCCCACGTATAGACGACGCCCTGGATCGACTCCACAGCGCGCAGTACTTTTCGTCGATGGACCTCAAGACCGGCTATTGGAAAATCGAGGTCGACGAGAAAGACCGAGAGAAGACTGCCTTTATCACACCAGACAGCCTCTTCGAGTTCAAGGTCATGCCCTTCGGTCTTTGCTCGGCACCTGCCACGTTCCAACGTGTTATGGACACTGTACTGGCCGGCTTGAAGTGGCAGACCTGCCTTGTGTACTTGGACGACGTCGTTGTGTTTTCATCAAACTTCGACGAACATCTCCGGCGCCTTCAGGCTGTACTTCAAGCAATCAAGGCCTCCGGACTCACCCTGAAGGCAGAAAAGTGCCGCTTCGCATACGAGGAACTTCTGTTCTTGGGTCACGTCATCAGCAAGTCTGGAGTTCGCCCCGACCCACGGAAAACAGCTGGCATCGCTGCCTTCCCGCCGCCCACCGACAAGAAGGCCGTACGCCGGTTTCTCGGCTTGTGCGCCTGTTATCGACGCTTCGTCGAGGAATTTTCGCGCATCGCCAAGCCACTAACTCAGCTCACGAAAAACGACGTGGAATTCGAGTGGGGAGTGGCGCAAGTTGAAGCATTTCAAGAATTGAAACGACGCCTGCAGACGCCTCCAATACTTGCGCATTTCGACGAACACGCCGACACGGAAATCCACACCGACGCAAGCAGCGTAGGACTCGGCGCCGTTCTTGTCCAGAGAACTGCCGGCGTGGAAAGGGTTATCAGTTATGCCAGCCGGTCGCTATCCAAGGCAGAAGCCAACTATTCCACAACACAAAAGGAGTTGCCTTGCCATCATCTGGGCAACGTCAAAGTTTCGCCCCTACCTCTACGGCAGGCCCTTCAAAGTTGTGAGCGACCACCACGCCTTGTGTTGGCTAGCTAACCTGAAGGACCCCTCAGGTCGTCTCGCAAGATGGATTCTGAGACTCCAGGAATTCGACGTTACCGTCGTTTACAAGTCCGGACGAAAACACTCTGACGCCGACTGCTCGTCTCGCGCCCCCCGTCGACCCGCCGCCGCAGGATGACCAGGAGGACGACTTCTTCTTCGGAACCATAAGTGCCGATGATTTCGCCGAACGACAGCGAGCCGACCTGGAACTCAGAGGCCTTGTGGAGTACCTCGAAGGCAAGACCGCCATTGCTCCAAAGGCATTCAAGCGAGGACTCGCGTCGTTTTTCTTGCGAAACAGCGTTCTCATAAAGAAGAATTTCTCGCCACTTCGAGCAAACTACCTCCTCGTCGTGCCTTCAGCACTGCGACCAGAAATCCTGCAGGCTCTACAAGACGACCCGACGGCTGGACACCTCGGACTTTCCCACACGCTCGCCAGAGTACAGGAAAAGTACTACTGGCCGCGCCTTGCCGCCGTCGTCGCTCGCTACGTAAGGACGTGCCGAGACTGTCAGCGACGGAAGACACCGCCAACAAGACCAGCAGGCTTCCTTCAGCCGATCGAGCCTCCTCGGCGACCGTTCCAGCAGATCGGGATGGACCTCCTGGGGCCGTTCCCAACGTCGACTTGCGGAAATAAATGGATTGTCGTAGCCACCGACTACCTCACCCGCTACGCCGAAACAAAAGCCCTGCCTTAAAGGCAGTGCCGCCGAGGTAGCCAAGATTCTTCGTTGAGAACATTCGTCCTTCGACACGGCGCCCCAGAGGTTCTCATCACCGACAGAGGTACGGCGTTTACGGCTGACCTAACCCAGGCGATCTTGGCATACAGCCACACAAGCCACCGCCGAACCACCGCGTACCACCCACAGACCAACGGCCTCACCGAGCGTCTAAATAAGACCATCGCCGACATGCTGGCCATGTACGTCGACGTCGAACACAAGACGTGGGACGCCATCCTTCCGTACGTGACCTTCGCATACAACACGGCCGTGCAAGAAACGACGCAGATGACGCCATACAAGTTGGTCTACGGACGGAGCCCGGCAACGACACTCCACGCCATGTTACCAAACGTGACGGACGAAGCTAACATCGACGTGACCGCCTACCTACAGCGCGCCGAAGAAGCACGACAGCTTGCCCGCCTGCGGATCAAGAATCAGCAGACGACTGACAGCCGCCGCTACAATCTTCGACGACGCTTCGTGGAATACCAGCCCGGCGACCGCGTTTGGGTGTGGACGCCGATACGCCGACGTGGACTTAGTGAAAAACTTCTTCGGCGATACTTTGGGCCGTACAAGGTGCTTCGACGTCTCGGTGCTCTGGACTACGAGGTGGTCCCGGACGGCATAACGAACTCTCAACGGCGCCGTGCGCGACGTGAAGTCGTCCATGTCGTGCGCCTCAAGCCGTATTACGCGCGTTAGCAAACCGGAGGACTGCACTTATTGCTTAATTATTGTACTTTCTTTCTTTATTGTTGTGATTTATTGTTGCATGCATTTTCCCCCGTGTTCTGTTTTAAGCATCGGGACGATGCCTTTTCAGAGGGGCGCATTTCAACGCGCTATTCTTATTTTCACTTTTGTTTATTAGGTTTTCGCCTACAAAGACCGTCAGCAAAGCTCAACTCAAACCGCGCCTTATTGTTCTACAACCTTCGCGATTATTGTAGATCGTTTTGTTAAGATTGCGCGCAAGACGCGACCACCCGAGATTATTCCAGAGCGTGCGCGATGACCAGTGATAAGGCTAGAATGTTCGACGCGTGATGCATAAAAGCCGGCGCACTCCAACGATGTTCAGTTGATCGACGGCCGACGCTCTGTTCGCCGCTATCAGTGCAGTGTGTATTGCTGTAATCTGACTTTCTGTTTACCGGCCACAAGTTCGGCCTAATAACCAGTTTCATTTTGGACCTACCGACTTCTGCCTTCGTCGACGTCACGACCACGTGACAATACCAACATGGTCGTACTTTCGACGTTGTTGCCGACCATCACGCCCTTTGCTGGCTTTCTTCGTTGAAAGATCCATCAGGTCGCCTCGTCCGATGGGCTCTTCGCTTACAGGAATATGACATTCGCGTTGTCTACAGATCGGGCACGAAGCACACTGACGCCGATGCGCTTTTTCGGTCACCGATACCTTCCGATGTAGATTCCCTGTCAACGCTCTTCACATCCATGTCAGCCATCGACGGCACGGACATGCCGGCTGAACCGCGGAAGGATCCCCGGCTATCAACTATGCTTAACTACCTGCAGGATCCATCGGCCGAACCTTCTTCAAAAACACTTCGTCGCCAAGCCGCCCACTTTACTGTGCGCGACAACATCCTTTACCGCAGGAATTATATGCCCGATGGTCGCAAATGGCTGCTAGTGATACCACGGCACATGCGTTCCGACATCTGCGCTTACTTCCATGCTGCTCCTCACCATGGTGATGCCGGCGTTCTGAAAACGTATGCTCGGCTCAGGCAACGTGTCTACTGGCATGGTGTGTATCACTTTGTCAGTACATTCGCTCTTCCACGCTGTGCCAGCGGCGTAAAATTCAGCAGCGCCCGTCCGGCGAGTTACAGCCGCTTCCCTGCCCTGCTCGTCCCTTTGATCGCGTCGGCATAGACCTATACGGCCCACTTCCCTGCAGTTCCTTGGGTAACAGATGGATAATTGTCGCAGTCGATTATTTGACGCGCTATGCCGAGACTGCAGCGCTACCAGCCGCCACCGCTCGCGAGGTCGCATTTTAGATGTGAAGCATCTTATGGCCGAGCGTAATCCGGTGTGCGGCGTGACATCCCTTACTGCGCATGCGCAAACCCTTTCAAAAAAAAATAAATAAAAAAACCTCCTTTCCCCCCTCTCTCTCCTCTAGGCATCCCTCCCCGCGGCAACCACACCCTCACTGCGCATGCGCCTCCCCTCTCCCCCTCCTACGCTCTCTCCTCTCTCCTCTAGGCATACCTGCCCGCGGCGTCCACACTCCCACTGCGCATGCGCGTCCCCCCTCTCTCTCCTCTCCTACGCTTCCCCCCTCTCTACTCTAGGCATCCCTGCCCGCGGCGTCCACACTCCCACTGCGCATGCGCGTACCCTCCTCTCTCTCCTGTACTACGCTCCCCTCTCTCTCGCCTCGCGACGCCGACGCAGGCAGCGTCTGCTAGCGAGTTTCTTGGTTGAAAAAACCGACTGCTCGCGCTGGACAACCGTTCACTGGCCACTCCATATATATGGCAATGGATTTCAACCTGCAAGGTGGTGCCGGTGGGAGATTTCTCCTGTGCGCTGTTGAACAATAAAAATTCGCAGTGTGCGCGTTAACTAAAAGCGGACTGCGGGTCTCTGTGCCCAGTCGGAGTTTTCTGTCTCTCATTGCCCATTAGCAGCGATTGATATGTTCCAGTAGGAAACACCGCTCCATCACTGCGTGCTTTGCGCCTACCAAGTTTTCTCTCTTGCGCAATGCTGCGATGAGCGCCAGCGTCAACGCCGCCGCCAGTGTAAGCGGTAGCGCCCGCTGCTTCACATCTACACATGGTTCCCTTTAGCGGGAGATGGTGTAATTTTTTCATTCTACGGAATTTCGTTCTTCGACATGGAGCACCACGCGAACTGCTCAGCGACAGAGGGCGTGTGTTCCTCTCCGACGTCATCCAAGCCCTTCTCGCTGCATGCAGCATCATTCACCTCAAGTCTACCGCATACCACCCTGAAACGAACGGCTTGACGGAGAGGTCCAACCGCACGCTCGGTGACATGATAACTATGTACGTCGCGTCGGATCACAGTAACTGGGATGCTGTTTTACCGTTTGTAACTTACGCCTACAACACTGCCACACGAGCTACCACTGGCTTTTCCCCGTTTTTCCTGTGGTATGGACGAGAGCCCTCTTGTACAATGGACACACTGCTTCCATACCGACCCGACGCTTCCGAATGCACGCCGGTATCTGAAGCGGCGAGATATGCAGATGACTGTAGGCAGCTCCCTCGTAAACTTACAACCGCCGCTCAAGGTCGCGAAAAACTGCGACATGACAATGACGCGTCTTCACCAGACTTCCCGACTGGTTCTCTCGTTTGGTTGTGGATACCGCCTCACATCCCTGGCCTTACAAACAAATTTCTTGCACGCTATGATGGCCCCTACCGCATCAAAGGACGCACGTCTTCTGTCAACTACATAGTTTAGCCCGTGACGCCGTCCCACGACCTCAGACATCGCGGTCGGGACACGGTTCACGTCAGCAGACTTAAGCCGTACTACGACCCCTTGATACTGCCTACGCCTTGAGACGCCAGGATGGCTTGTCTTCTCTCCCGGGGGCAATTGTAGTGAAGACGAGAAAGAAGATTCGCTCAGGCGTCTGTTGCTGTGCGCGAGATCTGCGTTCCTGTCGGACCAGTGCTTCTCTGACTGCCAAGTCGTCACTGCTATTCTAATAAATCTTCATCCGACAAAAGCTTCGTCAATTAAAGAGAAAGACGGCACGGTGTGCGCTCTCCCGTAATAGGGTAACCTACGCCTATGCTCATGCATACACTACCACACTGTGTTTCAGCAACGGGAGGCAGAGGTTCGTAGCTCGAGCCACGAAACGCGTAGGAGTTCAACGCTCCGCTGGCCTCTACCTCGCTCCACCAAGTCACGACATTCGCCCGTCAAGATCATTGCCTTTCTGCAGCGCTTATTGCAGCAGTTTTATGAGTCGGTGCTATCGCACTATAAGCAGTCGGCTCCGAAGCACCGTTGGTGGATGCGGAAGCTTCACTACTCCGACAACGAGCCATCGCACGCTTGCACGAAGCGAAATGCAAAGAACCTAACTGCGTCTAGGGCGACTCTCGGAAGATAGCATGGCCAGTGTTCTTCGCTGGTATCGAGACGCTATAACCATGACCTCCGAGACTGCGCACTCACGCAAACTCGGAGGTCATGCTTTAAATGCGTCATCGTCGAATCGTTCTCTATCGGCGCTAGTAAGGGTCATGCCGCATTACTTCACCTAATGGCTCACAGACGGCGTCACCACTCTGCTCCGTCTAGCCACGCCAACACAGAGCACCGTGCGAGAGGATCTGTGAGACATGAGGCGCGTATGTGTGGTTTTGTGCATTCGCCTCGTTAGCTTAGTCGGTAGGGCGCCGGGCGCTCTTCGTCGCGGTCAATAGGTCATAGGTTCCATCCCGGCGGGGGAACTTTTTCTTATCTGTTTGCGGCCACTTTATCAACGTCATATCCGTGACGGAAATACGTCACTATAGTTTTGGTGTACCCCGGCATAAAACACTTTCGTGTTAAAAGCCACAATTTTGGACCATTATAAGCATGTGAACACAAAGTTGGCGATAGAGGCAGCACGTATTGAGCGAAATGGATAGCGAAGCATAAGTCAGCCTTCACTCGTATATCATCCAAAGAAATGACATTTTCTCATCGTACTTCTCACTAGATTTGTTTTCTACGCATGTTTGATATTTTGTCGCTTGTTAAGTGTTTAGCGTGCATATGTTGCGTTTCTTCTGCAAATAAATGTAGTTGAAAGTCCGCACTTCTACTGCCTACGTTCCTTCCGCTGTGTCTGTACGTTTTTTCGCGTTGTTCTAATGTATCCCGTGGGTAAACCGACTCGCCCAATTTTCCATCCTTCGGAAGGCACACGCCAATGTTACGAGAGTCCCCCCCACAAGAGGACGCGTCCCTTCCCGCGTCGTCAAGAGGAACGGGCGCAGTGGTATCGGTGCCGTCCACAAAGTGCAACGCGACGGGTGCTGTGGAGCTGATTGTTCGCAGCCACAGCATCGACTACGCGCTTCTAACGCCGTCGCTCTGCCTTTAGACGCCCGTGCCTCAGCGTGTGCAACAAGCATCGCCGTAGCTTGTGTCGGTGCAGTTTCGGTTGTGCTGCACGGTGGAGTTGCTTGCTAGGCGTTCCATGTCATCGGCAGTAGAAAAAATGGCCAGCATCTTCACTAACTAAATACTAACCGTGTGCTTGTACTTACAACTGTTTACAAACTTTTTTTCTGAGAGTGTAGTGGTTAATTGAGGAAATAACGCCAATTTCGGCAGCCCAATCCGGAGGACGGAGCAGCGTCAGCGGAAGGGGAAGTGGGGAATAAAGAGGATAGCAGAAGAATAGAAACAGCCAGGGTCTCGTCCATTGGCTGTTTGTTCTCGTCATTCACAGATGCGTGGCTCATGGCACGCGAGGGTTAGAAGGCTCTTGGTTACGCTTGACGCGGCAGCCGCAGCCGCTGCGGTAATAGAGCGAGGAAAATTGGACAAGGGCGGACCCTCAGCCAACGCCTCCTCTATTTTTTTCAATGCCAGTGCAAACGCTCGCTCCTCACTGGGAGCCGTCGGTCCGCTTTAGTTCAGGGAGTGGTCGTGATGTGACGCTGCATAAAGGGTAGGGCTGCTAGCGTCGCACGTGCATTCCGAGAGCTTTCCCACGGAGATGCGATAGACTTGTTTTCCCTGTCCAATATCAAGCGTCTGTCAGATTTGTTCTTTCGTGCTCCTTCTTTATAGCTCGAAGCAATGCCGCCACCACCTCACAGCGCTCGTGTGGCTCCTCTTAAAGGCAGCGCGTGTACTGCAGCTTCGCAGTGACGCGTCCCCATTGGTTTGCCCGCATAGCCCCACGAACGGAGACGCGCTATCTCAAAACACCGTGTCTCTTACAGAGCCAGCGTGACCGCCCCACGTATCTCTACACAACTGAACAAAAGATTACTTCATATGATTTCCGTTGTGAGGCACCACATAAAGGGTGCTCTCCGCCATGACCGCAAAGCACACGCGAAGGCTAGGCGATTGGCGAGAGTAGGAAAGGGGCTAGAGGAGAGGGGCGGATTTGGCTGGCATTGATAAAATAGAGAACAGCGGCAGAGAACAGCGCTTTGCAATAGGTGGCGAGACACTGGAAGTTGTAAAGGAGTACGTCTACTTGAGAAAGGTCGTAACCGCGGAGCCGAACCATGGGAGAGAAATAACTAGACGAATAAGGATGGGATGGAGCACATTCGGCAAGCATTCTCAAATCATGAATGGTAGTCTACCAGTATCCCCCCAAGAGGAAGGTATATAACAGCTGTATCTTCCCGGTACTTACCTACGAAGCAGAAAGCTGGAGATTTACAAAGAGGGTTCAACTTAAATTGAGGACGACGCAGCGAGCGATGGAAAGGAAAATGATAGGTGTGATCTTAAGAGACAGGAAGAGAGCAGAGTGGGTCAGGGAACAAACGGGGGTTAAAGATGTCATAGTTGAAATCAAGCCGTAATCAAAAATCAAAAATAAAACAGGGAACCACATATATAGGCAACATCGCTTTCAACCATCATCATTACAAGCACTCTGTAAATTCAGTTATCTTTGCGTAGATAAGCTAACTCCTTAGAGGAAAGGGAAACCGACGGTTTGGAAATACACTTACCTGCCAGCCTATCAATCAATTCAGCCTCGATAATTTCACGGGTTAGCTGACCTCCGCTGGTACTGATAATTGAACATTCCTAAAAAATTGGTATGCACGTGCTATAAACATCGCCATTTGCACCTGGATTACTGCAGTGTCTACAGTGAGTATCAAGGAGTGTCCGTTTTTTACCTAGCTGCTGTCTCTCGCCTTCGGCGGGCTGCAAGCGCCCGATGGTGGCGGACGCACAACACATTGGCTCCGTGGATTTTCACCAATTTCGGCGGGCCACCACCACCGTAGCCCTCAAATCGGGTTTATCGCCGCCACCAAGCTCCACGTTTCACCTATACACCACCCTCGCTAAGGTGGGCCCGGCTTCGACAATCTGAGAGACATTTTTCACTCCCGGCTAGGCCGATGCCTCTCCAGGGGAGCCGCTCATCGCGGCTCTCGTCTCGGCGCTGGCGGCGCGCCGAGTTTGCCCGCCGCGCCAGCCGAGCGCGAGCAACGAAACTAGGGAGGGGCGAAGCAGGTAGGGAAGGGCATTTCAGCTCCACTAACGTGAAACCTGGGGAGGGGCAAAGGATGTAGTCCGCTTTTAGTGAACGACGCATGCTGCGAATCATTATTGTTCAGCTACGCACAAGAGAAATCTCCCACTGGCACTACATTGCGGGCCAAGAACCAGTGCCTATATTGGCCGCGAGGGCCTTTACTGGAGAGGCTGGCGCTGCGATCGTTTTGACGTCATAGATAGGACGCTCCTACTCGCCTTGCTACGCAAGTTGTGGAACTCGACGTTCGGTCGTAATCGCGGTGCGCGGCAATCAGTTCTCAGCGTGTGAAGCGTAATTTGGCCAGCTGGAGAATTACCGCCATACAAGCAGTGCTAGGTTGCGTGCATGCGGCTTCTAATAATAATAATATAATATCTGGGGTTTTGGCCTCTACTGGAGAGGCTGGCGCTGCGATCGTTTTGACGTCATAGATAGGACGCTCCTACTCGCCTTGCTACGCAAGTTGTGGAACTCGACGTTCGGGCGTAATCGCGGTGCGCGGCAATCACTTCTCAGCGTGTGAAGCGTAATTTGGCCAGCTGGAGAATTACCGCCATACAAGCAGTGCTAGGTTGCGTGCATGCGGCTTCTAATAATAATAATATAATATCTGGGGTTGTGGCCTCTACTGGAGAGGCTGGCGCTGCGATCGTTTTGACGTCATAGATACGATGCTCCTACTCGCCTTGGTACGTAAGTTGTGGAACGCGACGTTCTGGCGTAATCGCGGTGCGCGGCAATTCAGTTCTCAGCGTGTGAAGCCGTAATTTGGCCAGCTGGAGATATTATCGCCGTATAAGCAGTGCTAGGTTGCGTGCATGCGGCTTCTAATAATAATAATATAATATCTGGGGTTGTAGCCTCTACTGGAGAGGCTGGCGCTGCCAACGTTTTGACGTCAAAGATAGGATGCTCCTACTCGCCTTGCTACGTAAGTTGTGGAACGCGACGTTCGGGCGTAATCGCGGTGCGCGGCATTCTGTTCTCAGCGTGTGAAGCTTAATTTTGCCAGCTGGAAATATTATAGCCGTATAAGCAGTGCTAGGTTGCGTGCGTGCGGCTTCTAATAATATTAATTCAATATTTGGGGTTTTATGTCCCAAAACCACGATATGATTGAGGAACGCCGTAGTGGAGGGCTCGGGAAATTTCGACCATCTGGTGTTCTTTAACGCGTACTTTAGGACACGGGCCTCCTGCATTTCGCCTCCATCAATATGCGGCCGCCACGGCCGGGATCGAACAAAATGACGTCATTTGTTTACCGGATATTGCGTCATATCGGTTTTTTTTTTCTTCTTTCGCCGAAAGTCTTTCCTCCTCACACAGATGGCGCTAAGCCCCATGAGCAGTTGATGAGCTGCATTTTTTGAACGTATAGGCTTCTTTGGAAGCTTGGCTACCAGTTACGTTTACCTTCCCAAAGCATGGCAAGGTACAACTAGCTCTCGCGCCACCGCGAGTCAAGCGACGCTCTTTTTTTCCGTAACCGACTGGCCACGAATGGCGCGGCGCTACAACCTCAAAGTGGAAAACGGCGTGGGTCGCCAGCGATACGACGCAAACGCAGCACGGTACGCGACGGGGCCCACTTCTAACATAATTTTAATTTCGCCACGTGTGGTGTCCCATGTGTTTTACCCAACGCCGCCTTGTGTCGTTAGCATCCTGGTGAACGAATGGCGCACGCCGTAATTGTCTAAGGCAGCTCGCTCAAGAGCGAGAAGTCGCAGATTCGAATCCCCGGTCGCGCGCTTAGGAACATTTCTCTTCTGAATTATTTTACTTATGGCTTATCTATATATACATACATACACGGGACATGACAGCGACGGCGGCGGCAGAAATCGGCCGAGAATGCCCATATAATTGATATCGCAATAAAATTAGAAAGATAATCATGATCAAAATATGACAGCTCACAAGGTACACACGACATGTGTCTTCCTCGTGTGCTGTTCCATGCGCGTAGTCTATTTGTGATCAATTGACGAGCCAGGCACGCAGCACCATGACGCGACTTATTTTTTTTCTCGTAGCGTCGACTAAATGGCCAACTGACAAGTCCGCTTACGTTCCGTCAGTCCTGGTCTGGTCAAGACGACCGCTGCTCCAGTGAAGCAGAGTGCGTAGACGGCCGCAATGGCTTCGGCTGAGTTGGTGACGTTGACGCACACACGACTGCCGCAGACCACTCCGTGGCTCTGGAAGCCGCTAGCGTAGCGCTCCATGAGACGAAGCAAGTCGGCGAATGTGAGCCACTCGCCGTTACGTTCCTGTGCAAAAGTTCCGGTTCGGTGGTTAGTCAATTTCTCGCTTTCAGACTCTGCCCTTTCTACAAACTTGATTCGCCTCACCTCTCACCTAAGCGCTAACTTATGCACATGCAGAACTTATGCGCACACTGAAATAGTTAACTTTTTTCACAATGTCCAAATTACTTTCGCATTCTAAGATTGAGGGGCATGCAAATGCCACCACAACATTTTAAATGCGGAAACATTTATCCGGCGACTCAACAGGGAAACTGTTCCTCTGTTACGTAACAACATTGACGACATAAACCAATAGATCTATAAAGCAAAATAAACTTTCTGCACAAAGGCGGAGTTTGAGCCAAAGTCCCACGTTGTGTGGGGGGAACGTTAATTAGAATCAACAGACAAGAAAACCGAGCAAGGTATGGGGGGATGTTATTTGTAGCAATTTTGATGCAAATGTGAAGAAAGTGAAGTGGACAAAAAGATAACTTGCCGCTGGCAGGAACCGAACCTGTGACCTCCGAATAACGCGTGCGATGCTCTGCCAACTGAGCTACCGGGGCGGCCGTCCCCCCCGTCCACATTTTGGTGTATATTTTTGCATTTAAACCTACGAGTGTCAATCAGCGCCACTAGTAACCATGACGGCGAGTGTGGAACACTTTTTCTGCCTGTTGGGGTCACGAAGAACGTGATCTTCTTTTCGAGCGGCCAAGCTGACCACTCATGCCTCGCATACAACCTGAAGGCATCCAGAATGCTGGAACAAGGCCCTCGCTATGAATGAACGAAAGAAGGGGAATTTTAAAGGCTGGTTTTACTTTGTTAGACACAACATTAACTAGAACTAAAGACATGAAAGCCACGGAAAGTATACATGTTATTTGTAGTAATTATAACGTAAATGCGAAGAAAGTAAAGTGAACGAAAAGATAACTTGTAGCTGGTAGGGGCCGAATGTGCTACCTGCATAACACGTCCGATGCTCTACCAACTGGTCGTCCACCACCCCGCTTGCCACTTTATGGGGTGTATGTGCAATGAAACTTGGGAGTGTTAGTCGGCGCCCCTAATAGCCATGACGTTGAGTTTCGAACACTCTTTTTCTGCACGCTGGCATTGTGAAGCACGTGATCGTTTTACTAGCTGTGAGCTAACCCTAATTCCTCGCATACAACCTCAAGACATATTTTTTCAAAGTAATATGCTACAGTTAAAAAAATATTCGGCAGATTCCAGGCACCGAAGGAAGCGATAATATGCTAAGCATGCATAAACAAGTCTCCTGCTTGGCACATTTAGCATAACGTTCGAGGCGGATGGATGTAATACTCAGTAAATATAAGTAATCATTTTATGCGCATACACGTATCTAGAAAACATGGTAATGTGAGAACTGGTTGATCATATTTGTATAACGACGCCACCACTAACGTGCACACTACCAGCACCAGCGGTGGTAAACTGAAATGTTCTTGTACTACTCCGGGATGTTCGTTATGCGATAAGCGTATGCTGAATTTTTTTTTAACACGAAAGTGTTTTATGCCGCGGTCCACCAAGAATTGAGTGACGTATTTCCGTCACGGAAATGACGTCGGAAAAATACACATCATCAGAAGACAAAGAAAAAATTCCGTCAACGGGAGTCGAACCTACGACCTCTTGGTCAGCGACAACAGATGCCGGACACGCTATCCACTGCGTTACGGTCACATACTCTGCAGGCTTTAAAAAAAGCCTTTTATATCTACCACTGTCCTCTCACAGTGATCTTGCTGAAGTGAAGTAATGCATTCTGACCGTGAAATGCATGATTAGTTCTTTCAAAGCGTCCTTTCTACGCGTCCATCCCATTCGGCGCGTTTCGAATAGGAAAAGTGCAATTTTGTCGACGTATTAACACACTGCCAGGTGGCGACCTTACCACTAGCATCGGCCTCGCACATAGCATCTGTCCATACCAAAAATAGCTCTGGGACGCGCGAGTGCGTCGCGTGGCCGTAACTCCGCGTTCCGAACTTACGCTCGCCCCGCGAAAAATGGCAGCCGGCCAACGGGGAAGACGCGACGCGCGTTGTGTTTCCCTCTGGTCGGGCAGCGTTGTTCAATAACTCTAACATGCCGCGAGTAATCGACCTTAGCCCAAGTTCGGCGTCCAATCAGTGATGCTCTTCTGGCTGTCACGCCGCTTTGTATGATTCCGCTCTCACCGTACAGCTACCACAAGCATGTATGTCCACAAGGGTTTGTTTAATCATTGATCATAGACGTTAGTCGTCGGGATACACATGTACCGCCAAGCGTCAACGTGGATGCATTTACGTTAAGCGGTGCTATAACTGTCAAACACCAACAGACATTGTGCAAGCTCTGTTATATAAATACACAGTATTCTACTGCTTCTGTAAGGACAGGTTTCACTTTCGTGTTATACCGATTCCTCTGACGGCGGGATCAACCATGTTTTTTTTACTGATGTATATATCATAATCATCACCCAGCCCCTGGAGTAGTATCTCAGGCGAAAAGCCAGACAAACATCTCCAGCTATTCAATAAATATTTCTCTCTCTCTCTCTTTTTTTTAACTGAGGAAAGTGTTACGAGGGGGGATTGACGTCAAGTGCAGTAGGTATGTGCACATCGTTGGCTTGACAGGAACATCGACTACACTGGCGTCTATTGGTGACTACTCTGCGTGAGTTATGGTCTGACATAACGTCAGCACTCATGAGCACAGACGTCAGTATTATTGACACGAAGTGCGCTTTACGGTGTGACGATGTGAATATCACACGTAACTTTCGTTAGCGTATTCTCCCGGCGTCCAACAACGCTTCAATTTAGCTTGCTGAATCATAGCAATCCAAATTTAATTATCTGTTAGTGTGCTATAGAAGTGGAGTCAACCTTGAAACATCAATTGGCGTTAACCCGGCATGATGTCTGTCATATGCTTACATAGGTGCTGCACATTGCATTGTTATAAAATTAGATATTCAGCACTGCAACAACAGTTGAAATTACAGCGACCTTACGCCTGCATAGCGTCTTCTTCTAAAGCATTTACAAGCCCTGGCATAGCTCTGTGGTAGAATACCTGAATTGCCACGCAGAACGCTTGGGGTTGATTTCTGCTGATATCCTGATTTTTAACGCGATAGCGTTAATGAGCTCGTTTCGCAGAAGTTCCGGCGTCGGCGGCGGCGTCGTTGGTTGTGAGCGAAAAATCATCATCTTGTCCGTGACCGAAAAATTGAGAGAGATGTAAATAAAATAAATAACAAAAACATTTCCGGCTCGGAGTGAGAATCCAACCCAGGCCGTCTGCGTGGCAAGCAGGTGCTCTACCACAAAGCCACGCTTCTGCTTGGAATTACATTGAAAATAACTTCCGCTACTTGGAAATGCAGTGAAAATAACTTTCATTCATTACAAACACAGGCGTCCTGTATACAGGCGTCACAATACAACATGTAATATCGCAGTAATATTGCGCGGTACAAGCGAGCATTGCCATCGGGCGTCAGAACATGTAAATATCATAATGACATCGTGGTTCAAAGCGGGCTACCCATTACAAAAGGCACACACGTTAATGCGCGTATTCCCTTAAGACCACGTAGTGGGCTCATAGCAAGCTAGAAAACTTTTCCCGCTCATAATTGCTCGTGGTTTAAAGCATGTGACCCGTTACTTAGTATGCACTAAGTGACTGAGATACGCACTAGGTACAGGATATCGCTATCCCGTTCAACTCAAAGGCGAAGCTTAAGGGTCCCCCAAATTTTTTTTTCTGTGAGTTGGCGCCCAGCGCCATCATGTCGTGGACCAAGAGCCTCACCATTATACCAAAACGCTTTGATATAGATAAAATAGAGGCCTATGGAACATCGAGAAACGCCGGAAACCGCAACGAACTGCGGAGCCACAGCTTCGCCGCCGAAAGGTACGTGCAATGCTCGACCATAGAAACACGTGCAGTCACAACGAAGTAAGTACTCTCGGAGTCGTTTTTTTTTCGCTTGTTCACTGGCGCTGTTAAACGTTACAACAGCCGTACCGCAACGAACTGCGGAGCCACAACTACGCCGCCGAAAGGTACGTGCAATGCTCGACCATAGAAGCACGTGCACTCACAACGAAGTAGGTACTCTCGGAGTCGTTTTCTTTTCGCTTGTTCACTGGTGCTGTTAAACGTTACAACGGCCGTTCACGAGGCGCGCGGTCTGACTCGCTCGTGTGTATGAAGTGACCTGCAATGCATGTAGTCTATCTAGATACATCTGTAATGCCTGTTGCGCGTATATACGTTGCTGGTAACAGCAGAAGTTAACTCGCCCTTCTTACTTCTATGCAGCGATTCCATGCTTGTGCACGTACGCGCGAAGTGTTCCAGGAGCCAGACGAAGACAGCAACAGCATACGCCGTGTCCGCCGTACTGACACATGATGGCTAAGTGCAAAATTGCGTATGCGAATGCGCCGCCAAAGAAAATGGAGCACAGTACAGTACTCTTAAAGAAGGAGCACAGTACAGTCAAGACTGCCGCCACAGCCCATCCAAAAAAGAAATGGCATTTGATGAAGGATTGCTTTTCTTCAAGTAAAGACGATACACTGGCCGTTGCCTTTCACGAGTCTGACAACGACATGTCATGTTTTAATAATGACTGGCATGACATTTGTGAAATCAATGGGCCTAATGAATATATTCAAGTGACAAACGGCGATGTCTTTTTCTCAGTTTTAATTAAAAATGGCGTTCATTACATGGCTAGAGCCACAAGCCGTAATAACATGTGAGCGTCAGTGCGCAGTCCGTGCGGAACGAAGAACAGAGCTCTCAGTTCTACTTTCCTCCTAAGAAAGACATGGGGACGTTGCCTAATCGATAAATTGAGTTGAAGCTGCTAGTGTCAAAAGCTCTAGGGCCAGCAAAGTTTGGGCAACGCTGTTTAATGTTTGATGTTGAACTATCCGCTTATGATGATCGCTGAAGACGCTTGGACCATTATGCTACATACGTCCCACTCCTTTCACAGAGGCGGGTGGAATGGGGAAGATTTTAGTCATGACAAACTATTCTTTACAGCTGCGCCAGAAGTGATAGAAACCTGTGCGTCGCAAAAGTTTTGCAGCTTGAGTAGACCTGTATTATTATCAAACATTGTTCTGCTTTCAAGATCAGCAAAACTAAAAGTACAATTGTGAAAAGTGTCCCAATCCTCCCGACTCTCTCCTGCTGTTGCTGTGTCAATGAAATCGATACTACCGAGCCTTGTGTTCTTTTCTTACAGCTTGTGTGTTAAAACCCGTGGCTTTCACTGCGCCATCTTGGTTGTCCCTGCGATGTTACACTGAACTAACATGTACATGACTGCAGCAAGACTGTTGCTATACTCGGCGACAACATATTTTTACATTGGAGCGAAGGCTACGGAGGCGGGGCTTCCGCGCATTCGTGTTTCTCCGCAAGTAGTTCGGCAGCTTGCGGCTGATTTCGGTTTTGCTCGCTCGCATCGTTAACGCGTTTAGAAAAACATATACATGAAAATTATGAATGGGCGAAACATTTCGATTGTTCAGCGTACATTTTAGTGCCCTATTACAAGTATATTTTTCTTGGAGAACTAAACAGCGCGTATGCGGCCGTACAGTGACGTCAGGGGCGCCATGTTTCCTTGGAAAACGGCTGGGCTGAAAAGGTGGAGCTGTCTAAGAAATGGAAAGAAAAGGCAAGCATTTTTGCAAGGTGAACGATAACTCTATTTTGCCTACAACTTCCCGCGACTATTCAAGTCTCATAATAAATAAAGCAGTATTTATTTCAGAAAGGCGAATGAGAAAATGATCAGTAAGCTTAAGTACTATTTCTTTGGCGCGGTAAAAGGCATACGCTTTGGTTCTGTAGCTTCCACAGTGCTGTCAAGAAAATTTGTCGCCGAGTATGTGCTAACCCTATGTTGCTATTAAATGACTTTGAAAATTGCTTAAAAATGCACACAGTGCCCAAATTTCGCTGATGATTGGTGCAATAGACAGTGAAATAGCCCTATCAAAAATGTGAAATACCTCAATTCGTTGAATGCGTCGCTCGACATGTATTCTGAGGCTTGCACTTTCTTGTGTTGCTCTAACTTCTTCTTTGGTCAGGTGCTGCCTCCGCAGGAAACGGGGGTGTTCAAAGCAACTCCTTTTGCGCTGAGCAGGTAATGTACCTTGCCAGGCTGAAACTCTAGGTTTAAAAAAGCCGGCAGATCCCACGCACTGTGGAAATCGACGTAATGCGAAGCAGCCAGGAAGGAGGAAATCATGCTTTACATAATTTGCATGCCATGTTTTACATGTTACGACCGGTCAAATTGTGTTCGTCATACAGTCACGTCGCTATATACCAATTTTGGTGTATGTCAAGCTGGCGAACTGGACACAAGCGCACCATGAGCGTGGCATGTAAATGGCATTGTAGATGACATGCATGCCAAGATTTTCATGTTACCACCTGCCACTTATGTTTGTTATATAGTCATGTCACTTAATACCAAATTTGGTGTATATCAAGCTAACAAAACGGCCGCGAGCGAGCCATGAGCGTGGAATGCAAGTCATGTCGCTCATGACATGTCATGATTTCCATATTACCACTTGTCATTCATGTTCTTCATACAGTCATGTCACCCAATACCAAATTTGGTGTATATCAAGCTAACGAAACGGCCGCGAGCGCGCCATGAGCGTGGAATGCAAGTCATGTCGCCCATGACATGTCACGAGTTGCTACACTCGCGGTAACCGCAACAGACGGCGCTGACTGACGCGCCCACGTTTAAATGAACATATATACCCTAAAAAGTGGACGGGGGGATGACCGCCACCGTAGCTCAGTGGTAGAGCATCGGACGCATCATTCGAAGGTCGCAGGTTTGGATCCTGCCGGTGGCAAGTTATCTTTTCGTCCACTTTCCTTTCTTCACATTTACATTAAAATTACTTCTAATAACGTCCCCTATACTTTCCTTGGCATCATTGTCTGTTAGTTCTCATTAATAATGTGTTTAACAAAGAAAACGAGCCCTTAAGTTCACACTTCTTTCCTTCGTTCATATTACCACTAGTCATTTATGTTCGTCATACAATCATGTCACTCAATACCAAATTTGTTGTATATCAAGCTAACGAAACGGCCGCGAGCGCGCTATGAGCGTGGAATACAAGTCATGTCACTCATGACATGTCATGATTTCCATATTACCACTAGTCATTTATGTTCGTCATACAGTCATGTCACTCAATACCAAATTTGGTGTATATATCAAGCTAACGAAACGGCCGCGAGCGCGCCATGAGCGTGGAATGCAAGTCATGTCGCCCATGACATGTCACGAGTTGCTACACTCGCGGTAACCGCAACAGACGGCGCTGACTGACGCGCCCACGTTTAAATGAACATATATACCCTAAAAAGTGGACGGGGGGATGACCGCCACCGTAGCTCAGTGGTAGAGCATCGGACGCATCATTCGAAGGTCGCAGGTTTGGATCCTGCCGGTGGCAAGTTATCTTTTCGTCCACTTTCCTTTCTTCACATTTACATTACAATTACTTCTAATAACGTCCCCTATACTTTCCTTGGCATCATTGTCTGTTAGTTCTCATTAATAATGTGTTTAACAAAGAAAACGAGCCCTTAAGTTCACACTTCTTTCCTTCGTTCATATTACCACTAGTCATTTATGTTCGTCATACAATCATGTCACTCAATACCAAATTTGTTGTATATCAAGCTAACGAAACGGCCGCGAGCGCGCTATGAGCGTGGAATACAAGTCATGTCACTCATGACATGTCATGATTTCCATATTACCACTAGTCATTTATGTTCGTCATACAGTCATGTCACTCAATACCAAATTTGGTGTATATATCAAGCTAACGAAACGGCCGCGAGCGCGCCATGAGCGTGGAATGCAAGTCATGTCGCGCTCATGACATGTCATGATTTCCATATTACCACTAGTCATTTATGTTCGTCATACAGTCATGTCACTCAATGCCAAATTTGGTGTATATCAAGCTAACGAAACGGCCGCGCGCCATGACCGTGGAATGCAAGTCATGTCGCTCATGACATGTCATGATTTCCATATTACCACTAGTCATTTATGTTCGTCATACAGTCATGTCACTCAATACCAAATTTGGTGTATCTCAAGCTAACGAAACGGCCGCGAGCACGCCATGAGCGTGGCATGCAAGTCATGTCGCACATGACAAGTCATGATTTCCATATTACCACTTGTCATTTATGTTCGTCATACAGTAATGTCACTCAATACCAAATTTGGTGTATATCAAGCTAACGAAACTGCCGCGAGCGCACTATGAGCGTAGAATGCAAGTCATGTCGCTCATGATATGTCATGATTTCCATATTACCACCAGTCATTTATGTTCGTCATACAGTCATGTCACTCAATACCAAATTCGGTGTATATCAAGCTAACGAAACGGCCGCGAACGCGCTATGAGCGTGGAATGCAAGTCATGTCGCTCATGAAGTCATGATTTTCATATTACCACTTGTCATTTATGTTCGTCATACAGTCATGTCACTCAATCCCAAATTTGGTGTATATCAAGCTAACGAAACGGCCGCGAGCGCGCCATGAGCGTGGCATGTAAATCATACTTTTCATGACAAGTTAGTGATGATTTTCATGATATGACCAGCCATTTATGTTCGTCATACAGTCATGTTGTGCCATACCAAATTTGGTATAAATCCAATTAACGATACGGCCAGGAGAGCACAAAGTCGTAGGCGGCTAGATAGATAGATAGATAGAAAGATAAATAGATAGATAGATAGATAGATAGATAGATAGATAGATAGATAGATAGATAGATAGATAGATAGATAGATAGATAGATAGATAGATAGATAGATAGATAGATAGATAGATAGATACGCTCAAAGTCGCCGAAGTTCGCTAAGAAATGCTTCGCATTTAAAATCCTTTTTTTTCGACAAGCTTTGTCGGACACTGACCCTGTAAATAGCTTTGACAAAGACGTAATATCAGGTGCAATGACAACGAAACCCTTCATTATATTATTTGACTTGTAGGTTCAGTATGTAGCTGACTGAAGGACCAGGGAGCTTGGTACTTCGCATCTCAGTTTTGTTGCATCAATGACGGCCCTTGTTGTTGGGTATCGGTCTCTAAAAATGGCTGGCATAGTTCTGTCAACCTCCTCTCTGCTTACCCATAGGTCCGTCTGGCCAACTGGCAAATAAATAAAGCTTATCGATGTGGTGCATAGCCTCGAAACTGTAGCAACGGACACCTTGAACCTGTATGCTAGGTCCCTTACGACGAGCCCGAGGCACAGCCTCACAAGAACAAGAAAAAGCTGGTCCTCGGCTGCCAACAGGTGTGGCCTTCCTGCACAACTTGGTCTACCTGAGTAGCTCCTAGACCATACTCTTATATTTTCAGCATTCTCACAGGGGTTTATCAAACGTAAAAAGCTCATGAATGATTCAAAGTTAGGAAGCCCAGTGTAGAAGCTTACATCCTCAGGGCTGTCCTTGAAGCAGTCCATGGGATATCGTCTGCTTTTTTGGTGATAAAGCTTTTTGTTTTCCATCCCGACTATTTCGCATTCTTTTTGAGCTTTATAAAATCATAACTTTTGGTGACTGCACGTTCTTTGTTCTAGCTTCCAAGTCGCTCTCGAGCTGTTGAACGCGGACTTCAAGCAGAGATAGCTCCATTACGAGCTCGGGCACTCTCGCTGCACTGTCACTGGCACACTTCACCTCTTCGGCCCTGCCTTCTACGTCGATCCCCAATTGGCGTATGCGTGCTTGGTGCTCAGACAGCTGCTTCTTCAGATTGAGCACATTGGATGTACATGTGCATTCACACACTTCTTGGTGCTCTTGAATTTCCGTCGCTCTGGTTGGTGCTGAAGCTGGATCACTTCACTTAGTGGTGTCCAGAGCCCCATGTGCTGCCGCGCAGTCCCGCGACGTGCTTACATCGCCACCGGGAGAAAGTGTTGTTTGCGACAAAAGCTCGGCGCTGCCAGCCTGACCGATGGTGGACAGCCGTTGCGCTTGCGAAATGCACTACCGTCGGTCTCTCGGCTTTCTTCGAGCTGGACGCTTGGGTTTTTCGAAAGCAAACACGGTCGGTACGGCGTCAACTCGAAGGTAACGCCGACCGCCGACTACATTCGGCAAGTGTCGTTGGTGAAATGCGTCGAGCACACTTTTCTGTACTTCTTCACGGCAAAGAACTTCCCTTCATCGCGTTTAATCACAACAAGCCATCTCTTCTTCAGGAGCGGATCCTTTGGGAAGGCGAAGAAAGACACCTGTAAGTCGACAATAGGGACGTAAGACGCGCGCTAACGAAAGAAACAAGTAGGAAGCAAACGAAATGTATAAACGCAGACTTGTCTTTGAGCCGTCATCGCCTAATACTCCTCGCTGTTTGCAAAGCGGCACGCATCAATTCACAGGCATGTCACCGAATTCATAGGCGACAGCATTTTGCGGCGAGCCAGGAGTGCTCATCGCCGGTTCTCTACGTATGGCACCAGCGAGTCCGACCAACTAATGGCGGCCGTCTCATAGTCCCCGTCCGTTTCAGTGGGTGGTGCTGTATTCCGGAAAGGGTCTATTGTGACAGAACAATATAAAACACCGAGAAGCACAAACCCTTTATACTAGTTATCGACTTAACATACACATTATGGACCTTAGGACCTAGCTTTCTCGTCGAAGCTCACTGTCTGCTTTCATGGTGGTTATAAAACCATTGCTATTGTCGAAACATGTGTGTATGTGAATAAAAAAGGTTTACAATAGATGAACAACAATTATAAATGTGGAGAGACAATATAAAACACCTACAAGCACAAACCCTTTATACTAGTCGGCGACTTCAACGTGCCCAGGCAGCCCAGCACATCGGCCCAATATTGTTTGTATGTTGGCAAAAGATGGTCCAATGAAGGGTCAGTCAATCCATTACAAAACCAATGTTGGCAGAGCCAGCCTATAAGGATGCCAAGAATGGTCCATCGTAGCCAGCCAAAATACAATATTGGTACTACCATTGTACAAGGACGGCAACAAAGGGCCGTCATAGCCAGCCAAAATACAATATTCGTAGTGCCATCATACAAGGACGGCAAGAAAGGGCCATGGTAGCCAGGCAACATGCTATTTTGGCACTGCCATTGTATAAGGACGATGATGGGCAAAGGCTAATCATTTCCAGCATACATAACACATTGGCACAGCCAACCTGCAAGGACGGCAACAATCGAATACCGTTGCCAGCCAATGTAAAATATTGGCAGTGCCATTTAATAAAAATGGCAAAAACAGTCTATCGTCGTCAGTCAACAAACAAAACTGGCACTTACATTACTGCGTTGGCATTACATTACTGAGTTGGCATTACTGAGTTGTATTACTGAGTTGACATTCGGTATGGCACAAAATACAGGCTAAAGAGTTGAACGAAATTTGTTTTCCAGATGTTCAGCAATGTCAAATGAAATATGCACCAAATGCTCAATTGAGTTTTCGAGCTGTTGGAAAGATTTTTAAGAGAAAGGAATCGCAAAAGAGAACAACACTGAATTTCGCAATGCTTGTTAAATGATAAGGTTAATTATGCGATACAGCCAGCATATACACCGCAACTGTAAAAACAACAAAAAAACATTAAAACATTGCTTTTACATTGATTGACGCTGTATTTAAATAATAATAATATTATTAATAATAACAATAATAATAATAATAATAATAATAATAATAATAATAATATCTGGCATTTACGTCCCGAAACCACAATATGATTGCGAGAGACTCCACTGTATATAGATAGCGTTGATGAGTTAATAGAGCAGAAAAGAATTCTATTTTGTTTCGCAATGGGCGTTTTGCACTCGCTGGACTTTTGTGCGTGCGCTCTGAAATTGTTCTGATGGATTTATTAGAGGCGAACAATCAAAACATTTCATGTTACTTCAGCCACACCACGTATTTTTGTGTGTTTGATACACGACTGGTTAGATTACAGTATCATAGCTTTTTTGTGTGCGCGCTACAGCGAAGCGCTGTCAAGACTGAGGTATTGCTCGCGGAATCTTTAAATGAGGGATCAGTTACGTTTGCACCCTCAGCGCTTCACACAACGAGACGTGTTCTTTTCAAATAAATGTTCTCGGTGTTCGGGAGGCCGGAGAAGCAGTGCGACGCCACGTTTCGCTAAGGAATTTTACGTCCTCTCCTCCCAGCACTGGTGTAGCATGGTGGCGGCTGGTCATAAAACACCTGGCACTTGACGGCTGCTCCGCCCACGACGGTTCGACAGCGGTTCCTAGCTTTCACTGCCTTTGAAAACGAGGATCGGGGGTTCGTGGGGGCAGGGTGTATGGCGGGAGATGACGGGACCGAAGATGCGTACGCGTTTCGGCCTCTTCTAGCCGGAGGCTATCCTTTGTTAGTCGGCGGCGGATACTTGCCCTCGCTTGGGCTCCCGGGCTTGAGCTGGATTGCAGGGGCAAAGGGGTTCCTACAAGAGCAGCAGACGGGCTTCCGGCGCCACCGCTGCACAGCCGATTCAATTTCGGACGTCGTCTCCACCCTGGAGGAGGCCATCAGCAAGGGGGAGGTGGCCTCCTTGTTCTGCTGGATGTCCAGAGCGCTTTCGACGGTCTGCCACATATGGTCATAGAGAGTGCTCTGAATGCACTCGGCATCATGGGCTGCCTGCGGACTTTCATCAGCGCCTTCCTAACTGGACGGACCCTTCGGGTTAGAGTTCGTCACGTCATCAGCGAGCCAAGGCCAGTGACAACCGGCGTCTCACAGGGTTCCGTTCTCAGCCCCTTTTTGTTCAACCTGGTGCTGGTGGGTCTACCAGAAACACTACCGGTTGACAAGCGCTACCCCACGCAGTGCTCGTTGTACGTACACGACGTGGCACTGTGGGTTAGGGGACCCAGGCGGAACCTCACGGCGATCAGGTGCTCCCTGCAACGCTCCCTAGATGATGTGGCCTCATTCTTCAAGGCGATCGGGCTTGTCGTGTCACCCACGAAGACGGAGGCGCTGCTGGTCCACCCCAGAGCTGCTGCGCAGAGGGCCATCTGGAGGCTCGTGCTGGTAGACCAGCCAATACCGTGGAGCAAGGCAGTGACGTACCTGTGTCTAAGGATTGTTCACCGCCTTACGTGGATACCCGCCGCTAAACTCGCCACCTTCCAGGCCACCAGGGTCCAACATGCTGTGGCCAAGCTGCTCAGCCGGGGCCAAGGGTGCTCCCCACGGACGGCCCTTCGGCTCTACGAGGGTGCTGCAACGGCGGTGCAAACTTATGCCCTGCCCCTGGTGCAACTGGCGCCACTCCGCAAGGAAGCTGTTGGAGCGGCAACACCGCATGGCAGTTCGGCACTTCTTGGGACTACCCCGCCACTCGCCCGTGGCTGCTTCACTGGCGGAGGCCCAGGTGTGGCCCCTGTCGCTCCTTATGCTGCGACAGGCGCTGCATCATGTGGACGGTCTCCACAGGGCCCCTGGGGGGCGCTGCCCTACTTCGGAGACTGCGGAGCCGACCAGCTTCGCGGATGGGACAAATCTGCGCCCTCTAGATGAACTGGTGCCCCAGGCTCCTTGCCCTATCACCTCCCTCCACCGCACCAGCAGCCTCTGGACGTGCAATTGGAGTTGGACAACCTGAGCAAAAGGCGGTTTCCGGCGTGCTCGCTCCACCAGTCAGCTGTGGCGAAAATCCACGACAGCCTGCGGGACCACCTCCTGATGTTTACGGACGGATCTGTCCGGGACAGCCCCCGCTCGGCCGCGGCTGCCTGTGTGGTACCCATGACTGGGACCACCATCCAGTGCCGCTTTCCCTTTCACGCCAGCTCCACTGCAGCTGAACTGGCTGGCCTTCACTTGGCAGCCGACTACCTCGCTGCTACGACACCCCAGCAGCCCGTGGCGATCCTCTGCGACTCCCGGCCAGCACTGCAAGCGCTGCTGCAACCAGTCCAAGCTGGGCTCACCGTGGCGCTGCTCCACGCCAAGCTAACCGCCATCAGAGCTCGTGGTGTGCGCCTGTCCCTCCACTGGCTTCGCTCCCACGTTGGGATCGCTGGGAACGAGGAGGCCGCCGCCGCCGCAAAGGCAGCTCACCACAGCGACACCCCAGTCACCAAGGCGGTAGCCCTCTCGGACTACTCCCGACAACGCTTACGGCAGCTGCTTCCAACGGCTCACCCTGGCAGGCGGGTGGCAAGTGGTAATCTACCGCCACCCTTACCGTAGACTGGCCTGAAGAGGCGCGAGCGGTGGCTGCTGCTTCGCCTGCGGACCGGCAGTGCCTGGCCTGCTGCGCGTATGTACGCCAAGGGTCGCTCTTCATCCCCTGCGTGCTGCAGATGTGGTGCCGAAGAAACGCTGGAGCACATCATTTGCTCCTGCCCTGCCCTGGCCGGTGAACGATGCGAGATGGTGCACCGCTACCGCCTGCTCGGTCTCCGTGCGACAACTGTGGAGGACTTCCTCTTTCCCGCACGGTCCAGGATAGCAGCCCTGCGAGCCTTTCTCAAGTTTGCGGTTCCTGCGGTCCTCGACGCCCTATAGACGAACGCCTTGGCTTCGACCTCCCTGCCTAGACTGACAAGAAAATCTCTTGTCATCTACTCACCCCTTCTCGCTATCTTCTCATTTTCTTTCTATCACCTTTACTTCCCCCTTCCCCATCCCTTAAGGCGCTGAGCCGTGCCCGCACGACGGGAGGCAGAAAATAGCGTCCTTTTATTTTCTTCTTCTTTCTCGAATCTCTCTCTCTCTCTCCCGGCATCGGCGGCCGCGCGCCCTTCGGCATTCAGTCGGGAGTCATCGGGAAAAAAACGGACTCGGATGCCGAGACAGGATGACGTTCTACTGCGACGCTACAGTGAGAAAGCAGCTGCCGTGTGAATCTTTGCACTTGATTGTTTTGACTTTGGACAAGCCATCCGCAGATGAGCGCCGATGTGTTTTGAAAACTCGCAAACTTTCCGCTGGATATTTGTGTTCGGATCGCGTTGAGTAAGTGGTTTCTTTCTTTTATTGCATGTTACTTTCCGTGTTTTTCGTATGGGAAATATGGGCTCAGTATTCTCTAGATCTTTTCTCTAGATCTTTTACTTTGAGAATATCCTTGTGTTCGGCTTTGTTGTGTGCGTTGAAGTTGGTTAGTTAAGTGCTTACCGTTAGCGAAATTGTCAGCATTTACGTGTGTTAGTGGGCTCCTTTATCGCGAACGTTGTTGTGCGCCAGCTAAGCATCCGTTTTTCATGTTCCATTCACTACTCGTTTCGGGCAAAGAATTTCTGGATTTATAACACTCATATTTTCAATAGTTTCTAAGTTATCGCATTCTTTCAAGCTCTAGCGCAGTCACCGTTTAATAAATAAATAAATCATGTACTTACTCGTAGTTCAAGGCGGATACGAATCACAGTTGTGTCGAATGCCTGTTGAAGTGTAGATGTTCATGTATTACATTTTATGCTACACTTCGCTTTTCACTCAATTCTTTTAGCCTTCCGTGTACTTACAGCTCAAATAAGCCCTAACAGAGAGGAATTTTGGCTGTGTTTGTGAGCAGTGCCTTTTTGCGATCAGTAATATATGATCGTTATTCAAAATAACTAGTGTCGGTTCTATACAGCTGTTATCTGCAAGCAAGCGATCAGTAGAACAAAGCGCGAAATGCGACATTCTTTTGAAAACTTGCAGTAACTTAACATGTGTACACTGTATACATTCTGAATAAACTTCTGATTACTCTCAGCATTTCTAGGTGATTATTCCTGCTGTCTACCTAAATGCAAAAGCGTGGGTAACACGCATTCATTTACACGCACACAAATATACCTCATGTTAAACTACACATTCAGTGGAAAACGTCAGAAAGATATTGGCGTAGCCAACGAAAAGGCTGGCAAGAACCGGCGTTAAATGCTGGTAAAGAAAGAATGATGACGCAGCCAACAAAAAAGGCTGGCAATAAATATTGGAGCTGCCAATATTTATACAATGTTGGCGATACGTACGAAGGACAATGTTGGCTTCAGCCATCTTTACCATTATTGGCGATATGTTGGACGTACAATATTGGCTGCAGCCATCTTTGCAAACATTGGCCATTCATTGGCTTCCAATATTAGACCAATGTACATTTAGGTGTAGCAAAATCCCAAAATCCAAAGTAGGACAAATATTTCTGCCAATGTTTGCCAACATTAGGCCGAGATTGGTCCAATGCCGGCGTGCTGCCTAGGTGGACATCATGGACCTTAGGACCGAGCTTTGTCGTCGACTCTTCATGTCACTTTCGGTCACTCAATTTACATCATTTTGGGGCAACACTCAGGTAACATATGTGACACAAAAAAACCGACAGATCCCACGCATTGTGGGAATCGCTGTATTGCGAAGAAGCCAGCAAGGAAGCAAATAACGATGTGCATAACATGTATATCATGATATACATGTTAGGACCTGACATTTATGTTCGCCATACAGTCACGTCACACAAGGTCAATTTTGGTGTATATCAATCTAGCGAACTGGACGAAAGTGTTCCATGAGCGTTGAATGTATATCACTTACTTGAGGAAAGCCAGCAAAAGCACGGGTCACGAGAAAGAGGCAGACGCAATGGTCCCCGTGGATTGCACCGTCAGGTGCAATACTCGACGCGAGGGGTCACCACACTGACCACTTAGGGGGAGGTGGGGTTGTGCAGTGTGTAGTGTTGTCAATAGTAGCATGGCTTCTTAAACTACCATAATGTTCGCGTTAACGAAAAGCGTTCTTTCTTACCCTCTTGGCATGCCATTCCCTCTTATTCTGGGGTCAATTGTTCATCCTTTTTTACACTTCTTTTGTCTTTTTTTAAGTTCCTCATTCCCTTGCCGTCTTCTTCCCTCCTGTCTAAATATGCTATAAGATGACACGGACGGGCTGTAAATATGGTTATGCCTTGAAAAAGGCGGTGGTCCCGTCGAAACGTCGGCAAAATAAACAGTTATTACGTGAAGGCGCATCTACTCTCATACTTATAACCTTGCGGCAACCGAAGTTATTCTTCAGCACATGAGCCTTATATATATTGTCGCGATGCAACGCGAACAAAAGACACGAACAACTTGCGACAGCGAAACAGCGTGTTCAAGATCAGCTGTACTGAAAAACGTCTTCTTCGTCTTTCTCTCCGAAACCTGCTGTCCCACTAGCCGGAGTCTGGAAAAACACCTCCATCGTCATTGTCTTTTACGTATATACACGTGTCACTTGCCCCTCCTTATAGGAGCATCGCCCCGATGCTACATCAGAGCCGCCGTTTTATGAAAACGCACAGTCAGTCGCTGACATACGGCTTCATGCGTACTACCATGTACAAGTTCAGGCCGGTGCTGGCGACGCTTCGTGCAGGAGGGACCGTCGGGGACGACCTCGTAAGTGATACTCGATATGGTCCGAAGTACCGCCTTAAGAGTTTCTCGGACAGTCCACGTTTTCGTATGGGTGTCCGAACCCACACTTTGTCGCCGGTTTCGTAAGTTACGGCTCTACTGTGGGCATTGTAGCGGCCTGCGTCATACTCTTGTTGCTGGCGGATTCGCAAGCGTGCGAGCTGCCTGGCTTCTTCCGCGCGTTCGGTAAATATGTCGGCGCCCGTGTCAGTGTCGTCCCCATTCATGTGGCAACATCGCATCCAGCATTGTGCGTACCCCCGTCCATGAACGAGGCTGAATGGGGTCATGCGAGTCGTTTCTTGTTTAGCTGTATTATACGCGAACGCGATATAGGGCAAGATTTCGTCCCAATTTTTATGTTGGACATCCACGTACATCGACAGCATGTCTTCTATCGTCTTGTTTAGGCGCTCTGTCAGTCCGTTCGTTTGCGGGTGGTAGGCGGTGGTCTTACGATGACTCGTTCCACTTAACATCAAGACGTGTTCTAAAAGAGCTGCCGTGAATGCGGTTCCGCGGTCTGTTATCAGGACGGTTGGTGCACCATGTCGTAGTACAACATTTTCTATAAAAAATCTCGCGACCTCCGCTCCTGTGCTTCTTTGGATCTCCTTCGTTTCGGCGTACCGGGTCAGGTAATCCGTTGCGACGATAACCCAGCGGTTCCCTGCAGTAGAGGTAGGAATTGTACCCAAGATATCCATGCCGATCTGGTCGAATGGTGTACGTGGGACCTGAACAGGCTGCAGCAGGCCGGCTGGTTTCGTCGGAGGCGACTTGCGTCGCTGGCAGTCGAGGCAAGTACGAATGTGGTGCTTCACGGCTGTCGTGAGCCTTGGCCAGTAGTACCTTTGCTGAACTCTTGCCAGTGTACGCGTGTAGCCTAAGTGGCCAGAAGTCACCTCGTTGTGACATGCTTGAAGCACTTCAGTACGAAGGGCTGCACGAATGACGAGCAAGTAGGGAGATCCGATCGAGGAAAAGTTTTCTTTTGTAGAGGACTCCGTTCCGTAAAGAAAATGACGACAATACTCTTGTAAAAACTCTGGGTGCACTCCGAGATCGTCCGTGCAAGTAGATAATTAAACCAAGTAACTCCGGGTCGTCACGTTGTTGTTGGACGATGGCGGACGCGTCGAGGACACCAAGGAATGCCGTTTCATCCTCATCAGGTAGAGAAGCCGACTGTATTGGTGATCGGGAGAGGCAGTCGGCGTCCATATGTCGCTTCCCCGACTTGTGTATGACCGTCATGTCAAACTCTTGCAGCCTCAGACTCCAACGCGCTAATCGGCCGGTGGGATCTTTAAGATTAGTGAACCAACAAAGTGAATGATGGTCGCTAATAACATTGAAGGGGCGGCCATACAAATACAGGCGAAATTTCATAACTGCCCATACCACGGCGAGGCATTCTTTCTCTGTTGTTGAATAGTTGGCCTCTGCGCGTGTTAGCGTTCTGCTTGCGTAGGCGATCACTCTTCCTGTGTCCTCCTGCCGCTGCACAAGCACAGCTCCCAGACCTACATTGCTAGCGTCGGTGTGAAGCATCGTGGGGGGCTTCCTCGTCGAAGTGGGCAAGCACTGGTGGCGTTTGAAGACGTTGGCGCAGCTCATTAAACGCAGCTTCCTGTTCGTCGTTCCACTCAAAGGTGACGTCGTCCCTCGTGAGGCGAGTTAACGGCGATGCAATGCGTGCGAAGTCTGCGATAAACCGCCGATAATAGGCACACAGGCCCAGAAAGCGTCTGACAGCTTTCTTATCGGACGGTACCGGGAGCTGTGCAACGGCGGTAATTTTTTCTGGATCGGGCCGAACGCCTGCGTGGCTGACGACGTGACCAAGAAATTGCAGTTCTTCAAAACAGAAGTGACATTTTTGTGGTTTCAATGTGAGGCCCGCGGACCGTAGGGCTCGCAAAACAACTTCCAGCCTTTTGAGGTGCTCGTCAAAAGTTGCGGAAAACACTATGACGTCGTCTAGGTAAACTAAGCACGTTTTCCACTTCAAGCCCGAAAGTACGGTGTTCCATGAGCCTTTGAAAAGTATCGGGCGCAGAGCACAAACCGAAGGGCAAGACTTTAAATTCATATAAGCCATCTGGCGTCACAAAAGCGGTTTTCTCCCTGTCTCTCGGGTCTACCTCGATTTGCCAGTATCCGCTCCTAAAATCCATGGAAGAAAAGTAGCGAGCGTGTCGAAGTCTGTCAAGGGAGTCATCGATACGTGGAAGCGGGTGCACATCTTTCTTAGTCACCTGATTCAGCTTCCTGTAGTCCACGCAAAAACGCAGGGTGCCGTCCTTTTTCTTAACTAGCACCACAGGTGACGCCCAGGGACTCTGTGATGGCTGAATCACGTCATCTTGAAGCATTTTCGTTACTTGTTGCTGTATCACTTCGCGTTCATTTGGAGCCACACGATAAGGATTTTGGTGAATAGGTCTCGCCATGTCATCGGTAATTATTCGATGCTTTGTTAGCGGCGTTCGACCGACTCGTGATGTTGATGAAAAGCAGTCCTGAAATTTGGCTAGGAGTTGAAGAAGTCTCTTTCGGTCGTCCTTTGGAAGAGTAGTACCAACGTCAAGAGCGGGTTCTGATTCTTGTTTAGGCGCTTCGTCCAGTACCGATAAACTGCCTTGTACTTCTGCGATATTGCCGAAGTAAGCGACGGCTGTGCCCTTCGGAAGGTGCCGGCACTCAGCACTGAAGTTGGTGAGGAGCAAGTTCGTGCGTCCAGCAGTGACACGGACAATACCTCGTGCGACAGAAATCCCATGGCTAAAGAGCAGCGAGCTGATTTGGTCGCCAATGCCTCCGCCGTCAAACGGTGCGTGCCCTTCCACCGCAACAAGAGTCAATGATCGTGGCGGGATGACCACATTATCATCAGTTATACGGAAAGGGTTACGTATCGAGCCTGTAACAGTCGACTAAATCAGGGCTGTTGCAGAACGTAAGTGAACATTCTGGGATATTGATGACGGCGCCTTATTCTCTCAATAAATGCATCCCAATAATAAAGTCTTTGCAGCATGAGGGGAGAACGACGAGCGTTGCCACGAAAGACGAGCCACTGATCTCGAGTCTCGCTGTGCACCTTCCGACAGGCATCAACAGCTGGCCGCCTGCCGTCCTCTGGTGAAGTCCCGTCCACGTCGTCTTTACTTTTTTGAGGCGTACGGCGAGGTCTTCACTTATAATCGAAAAGTCGGCACCGGTGTCGACTAAGGCTGTTACTTGCTGTCCGTCCACAAGAACGGTAAGGTCTGTGGTCACTGTTTCGTCGGTTTTACGACTGCTCGGCTTTACGGCGTCTTGTGGTAAGAGTAATGGGGGCTTTTTTTCGTCGTCTTGACGGCCTGCAACCTTACCCCCGGAGGTCGCCGCCTTCAGTTTCCCCGGAGTGGGCTGGGTGACCTCCTTCCTCTGAGGTCCGCAAAAGTGCGGCGGTGCGACGAAGGCGAGTGGGCCGGAGACGGAGAGCGTGGTCGATGTCCCAAACCTGGCTGGTAATCAGGCACGCTGACGTCATCGTTGGTACGGCGGTCGTCAAACTGGGGCCGAGGCAGTGGGGGTCCTTGAAAACCAGAGTCTTCGCGACGTGACACGTAGTCGTCGTTGGCGCGTCGATTGTCGGACCATGGCCTGAGAGAGCGAAGCGAATCGAGGCGGTGCCAGCAATGACGGGAAATGTGGCCCACACCCCCGCAGTTAAAACAAAGTGGACGCCTCTCTATAGTGCGCCAGGCGTCTGTTTTGCGAAGCTGCGGACGCCGCACCGACCCATCTTGTGACGAAGGCCATGGCAGGCCGTCAGACGGCTGGTCGTACGATGGCAGGACAGTAGGGTGCCTCGGTGTCTCCGCTTGCGGTGGTGACCAAGGAACGGCTGCAGACGGCTGGCGGTACGACGGCGGAATGTGTGGCGGGCGTCGAAGGGCGGCAGCGTAACTCATGGGACGCTGCTCCTGAGCGGGATTAGCCGTCGAGAATGCTTGGCGTATTTCTTCGCGGACGACTTCAGCGACAGACGCCATGGGTGTTTCCTCGACCGGAGTCCGCAACTTCTGCGCAGCTCCTCGCGAACAATCTCTCTTATCAAATCACGCAACGAGCTCTGATTGTCAGACGTCACAGTGGCAGCATGAATGTGGGTGCTTCTGGACAAGCGGTCGTACTGTCGCATCGTTGGTGAAGAGCGAGCTCAGTAGCCGTAGCTTCCTTGATGAAGCCCTCCACGGTGCTTGGCGGGTTGCGCAGAAGTCCGGAGAATAACTGCTCTTTTACGCCGCGCATGAGGTAGCGCAACTTTTTGTCATCGGTCATGTGCGGGTCAGCTCTACGAAAGAGACGGGCCATGTCCTCGGCGAACATTGCGACCGTTTCATTGGGTTTTTGAACCCGTAGCTCGAGTAATTGCTGGGCACGGTCGCGTCGGTCGACATTGGCAAATGTATCAATCATCTGCCGTTGAAAGTCGCTCCATGTCGAGAGGCTGCCTTCTCTGTTTTCGTACCAAGTACGAGCGCTGTCGTCGAGGTAGAAATAGGCGCGGGAGAGCTTCTGCTCAGCAGACCACTGGTTGATCTTGGCGACCCGCTCATAGTGGTCAAGCCAGTCTTCAACGTCTTCATGTGCGCCACCACCAAAGCGATGAGGCTCGAGTGGTTGAAAAAGCGTTACTTGAGAAGGGGTGGGAGGACCACTGCCTTGAATTACCTGTTGTGGACTGGCGTTGGCCATTGGTAGAGCTGAGCAGTGCCTTGGAGAGGTCCCCTGCGACGGGGTGAACTCTGGAGGGAGGCCTCGCAGCCGACGGCTGAAGCGACGCACGGGAGTTATAGGTGCGTCCGGGATGGATGAACGGCTCCCAGTGGGAGTGTGGAACATCAGGCAGGGTCGCGGTTCAGCACCTCCACCAATGTCGCGATACAACGCGAACAAAAGACACGAACAACTTGCGACAGCGAAACAGCGTGTTCAAGATCAGCTGTACAGAAAAACGTCTTCTTCGTCTTTCTCTCCGAAACCTGCTGTCCCACTAGCCGGAGTCTGAAAAACACCTCCATCGTCATTGTCTTTTACGTATATACACGTGTCAATATTGTCGCGGACGAACACCGACAGTCAGTTGACGTCTGCCCCAGCACCAGAGCAACAAAAGCGTTCTCTTCTTGTTCACACCCAAAACGTGTAGGAGCCACAGCGGATTGTTGATAAATGATGGTATGCGTCATCATCCGCCTCTCCCAAGACGCATCGTCTCGATGCTGTATATGAGGACAAAAGAAAAATGTGGAAGGAGGTTACTATAAAAGCGAAATAAATGTCGTAACTCGAAATAACGTAGTCTGCTGATGGCAACAAAGGAGTCAATGAATAAAAAAAACTCCCCATCTCCCGCTAAAGGGAACCATGTGTGGATGCGAAGCAGCGGCGAGATGGTTAGCTTGAGCAGGAGAAACGTCGCCGCTCCCGTTTCGCTGCAGCAACCCGAGCGCTCATCGTGGCGCTTCACAGGAGAGAGAATGAGGCGCGTGCTCCGTCATTTTCACACCGCGGAACTACCGTGGCACACCCAGCGGAATATGCAGCTGTCGCTCCACCTGTCGTGCGCGCCCCTCCGTAGAGTGGAGGATTGCTAGAGGAGAGAAAGGGGAGGAGCGTACGAGAGGAGAGAGAGGGGGGAGAAGACACGCATGCGCTGTGGGGTTGTGGGACGCCGGACGCGGGCGTCGCTCTGTAGAGTAGAGGATTCCTAAAGGAGAGAAAGGGGGAGGGGATGCTCTGTGGCGGTGTGGCACGCGGAAGGAGGGACGTACAAAGCCCCCCCCCCCCCCCAACATGGAGGTATTACAAATAGGAGGGAGCGTCACGTGACATTTTTGAAGCCCAGCCATCAGGGGCATGCTGGGAAATGAGCGCCACCACGTGATAGGCAAGCGTTGAGTTTTACGCTCGACGCACCGAGCACACCGCGGCAGACGGCCGAGTGATCGCGACAATCGACGCTTGTCAACGTGCTTCTAAGCAGATGTCAACTAGAACCTACTGAAAACCAAACAAGGCTCACTTACCAGCAGGCAACGCGAATGAACACCAAAAGGGAAAGGAGCAACGAGGAGCGAGCGGATTCAGAGGAGGTTGGCTTGTGGAAGCTAGGCGCGATCCCTCCTAAATTTCTTTCTTTCCTCCATGCCCCGCAGGCACATGCAAGCAAGATCAAGGAATGGGGTCAACTGGGGCGACAGAAACCACCGGTAGTGCGTGTTATTCTTTGCTTGCACCCACCATCTGCCTAGCCATTGCTAAGCAGGCACTCTGTGATCTTGGCCATGACTATGGTGACTGTGGTGGTGGTTGACGGCCTTCCCTACTTCATGAAGGTGACCGGACGCAGGAGGGAGGGACGGACAAAGCCCCCGCCAGAAGATGCTTCGCATCTACAAAAACAGGAAAGAACAACCCGAAAGGGAGAAACCCAAAGGAAACAAGCTAAGTCGCCAATGAAGTCAGTCACTCCACAGTCGAGTCACAGTGCGAAAAGTACCGTGTTAGTCTAGAAACATGAATGACTTCAGTTTGTGGAGGGCGACGGGAACGTTTCGAGGTGCCTTCTGGGAGAACATCATAAGTAACGTCGCTGATACTTTGTACGATCTTGTAAGAGCCGAAGTAGCGGCGCAGCAGCTTTTCTGAGCGGCCGTGCTGTCGGATGGGGGTCCACACCCAGACTTCATCACCAGGATTGAAAGTAAACTCTCGGTGGCGAAGGTTGTAGCGGCGTGCGTCTGCGGTTTGGCGACACTGAATACGGCGCCGAGCGAGTTGACGTGGCTGCTCGGCGAGTTGAGCGAATGTCGCGGCATCCGTGCAAAACATTCCTAGGTTGGCGGGCCAGGAGCATCGTGGTTACCTCGCGACCATGGACGAAGGGGAAAGGGTGAAACCGGTCCTTTCTTGAACTGCAGTATTATAGGCAAGTATTATGACGAGGTGACCATACTGCAGAGGCGTATTCCAGCTGAGAGCTAAAAAATGTCTGAAAAGCTAGCTTGCGATTATTGGAGGGAGAATTTCTCAGCGTTGGACGCACGTTGCCTAGTGACTTTGAAGCGTTAGCACATATGGTTGTAACGTGAAGGTTCCAGGAAAGGTTTGACGTCAGATGAATTCCTAAGTACTTGTAGGTAATGGCAGGAGAAATTGGGTTGTTATTTATGCGATAAGAAAAATTTAAGACTGAGTGTTTACGAATCAAAGAGATTACTTTGCATTGAGATGAATTTAGGGTCATTAACGAAGTTTTACACCAATTAAAATAAGCTGAAGATCGTTCTGTAGAATGTTATAGCCATCGAGGCCGGATATAGGGCGGTATATAATGCAATCGTCTGCGAACAAATGCACATGGGAAGCTAGGTTATTAGGGAGGTCATTTATATTAATTAAAAATAGTAGCGGCCCAAGAACGCTATCTTGTGGTACGCCGGAGGTAACATAGCATATGGGAGACGGAATATAGTTAACTGTTGTTAACTGCTGGCGATTTTGAAGAAAGTTCCGAAGCCATGTTAGTGGCTGTCAATACAATTTTAGGGCAGTTAATTTTGAAATCAGGCGCCAGTGAGCTACACGGCCGAATGCCTTCGAAAAATCGAGAAACATGCTATCAATCTGTATGTTACGGTCCATGTCAAAATGGAAGTCAGTTGTGAATTCTAAAAGCTGTGTCTCACATGAAAAACCCCTCCTGAACCCATGCTGATTGGTGAAAAAAAAGTTATTTGTTTCTAGATGATTGTATATGTGCGATGCAATGATGTGCTCGAGTATTTTACAACAAAAACAGGTTAGTGAGATGGGTGTATAGTTACCTGGTGAGTGTCTGTCGCCGCTTTTGAATATGAGGACTACTTTTGCAGTCTTCCAATCATACGGGAGTTCTCCTGAAGTTAGTGACAGTCTGAAGATGTGATATAGTATTTTGCTCGAAGTAGTGACGGTGTTCTTTAGCACTTTGGAGTTCATCCCATCAACGCCACAAGAATGAAATTAACTTAAGATTATTTACAAGGTTAACAATGCCGTCGATAGAGATTTCAACGGGCGTTATGTACTGATACTCAAAGTCGGGAACCTCAGGTATGTTGGAGCAATCTTCTTTACAGAAAATAGATGAAAAATATGAATTGAAGCATCAAGGACACTCATTATGAGTAAGATGCAAGTGCTTGCTATCATGTAATGAAATGTTGTCAGTATCGCGGTTCGGGTAAATGAGTTGCCAATATTTTTTTAGGGTTCGAATTTAGCAGGGACGGAAGATCGTGAAAAAAGTACTTATCTTTAGCACTGCTTAAAGCCGAGTTATAGTTTTTTAGACACTCACTGTAATTTGCCCAAGCTGCAGGGGTGTGTAATTTTAACACGAAAGTGTTTTATGCCGGGGTTCACCAAGACTTGACTGACGTATTTCCGTCACGGATGTGACGTTGTTAAAAGGTACATGAACACAATACAAAGAATGAAACCAGAAGAAAAAGTTACGGGAAATTGGAAGACCCGGGAATCGAACCCATGACCTCTCGATCCGCGGCGATCGAAAGCGGGCGTTTAACCGACTGAGCCATCGGCGCATTTGCGAAGCGCGCTTCAGACCCGGCCTTATATATCTCACACTCCTTCGCTCTGCACCGGCGCTCTTCGTTTGTCGGGGCGGTGCCGCCGCCTAAGCGCGGAGAAGAGAAGTACTGCATTGTGACACCAACTAACACCGACAGAGAACGCTGCGGTAGCCTCAGCACTACGACGCCTCGATGCCAGCATTCGAACGGACGCAGGCATCAGAGCGGCCTACCAACTAGGTGGCGTTGGACCCTACTTGAAACGAAGTGTAGCGTTGCCTCCGCAATCAGCTCCGACAAGGTTTCTGGAGCTAATTTCGCAGGCCACAAACGGAAGGTCTAATTGCGACGCGCTCTACGCGCTGATTTGACTCGGTGACGACGCAGTTACGTGCTTCGTCTTTCGCATTGTATTGGTGTGAGTTACATGCTTCGTCTTTCGCGTTGTGCTAGCGTGTGCAGCGTAGTGCAGCTTCCGTATGCAACAATGGTGTATCTCCGCCGTCTACTCATACGAGTGCGATGGTACCGACTACGAGAACTGCTGCATTAAGCGCCGCCGAAAGACAACGGCGTCGACGGGCGAATGTCGCGCAAGCCAGTTTGGTAGGCGTTGGTTTGGTGCAGCGACGGACACGCCAGGGGGGGAGCGGGAGGCCTTCGCGCGTTCACGGCTCAAGCTGAGAACTCTGTCTTTCGCGTTTGTGAAGTTGAGCGCATCGCGACCAACTGGCTGCCGTACAGACGCCGATGCAGGACCGAAGTGATCGTGTCTTCGCCGAAGCGACCTATCAGCAGGACGCTGCTCGCCGACACGACGCAGCATGCCAAGCACATCCACAGGATGGTCACCGACCCGCAAATCACGCTCCTTCGCTGCAACGGACCGTCAGTTGGAAAACGATTGAGTGAAAACCCGTTCGGTTTCGCTTCCACGGTTTTCGAACGCCTGTGGTTAAAGTGTGATTTGCGCGATGCTCCGGTGCATGCCATGTAGTGTCTCCGGAAAGTGTATCCCAGTCGTGAGTTGTTGGTTGTCGTGGTGGAGATGTGCCACCAGTTGTAAACATGGGTGCATCAACATCTAAGGGTGCTGTAGCCACTGAAAACCATTAGACAATAATAAATATCATTGTGCAATGAACATTGAACTACTTCTGTGAAGACACGTTTCACTTTCGTGTGTTATACCGATTCCTATATCAGAGGGATCAACCACATTTTTTGGCACTCCTGTAAACGCGTTTCTCTTATTGCGATAGCAATTATATGGACACTCGCGGCTGGTTTTCGCCGTCGGCGTCGGCGTCGGCGTCCGCGTCGGCGTCATTTGCCGTATATGTATATGTATATATATAACCGGGCCCGCCCGTCGTTCGTGAGCGTGAAAAGACGCGAGGGGGGGGGGGGTCCCTCGAGCGACCTTCGATTTTACGAGCGGGGGCGCGCGCGTTATCTCCCCTTCTCGGCGGCCGACAGCGGGCGGGGGGGTTGGGGGGCGACGTTCGATTTTACGAGCGCGGGTGCGCGCTTTATCTTCCCCTTCTCATCTCCCCTTCTCGGCGGCCGGGCCGGCGTACCCTTCTACGTGCTGCGCTCTCAACGCGAAGAGAATTCTCTTAAACAAGCGTTTTCTAGAGTTGCGTGAGATCGGATCCAAAAAGAGTTAGCTGCCAGCCTCACTTCGTATAACATTACAATTTTTTGCTATCGCATTCATTGCTTCACCCTTGCGGTGAAACTGTGACTTTTTGTTTCTAAGTCGCCTAAGGAAATTCGTGAACCAAGGGTTCAATTTATCATTGGTTATTTTGATTGACGGGATGCACTGGTTTAATAACGAGCATACTTTATCGCGGAACAGCACCCAGTTCACCTCGACCGTTCAACTTTGCAGAGGTAGTCGCTTTCGTTCTACTGTGCGAGGTAGTCGACCGTCCGACTGTGCGATGTAGTCAACCGTTCGACTGTGCAGATTTCAGGTAGTCGCTTGTGATGTTCACAAGGTGCACAGAACAATTTCCACTTCGCGAACGCGGCCGAAGGCTTCGCACAATCCTCGCTACTTCGATTCGGGTGGCTTAGCCTGCGCCATGCTGTTTTGTGGGGCCCGGCCGCCCGGCGAGGCTGCCTACGTCACTCCTGCAGCCGCCAGTAGAGAATTTTAGCAAGTTACGGGAATAATGCACGCAAATACGGTGAGGCAGTATGGTAACGTTCCTCCTTTCCCGGTCGTTCACGTTTTGCCAGTGAAGGCGCGCCAACACCACAAAAGCTTTTTCACACATAATTGTGGGGTTGTCACGCCTCATTCTTGCCTGTCAGCCTACGCATTGTTAACGAGACACCTGTCATGTGGGCAACGCACTGTCACTGGAAAAGAGGAGCGCTACCGCATTGCAGTGAACACCGCTGAGCAATGCGCCGGATTATTTGCAGAGCATCCACCGGAGCATAACCATGGAATTGGCCCAGTTTTCCGTCCGTCGCCCACCGGAGTAAAACGGTGGAAAGTGAATGTATATACTCCGGTACATTCCGGTTTGAGCGAGGCCACCGGAGTTGATCGGGAGCATTATCCCCCCAAAACCTCCCAGCAGGGTATATTTTCGTTTACAGTGTAGGTTCTAGTAACAACTGTCTTTAGACCGTAAAGTCAACGCCAACAAAAAATTTTGTAAGGGTGTCGTGTCGCATTCCTTGATCATGCGGCCGGGCTTCGGCCAAACTGGTCGGTGCCTCAATGAGCGGACAAGAGAACATGCTCCTAAGCAAGACTTCCTCCGCCCCTAGTAAGGTGAAGGGGGAGAGAGCAGACACACGGTGGGATATGAGCACGTGTATCCAGTCGGAGGAAATTTTTATGGGCACGGAGTGTGTTTAGGGTTTGAGGTGGATGGGGAATAGATGGAAGGTCTGTATTAGAAGGGCAGTGTGCCTGTTGAGCAGCCGCAATATTGTGAGGGTTTGCAGCATGGCCTTGAATCCAGAGTACCTTTCACGCAGGGTGGCCCTTACACCGGCTGTTATCACCTTTACCAGTGGGTGCTACAGGCCCGCACTGTTCTGTTCCGGTGATGCAAGCAGATGCATACCATCTTATATGGGTATGCTAAGGGTCACAGTCGGAACGCTCCGGTCATCTCCTGCAAGCCGGCCTTAGCTACAGTGGACACAAACAGTTATGACCGATGGATACATGACAACACATTCCACAAGACACTGCTTCACTACGTACACAACACCGGACTAACGGCGCACATTTAATACAGATATACACAACAAATATTATGCCTCAAGGGCCAGTCTCTGTCTCAAATAAAAAAAAAGAGAACATGCTGCCTCACTGAAGACAACAGCACCTTGTGGAAACCTAGCAGCCCATTGCAGGAACTGCGCATCCCAGGCCCATCTCGATCACGTCTTCGTCATAGCGAAATGAGGCAATAAGCTCAAACGGGAGATAAAGGAAGCCATTGAAATCGAGAAGGAAGGCAGCACGTGCGTCAGTGCAGCGTCAGTGGTTCTTACAAGAAATCTCTTATATCTGTAGAATATAAAATACAAGTTCGTGGGAGCGAAGGCAAGCTTCCAATCACTCTTTCGATACTTGTTGGTGACTCTGCGCGTTTGGTTATTTATTCAGCCGCGCGCATGAATATAACATTTCAGTTGTTAGTACAGCAACGTCCATGTCTCTGTCCCTCTTTGACTCTCGTATCAAGTTCCGCTGCTCAAACCAAGCTCAGCTATGGAGAAACTAGCTCCGGTAAATACCGTTTTGAGGGCTGATAAATTGTCGCACATCGGAGCACACTGCGGTGCATGTGGTTGTGAACCCTGTTTTGAGGATCGCACTGTCATTTACCGCCACAAGAATCAAGTCGTAAGAGAAAGCATCGAAGCTTCTCACATTTGTAAAGAAGCAGATCTGTGCATTAGCCACCCTTCAGTGTAATTGTCACAGGGGGAACTGATCCATCTTCAGGCGGCGTTTGGAGATCAGGCTATTTCGGGCACATCAGTTTGACATGCATGCGGCGGAATCTTGCACACGCTTGGTTTCACTCTTGTTTACGTTATACGACGTCAGTGTGCTCGTGACATCATACATAACATTATGTGTTTTTTCTAATAAACTTTTTACTTGTCCGCCGCGGTGGTGTAGCGGTTACGGTGCTCGGCTGCTGACCCGAAGGTCGTGGGTGCGATTCCGGCCGCGACGGTCGCATTTCGATGGAGGCGAAATGGTAGAGGCCCGTGTACTGTGCGAGATCAGTGCACGTTAAAGAACACCAGGTGGTCGAAATCTTGGTTTTGGGACGTAAAACCCCAGATATCATTATTAAACTTTTTTGTTGCGAGTCAGCGCCTGTACCGTTGTTTCATCTTTCTTCGACCTAATGTGTATGCGCTGTTTTCATGATGAATACCAACCAACTTGCCCGAATCACCGTTCTGCTATACCACTTTATTTCCTGCACGTAGTCTCCTTCTTAATTTGTACTTGTTCAGCAAAGCTGCTCCGGCCAAATTTTATTTTATTGTCAGTGCTGACGTGAATGTTTTTTGCTCCCACTGCTGTAAAAACGTTGCAAAGCGTTAAGAGTATGTTGAAAATAAAACAAAATAAGATAATGCTAGCATGTGATTACGTTCCTGCGAGAAAATTAGATAAAGCGTAGATCCCCCCCCCTTTTTTTCCCTCCATGTGACCTGCAATCTGATAATACTGTCATGTCACTAGTGTGTAATGTCATATCAACTGCTTGTGCAATCTATCTTACTGTGTGTAACCAGACTTAATCAGAGGCTGGTTCCGAGCTAGTTAGGTACTGCGACATATGAAAACGTTAAGCGCACAAAGACGGGAACAAGAAGACGACACTCAGAGCGCTACTTTTAACTTATTTTATTGTGACACAAACACGCCATATCAGTAGTGTCTTCACTCATGAAATGTTTGCTGCGCATGCTTGAGAACTGGGTTACCTGTTTCTTATTTCTACGCTCTTTTTTCTCTCTCTCATTTAATTGTGAATTCAAATTCACAATTAAAGGCAGCTTTAATTGTGATTCATCGAACGTAGTGTACTTGCTTGAGTGTGGCATATGCCACTTGCAATACATAGGCCAGACTGAAACACCATTCAGAATGCGTTTTAACAATCACAGATCGCATTCTAAAACCCAACCGAACCTTCTATTATCAAAACATGTAAACATGCACGGTCACTCATTTAGCAACCTCAAAGGGACGATACTAGAATCAGGATTCCGTACCAGCCATGACCGTGAACTTCGCGAATCGTATCTCATTCATAAATTTAACAGTTTCCTCTGGAATCAACGAAAGTAAAAGAAAACTGAGCTGTCTTACGCTAGATTGAGAGCGATGATGCACTGGTTGCGTAGTGTATCGCCTGAATCGCGCCTTTTAGGTTTGTCTCTTTTTTTCACACTTTTTCTTTTTTTTTCTTGGTGCCAACTTTTATTCAGTCATTTCACAATGGCTTCAATCGTACGCTCATGTATCACTAAGATTGTACTTATACTGCCATGCAATGTCATTACACCACTGCGCATCTTTTAACTACATATAAGCATGGTACCATGCCACAGTACATGCAGGGGAGTCTTGAGCCGTGTCTTGAGTAAGTGTGTGCGTTTTCTATTTTTCTTTTTTTTTCTTTTCTTGTTCTTTTTCTTTCAACTTTCTTTGTTCTTGAAACACGTCATATTTTGTGATGCGCATTGTAGTCCTAATCAGTGCAGATGGCGCTGACCTGTAACTGAAAAGTGCATTTAAAGCCATGTATGAATTTTTGTCACATTACTCTGACGAAGGCTGGTCCACCAGCCGAAAACGTTTAGTAAAGACGCTTTCACGAAAGTTTCGTCGTCCCTTCCTTACATACAATACGTCGGGTCCAGCGTGAATGACGTCCAAGGAAGCCGGTATATATATATATATATATATATATATATATATATATATATATATATTTTAAACTGTTACTTCCGGGTCCTATGTTATCCCTTCATTGTTCTATATACATATATATAGTAGTGGGACAAGAATCACGCGGACCCCGATAGAATAAGGAACAAGAAAGAAAATACGACTTTCGTTGGTTTGGCACTGTATATTCTTACTAACGTTTCGTCTGGTGGACCAGACTTTGTCAAAGTAACAAGTACATCGATGTACTTGTTACTTTGACAAAGTCTGGTCCACCAGACGAAACGTTAGTAAGAATATACAGTGCCAAACCAACGAAAGTCGTATTTTCTGTCTTGTTCCTTATATATATATATATATATATATATATATATATATATATATATATATATATATATATATATATATATATATATATATATATATATCGAAAAAAGTGATTCTGGGTCCGGGTAATTATATGCGGTCAGTAGACACGCGTGCGAAGCAATTTATTGAAGTTTCGGCCGCGGGTCCGGCCTTCATCGGAATACATTGCATGGTATGAGTGCAGTTTATATACATGCGCATATCAATGGGATGAAGATCTGAAACTGACATGAAAAGCGATATATGCGTTAACAAGAATGCATATCACTCGCTATGAAGAGCACCTGATACACATGTAAAAACATTGCATTAGGCGAGCACGTGATTTGAGAACGCATAACTGACATGTAGCTTGAGAACGCATAGCATGACATGAAGTACGACTGGTTATCGCAAGGTGCAAAACGAAAAAAAATTAAATTTAACAAAATATGAACAAAAGAACGCTATACAAAATACGTTGTTAAGTAGGTGCTACGTAACCAACCAATGTAAACGGTATATTGCGAGTTGCTGGTCAAAGAAAGGAAACTAAAGAAGGTGCTACGGGTTACACAGATAGGCAACTCAATCTTCCTACGTTTTAATTCATACCCGACGCGACGGTGTCAAACTTATAGATGAGGAAGGATTCACGGGCTTCTCTATCATAATTTGTGCGGAAACCAGATTCGAGTAGTGTGACATTTAGTTTTTGAAAAGAGTGGTTCGGGAGGTGCACATGTCTTGAGATGGGCAGGCTCGGCAAGGTGTTAGCATGAGATTTATGATTGTGGAAACGCAGTCTAAAAGGTCCTTCTGTTTGTCCAATGTACTGTTTGTTGCATATCACACATTCGATCCTGTATATTACGTTCTTTGTGTCGCAGTCGAAATTGCCTTTGATGTTTAAAGAAAAGATAGATGCTGTACTAGTGACCTGACGCGATGTGCGCATGTACGGGCATATTTGCATCGCGGTTTTCGGCAAGGGTGGCATCCGATAATATCAGGATGCCACCCGACCATTTTTAGCCTTGCGATACACTGCTTTAGGTGGTTCTGCAAAAATGGTTCTGAGGCGTTCGCTTTGCATTAAAATGTTATGGTGCTTCCTTAGCACATCAGGAACACGCGGAACTGACGCAAAATGGGTCAGGACAAGGTTTGATTATGGTGACGGGGTCGATTTTTTAGCCGTGCAGAGCAGCGTTCTACGATCATGCACATCATCACGTTTTATTGCGTCGTCAATTAACTGTGGAGGGTACTTTTGTTTGACTAGAGGGTCTTTTAGTGTTCCGCAATTTTTTTTTAAAATTATGATCGTTCTGAACAGATTCTTTTAAAGCGTAAGGCCTGAATGTCAGGAATGCAATGTTTCACGTGGCTACTGTAGAAGTGCAAATACTGATACCGGTCTGTCGGCTTCCTGTAGAGGGCAGTGCATAGTTTATCATTTACAACTGAAACGCTGACGTCAAGGAAGTTAATAGTAGATGCAGAGTAGGTGTGGGAAAATGATATTGATGGGTGGGCATCGTTAAAGTCAGATATGAAGGAAAGTAACTGTTGTTCACCGTGTGGCCAAATAAGCAAAAATTTCATCGATGTAACGTTTGTAATAGAAAGGCTTCAGCACGCGGGTTTGCAAAAATTTACTTTCAAGTTGGCCCATCAATATATTGGCGTAGTTGGGTCCAATCCGCGTACCCATCGACGTGCCGCTATTTTGAAAATAATGTTGTGCTTCAAATTGAAAGTTATTCAGCTCTAAAATAAGCCTGAGCAATGTGACCAATGTGTTGCTATCTATAAGTTTATCGGGTGATGCGGCTCCGTAGGACTTGGCGACTGCCGTGATTCCATCTGCATGCGGAATGTTAGTGTATAAGGACGCTACATCGAGTGTGACTAAAAGAGAGCCTTGTGGGAATAGTCAGATCGATTATACCTGACACAAAGTCGGTAGTGTCCCTTACGTAAGACGGAAGTGATGCTGGGATACTACTAATCAAGGAATCGGCGTAGCTGGACAAATTTTCCTGTGACAGTAACTATAGCCAGAAATAATGGGAAGGCCGGGTTCGTTTATCTTATGTATTTTAGGTAAAAGGTAAAAACGGCCGGGAACCGGACTCAGGGGAATAAGAGAATGAATCACGTTGTGAGGCACCTTTTTGTTTTTGACAAGATCTATCAAAGTACTTTGGACAAGAGATTTGTACTGTTCAGTGGGGTCCTGAACCAGGCGTTTGTAAAAACTTGCGTCAGCTAGCTGTCCATGGGCCTCTGCTGTGTAATCGGACTTGTTCATTACGACAGCGGCACCCCCTTTGTCGGCAGGCTTGATGACGATGTCGTCGCGAGAAGACAGATAATCTAGTGCTTTCACTTCACTGGTTGCGGCGAAAGGGTGTTTGGTTTATATACGATTGCAGTACGTCTCACTGTACTGCTTTGATGTACATATCTAAGCATCTGTCGCGTTGGGAAAGAGGGACATAACGTTTGCTATAAGGTAATGCGCTTTTTGAATCGTTTGTGTTGGGCCGGTCGCGAAAGAACACGCGTAAGCGTAAGTTGCGGGCAAAGTTATCTAAGTCCTTCACTAGTTGAAATTCACTGTGTCCGCCTGTGGCAGGACAGAAATTGAGACCACGGTGCAGAACACTACACTCCTCGGCTGTTAGTGCAATGTCCGAAATGTTTACTATATTGTTCTGTTCTTGGACGGAACATTCGTCAGTGGAAGGTGACAAGGACGTATCGGGGTAAGCTCCTTGTTTTTGCCGTCTGTTTTGGCAGAACGTGGCCGCCGCACGTTATCTTTCTGCAAGACGACACCTTTTCGCAGTTTGCCACAACGTTGGGATCTTATTTCAAGTTTCAGTCTAGTTCGAAACACATCACAATAGTTCTCACTGTTCAGTATCGCTCTTGATCAGGTGAAATGAACGGCTTCCACACCCTTCATGTCCCAGAATAATGTTAGCATAATCATATGAGATGATGGTTGATGTTTATATTAACTTCTAGTCATGATGGCTGTTTCCAAACCATGCTGGCAGCCTTACTTTTCAGTTCGTTATGTACCCGAGTTTTATCTATAGTTACATTATGCCGTAAAAATCCATCTCCCTGGCGACGAGAACGGGCGAAATGTGTACGAGATATCCAAACTTTGCCTTATGGTACGCTGACAATTACTTGGGGACCATGTCGTGTCTCTAAAATTGAGCATGTTGCGTAAGATGAAATACGCTGAACTATGACAGATATCTAAAATATAGGCGATTTTGTCCACTGTGATTTTCCATCACAATACTCTCAGCGACTTTCACATTCTCCTTGCTACTTCACTTCGATAGCCTGGCCAATCTTTTCTCGTCACCTTAGGGATTTATTCCGTGTTTGAAACGCTCTGTCCATTCATGGATCTTGCTTCGTAATAAGAAACTGTCGCATAACGTGGCGTGCATTCCGCGAATACTTTCATGATTAAAACCTACCGCAAACAGAAAACATATCACTTTATCCATTTCCTCCTTGGTGCAGATCGACAATGGAGCTGCCATGTTTGAGGGCCTGCCACACTCCACACTCTAAGGCAAAATTACCCGAAAGAGGAGTAACGGAGTCCAATAGGCGCGCGCGATGAACGGATAGGCCGCTGAGGAGTAACCACAGAGGGATGCGTGCCGTGTGCAAACCAGTTAGTCTCCAAAGGCACCAAAGGGATGAACCGCGCGGGAGATACGTCACGTGTGCAAACCGTTGTCAAGGAAACTAACCGTTCTCCTCGCTCTTGGTCAGTCTTCTCACTTGTTTTCATGGAGGCGCGTTGGCGGTTGTGTCGCGCTCGGAGAGTTCGACGATTTAGGAACTACGCCGCGGTGCCTTGGATAAACACGTATGCCGCGTATGCGTGGATGAGCGTGCGGTGCTGCTTTTACGTTTCGCCGCACCCATGAAGTTTGGAGCTGGTCTCGACACGCCGAGACGCCGCGTTGTATATCTCCGGCCACGGCGCGCCGGCGTAGCAATGGCACTGCGTCGACACCGCCTGGGAATGGCGGCCGAGAAGACATAGGCCTATCGGATACATGAATTCAATCTGACTCTGGGCAGAAATTGGCGCTGGATTGTTTCACAAGTAAGTGATCATACTTTATTTTTCCGTATCTGTCGCTTGCGCGAAGGGCACCGCGCTAGTTGGCAACGGGCTCGATCGTGTTGTATATATCGCGCGCACGAATGCACCGCGAAGGTCGGCTTCGGCGTCCGCTTGCCTCTGCTTTGTGACTGCCTGAAAATTGGCCGCCATTGCCGTCGGCCGCATGGACGCTCTCGCCGCGGTGATGAGCTGCGGGCTCACGATACTGGGCAGAGGCCTCGCCGCTGCGGTGCGACTCGTCCAAAACGCATTGCGGTTGCCGTCAACGAGCTCGGTTGTATGTCGCGCGCTTGAAGTGCACCGGCAGCTGGCGGGTGCTTTAGCTAGCCGACTTTAGCTGTGCTTCGGAACTCTGTGGACAGTTTTCGCCATTACCGTTGGCTTTCCCGTCAATCGGTCGCAAGCAGCTCAGCGCCGTTCGTGGCGGCGGCCCCCGCGTTCGCTCGTTGTACACTGTCGCTCGATCCAGGAACATTGTGAAAATTTGTCGCCATTACCGTCGGCTTCCGCGGCGCTCACTGGAAAGCAGCTCTGTGCCGTTCGTGGTGGCGGTTCCGCGTTCGCTCGCTCCTCAGTTCGAGGTTCGCTGGCGGCAGAAGCAGCAGAAGCTTCGCGTTTGGCCCCGCGTTCGCTTGCTCAAGCTGTATACGACGCCGCTCGCAGAGAACTCGCCGACTCGGCGGTCGCGGCGCCTAGGCATGATGGCTGCGGCTGCCGCACTTGAGCTGTTGCGCTATGTGACTCGAAATGCGTTTTCGATTATGTATGACATCGCGGTGAAAATATTTGCATGCCATATTTTAGACATTCGTATTTATTTCACCTTGCACGTAATCGCCATGTGCGTGTATCTTCCTCACTGTCACATGTGACGAACTATTTGCAATCTTTTTGTGCAGACGTTGTCCACTACATGCTGAAGGCTGCGCGCGCTTGTGCGTGCAATGCCAGTCATCTGTCGCTTCCGTTGGAGCAGCTTGACAACGACGACTGTACGAGATGTGACAACGCGGCTGGAACCTGAATTTGACATCTGGCAGCGAATTCACTGAAAGAATGCAGAAACTTTATATGTATATAGAAAAATAAAACATTTCTCTGTCTCACTTTTGTCTTTCGTTGTTGCAGTGCCTGCGAAATCAGTGAAACAAGCATGACTAAATATTTTTTCGCGTGTTCTTTTCCGCGCCATTTGTTGCTCACTGCGGAGAAAAACACGCGAGAAAAGTATTAAGCGTTGCAGAGAGTAACTGTGCAAAATCATCCCGGGGATTAACGAATAATTTGAACTGAAGATAAAAAGTTCATCCCAGTGGATCATCTGAGTGGATCATCTGACTGGACCAACCGTTCGTCCGGTGAGGTGCAAATGTGGGGACTAACGGTTGACCGGTAAGGGGTAAATGTGAGGAATAAATGTTAGTCCATTGACGTGCAACTGTGGGGACTAACGGTTGCCGCGAAGGTGTAAATGTGAGGACTAAATGTTAGTCCCTTGATGGGGACTAACTGTTAGACCCGGTGCCGTTAGTCCTTAAAGGGACTAATGGTCGTGGCAGCCCCATTAGTCCCCAAGAGGACGAACGGCACACCCTTTTAACACCATTTTGCCTTAGAGTGTAATCACTAACGCGGGAATACGAGTGTATACCTTGAAAACCAGCGCGAACGCTAAGGAGACATAAGACGAAAAGGACAAAGTAGGAGCGCTGCCTAACTGAAGCTCATTGAAGCAAAAATGATCGCACAAAATCCAACACCATGCGTATGCAGCAATTCAGTAAACATAATGACTGTGTCCTGTTTGTTTGCTAGACTAGGTACGTACGCTTAGCAATTTTTTAACGCGACCTGAAATTCCTGCGCACGCATGATGTTGGTCTTAGCGCGTTCATTTTTGCTTCAGTGAATTTCAGTTGCTAGACAGCGCTCCTAGTGTGTGCTTGTCGTCTTGTCTACATCGTGTTGGCACTGATTTTCCAAGTATGCATATTTCGCAAATCGCCCAACCTCTCTACCTTAGTGAATGGGAGTGACAACTTCCACAGAAGAAAAAAAAGTTTACATTTAAGGGCTCGTTTGCTTTGTTAAACACTGTCGCATAGTTCCACAGAAGTACACGTTGTAGAGGTCTCTGCTTAAGCGGGGCATGATCTCCGGGCGCTTTCCTTTTTCTTTTGATTTCACTGGCTCTCCTCCTAATGGCGAACCAGCGCGATTTGAGCTATGGAGCCTTCGTGCAATGCTCCGCGCATTCCATGTCGCGCCTTCGCTTTCTGCATGCTATCAAGATAATAACGTGCAAAAGGATAACCGAGGTGTGAACATTGGGTCAACGATTATTAAGTCTAAGAATTATCTTAAACAGTTAGCTTTATGTTTGGCGTTCCTATGATTAGTAGCTGGTGGCAGTCAACGTTTCTATGCGGAAATGAGCGCATAGGTTATGGCTTTCGTAACTGTTGGCAGGACTTCTTGCAGCTTTTCGTGTAAAGAAGAAAGCAGATATGAACGTATCGGCTTCACTTTTTTTACTTCGAGGTTATGTCGGGTTGCACCTCATGCAACAGTTGACTGTTTGCGCTACTCTATAGGTGTGTTTCGTGCGTGTGTATGTGTGCGTGTCATTTATTATGTGCCGGCCACGTCCCACCTTGTCATTTTTGGCCCAGTCTACCTAACACATACAATGATCTTATGCAGCCCATTCAAGACCACGGCACCTTATTATATCAACTGCATAAGTGCAGGTATAAAAAGTGCAGTGGTGGCAACAATATTTTCGTTCTTGGGAAGGGAAACTACAGTGGGTAAATTCATTCTGGGCTGCGCCTAAAGGGACCACATGCAAGCTGATCACTGAGTGCACCTAGAGGGCTGACAGGGACAAGTGCTGGAGATGGGGCAAGTTGGTGCGGACAGAGAAGAATGTCCATATATGCTTAACCCCGTAACTGCCACCTTTTCAAAGGTGTTTTTATGTATTACACGAGTGTAGCTACTTCTAACACCCGTGCTTTAGAGGTGTTCATGAATACCTATTGCAGTAGGGTGTAATTCATCCTTTACACCCTACTTTTTAAGGGGTGTTTTTAAACACACTTTGTTTAGGGTGTTCCTAAACACCCGAGAATGGTGTTGCCCGTGCGACGAATAAAGAACACCCTTAAGGGTGCAAAGAAAACTTTGCCACTTCTGGCATTTCTAGAACCACTGCCACATTCCCCCCACTGCCTTGTCTCTACTCGCTATTCGCCTCGTGTGCGACCGATGGCGGCGCTCTGGTGACGCAAGGGCGGGGATTCGGCGTTTGTCGTCTGCTACGCTCTGGCTAAAGCAGCAGCATTTTCGTTATAGTTCGCTCGCGTCGCACGGCGTTCGTCGACTACTAGCTGCATTTTCTTGTAACGATATTTTTTTAGATGACTGCTAGCATTACAAGAGATTTAAGAAACGTTAGCCATCGTGGTCAGGTTCATGCCCCCCGAGTTCCGTAGCGTCACTCACTGGGCTGGATGGTGTTGAAATAGCTTACGTGTAAAGTGCGAACGCCCCCCGCCAAGTGAGTTAAAGAGAGTCTAGGCTGCTTTGAAATCGAAGCGTGATCAATTTGGCAGCTTATTCGCAAAAATCAGCGTTGTGTAAACAGACTTGAGTTGAACGAAAATTCACGCCATGTATACTTGTGTAGACACGACAGCCCACAAAATGAAATCGATAACTTCATCGACCAGCGGGTTTCTGCGGACCACTAGCATAGATTGGGCGAGCTGGATGCAAAAAATTACACCATCTCCCGCTAAAGGGAACCATGTGTAGATGTGAAGCAGCGGGCGCTAACGCTTACACTGGCGGCGGCGTTGACGCTGGCGCTCATCGCAGCGTTGCGCAGGAGAGAAAACTGGGGAGGCGCAAAGCAGGCAGTGATGGAGCGGTGTTTCCTACTGGAACATGCCAATCGCTGCTTAATGGGCAATGAGAGACAGAAGACTCCGACTGGACACAGAGACCCGCAGTGCGCTTTTAGTTAACGCGCACGCTGCGAATTTTTATTGTTCAACAACGCACAGGAGAAATCTCCCACCGGCACCACCTTGGAGGTGAAGATCCATTGCCATATATACGGGGTGGCCAGTGAACGGTTGTGCAGCGCGAGCAGTCGGTTTTTTCAACCAAGAAACTCGCTAGCAGACTCTGCCGGCGTCGGCGTCGCGAGGCGAAAGAGGGGGGGGGGGGTGCGTAGGAGAGGGGGAGAGGGGGGGGACGCGCATGCGCAGTGGTAGTGTGGACGCCGCGGGCAGGTATGCCTATAGGAGAGAGGGGGAGCGTAGGAGAGGAGAGAGAGGGGGGGACGCGCATGCGCAGTGGGAGTGTGGACGCCGCGGGCAGGGATGCCTAGAGGAGAGAGGGGGGAGCGCAAGAGGGGAGAGAGGAGGGGAGGCGCATGCGCAGTGAGGGTGTGGTTGCCGCGGGGAGGGATGCCTAGAGGAGAGAGAAGGGGGCGAGGAGGTTTTTTATTTTTATTTTTTTTTTGAAAGGGTTTGCGCACGCGCAGTAAGGGGGGTCACGCCGGCACACCACTACCACCACCACCACCACTACCACCGGATTAAGCTTCGCCATAAGATGCTTCACATCTAATAAGATATCTCGGAATGAAACGCCAGCAGTGATGCGCGTGGTACAGTTCGACCCTTATGATTAGAGATAGATACGCTCATGAGCCGCATTCATGTTTTCGATCGCACAGTGCTGCCTAATCGACTGTGCGAGCCTTTCAATGGTGATGACAGGATGGAGCGCACTATATTTCTAATGCTTGGGCAGCGCGATCCGCTGCACTGTTCGCGTTTCGTTTGACACCGATAGTACAGCTTGGTAAACAGTAGGAAAAATCGGCGAATATGTCCAGGAAGAGGAGAAAGAGAGCTCTTTCCCGCCATTCTTTTGGCCCCTGCGGCTGATTATTGCTATTCTTTATAACGTGCTGTAACAAGATTGAATACTTTACGGTGAGAGCCTTATCATAAAATGTGAAAATTGACCGTCGGCGTCCCCCGTCGCCAGCGTTAACGCGACTGATGCGAAAATTCATCACATGATGACGTCATCAAACATCCCAGACCACCAAAATTTGTGACGTCATAACGTCGCGTCAAATGATTACGTCATCACATGACATCGTCGCTTTGCATTCCCTCCGTGATTGGTGGGCCGATCTCGGAGGCGATGCAGAACCATGTGATGTGTAGAAAGCTTAAGAGCGAAACCACGGGTGCTATTGCGGAACGATTCTATTCCTTTTTCTATTCCTTTCGCCGCCATTAACCGTCTGTGATTGGTCGAAGCGTCTGTCCATCAAGCAGCCGTAAAAGAGCCTGACGTCAAAATGACGTTACCACACAACGGGAGCCGGCGTCGCGCGTTCCCGCCCACTGCTGACGTAAGCTTCGACGTCACGCGGAAAAGAATTGGAATAGAAAAAGGAATCGTTCCGCGATAGCGCCCCACGTTACGTCGAGAAAGCATTCGGACGGGGGCGGCGAAGGAACAATACATCGACTCAAGAAAAAGATGGCTTTCGCCTTCGAGTCAACTTAGGAAAATGCATAAGGAACTCGAGTGACTTTAGTACAGTGTTTGCACCAAGCCCTATCAGGAGCCGACCGTTGAGACTGATTTACAGTATTTTATTGCAAATACATCTGCTTACGACTTTCGATGCGAAAGCTTTGTATTTATCAACGTTAGTATGACTACACGAATTCTGCTCAGCATATTTTCAGACCACCGTGAACGAGTGAACAAACGTCGATTTATTAACGTAAGGATTAAAATGTGTTGCAAAAAAGAACAAAAACAAAAGAAAATAACTCCGGACAACCTACCAATATTTGATTTCCCTGTCGTGCATCCCCTTTAGACTCACCCTGTTTATTTCGTGTTTCAATTTAAAGTACTTACGACGCGCTTACACAGCAGCTGCTAAAAATGTGGATTTAATCAAACGTTGTTGCCGATAATGCCATTGAATTTATTTGAATGACATCACAGGTCGTTGGTCATGCTCCGAACATAGGAATTGAACCGAAGGAGCAGGCTTGGCAACCGAACACGCGCAGCACGCGGTATACATTTATTGCGCTTTATTGCAGACATGGAAGCTGAAGCCCGAACGCTGAAGTCAGTGATCGCCAACGGGCAAGAAAGTCATTTTGAGTGATCCGCGGCCATAGAACAGTCGCGAAAAGAAAAATTCACCGTAGAAGCAGATGTACACATGGATGGCTAGCAGACGACACCAGGAGCAATCGACACAGAACGTGCTCCTGACGGCAACTCCGCTCGATTTCGCTGGGCATTTTGCTTGAACATTCGGTACAAATTGCTTTATTAACTTGCCCACCAATGTTTCAATAACTCGAGCACGATAGACAGGCCGGCAGCGTTGAGCAGCCTTCACGTTGCGAGCACGCGCGCGATGAGCTGCAACCGAGTCCTCTCCCTGACGTCACACGCGAGAGGGCGCCACTCAAAGATCTCGAGGCGAATAGCCATGACGACATGGTAGCATTTAAATGGAAACCATGGTATTATTACCCTGTCTATCCCAGCAGCACGCCACGCAGTACTTAAAACTATAAAATTCAAATGCGATTTGAATAACATTGCAATCTGTGCTCTATTATACTAAATGTGGTGCCATGTCAGTGTTTTAAGAGGGCTTGCTGGTTTTTCGTTGCAGTGACACAGCGCAGCTCCAAATTCTGAAGGCGGCGAGGTCATTAAAACGGGGTAACGGATACATTATTGCCATTTTTCAGGATGACGTAGACAATTATGTTTCTCCGTGTGTCCGTTAGTGCAAGATCTTTGTGCTTTGCTGCGACTACAACGACTCATTGAAATTCCTAATGACGCAACACTCAAAATGAACATAACAATCTTCAGGCATTTCATGTTTACTGCAGCACAAGACACCCAAACACTGACCCAACCCACACTGTCCTGCACGGGCTGCTTACATTCTATGCAGGAAAATTTCTTCACGCTACCTAATCCCCAATTTATCGTCCTCGGCCGCGCTTCTCACATCTTGGTATCTATTACCACACTCTAGGTTCTCTCTAGGTTCATTCAATATGAATGAATGAATGAATGAATGAATGAATGAATGAATGAATGAATGAATGAATGAATGAATGAACAGATTTTATGTCTGAAAGACATGTACAAAAACGAAGGGAAACTGAAGGCCATGCGGCCTCGCGTGGCTTGGCTACGTGGCTATATAAGCAAGGCTATCTTCCAATCGGCCTGTCGCTGTATGCTTTCTTATCAACTCTGCTGCATTCCTATCTCTTAGAGTTCCTACACGCGGTAGATAGTCTGCTTTACTTTTTGCTTTTTTGTACTTTCAGAAGCTTCAGAAATTGTTTAGGTGTGCATTGAGTCACGATGAGGCGTCTGTTTTTAATCGTTCGTGCCAGATAACTTCTTTTGTTGGACATTTTTGCAATTGTTTTCAGGGGAGGTGCAGTTTGGTGCGTTCTTCCTGCTCAAAAGATTCGTGTTTTTTTATGATACTTTCACTTTGTGTATGCCGTCTGTACTCTTTCCTTTTCCTTTGTTTGTACCGCCCAATATAAGCATTTAAAGTTCCGCCATGTACGCTTTGCGCTTACCAATGCAGGAAGTGCAGCTCTTTCCAAGAAACGCCTTTTTATGTACTGATAAAATGTCTCGTCATCACGGAGCTCCAAGGCAGGGTAAGGCGAATATACGATGCCATCCTTGACAGGTGCCCTTAAATCCGACGCTCGAGCCTCCTCAGATCCCTGCGTCGAGAGAAGACAACATGTTAGAATGGTACAACAAACAGACAGATCAAGGGTCTCTGCTGGAAATCGAAGTGCCCCAACTTAAAATAATATCTAGATTGAAGTTTCTGATTTTATCGCTAATATTGTGATCCGTCCTTCATTTTAGGAATTCTAGGCCTGTACACAGAGAAGTGCTATAAGGGCAGCGTATCCTGTATAATCTTTTCAAGCCAATGAGCCTATACGTTGTGACCTAAGTCAGAAATAAAAAGTAACCCACTTTGACAATTGTTCGAAAATTCCGCAAAAGAAACAGATTAGTCATGAATTATTCAGCTGAGTTCCGACTTCATGGAACAACGCTGTGAAGAGAACAGCGGAGCTGCGTCCTCGTCGGTATCCCTTGATTATAGCATCCCTTTATGATTGGCAGTATGGCCAATCCCCCCTTGTGGGTCTCATTAGGCCACAAACAAACTATAATGCGTTCCTGGTAAAGACAATAATGACATTTATCTGCAGCCTTTTTACGCTTTGTGTTAGGAAACTGCACGGCCAGTAGATGAGAGGTTACCATTTTATTTATCTTACGCAGGCATTGAGGTAAGACGGAGAATCCGAGGACTCATTATGCTGAGAAAAAGACATTACTTTATAAGCGAAAACAAATCGGCAGATCCCAAGTACCCTGGGAATGGATGTTATGCGAAGCATGTGGAGCCAACCAAGGTGACTGGGTTGTAATTTTGTTTCATTGAGCGAAACGTTGCCAAATGACGTTAAAGATATGTAGAAATGTTATACGCACAGACATATGTTGAACAGTCGCATATCTTTCGTATAACCAGTTGTTTACAGTTGCGTAACGATGCCGACAGAAACATGGGTATTATCAGAAGCGGTAAGCTGATATGTAGTACTAGTGCTTGCGAGGGTGGTAGCCCTGGATAGAGCTTCGTGGACCAACTACCGTGGATGGGGCTTAAGTCTACAATTGACGTTAACCCGACATGGCGCCTGCCTCATAGGAGTACATATCTGATGTTTATAAAATTTGATAGCCAGCACTGGAACCACAAGTGATGTTCCACCAACATGACGCCTGCCAAGCGTGTTTTTGCAAAGCAGCTTCGACACCTGGTGTGGTTCTGTGGTAGTATACCGGATTACGACGCAGAATGCTGGGATTCGATTCCTGCTGGGACCCTGATATATATTTGTGGCGACACAATCTGCGCACAATGCCGCGCAGCCTCGACCTTGCTATCAGGCAGCCCGACGTGACACGATCGCACGCTGCACTGCAATCGTATACGCCGCAGCGCCACCGCAGCGTTACCCAAGGCTTACGTCACCAACGGTGGCTACAAAACCAGGCTGCCAAGCTTGGAAGCGATCAGTTTGTTCCACTACCTCTGTCGAGCGTAGCGTCAGAATGATCTCCCGATGCTGTTACTGTAGTTGAATAAATGATCGTTAGTTTTCATGTTGGGATGCGTCCTTACGTCGACACGGCATCCCACATCTGGTGATTCGGAAACCGAACAAATCGCGCCGCCATGGCCGACTCGGAAGCCCTTGTCGCTCTGCGCCAACAAGTGCAACAACATGAACAGCAACTGCAGGCCCGGCAACAGGTGCTCCAGCAGCAGCGCGTGCCCACTAAACGGCATTCACCCGATGACTCCCCACCACCCTGCTCGGGCCACGCTCCCCAAAGCTCCGTTCCGGCGGTCGCTGTCAACGCGGGCCCCGCTGCTACCGCGGCCGTTGCCGACCTGGACGCCTGGCGCGTACCTGTCAAACTTCCGCCGTTTTGGGCGGACTCGCCCTAGGTATGGTTCGCCCAAATCGAGGCCCAGTTCTCCCTTTCGCACATCACGCAAGACCGGACCCGCTACGACCACGTAGTCGCCCACCTGGACGCCCGCTACGCTAACGAGGACCGGGACATCCTTGCCCATCCACCAAAGGCCAACCTATATGAATACCTCAAAACGGAACCCATCTGCCGTCTGACACCCTCGGAAGACCGGAAGGCGCGAGAACTTCAGTCCGCAGAACTAGCCGAACGCAAACCATCGCAGCTCCTCCACCACTTGCGTGCCTTCACAGGCAACATGGAAATTCTTTCCTGCGAACACTTTGGCTCCAGCGACTTCCACCGCACGCCCAGGTGATCCTGCAGGCTCAGCTAAAGCTACCCCTTGACCAACTTTCCGAGATCGCTGATCACGTCATCGATGTCTCTTTGCCGCAGTCATCGCCCACCATCCAGGCTGTCGCTGCACGACTGAACATCACGGAGCTCGCGCACCACATCGATGACATCGAGAGACGGCTCAGCTCCATTCAACGACACCTCGATGAACACCTAAAGACGCGCCCACGCTTCCACTCTCCGAGCCACGACCGTAACACCGCCTCGTCACAACAGCCTGGTGCACACGACCGATGTTACTGCCACCAACGCTTCGGGGACAGAGCCCGACAATGTCGACCACCATGCCCTGCTCGGCACGAGGGGAAACGCCCACGGCACCTCGCAGGCACGGCTGCGAGCTGCCAACCTGGATGCCGTCGCATCTTCGTCACTGACCAAGTCACAAGGAAGCGGTTCCTTGTCAATAGCAGTTCCGACATCTGCTGCTACCCACGAGCCCATCTTCAAGGTCTTTGCCCGCCGACATCTTTCGAGCTTAGCGCGGCGAACCGTGCACAATCAAGACGTACGGCTCGCTGCGCCTGCACATCCAGCTCAGGAACCTATGCCGCGACCTTCATTGGAATTTTGTCATCGCCGACATCGCTGAACCAATAATCGGCTCGGACTTTTTGGCACAGTATAACCTCCTTCCGGACTCCCGCCACGATCACCTCATCGACGCGACAACGCAACATTTTTCGCCAGGCCAGCGACCGACCACCCACCAACCAAGCATCAAAGTGCTCAGTATTGAAAATCATTCGCCGTACCACGCCATCCTCGCCGAATTCCCGGTTTGACGCGTCCCAGCGGGCTACCACGCAAAGTTCAGCACACCACCGTGCACTACATCCGGACCACTCCAGGCCCCCCCGGTTTTCTGCCGTGCCCATCGCCTTGCCCCAGACCACACGCGCATAGCCAAGGCAGAGTTCGAAGTTCCACCGACCAAACCACGACCGCTGCCCCGACGAGTTCGACAGCTTACTACAGAGAACTTCTGGCGATATACGAAGCAGTTCAACACTTCCGCCACGTTCTCGAAGCGCAGCACTGCACTATTTGTACCGACCAGAAACCTCTTACCTACGCCTCCTCTCAACGTTGTGACAAACTCCTGGCGCGTGAACCGAACCAGCTCTCGTTCATTGCCCAGTTTGCCACCGACATCGAACACGTTAGCGGGAAAGACAATGTGGTCGCCGACGCACTTTCACGTGTGGCAGCTATCATTTCTTCGCAGATAACAGCCGACGTCCTCGCCGAGGCTCAAACTACAGACGCTGAACTACAGGAACTTCTCAAGGACGGGTCCTCACTACAGCTGCAACTAATCCCCATACCTGGGTCAACAACCACTATCCACTGCGACATGTCGATGAGTTTATCGATGAGGTTTATTTCTACGATGGAGTCGTAACGATTATTGACCGCACGGTGAAGCAGCGTCAGGTCCGCTAAAGCAGCACAGGCTCACGAGCAATCACAGCCTGGGTCTTTCGTCATCGTCTTTTGCAGGCGCATACCAGTTGGTGAATCTGCTCCACTACAACAGGACGAAGCAGGCCCTTCGTGCCCCTGGCCCACCAGCGTGGCTTTTTTGACCAGCTTCACAACCTCAGCCATCCCGGCATACGCCCCTGTACACGTCTCGTGGCTGACATCTACGTCTGGTTCTCCATGCAGCGGGATTGCCACAACTGGGCGCGCTCCTGCATTCAATGTCAACGCGCTAAAGTCACCAAGCACGTCGCCTCACCGCTCAGAGTTTTCCCTCTGCCCTCTGGTTGGTTTGAGGACTTCCACCTCGATATCATACGACCCTTCCCCTCAGTTGGACCGTATCGCTGCTGCCTCACCGCCATCGATCGGTATACACGATGGTCCGATGCATGGCCCCTCGAGGGAATCACCGCGGAAGAAGTCGCGTGGGCCTTCCTCACTGGCTGGATGGCCCGTTTCAGGCGTCCCCCCGCCGGGTAACCAACGACCAACGACCAAGGACGACAGTTTGAGTCGCACCTTTTCAGGCTCCTCGGGCTGACCATCGGTTTTGAGCACTTGAGGACCACCAGTTACCACCCCTGCGTGAACGGGATGATCGAGCGCTTCCACCACCAGTTCAAAGCAGCCATCATGTGCCACCCGGACTCAACCTGGCTCGAAGCCATCCCAGCCGCCATCCTAGGTCTTCGCGTCACCTTCAAGCCGGACATTCAGGCTACACCCGCAGAGCTCGTCTACTTCTGTGGGAACCGCTCCACGTCTCAGGTGAATTTCTCACTCCGCTGCCTTCCAACACCGCGACGGCACACCCCACCGACTTCGTCGCCCGGCTCCGACGCACCATCGCCGCCCTTCGCCCGTCACCTGCAGCTCACCACTGTAAGCTCGCACCTTTCGCCTTCAAGGATCTAGCAACGTGCACGCATCCTTTCCTCCGCAACGACACCATCCGCAGGCCTTTTCAGCCACCGTACAGTGGACCCTACCTGGTTGTCCATCGCGACGACAAAAACTTCACCCTGCGCATCAACGGGAACGAAGTTCGTGTTTCGATTGACCGGCTGAAGCCAGCATTCACCGCTTCTGACGAAGCAGGCAACACCAGTACACCTACAGGCGCCCACTTCCAAACATTGACATCGTAGCCTGCTGCTACTGTCACTACACGCTCTGGACGTCGCGTGCGACCGACAGACTTCTACGAGCCGCGATGTTTCTCCACTCCGCGAGGGGGGTGATGTGGCGACACAATCTGCGCACTATTCCGCGCAGCATCCACCTTGCTATCAGGCAGCCCGGCGTGACACGACCACAAGCTGCACTGCAATCGAATAAGCCGCAATGCCACTGCAGCGTCACCCAAGGCCTACGTCACCAGCAGTGGCTACAAAACCAGGCTGCCAAGCTTGGAAGCGCATCATTTTGTTCCACTACCTCTGTCGAGCGTAGCGTCAGAATGCTCTCCCGATGCTGCTACTGTAGTTGAATAAATGCTCGTTACGTTTTTATGTTGGGATGCGTCCTTACGTCGACACGCCATCCCACATTAGCATTCATCGGGTCAACGGTGCCGTCGTTAAGTTTTTCTTAACGCTCCCGCATTTAAATTACTAATGTCTGTCCTCACCGTTCCTGGGTAGATATAAATTGTCAAACACCTGTGGCGCATGCCGCAGCCCATGGTATACGGGTATGTGCCACGCCTGTCTGCAGGAAAGGCTTTGACGACGTACGCGACAGGAATTTCACGTTAATCATGTCATGACCAGCCAGGCAGGTTCGTCAATACCTCTTACCCTCCAATTCAAATTTTGGTCTACCCCAAGTTAAGGAGGCGGTCACGAGAGCCCCCAGACGTAGGCGGCTAGATAGATAGATACGTAGACAGAAACACAAAAGTTCGTACAGTACGCAAAGAAATGCTTCGCATTTAAAATGCAATGTATATACGGAAATGAGCAAACACATGCTTCAATGCAGGTACATATCTACGCGCGAATTTCAGCACATGGGAATCATAAATGCTATTTTAACGTAGAAATAACATTCGCGTAATATCAACACTACAAGTCATTCAAACAAAGTTCGTATCAATGTTTCGCGTTCAATAGGTATGATCTTAAAATCAGAGCTTTTTTACCAATTTGGGCAGCAAAGCAACTAATATTGTTTAGTATACTCACGTAGTCATTACTTTTTACTAATATTGAATGTAGAAAACCCCAGGCACTGCCTCGACCAAAGCATACATTCATTAGACACGCACAAAAGGACGCTTCGGCTAAAATTACAAAGTTTGTCCGAGCTGTTTGATGCCTGGGCATGCGCAAATAGGTTTTCGTGCTTTCCTTCTTTTCGGCCGTCGTGCGCCTTTGTAGTTCTGAGTCGGCGTTTGTGGTGCCTTTACCTCTTGTGTCCGCGCTTCCACGCCCAGTTTTTTAGAATAAGATGGTGTCATCCTGTGCGCACTACGTAGGCGTTAGCGCTGCGTGTGTGGAAGGTGATGATCACTGGCTATTACTATATGCATGCCAAAATAGCAGCGCTCCCTTAATCGCGCGTTCTGCAGTTGCATTTTGAGTCCCACATGTAAACGTCGTTGTTTACGAACAGCTTGTTAAACACCAGCTTAACCGTATGAACTCGTTACTTTGCAGTCTTTGAAAACTGCAAGACCCTTCTTTTATTGCGGACAGCTTTAGTGTTCTACGCAATAGTAAAATTTGGCAGATCCCACGTATCTTGGGAATCGATGTTATGCGAAGCATACAGAGGGAAGTTGATTGTGTTGTTATCTTTTTCATTGAGAGAAACGTTATGAAATAACGCTCAATATATGTACAACTGTTGTACGCACAGACACATGTTGAGCAGTTCCATATGTTTCATAAAAGCAGTTGTTTACAGTTGCGTAGCGATGTCAACAGAAACATAGGTATTAGCAATACCTGAAGTGTGAAACTGATACGTAGCGCTTGTGCTCGCGAGGATGGTAGTAGCCCTTGACGGTGCTACATAAATCAATTTCAGTGGATGGCACTGAACTACAATTGACGTTAACCCGACCTCGCGGCTGTATCATAGGAGTGCATATGTCATAGTGAAATAATGGCAGCGCGAACTAACGGGACACAGAAATAGGACACAAACAAGGGCAGACTGAAAAACTTCTATTTATTCACAGAAGATGATATATACCATAAAAACACGAAGGGAAAGGCGATTACTAGAGGGAAGGTTCTACCATAATCAAGTGTCATCCACAAAGGAGATTTCACAATCTGATAGCGATATAGAAGCTTAGCTGACACAACTTTCGATATTCTTTTTGATGAAAATGGCTTCCGCAATCTCCCTAGTTTTAGTGTCACGATGGGCGTATAAAACAGACGTGCTCAAAAATTCAGGTACGCAACCACACTTTGTGCAATGGGCGGACAAATGTAAACCCGGGGCAGACTTTAGCCCATTGTAGTACATAAGTAATGTTTATAACATTAGATAGCCAGCACTGCAACCACGCTTTACGAGCATTAGTGACTTTTTCAAGAGCTGTTCCGAGACCTGGCATGGCTCTGTGCTAGAATACTTGATTGCCACACAGAATTCTTGGGTTCGATTCCTGCTGGGACCCTGACATTTATCCTTGGTATACGTCGGGTCAACGCTGCCGATGTCAATTGTTTTCTTAACACTCGCGCGTTAAAATTACCCATCTCTGTTCCCACCGTTCCTGGGTGGACATCAACAGTCAATCATACCCGCATACCATGGCCCCTGGTGGACGGGTATGTGCCACACGTGTCTGAAGGAAAGGGTTTGACGACGTATGCGATGGGATTGTGACGTTTTTCATGCCATGACCAGCGAGTCCGGATCGTCAAACCATCTTACCCTCCCATACTAATTTTGGTCGACCCCAAGTTAACCCTTTGTAGGTCATGCTATATTTTTGACATGGTAATATAAAAACCGGCTGCGCTTTATTGATATAAACTAGAAAGAAATAGTATGAAACAGATTTCATCAAAATGAAGCCAGTAGTTTACTGAAAAAAAGTGGGACATATATGTCCCACTGACTCATGAGAGTGTTTTCAAAAAGTGGGAAAACACTGTCCCACTGCCTCATGAAGGCACCACCCCGAGATTGCATCAACGGGAATTTTGGGATGAAATGGCCGAAGCAAGTGGCACAGAGTATCACTTCTAAAGTTGTGAAGAGAAAAGTTGTGCGGACCTCATTTGAGCAGGAGAACACCGCCTGCAGTTGCGTCTCTTGAGCCTTCAAAGCGCTGTGGTATGTCCCTGTAAAGCTTACTTCACCGCATGCATCGACCACTTTTTTTTGTCCATTTGGCTGTCCTAGCTTTTGCTGTTGAAATTTTCGAGTACAGATGTTATCCCTGAACATGTGGCTACATTTCAAGAGGTATATAATACCGAGAAAAATATTTCCACGCATTAATATCCGCTATTGCGCTGCGCGATTAGCGGGATAATTTTGAAGGGGATTGTTCCGATGCATTTATTGGTCAAGTTATTTCGCAAATTTACAAAAACACGTGATTACTGGAAGCTAAGATCACCTCTCTCAAAAACCAGAAAAGGAGGATATTATCCGGCATTTTGATTGGTAGGTTCTATGTATCTCAAAAAGAGGAAAATTCAGAAGCGATCATAAAAAATTGACCGAAATTCAACGCTATTGTAACACTACATCCGCCCTTCGAAAGCGTGGTAAAAGAATTTTTTTCGAGATTACGAAGACTTAGGTAAGATATGAGTGACTTAGTGTTGCGCTAATTGCAACGGGTGATGTGGGAGAAATTCTTTTCTGTAGACGGAAAAGTGGGACGTATGTGTCCCACTGCCGCACAAAGGGTTAAGAGGGCTGTCACGAGAGCACCCGCACGTAGACGGCTAAATAGATAGATACATATAGAAACTCCCTAAGTGCCGGCAGTACTCAAAGAAATGCTTCGCATTTTAAAAAAAAGTATTCAGCATATAACCGAGCTGGATCTCAATTTCAAATTTCTTGTCGTTGAGTGATTCCGCTATTATATGCCGCTTTTGTCCGAGGAAAAACAACCCAGCAACCGCGGAAACCTTTAAGCTGAAATAATTATCGTGAAACCCAAGACTAAGCTTCTCACAGGCATCCAATTTTTCATTTTTATCGACATCTGTAATGTGCCTCCGTGAGTGGTTTTCAAAATCGTCAATCTTTCTTTCAGTTCGCCAAACATTCCCTAAGTGGTTTTCGCAGGGCATGCAGAACCGTCCGTCGACACCTTCGTTTCCAGTTGGGATTGGCGTGTAACAGTGGAATGAATGAAATCGTATCACATGTGATCAGGTGACGAACAACAAGCTGCAGCTGCCACTGTGGGTTCTAGTTCAGATAGACGCTTTGCTAGGCTTATAAAGCCGTTTTTTGAACGCTGTCTTCACCCTCGACCCTCTCCGCGAGTGGTTCACTTTTTTCAGTGACATCTAGTGGGTCTGGTACTACCACGGATTTCTCGTGAACGCCGCTCACTCTCAGGGTCCGTCACATAAGCCGTTGATCAAGCTATCAGTCGACTCTTACGACAGCGTTCAATAAACGCCCTTGTAGTAGGCGGATAGTGGTGTGCCCAAAAAAGAACTTCGGTCCCCCCTTCGATGCCCCGGGAGCTTTGATTCCGTACAATGCCACTACCGTGACTCACGACGACGCCCAGCAAACGCCTCCTCCCGCACTGACCGCACGTCCCAGTATCCCTTGTCCCCACCACCCGCCCGTCTTCAAAGGCGCGGATGGCACCGACCTGTAGGACTGGCTCCCGATTTTCGAGCACGTGGGTATACACAACGAATGGGGCGAGGCAGGAAAATTGGATAACTTGGTCTTCTGCCTCGCAGGTGTGGCAAGCCTGTTCTGCAACTACCACGCATCGTGTTTTACGGCGTGGTCCGACTTCAAGACAGTCATTATCGACGTGCTTGGCCGCCGCACCGTGCGTAAGGTGCGACAGCCAAGCACAACAGCGTTTACGCGAAAAAGTTCAGCAGGCTCGTGAATTTTTCATGAGTTAAATAGAAGACATCCTGCACTTGTGCAAGAGAGCCAACGTGGCCATGTCGGAGTCTGACAAGATCAGGAATGTTATGAAACGCGTCCACAATTATGTGTTCACCATACTGCTCACCAACAGCCCTTGCACTGTGGCCGAAGTAATAGAGAGTTTGAGAAGTGGAACCCCAATAAGCTTGGAACCCAAGAAATTTTCGAGCCACCAGGGAACACGAGTCGAACCCAAGCTACTCTTGGGCTCTCGCACTGGCGTTGACCTAAGAACAAAAAGTCGAAAACTAGCATGGTTCCCCAAGGCTTGCGTCGCCAGCGAGACGACGCAGACGCAGCGCTGGCCAGGACGTAGTATGGCCTGCGTCTCGCATAATTTTAATTTTGCCACGTTAGGAGCGCCATGTGTTTGACCCAAAGCAACCTGAGTTTGACCAAGTTCTCAAACTCTGCTGATCCTCTGAACGCAAGAGCAGCCTACCCAACGCAGCTTGGGAGCGCAGTGTTTTCGGTCCCCAGTTCTCAAGCTCTCTAATAACGCTGTGCGAAGGCTGTGCCGATTGCGGTCGATCATTCGTCGTCCTCCATCACGCGACGCAGATCACGCTCTCTTATCGCCTATGTCTGACCACTCCGCGTTAATCACAGAAGTCAAGACATACGTGCGTAACGAAATTGCACACCAGTTCTCTCCGGTAGCCTTTGTTCACTCGCAGCATGTTGACCAACCGTCAACCACGCTTCTACGTCCTCTTTGCCGAGCGATTGAGCGGGAAATTGCAGAGGTGATCCCTGAATACCCCCAGCGCCCTCCAGCGCCAGGGTCACTGATTTACGCTCAAGTTGCGGCCAGGCTGTTCCCAAGCACTCCCCGTGGCCGCCCCACTTAATTGCACCGAAGCCGTCGCAAGACCTCAGTCCTTCGAAGCTTGTGTGCCGCCTGCATACGCCGACGTTATCCTTAGGCCCCTACTGCAACCCACCATGATGTCGTGTCAGCACCCTGCGACATGGGTGGGACCTGCCCTAGCGAACCAATGGCGCACTTATCACAACCGCCCCATATACTTTGCGTGCGGTTACGCCTGTGAAGTCGCACGTTATTGCAATCGCGTGCAGCCGCCTCGAGTCGCATCACCCGTCGCCAGCTGTCCAGCCACCCGGTACTACGACACACCTCCGCCTCTGTCACCGACCTAAATCTCAGCTCCATCTCCCCGCCGTTCAACGTCTACGCGACGCCGCTCACTGTCACCGACGCGGCCACGTCCGGTCCCACGAGACCTGTAAAACTAGTCGTCGCAGTCCGCTAGGCAAGGGACTGCAACGCTGTCGACCTTAACAGTTCGACAGCGTTGCAGCCCTCTGCCAAGCCCATCGAAAATAACAGACGTGTTTGCGGACGATGTTTGCGCATCTACCCTTGTAGCCATTGGAGCCGCCGTGTCCGTTATGGACACAAAATTTCGCCGTTTGGTACTATCTAATGCGCCTGCGACCTTTGAGCGCATCATGGAACACCGGTCTGCGCAACTTCAAATGGCGCACGTGCTTGTACGTGCTACCTCAACGACTTGTCGTTTTCGCTCCGGGCTTCTGCACGCATCTTCAACGCCTGCGTCATGTTTCAACGCGTTTGAGCATCTTTTTAGCATTGCCATTTTTTGGGCGTGTTGGTAAACGGAACTCGAAAACATATTCAGCGCCAGCAAACAAGGAAGTAAGAGCGCAGAGGGGTGTCGTCTCTCTTACGTCCTTGTTTGCTGGCGCTGAATATGTTTTCGAGTTTGACCATTGCTGGCTTACAACTGTGTCTAAAGCAGCACCGATTTGCAATACGGCAGCATACAATACGAAGCTACGTTGTGTACAGGGACGGACTTCTGCCCTGTCCTGCCAAGCTTCAGGCCATGTCAGAGTTCCCAAAACCTACGTCCGTGAAAGACTGCACAGTTTCGTAGGACTTTCTTTCTACTTTGGACGCTTCATTCGGAACTTCGTCACTACCACATCTCCGCTAGCGAAGCCCCTTGGAAATAACGGGCCCTCAATTCGTGATCCACAGAATGCGACGACGCATCCTCAAAGCTCCATCGTTTGTTGACGTGTCTTTCCATACTACGCCACTACGACCCTACGGCGAATACAAAGCTGCGTACAGCTTTTGAGGGAAATGTACCGAGAAAATACAGTTTGTGTAGAATGGGAAGGAATAAGCAGCAAGGACAGCGTTGACATTGGCAAGGGGCTGAGACAGGGATGTCCTTTGTCCCCGCTGTTATTCATGCTGCACATGGTGAGGATAGAAAAAGCGCTAGAAGGTAGCAACATTGGATTTAATCTGTCACACAAACAGGCAGGCGCGATGGTTGAGCGGAAGCTTCCAGGTCTGTTTTATGCTGACGATAATGTCTTATTTGCGGACAGTCAAGATGATATACAGCGGCTGGCATATATATGCGGAAGGGAAGGCGAAGCTCTAGGACTAGGTTTTAGTGCAACAAAATGTGGATTGATGGTATTCAATGATCACGAAGACCATGCGTCTTAATACAGGGCCAAGAAATACCGAGGGTAAGCGAGTACAAGTACCTCGGAGTGTGGGTAAATGAGGGGGGATAGATATATGGAGATACAAGAGAAAGCATCGGTAACAAAGGGAAAGAGGAATGCTGCAATCATGAAGCACAGAGCGTTATGGGGATACAATAGGTACGAGGTGCTTCGAGGGCTGTGGAAGGGTGTGATGGTTCCGGGGCTTACATTTGGGAACTCAGTGGTGTACATGAAGTCAGAGGTGCAATCAGGAATGGATGTAAATCAAAGGACTGTGGGACGCCTCGCGTTAGGCGCTCACGGGAAGACGACAAATGAGGCTGTAAAGGGTGATATGGGATGGACAGGTTTTGAAGTGAGGGAAGCTCAGAGCAAAATTAGATTTGAAGAGAGGCTGAGGAAAATGAAGGAGAGTAGATGGGCAGGGAAGGTTTTCAGGTATTTGTATAGAAAAAGCGTCGACACGCAGTGGAGAAAAAGAACTAGGAGGCTCACCGGTAAATATACGGCTAGCAGTGTGGGCGACATGGCAACAAGGAGCATTAGGGGAAAAGTCAGAGAGGCGGAGAGGACTTATTGGATGACAGCGATGGAAAAGAAGCCGGCTCTCAGTAACTACCGAAAGGGAAAAAACGAAATAGGGAGGGAGAGGTTTTATGATAATTCAAGGGGAAGCGCTTTGCTGTTTGAAGCAAGGTCGGGTTGCCTTAGAACGCGTAGCTATAAAGAGAGATTCTGTAACGAAGAAGAACAATGTACATGCTGTGGGGGGAACTGGGAAAACGATGGAACATGTACTGATTGAATGTGGCGATATCCACCCAGATATACGTGTGGGCACGAGTCTACATGAAGCCTTGGGTTTTAGGGACAACAATGGAAAGCTTAACACGTCCGCGATAGAAATAAGTAAGAGACGGTTAGAGTATTGGTGGCAGAAAAGTAGAGATAAAGGACAAAAATGAAGAATGGGGAAAAAAAGGTCATTCTGCCTTAAGAGGCAGAGAGATGGACCGTGAATTTATATTTTTCTTTGCTATAATAACATAGATTTAATCAATGTAGATGAGGCATTAGGCCAACATAAAAAGAAAGTTTTTTTTTCGAGCCTGGTGGCAGGCATGTCACCGCCCCGTTATAAAGGGGACGCTCATAGCATCCATCCATCCATCCACGGACGTTAGCGGTGTTGGCCTCGGCGCTGTCTTTGCGCAGTGCTACCAGGGTTTCCTGAATATGTCGTGGCACATGCATAGGTCGGTAAACTCGCTCATGAGTCGACTTTCTTAAGCTCACTCAGACTGAGACAGTGGCGTAGCCAGCGGGTGGCACACCGGGCACGTGCCCCCCCCCCCCCCAAAAAAAAAAATTTCTTTTCGCCATGGCATGTAGAGCGAAAAATGACCATTTCAGGGAGGTGCCCCCCCCCCCCCCCCCCCCGAAATCAAGGAGGTGCCCCCCCCCCCCGGAAAAAATTTCTGGCTACACCCCTGGACTGAGATCGTGACGTGAGTCTGCGTGAGGCCGGGTGAGTTATATTTTCGAAGGTATGAGTACCTTCAGGTCAAGAAAAATTTTTGTGATTGGGAGTGCGAGTGATACCTGTGTCACACGGGCCCTTTTGAAAGGCCATCCAGTCGATGGTCATCGAAACGCCACAACTCTATCGACGCGATGTAGTTGTCGCGCTGCTACACGGCAGTTTTGTACGGCCGTTGAGTGATTCGGGCGTTTCTCGCAAAAATTGTCTGGCGCTGCCGATCCTTACTTTCGTATTCATGTTCCCTCAAGTAAAAAAATATAAATTCACTTAAAAACTCAAATATGTCTGTTGATTTGTTTAAATATTTCAACTCATTGTTTATTCGTAGTTATGAATTCACATTTAACTTTTATATTATTGCCACGCGCGTTTCTTATTTTCACTTTGCTCTATTCGGTTCTTCGCCCTCAAAGTCTGTCAGCAATGCTCAGCGCAAACCGCGCCTGACTGTTCTAGAAGCTTCGCGATTACTGTAGATCGTTTTGTTAAGATTGCGCGCAAGACGCGAACACTCGAGCTTATTCCAGAGCTTGTGCGACAACGAGTGATAAGACTGGAATATTCTATGACGCACGTATAAATGCCGACGCGCTTCACCGCTTGCCAGTTGATCGACGGCCGACGCTCTGCTCGCCGCTATCAGTGCCAGCGTGTATTGCTGTAATCTTACTTTCTGTTTACCGGCCACAAGTTCGGCCTAATAAACAGTTTCATCTTGGACACGTCGCCTGCTGCCTTCGTCGACGTCACACCCACGTGACATCTGGTGGAGGTGCTGCTTCGTTCATGTACCGGACACCCCCCTTCAAGCCGTGAACCCAGGCCCACTCGCGAGGGAGACGTCGACACCAACCACGACCAGCGAGTTAGCCGTAGGCAGCAAGGTCTACATCCGGAGTACGGTCCTCTACCTGACAAGACTCGGAAGACCAAGGCCATGATCTCGACTGCGGCAACGATGACCGCCGCTGCGCCACAGCCAGCGATCGTAATGCAGCAGCCAAGGGAGCCACCGACTTTCCGTGGATCATCGTTTGAAGACCCTGAGACCTGGCTGGAGACCTACGACCGAGTGGCCACCCTAAACCACTGGGACCGGGAAGAAAAGCTGCGTCGCGTCTACTTCTACCTGGAAGACGCGGCAAGGACCTGGTTCGAGAATCGGGAGTCTGCGCTTCAAACCTGGGATCTTTTCCGCGGCACATTCCTGGACACGTTCAGGAGCATCGCCCGCAAGGAAAGAGCCTCGACGTTGCTGGAGACGAGGGTGCAACTCCCGAACGAAAGAGTGGTCATCTTCGCTGAAGAATTGACGCGACTCTTCCGACACGCTGACCCCGACATGCCCGAGGAGAAGAAAGTCCGTTTTCTCATGCGAGGAGTCAAGCAAGAACTCTTCGCCGGGATGATGCGGAACCCACCAAAGACCGTCCAGGAATTCTTGTCGGAAGCAACAGCGATCGAGAAGACGCTCGAAATGCGAACCCGCCAGTACGATCGCCGAACGATGCAAGACAGCCCAGGAGTTCATGCTCTCAGCTCCGACGACCTGCGCGAAACGATACGAGCGATCGTGCGGGAGGAACTGCGCAAGCTGTTACCCTCATCAATGCCGCAAGTGGACTCGATCGCCGACATCGTTCGCGAAGAGATCCAGCAGTCGATCTGCACCCCCCCCAACCGCCACAGCCGCAAGCCATGAGCTACGCTGCTGCCGCCCGACGCTACGCTCCGCCTCCACGTCCACGTCTGGAGGCCGCACCACCCCATTTCCGCCGCCAGACACCGCCGTCTCCCCACGACCGACGCCATACCGCTCACCTGCCAGCGAGCACTACTCCCCAAGAAAAACCGACATCTGGCGAGCCCCTGACAACCGCCCGCTCTGCTACCATTGCGGGGAAGCTGGACATACCTACCGCCGCTGCCAGTACCGCCAGATGGGCCTACGCGGCTTCGCCGTCAACGCACCGCCCCCCACAGCACGGCGAGCGCCCACGCGACATCGCCGACTACTTGACCACCACTGAGCGGGCACCTCGACGTTCATCGCGTTCGCCATCGCCTGGACCCTACCGGTCCCCTAATCGACGACAGCAGTACAGCAGCCTCAACCGGGGCCGTTCCGTGAGCCCATATCCGGAAAACTAAGGGCAGCAACCGATGGAGGTGCGGTTGCTGTACGACGAACTACCGAAGACCCTCCGCCGACGCCGACGACGACGCCGCGACGATACCTGAAGAACAAAGCAAGAGAGAGCCCTGAAGCCGAAACTACGCGGCCGGAAGAAGACCTGACGACGCCACGTGGAAGCAGCGGAGCAAACCGCCGCAGCCGTGATCCGACGCCGCGACCCAACCGTAACGCACGACGACGAACCAGCGACCTCGATGTAATATTCGACGGCCACAACGTCACCGCTCTCGTCGACACTGGAGCCGACATTTCCGTCGTCAGTGGACCTTTTGCGACGAAGTTGAAGAAAGTGAAGACTGCTTGGCAAGGCCCTGAAATCCGGACCGCTGGGGGTCATCTAATAACGCCGGCCGGTGTTTGCACAGCAAGAGTCACCATCAATAACAGGACTTATCCCGCCAGCTTTCTAATTCTGCAGCACTGCTCCAGGGATGTGATACTGGGGTTGGACTTCCTAAGTCAACACGGCGCCGTGATCGACCTGAGGTCTGAGTCGATAACACTGACTTCAGACGAAGCGTTGCCGCCCCACACGACGCCGGAGAATCATGCCTTGAATGTAATTGAAGAGCAGGTCACCGTTCCGCCCCTCTCCAGCGTCGTCATTTCCGTCGGCACCGAAATACCCGCTGACATTGAAGGCGTCATCGAGGGCGATCAGCATCTGCTTGTGAACCATCAGATTTGCGTCGCAAGAGGCATCGCCGAGTTGCGCGATGGCAAAGCAAAGGTACTTCTGACAAACTTCAGCCACGAATATAGGCACCTTAACATTGGCACGACGGTCGCCCACATCGAGAAATTCGTGGACACCAGCCATGCTTTCGCCCTCTCCGATGCTACCGAACCTGCTTCGACGAATCGAGGTCCCAAACCAGATTTCGACGTCAACCCGAACCTTCCGAAGGTCAAGCAAGACCAGCTAAAGGCCCTGCTCCTGCGATTCAAAGACTGCTTCTCGGCGTCGTCAAGAATTCGACAGACCCCAGTCGCGAAACATCGGATCATTACAGAAGAAAGTGCTCGACCAGTTCGACAGAGCCCGTACCGAGTATCGACGCGCGAACGCGAGGCCGTGAAGAAGCAAGTCGACGAAATGCTACGCGACGACATAATCCAGCCATCCAAGAGTCCCTGGGCGTCTCCCGTGGTTTTGGTGAAGAAGAAGGACGGCACGCTACGTTTCTGCGTCGACTATCGTCGCCTGAACAAGATCACTAAGAAGGACGTGTACCCCCTCCCACGGATAGACGACGCCCTGGATCGACTCCACAACGCGAAGTACTTTTCGTCGATGGACCTCAAGACAGGCTACTGGCAAATCGAAGTCGACGAGAGAGACCGAGAAAAGACTGCTTTCATAACTCCAGACGGCCTGTTCGAGTTCAAGGTCATGCCTTTTGGTCTTTGCTCGGCACCCGCGACCTTCCAACGCGTCATGGATACCGTACTGGCCGGCTTGAAGTGGCAGACTTGTCTTGTGTACTTGGACGACGTCGTTGTGTTTTCTTCAAACTTCGACGAACATCTGCGACGCCTTGAGGCTGTACTTCAAGCAATCAAGACCTCCGGACTTACCCTGAAGTCACAAAAGTGCCGCTTCGCCTACGAGGAACTCTTGTTCTTGGGCCACGTGATAAGCAAGTCCGGAGTACGCCCTGACCCTCAGAAGACAGCCGCCATCGCTACATTCCCGCCACCCGCCGACAAGAAGGCCCTGCGTCGATTTCTCGGCCTGTGCGCCTACTACAGGCGGTTCGTCAAAAACTTTGCCCGCATCGCCGAACCACTCACTAACCTTACGAGGGCCGACGTCGAGTTCAAATGGGAAACGCCGCAGGAGGAAGCATTTCAAGACTTAAAACGACGCCTGCAAACGCCTCCGTTACTTGCGCATTTGACGATCGCGCCGAAACAGAAGTGCACACCGACGCAAGCAGTGTGGGACTCGGCGCCGTCCTTGTGCAGAGGACGGATGGACTGGAAAGGGTTATCAGTTATGCTAGCCGGTCGCTATCCAAGGCAGAGGCCAACTATTCCACAACTGAAAAGGAGTACCTCGCCATCATCTGGGCTACGTCGAAGTTTCGCCCTTACCTTTACGGAAGGCCCTTCAAAGTTGTGAGCGACCACCACGCCTTGTGTTGGCTAGCTAACCTGAAGGACCCTTCAGGTCGTCTCGCAAGATGGAGTCTGAGACTTCAAGAATTCGACGTTACCGTCGTTTACAAGTCCGGACGAAAACACTGTGACGCCGACTGCTTATCTCGCGCCCCCCGTCGAACCGCCGCCGCAAGACGACCAGGAGGACGACTTCTTGGGAACCATAAGCGCCGACGACTTCGCCGAACGACAGCGAGCCGACCCGGAACTCAAGGGCCTTATGGAGTACCTCGAAGGCAAGACCGCCATTGTTCCGAAGGCATTCAAGAGAGGACTCACGTCGTTTGTCTTACGAAACGGCATTCTCATAAAGAAGAATTTCTCGCCCCTTCGAGCCAACTACCTTCTCATAGTGCCTTCAGCATTGCGACCAGAAGTCCTCCAGGCACTGCACGACGACCCGATGGCTGGACACCTCGGACTTTCCCGCACGCTCGCAAGAGTACAAGAAAAGTACTACTGGCCGCGCCTTGCCGCCGACGTCGCCCACTACGTAAGGACGTGCCGAGACTGTCAGCGACGGAAGACACCGCCAGCAAGACCAGCAGGCTTCCTTCACCCGATCGAGCCTCCTCGGCGACCGTTCCAGCAGATCGGCATGGACCTCCTGGGGCCGTTCCCAACGTCGACTTGCGGAAATAAATGGATCGTCGTAGCTACCGACTACCTCACCCGCTACGCCGAAACAAAAGCCCTGCCCAAGGGCAGTGCCGCCGAGGTAGCCAAGTTCTTCGTTGAGAACATCGTCCTTCGACACGGCGCCCCAGAGGTTCTCATCACCGACAGAGGTACGGCGTTTACGGCTGACCTAACTCAGGCGATCTTGGGATACAGCCACACAAGCCACCGCCGGACCACCGCGTACCACCCACAGACCAATGGCCTGACCGAGCGTCTAAATAAGACTATCGCCGACATGCTGGCCATGTACGTCGACGTCGAACACAAGACGTGGGACGCCATCCTTCCGTACGTGACCTTCGCATACAACACGGCCGTGCAGGAGACGACACAGATGACGCCCTACAAGTTGGTCTACGGAAGGAACCCGGCAACGACGCTCGACGCCATGCTGCCCAACGTCGCAGATGAAGAAAACCTCGACGTCACCGTCTACCTACAGCGCGCCGAAGAAGCCCGACAACTCGCCCGCCAGCGCATCAAGAATCAGCAGACAACCGACAGCCGCCGTTACAATCTTCGACGACGCTTTGTGTAATACCAGCCCGGCGACCGCGTTTGGGTGTGGACGCCGATACGCCGACGCGGACTCAGTGAAAAACTTCTTCGGCGATACTTCGGGCCATACAAGGTGCTTCGACGTCTCGGTGCTCTGGACTACGAGGTCGTTCCGGACGGCATTACTAACTCCCAACGGCGTCGTGCGCGACCTGAAGTCGTCCATGTCGTGCGCCTCAAGCCGTATTACGCGCGTTAGCGGACCTGAGGACTTCACTTATTGCTGTATTGTTGTACTTTCTTTTTTGTTATTGTGACTTATTGTTGCATGCATTTTTTCCCATGTTCTGTTTTAAGCATCGGGACGATGCTTTTTCAGAAGGGGGGCATTGCCACGCGCGTTTCTTATTTTCACTTTGCTCTATTCGGTTCTTCGCCCTCAAAGTCTGTCAGCAATGCTCAGCGCAAACCGCGCCTGACTGTTCTAGAAGCTTCGCGATTACTGTAGATCGTTTTGTTAAGATTGCGCGCAAGACGCGAACACTCGAGCTTATTCCAGAGCTTGTGCGACAACGAGTGATAAGACTGGAATATTCTATGACGCACGTATAAATGCCGACGCGCTTCACCGCTTGCCAGTTGATCGACGGCCGACGCTCTTCTCGCCGCTATCAGTGCCAGCGTGTATTGCTGTAATCTTACTTTCTGTTTACCGGCCACAAGTTCGGCCTAATAAACAGTTTCATCTTGGACACGTCGCCTGCTGCCTTCGTCGACGTCACACCCACGTGACATTATTGAGCAGCGAATCTGTGGCGAGTGATACACAGCGAGACAGCACGCTGAAGACGAGCACGTGGCTGTTGTCGAGAGTATGTGCAGTTCGCACAATTCAAGTTTTCAGAAATGATTATTAAATAATTCACAGCACTCACATATACTTTTAGGGGCGAAGCTCCTTAGGGTGTGCGTCTGCCCCTCCTCTGTAGTCGTAGTAGGTAGGTAGGTAGGTAAGTAGCCACGTGTAGTGGAATGTACTCACTCCACGTGATAAAGATGACGATGACGCAGTATAGTGGAATGTACCCACTACACGTGATAACGGTGAAGTATAAGAGCGTTCCAGTATTGTGGAATGTACCCACTACACATGATAACGATGACGATGACGCTGATGACCATGAAGTGTAAGCGCGTTCCAGACCACACATTCTCTTTCTGCCATGGATGAAAACGATCGAGCTTCGCCCACTCATCATCATTCACTTCGTGGATATGGCGTGATTTTTTTCAAAGCATACTGGTAAGATTACTTTTTTCTTATCGTGCGTATAAGTACACTGTGAACGAGAGGACACTTTCGCGCCGTTTCGGCTTCCGTCGGTCAATGGCCATCGAAGTTTCAGCAGAGTTGTGGGGTGCTCCGTTCAGTCGATAGACTATTTACTGAATGGCCTTCCAAACGCCCGTGTGACAAGGGTCCTGTCGACAGAACGTTTGGTTAGCCGAAGTTCTAGTGAGCTCTAAGCGCAAAATACTTTTCATGACTGAGTCTCAGTGAACTATACATTCTTTGCCGACCGATTGACCTATCTAGTCAACTTCAGCATTACTATCACTTTTATATCTGCTAACATTTATACCTCCGTCTATTCAAACATACGTCCACGGACTGGCGTTCATACACCATCTCAATATTTATTGATCAGAGGCGTGAGTTGCGGGGAGGAAGGGCGGGCTGCCTTCACTTCTCTACTGAAACTCATTCATTGGAAGTTCTTGATCAAAATATCTAGTGAGAGCCATGTCTCAATAAAAATGTCCGTACTGGATTGCAACCACTGACAATTCGTATTTCAACGTACGAGGTCAAAAGGCGCGAAGTAGACTACCGAATATGTGCATTATTGGTGTTAATGAGCATGACACGACGTTTCAAAAGGTTCATTATACTCTAGCAGACTCATGAGTCGACCTACTCACATTCACTGAAACTCGGATAGAGCTGTGAGTTTGAGTCTGAGTGGATCCGCGTGAAAAATATTTTGGCGAGTATGATTGCGAGTATTAGTGCGAGTGAGTCCAGTCAAGAAAGTTTTTGTTAGTGTGAGTCTCAGTGAGTCCAGTCGACAAAACTTATGGTGAGTGAGAAGACAGTAGGACTAGGCGGGTTGGTACAACATGATTATGAGTGCAAATCAGCGCGAACGACAGGAGGAGACAGAATGCAGAGCGCAGAGTCGGAGTTTTAAATAATTCAGAGAATATGAAGGATTTAAAAGTCAGACCTTAAACACATAAAGTTTCTCACAACATAAAGAAAGTGGCTGAAAATGAAGGTGTAGGCGTCGTTTTTTGCAAACGAAGCAAATTGGCAAACTTGTGTGCGAGGATAGGTAACGAGGCCTGTCAAGTTAAGCACATGAAACCCATTGATGAGTGTAAAACTGGCGTTATTTCTTCGTTCCACTGGCATCTGGCAAAGTTAATATTGGTCAGACGGGGAGGTGCGTAAGTAAGCGGTTGCAAGAACACAATATATCTGTGAGCGGGGAGCTGGGAAGCACTTGGGTTGTTCATTGCCGCAGTTGCACGAAATGCAAATATCTAAAGCCGATGTTTGATCGCACGACTATATTAGGTAGGCGAAAGATTAGATATGAGCGGGAGATTTTAGGAGCATTTCACATTGTAATAAGAATTGAAATCAGCGCAACCGACAGGATGGGACAGAGGACAGGACACAGACTGCTGAACTTTGCAACAGTTTATTTCTCTGGAAAGCCTACGCTTTTGTACAGTTACACATTGTTACATCAGCCATGCTTGGAACACAAAAACATCACAAGAATTCATGACGTCAATAAACCTAGACACATTTATTTTAGCAGGTGGTTTTGGGGACGTTAAACCGCAGATATTATTTATTAATATTTCTTTATCAATGAGAGCGACAGAGGGGGGAACGTGCACAATCATCCTTTATAGAAAAAATCTTGCCTGCCTTTATGATTTTAGCGTGTGGTGCGATCGCTGCATTTGGCGACAATGATACAATCTTAATATCTTGTTCAACACCCACATGTGCTACAGTGAGCGGACAGCCACCCTTGCTTTGACCGATCAACACTGTGCAAATGTTCTTTCAACCTTTCATTTAAACAATGACCCGTCTGACCAACGTAATATTTTTCACATGACAGGGACAGCTGATAAACTACGTTACAAAGGCAATCTCTAAATATATTTGCATGGTTTGTAGTACACCCACCATTGGGCCTGGACGCTGGCACAGATATTTTGCACAAACTGTTCAATTTTTGTGGGGCTGAGAAAAGCACTTTCACATTCGCTCACTGTACTACTTTCTTCAGATTGTGCGCTATCTTATGCATGTATGGAATTACAGCGAAAGTTCTGTCTCTATCTGACAGGTTGGCCTATGTCAGTGTTGCCACTTGACTGAAGATCACGCAACAAACTTTCGGCCACAGAAACTTTCACATGGTCAGGGTAACTGGCCGACGTCAGCCTTACAGATTGCTCCTGAAAACTTTCTAACTTCTTGTGTTCACAAGAATTGCGCAAAGCATTCGTTCATGTTGCATTCTTAATCATGTTGCATTTTTAATGGATTTGTAGCGGAGAGATAGAGGAAGAAGGATGCCGCTACATCGAATTACCAAAAGCAACTGATTTATTCCACGGCCCGCGCGCGCCTCCTCGCGCCTACGCCGACTTCGTCGTCGACGCTGCGTCGGCACGACAGCACGCGACAGGGCCCCCCGCCGTAAAGACGGAGTCGTGGTCAAAAAATGTCCATTTGACAGTTCAGGTCGATAAGGTGGAGTGGCGAACGGGTTTCAGTTTTCTTCGGGAGGTCTGGGGCTGGGAGTGGCGAAGACGACGGGTTGAGATCACGATTGGATTATGTGAGCCGGTGCGTTCGAGATGGAGGAAGGTAGGCGTCGCATATCTTTTCGTATGTACCTCGTTGTGCACCTGGAGTCGTCCGGTATCAGATGATGCATTTGTGCTTGCAGGCGAGTGGCGTCGTTGCGGTCTGGGGAAATTGGCGGTCTGAACGAAAACGACACGGCGTTCACGTTTCCGTTTAAGTCGCACGCGACTTGCCCATCCAGCAAGAACCGCTGGGACGGAGATGCGTCGCAAGAAGCGTCTCAGCTGGCGTCTTCCACTGACGAACGTTGAAGCTCTGCAGCATCGGCGCTCGGTCGGGGAAATAGAGTGGGAACGCCAAAGACGCGCTGTAGGAGTCATCGCCCGTTGGCTGGAGTGCGCACGCTGCGAGTGTCGAGAACACTCGAGTGGCACGGCGGCGTCTGAGGACAGAGCTGTTGGTACAATTGACGGAGAGGTATCAGCATCTTCGGCGAGTTCTTGAACGGCCGCTGGCGTTGGGACGTCGCATGATGATGTCGGTGCTAGCTGACAAAGTTGCACAGGTAGATGAACGCTGGCGTCGGTCATAGCAGGTGTAGTGGACAATACTGTCGGCGTAAGGCGAGACTGGTTCGTGGCACGTGACGTGCACAGCGTCGTCTTGGGTGCCGCGTCGAAAGCCTTGTCTTGGGATGAGTGTATGGCTACCTGTGAAGTAAGTGATGTAGTAGCGCCAAATCCCGGTGGAACCGAACAGCATGACTTGACTTGCTGGGGCGGCGTGGTTGTGACGGCCCGAGGTTCGAAACCAGCGCTTAGCATGGCAGGTAGTAGGTGACGTGGCACTGCCGGTTGCGGTAGGGCTAGCACGAAACCTCGAAGTCCGTCATATGCCTGTGGCCCAGGAGGAGGCACAACGCATCGCAGAGCAGGAGGAAGCATGGCTACCGTTATGGCGTACCTGTCCTGTTGCGAGACGATGTTCCGGAGGTAGAAACCAGCCTCCATCTTGATGAGCCAGATTGCTGGGCTTCGTGGCCAAAATTCGGGAAACGGCGGCGGTAAAAGGGTGCAGTGCGCCGTGGTGTCATCGGGCTGTAGTGCCATGGTGATAGGCGGGTCAGAGGTTCACGATTGACTCTGTGTGTGTGTCCGGTGGGAGCTTCTGGAATGTTCCATTGTCAGGTGTCACCACTGTAGCGGGGAGGTAGAGGAAGAAGGATGCCGCTACATCGAATTACCAAAAGCAACTGATTTATTCCACGGCCCGCGCGCGCCTCCTCGCGCCTACGCCGACTTCGTCGTCGACGCTGCGTCGGCACGACAGCACGCGACAGATTCTTCATCATGTTGTACCAACACGCCCAATCCTACATACTTCTAAGTCACGTTGCAAATCATAAAGATAATTGTGTCAACAAAACATCCTTTCCTCTGACGTTAAGGAGTGCCTACTTAGAAGAAAAATAAGTTTGAAACGTCAGGTATAGACGTCAGACTCTGCCCAGGCGGCGCTGCGAAAAACGCCGCCACCAGCGCTCTCATCGCCGCCCTGGCCATAACTGGGTAGTGCAGAGAGCCGTCCGCAAGCGAATGTGCATAGGCCACTACAAAACCCCCCTTCTTTCGTTGGTGTTGAGGCGCGGTTTTCTGAAAATCAAGGACCCGGAAAGCTTCTTCCGTCAACCCACCCTCGCTTCAGAAAAGTAGGAAGATCATCAAAGTGAATTGCGGGTACAATGCAAAAGCTGTTTTAGTTATTTCGGCGTGCTGCAACTCGCAAGTGCAAGCGAGCATCGCATGACATCGAGTTCGAGGCACTCGGACGTGCGTTCTGTAACACCTAAATGCGTTAAATTTTGGCATATACAAAGTGATCAATTACGTACTCGAGCAATGTATCTTACGATCAGTGGTACGAAGCTCGCTTTACGAATGGCCCCGGCGATTTTCGCCTTGGCAGCTGCATTCTCCATCCATCTCTCGCTTCTTGGGGGTTGAACTGTTCTATTACGTGTCCTGTGAAGATTGTCTTCCGTTTGTATATGCAAATGGGATAAGTGCGTGTCCACTTTCTCGGTGTTCAACGAAAGGCAAAACCGTGACCTCCGAGATAGCTCCGGCAATCGCGGAGGCCACAGACAAGAAAATCCTCAAGGTGGTTACGACCAACGTTGTGCGATTTACTTGTATGATGCAAGTGTTAGCATTTGCTAGTTAAAGCCAGAACTTTGAGCCTTCAATGCTTACGTGCGCGATGATGTGTTGTGACGACCAGTTCAGATTATGGGTGGCCGCGAAGTGCGCGATGTTTATCGCGCGTCACCAGTCTGCATGTAACTGCTGCACGGCGCGCACCGCGGTCTGAGGCTCTGCTGAGCTTCATAGTCAAGGTTACCACGGTTCTACGTCAAGGCTACTCATAACAATAACAGGAGACCCACATTATCACACTTTCTCAAGCGACCAGCTCCGGAGAACGCGAGTAATTCGCTTACCCAATACGTTTGCAACGGCCCGTATCCAGCGCTCTCGCCGTTCTGCTTCGTGCAACAGCTACGGAGATCGGTAAAACTGAAGGCCTTTACGTCCGTGGCAATTCACAATGCAGCAGTAGCGTCGACTGAGGCCTTTCTTCGTAGCGCGCGGAGCTGTTGCGTCTGCTCTTGTTTTCGCGTCGTTCTGGCAAGCACTTCACTCACAGCCCCAAGAGAGTGCTAGCGACTCCCTTTGCGGGAGTAAACGCTTGTCCCATATTTCACTCTCTTTTCAGGAGTGCTGGGAACTCTCTGTTGCACAGAGTAGGCACACTCTCCCGACAGAGTTCTGGTACTCTGGCTGAGCGAGAGTGAACAAGCTCTCTCGCCAGAGTAAAGTCACGCTTCTGAAATGGAGTGCATACACTCTCTGCGGGAGTTACGCTACTCTCTCACAGAATTTTATAATCTGGTCTGTCTGGAGTGAATCAACTCCCTCCAAGAGTAGAATCACTCTTTCTGCTAGGACTAATGTAAAAAAAAATAATAATAATAATCGTCGAGCATTTTTTACAATCTAACAGTGAACAGGCTGAGATTCTTTAAGCTTACGTCACATATACGGGACAGGCATCGGCACACACATTACACTCGTACACAACACAGCAACACTGAACATATACCGCTCGCGCTACGGACAACCATACGTTCAGCAACCGCTATATATACCCATGATGTCTGGCCCCCTTCTAGTGCCGGTGGCGCAACATCTCTATTGTGCGTATTGAAAGACAAACATACGCCGAGCCCGTGTAAGTATCTGGTAATCGTTAGGATCACTGTAGGCACGTCTGCCTTTTACTATAAAACTACTTAACAATCAACGCAATTTTCGTTAAATTTCTATTATCAGCTGGCATTCTGTCATATCGGCTCAATGTAGTTCAGCCGCTAATGCCCAAGTCTGGGATCTGTAGCTAAGCGCTTACAAATATAGTTGGGACAATCTTTCAGTAGAGCTGGCCGAGGAATAATCTACGGACGTTACGATCCGGCGTCCGATCCGACTTGCGGTGCTGCGGCATGTACTACAAGTACGCCAGAAAAACAACGCCGGTCGGCAAAACTAACTCAAGCGCATCTCTGGCAATCCTTACAGTTTTGCTTACCTCGGCTACACCTTAATGGGATACTAAGAGGCTTGAGAAATGCGCAAACCTCAACCTTCGCGAGCCACTTGCGCCGAGATCGGGCCAACCAAATACGACCCGTACGAGTACGACTCCCAGCGAAGGTAGGCCTAGCGTACCGGCCGAGTCCGTGTACATGTCATCGGCGCTTCTGGCCTTAATGATACGCGATTCCGATGAGTAATAATGACTGCACAGTAGAGCTTTGGCATCGGTTAACCTGACTGAACCATTGTTTCTTGCGTACGGTGTCCGCACAAGGAGCGATGAGCATCGATGCGACGCGCTTTCAGCAAGTGCACACAGGCCGCCTGCGCCGAGATCGAGCCAGCGAAGGTAGGCCTAGCGTACCGGCCGAGTTCGTCTACATGTCATCGGCGCTTCTGGGCTTAATGATACGCGATTCCACGGAGTAATAATGACTGTACAGTAGAGCTTTGGCATCGGTTAACCTGACTGAACCATTGTTTCTTGTGTTCGGTGTCCGCACAAGGAGCGATGAGCGTCCATGCGACGCGCTTTCAGCCAGTACACACAGGCCGCCGCAGATGGCCGCCGGGCGCACTCCCCGGCACTTCGCTGACTCATACGTGAAAACACAGGCTTGTCACTTGGTACGCCTTATTGAAGTAACATGAAGGCATACTTTCCTGCGCATTCAATTTGATTTTTAGCGATCGGTTAGGTAGGTGCAGCTATCGGTATAGCAATGCAAATCTGCACACTGACACAGCTGCTGCACTAGCATATCGTCGCTTGCACAAGAAAATACAGATTATTCAATCAAATACGCGCGTACTTATCGAACGACATTACAGTCGACATAAAGCTTCTGTGCACGTCAACCAACGGAAAGAGCGAGAAACGGCTCTTGTACTCGGCAGTAACAGCTGATAATCCGCCCCAGATCCTTGTAATTTTTGTATATTTTGTTTTCCATGTTACGAATTCTGAACGAAAGTTGGCGCTGTTGGCCATAGCCGCATGTCATGTGTGGCTGGCAGCAGTTTTAATCTCATGAAGACGCAAGGTTTAGTTGGGAAAGACAATCGCGTCTGTGTTCAGAATGCGACCCGTGAAGTGAAACGGCTTGTTTTGTATTCATCAGTTTGTTTACGGTGTAGTCAGCGCTGTGAGACGTTGCGTGGTGGTAGAGCTAGTACTCGCCTGGTAATCGGGAGGTGGCGAGGTCGAATTCTGCTGGTGAAGTTTTTTTTTTTTTTCTTTTTTTTTTTTTTTTTACGAATGTCTCGAGTGTCTACGTTACTCCAATTAGCCTGTGCCATAAATTGATTTTTGGCGACGAGTTAGAAGTTGGCGCTGTTCCTTGCTTGGAAGGTGCCGCTGTTGGCGTTTTCGGAATGAAACGTTCACAATCACAAAACCATACTTTTGTCATCACTGAAAGTTATTCTACTAACTTGACGCAATAAACTTGCATCTGTGGCGTCTACGCTCAAAGGCGTATGGTTACGAGACAGTTATATTGCTTTGAGGCGTCGCGGTGGTCACATGCAGGCGCTACATTTTATACTTCGTCCGCTAAGGACGGAGTACCAGACCCCATTCACGCCGCATCGGCACGAGAGTTGCATAGATTGGGAACTCCGTCTGAGTAGCAGAGCGTTCGCAGCCTCTTTTACTCTTCCTTCAAGGAAAGAGTACGTTCGGCGGCTAACTCTGCGCTACTCCCCCACGGAGTTAAAGAATTCTGGCGAGAGTAATGCAGTTGCCCTGCTCTTCAAGTACTCCCTCTACTTCTGTGAGTGTTCACGGCGGTTCGGTTGCGCGTCCGACTGGCGGAGAGAAATTCGTAGCTCTTTTTCTGAGTGTCCAATGCACCAACACACCTAATATTTAGCTCAATCGTTGTTTCGCACTCGCTAGTTGCACCTCGTTGCACAGCGAACTGTGCAGGGGAGTCGGACTTCGCACTACCCAAAACTGCTCCGACAGGTGGCGCTACGTGTCTGCAAAACTCCAGAGTCTGACGTCCATCGTGGGACGTGACGGCAATGCGCGTGCGTGAGAAGTCTTGTGCGGAATTGTAATTTGAAATAAAGCGCAGTTGAAAGCCCAGCGTTCGTCCGTGCACGTGTGTAGCGGCTTCGTCTTAGGTACGTGTTTCTATGTATTCGCTGGTACCTCGTTTCAAAGTTCATGATGGCCGAACAACTAGCGCTTGTGCATCTGAAACTGGTTTCTGGGGACAGCCTCACAAAGCTGTTAATGCCTTCCTCGTCTATTCTCATCTCTCTAAGTTTGCCCACGTGATCTGTCCCTCACACTTAGGCCCCGCGATAACTATCTCAAGAGTATGTTGCTCGCAGATATCTAGCAATAACTTCCCATTGGTGTCTGAAGATCCGTCAAGGTCATGAATGCGAGCATGTATGTCCCCTAGCAGGATTATTCCGGCATCATGACCGAATTCTTTAATATCGGTGCTTATGCATTTCACTATCTCCAGATTCTTTTCTCTGCAGTTATTCCCCGTCCACAAGTAAGCTACACCTAGCCACGTTTTCTTTCCACCTACTGTGCCCGAAACCCATAGGTGCTCTGAACACGTTTTCTTCACTCTACCCCATTTGGCACCACTGTGAATTAACATTCCTACACCCCCACCTTTCCTCTCTGCTATGATCCTATTGCACCTTTCCCAAAGATAAATGTGAACGTGTGGTGGCTCTTCCAAGTCTCAAAGGTGTGTTCCTGTAACCGCATAGACACCTACCTCTGCGTTGTTTAACTGCTGCTCAATCTCTAACCATTTTGCCTTTTTTTCTGCAACCCTGCGTGTTTATGTAGCTAATTGCAACACGCGCCTTCCTTCTTTTTTCATTGTGGCTACCAGCGCGAAACACGTAGACGAGGAAGCAAGAAGTGGACACGGCACAGCGCTACTTCTTGCTTCCTCGTCTACGTGTTTCGCGCTGGTAGCCACAATGAATCTACACCAACTCACCCAGTTTTCCATCCTTCCTTCTTTTTCTTTTACCCGTTTTCTGGTTTTCCGCAATACTACCTGTCAAAGAGTCCTCCTGCTTATTTTCTTTGTTACTACCTACCCCGGGCTCCGAAGGGTCCACCTGCGCCCCAGAAAAGCTACTGCGCGTCCTGCCAGTCGCCATCCGACCTCATGACCAAGCCTCTTATCGAAGTGAATTCTGTCTTCGTGGAAACCACCCCACCTGTGCACCTACCTGTTTATTTCCACTACCTCGAACCCTTTCGCTCGACTCATTCGCCATATCTCATTGTTTCATTCGACAACCACTCTGTGCAGGTCGCCGTTGCGCACTGGTACCTCCGGGTACCGTGTGTACTACAACCTGCACCTGGGGGAACACGGCGCGCATGTCATCGACCCCTTTCGCCAAGGTCGTCGCTACTCCTGCCGATTTTTCGTTGAAGACGTCATTTATACCTCCCGCAATTGCCACTAGGTTACATCTGTGAGCTTTAGCAGCGAGGTTTTCCCTCGCTTGCCTCATGACTGACCCCAGCGTATCTACTGACGACGTCCCTATCGAGACTCTTTTGTCGCCTTTCGCCCTCTCCTTGATTGCCTCTGCGCATCAAACTAAATTCGAGTCATCAGCGATAATAACCTGTTCAGAAATTCCTTCTGAAACCTGCACCTGACTGCTGATTAGGTGACTAACATCTGTTACGGCTACCGCTTTGTTCCCTCCCTCACACAATACAACTTCCCAAAAGCTGGGTCCTGTGACCACTGTATCTACCTTTGTCATGCCTGATGCTCGTTTCGCCTCTCCCCCCAAGGGGTTCGACGCCCTAATGTTTCTGCCGTCCCCTGCGTCTTCTTTGTTCGCTTTGAGGACCTTCGATAGCCCCTCTTCGACTGACCTAAGGGACTGTACACGCGCTATCCGAGCAGCCGCAATGCATGGGGCGGGACACCTGCCGCACGCAAGCGGAGAGCGAAAGAGCCGGTCGGCGCCCAAATCCAATCCACGCTCTACGCGTATGAGCGGCTATGATCCGCACTCTGGTTGTACGACGCGACGGCTGGTGAGGCTCGCAACCTTTCCGCGAAGCTACAGTTTTCGAGGTCGCCAACCATCACCAACAGGAGACGATGCTGGCATGTTCTTGAACACGTGGGTTCAAGCGGCCGCGTTTATGATGAAAACGAGGCTTTTGCATTAGACACTTTTAGTTGGGCGTACGCAACAAGCCAACGTACGCAGCACGATACGATGCGTACGCTGCAAGCCAAGCGCTCAGCAACACTTTTACTTTACCGTATCGACCGTACCGGGATGCGTTTCGTCCAACTTGACGTATCATACGTGGGATGAAACAGCTTTCGGTTACTTTCGAGTAGAGCTGTGCGCCGCCGCTGTCTGTTTTTGCTCACGCCGATCGCGCCGCCGCCGAAGTTTCTCGAGTGACCACGCCTCCGCCGCCGCGCCGCGCAATAATTTCGGCGCGCCGCCGGTAGTCTTTCATTTTAACCCGTACGGGGAATCGGGGCTTAAAATACATCATTTCACTGGGAAGCTTTCCTGGATGTGTCGGTGTAATGGACGCCGCTGATTGAAGGAAGCTCGGCCAGCGGCGCGCCCTCTCTTTCCAATTCTTCCTCCCCAACGTCACTATGACGCCACGAAGCGGAATTGACTGAAATTAGAGGAACGGTGTGTTCTTCAACCATAGAGGGAAAAAAATTACACCATCTCCCGCTAAAGGGAAGCATGTGTAGATGCGAAGCGTTGCGGGGGAGATGGTTGCGGATGATATGCATGAAAAGCTTAATTTGCTAAAAAAAACGTCTCGTGTACTCACGCATGCCGCCTATTCTACATCTGTTCACGATATTGTACACCGGCAAGCCGCTTCCTTCACTTTGCGGGCGGTCTGTGATGTTTGCCGCCAGCGCCTGCAAAGCCTCCGAGGAGAGCGGTCGACTTCAATAGCCACACCGAAGCCCATCCCCTCAGGTGGACGGGTGGGCAAACACTTAACGACTTTTGACGCACTTTTAGAAGATAACATGCTGCAGAAAAAAACACGCACTGTGCGTTGACATCCGGCGTCCGTGGCCATTTTCCCCTTTCGTCCCGAAGCGAATGGATATCCCCCCTTTAAGCCGGGTAATCGCGTCCTTACCAGTGTTTCTTGTTTTTTTTTTTCCTTGGATCCCACACGTAGCCTCGTTTCTTAAGCGCTTTTATTTGTCATTTATTGAGTGTTTGTTTGTGTGTTCTTGCCCCGCCTCTTGTTAAGTTCCAACAAATTGCGGCCTTGTGCGCATGTCTGACCCTCTCCCCCTGACCTTTCTTGCTGTTGTTCTTCTGGTCCCTCCCCTTGTCCCGTGCCAACGAATCGCGACGGCATGTGTATCTGTGTATGTAACGCGGGAGTCTGTATTTAAACCCGAACTCCATGTACCATTGGTATCTTTGATAAAAGCCGGTCCCCGGCCGAAAGCTCAGAATAAATGTTATGTTTTTCACTGGGACTCTCTTTCATATATTTTAACCAGTTAGCCAGGAATATTCTCTTCAAACTATATATATATATATATATATATATATATATATATATATATATATATATAGTAGCGAAGCCTTGGAACTTAGAAATGGGTTGCACTTTCGAGCGCCTTCTAGTGGTTCATCTTCGAAAAGGACGTCGCTCGCGCTGGGAGTCCGTGCCTGGCCGTGGCTGTCCTGACGCATTATCGCTGAGTGCCGGCAAATAAACACCTTAAACTGGTGGAGGTGCTGTACTCCCATTCGATGCCTGTGGAGCTTCGATCTCGTACCCAGCCATCTACCATGCCGCAAGACGCTTCTCAGCAAACGCCTCTCCCCATGCCGCGAACAAAGGACCAGTTCGTAAACTTTGTTCATCATTAACCACCCATTAACCAGGACCCTAACGATTCTGTACACAAAGCACGACAGAAGACACATCTTTACACAATGAAGGCCTAGGTTGTACTAAAAGCAAAGACGTAATCAGACTTTTTCTTTTAAGCGCCGATAACTTTAGGGGCCCGGGCTCAAGTATACTGTCGTCGCTTGGCGTAACGCAGGCAAAAGCATGTATAAAATTAGAAAAGAGAAAGCAAGCGAGCAATAGAAAGTAAGAAAGGGAGAAAGATAGGAAGAAAGTTAGAAATAAAAATGAAGATAGAAAAAAAAGATAGAAAAACGGAAACAGAGAAAAAAGAAAGAAAGATAGGAGGAAATAAAGCCGAAGTTACACAGGACGGATACCACCGTATCCGCCGAAGTTTCGCACGACGGATACCAACGGCAAAGAGCCGCGGTTACGCGATGAATAGAGATAAACTTCGGAGAAACATAGTCTATATAAGGACAGAATTGTAGTGGGCGCGTTGCTTACAAATGTACCGTGATTGTAGTCAGCCAAGCCATGCATTTTAAAAATACTGCTTTTTGTAAAATTCGAGGCTCTGCCTTACTAATGTTTGAAGTTTGAAAAACAGCGCGTAGACTAAAACGTGCTCTCTCTTCGGAAAAAGATGCAATTCCATTTCCATTCCATTCCGTGCAAAACGCGCTTAATTCCATTTCATTCCTCCAAGCGTTGTCCCCATTCCATACCCATTCTATTCCGGTGTCGCGAAAATGTGGAATGATTACGGAGTCATTCCAATTCCGGAGTGGTAACTCCGCAACACCGGACTTAACAGACTTGGGGATGCCTACAGAAAAGCAAAGAGCAGGGACCTAATTTCATGTTTATGAGTACTGCAAATGAACATGCGTGCATAAATGGATTGCGTTTTACATGTGTTGCAACGGCTCCGGCTTAGAGACAAACATTGGCGTCCGAAAATGTGCTGTTAGTAACTGCTCCAAATGGTTAAGCTGCTCGAATGTGACATTTTAGTTGCTCCAGAAGCTGCGCCAAAATTGCTTTGGTCAATCACATCACTGGAAAAGCGAAGCAGGTGCATGGCTCAACACACAAGCAGCCCGTGCGATGCTTTTTCCGGCTCTTATTCTGCCGACGAAGACATGGAGATCATGACGAAGAAAGGATGCGGTCATTGAGAAAGGTTAGGCCTGTGTCAAGAAAATCCTGCTACATTTTCTTGACAACAGCCTAACATTTCTCAACTACCATTGTCAGCAGTATGCTCCACGGTTAAAAGAAGAAGTCTACTTCCCGGCAGTTCCAGCCCCTCAAAACTCGTCAAGCAAAAAATAAGATCCGCTTCCCTGAAGAATGACCTATCAAGGTTGTGTCATCACATGGTTAAGTCGAGTTTCAAGACTGAAATAAAAAGATTTACTGACGCTGGCTTCCCCACCAAGCTTCTAAGAGAACTTGCAGAGGTGCTGTTGAACTCCATACCAGAAGGCAATGCAAGCCAGACGGGATCCATGTGACTGGACCACGATAAGTGGCATCCCCTATGTAGATGGTGTATCACACGGGATCAAGAAGGTTGCAATGCGCAGCAGATTTCCTGACGCTTTCGGGTACCTAACAAGTTCGACTAAAACCCCGGACTTGGGAATAGCGAGGGGCCCACAAAGGCAGCTCCAAACACACGCATATGATTACGAAGGGTACTGCGGGTGTCGTGTATGAGGTTTCATTGTCCTGTAGAAAAACGTACTTTGGCAAGAACGGTCGATGCTTCCGCATGTAACTCCAGAGAACTCGGGAGCAATCTTTGCCAGACACAGGGAAGCGATTTGGATCCTCATTGTGCAGCCTGCTGGTGCTCACCATATTTTCACACATGTAGGGTCTTGGCCAGACATCATCAAAAAAGCGTGCATCACACAGGAAGCATACACACATTATTAAAAAAAGGGTTCATCATGTGTCAGTAATCTTTAAGTGAAACAGGAAATCAAGTGCCTAAAAGGTGCTTCTTAGACGTGTCTTGAGATCAGAAAGGTTTTAATCACGACTTCAACGACGCTTTCATTATATTTGTTTTGATTTGACTCTCTAGTCTCGTGCATTGAATGCAGACAGGTTTTTAGATGCGAAGCAGCTCTTTGACTAGCCTGTGTAACGCTGTCCCTCCGTGCGTCCGTACGAACGCGCCGCAACGCGCTCCCCTCGCCGCAGGTGTTGGAACGGTGCCAAGTAGGTCACACCGCAGCTGCGCGTTGACGTCACGCTCCCCTCGCAGTGCACGCTGACGTCACTATCTCCCTCGCCTGCCGCGCGCTCGCCGCAGCGCCCGCAGCTGCCGCCTCGTCCGTTCGCCCGCAACACCTGCCGCTACCACCGCTCGCTCCGCTACCGCGACCGCCGCTCGCTACACGGCCGACTCGTCGGTTCACGCGCAAAAGTAACACCATCATCCCAAAGGGAACCCTGATGGGATGCGGAAGCACCCGCGTTAGCGCCGTTCAATGCGTGACACCACCCGTGCGCAACGCTGCTGCTTCGCATCCCATCAGGGTTCCCTTTTGGGAAGATGGTGTTAATTTTTTTTGTTTGTTTCTACATATTGCCTTGGTGCCATGAATGGAAACGTTGTTAGCCGGCGTTCATGTTCACTTTTCCTGTTCGCCTGTGTCGTATGTGCTGTCATTTTTAGACAATGCAACACCAACCAGCCAAACATGGTTTCCCTTTGCAGTGCGGTTGTCAATAGTGAAACACAAGGAAAAATAATTTAAACTGCTTATATTACAATACAGTCATTGTAAGTGAAATGTCCCAGCCCAAAGTTTGACCACAAGTGATTCCATTGCAAAAAATTGAGCTAGAAGGTAACTGTGTGGGAGCGATTTTAGGAAAGTATTTTCGGAATTAATGCTATAGCAATTATTTGCAATATCATCTGAAGAAGGGTAAGCAGCTCTAAACTTGCGGTGAACTCTTCAAGCAGAAAGGACGCACGAAAAGAACATTCACAGGATAAGCACGAACTAACAAATGTCTTCAGTAGAAAACAGCGCTACAAGACGGGACGAAGAAAGGACACAAACCATGGTGTTGACTAACAACCAAATGTGCTTTATTCTACCAGTTCGCATGTATATACTCCGCCACAATGTCAAGAGAACATAAAAGCAAAACAACAACAAAAAAAACGGTGATCAGCCTGCGCAGAAGCAATAAAAACGCTCAATCTGACAGAAATGTTATCTCCTTCGGAAGGAGTGAAATATGTGCATCAGCAGTGGAAGCAGTGTCGTATGTGCATCATTTCTGCATTTCCATTGCTAAATTGCTGATGCGGTGCACATTTGCAGAACGCACTGAACTTTTCGTCTGAGCACTATCTGCCAGCTCATTTGAGCGTAGCAACAGGTACCTCCTCTTTATCACTGCACATGGTCAAATAAACGTTATGCTTAGCTCGTTTTATGCTGCTTCACAATCATAGTTTATAAATTTTTAGAATGAGTGTAGATTCGCCGCTGTTTATGTGAACAAATTTATCCAACAATGAGACAGTGGATCAGCAACAAAGTTTTCAGAGCAGTCCTAGCTTTCAACCAGTGGCATCGGTAGCCACCAAAGTGTTGGTGAACATGTTGCTGCAGAATCAGCATTCAAAGGTCTGCAAACACCATGAAATTCGGCAGAACTGTTGTTTTTTCTTCTTTCCTGCCCGTTAATGCAGCCATAGTACGTGAGAAGTCTGGTAATAGAAAGGCAAAACTTAGAGCGTTGGAACATAAAAAATGGCGGCAGAAATTATAGATTCTTTTGTGGTTTCCGGTTTTTGCATGGTTTTGAGCTCGTTTCTCATCGTCCAGACTAATTTACCTTTTCAAAAGGCAGAGTGAGTTTTCAGCTAAATTGTTTACACAGCATGTATATAAAAGTCAGCGTGTGTATACATATATATATGCATACTCACAGTCACCCTTTTCTAAGAGACTGATGTAACGGACAGTTCAGTATAAGAGGCACCAGTATGCCTACATAGAAATAGGGTTGAGGAGAAAATGAAATGTGGTACACTTCTTATATGCACCTCTTATAAAAGACTAGAATTGCTTCCCGGCTCATGTCTTTTCTAAAGAGGTCCAACTGTGTGTGTGTGTGTGCGTGTGCGTGTGTGTGTGTGTGTGTGTGTGTGTGTGTGTGTGTGTGTGTGTGTGTGTGTGTGTGTGTGTGTGTGTGTGTGTGTGTGTGTGTGTGTGTGTGTGTGTGCATGTAGCGGCAAATATACAGGCATTTAGCATGTCAGAAAAAAGGCTCTTATTTTTTTTATTTGCAATTTCCTTCCGTCCAACTGTGCCGTTGGCCGTACATTTCAGTCTTTGTACTTGGTGTGAAAAATTTCGACTTTCAAAGCATTGACTTTGGCCTATTTTAGATGCTTACCACATGGAGGAACGGGAGACCAGTTCTTTCAAAGCCGAGTGGTGACGAATTCACAAACTGTTACTTGGCTGATGAGCCACCTGTTAGGCATCTCTAGGGCATCTGCATGCAGGCGTCGGGCAGATAAAGGCAAGTAAATGGCAGCGCCAAAAAAGGGGCTCCCCACCAGTTGAGTTTGTTCGTGTTGTGTTCTCCTTGAGGAAGATCGAAGTCTCATCAAGGAGATAATTCTCGGCGTTGATGAAGCAGGAGGCAGGTTGGAGGTTATGAAAACTTGAAGATATATTGTAGCAAAATATTTACAGTCAGATATTTACAGCTTGCCGAAGCACACTGACAACAACATAGACGTAAACAGCGTCTTACTCTTCTACCTAACTCTCTTAAGTTAGAGCCTAGAGCACTGTTACTACATACAAAGAACCTCGTCTCACTGATCGACCACCGAGTGGTTACGGCCCAGACAAAGGTACATTGTACGGAGTCTTACTGATATATCAGTTAAGTGATTGCTGCCTAGACTGAAAGAAAGCGAATTCCCTCCAGTCTTTATTCCGTTGCGGTAAACAAAGAAAAGGGGAGGTGACCACTGCTGGTCCGCCTCAACATTCTGTTAGCCAATCTGTTTACCGCCAACTTAAGCCACTCCTTTTAGGGCTGACCTAATCTCGATACCAGTGTTTTAACAGTTTCGACAGGCTTTGGCACTCTTTCTCATCATGGCTCTCTCCCTCTTCCTCACACGCTCTCAGCGATTCCTCGCTGCGTAGATTTATTGCAAAGTTGTTTACACATTCTGCGCAACGTGTCCGCAGGCACACTCGCACCGAACACCAGAAGTGACAGCGGGTTCGCATACCACGCCTGAGATATATCGGTGTTGTAGCCCTGGCGCCTTTACGCCGTATTCCCGCACTCAGCGAGACGGAACCATGGTGCCGGTCGTTAAAAATAATGGGGAACAGGCCGCCACTGTCCTCTCGGACGGTCAAGGGAAGCAAGAGGTGTTTGCCTGTCATCGCTCCCCTCGCATTCGGACCGCGCGTCGCAACGCCGCGACCTTCAACCCGAGCTTGCCTCTAGGAAGCAGTAGCAAGGTCATGTAACCGGAGCCACGGAGAGCTGCCGCCTGGCCGCGCCCGAAACGAGCCGTTCGAGGGAAGCCGTTTGCGCTCCAGAGATAAGCGCACAGTCAAAAGACCGTGCGGAGAGAGAGCCGAAAAAGTAGTTGTATAACGTACAGTGCCGCCTGTCTATTCTGCACGATTGACATACGAGCGGCAGAACGTAACACCACCCAAAGAAGGTGTCTTCCTGTTTGAACTTATCAAGTTGCTGTTGTGCATTGTGTACTGACGTTTGTATTTGATTTGTATTTGTTTCCCGAAGCTTTGACGACGATGTGTTAGACTTTTTTTACGTTGTTTCCATGAGCTACTCCTCAATTTTTTATGCTTTTGGCTCAGTAGGCATGGCTGACTAACAGTTGATCTCACTAATTATGCAAAAACATGTGTTGCTCAATCTTGGATGCGAGAGTACACGAAGTGATGGCTAATTTCACCATTTATTGCTGTCAGGGCAACGGGCAAATAGTAAGCGCAAGTTCGGATTGAAGTGATCCCGCTTCAAACTGAACTTGCGCTCACTATTTGTTGTCTTTGCCGCAACCTTTGATGAACACCGTCGACGACTTGAAGCAGTATTTCAAGCAATCCAGTCTTCGAGTCTCACCCTCAAGCCTGAAAAGTGCCGCTTCACGTATTAAAAACTCCAGTTCCACGGCCACACCATCAGTAAATGTGGTGTTGATCCTGATCCTCAGTAGACGGCTGCCATCAACTTCCCGCAACCTGCTGACAAGAAGGCAGCGTGCAGACTTCTTGATCTTTGCGTATATTATAGGCAGTTTGTCAAGGATTTTTCCACCATCGCTGAGCCACCGCCTATCTCACGAAGTCAGACGTTGCATTCAAATGGGAAACGCCGCAGCTCAAAGCTTTCCAAGAACTGTAATGACGCTTATAGTCGCCACCCATCCTGGCCCACTTTAGCGAAGATGTCGAAACCGAAATTCACCCTGATGCATGCAGTGCAGGATTCGCGCGCCGTGCTTGTACAGAGAGGGGCAGTCTAAAAAGAGTCACTGCCTCGGCCATTCGGTCACTAACAAAATCTGAAGTCAGCTATTTAGCGTGGAAAAAGGAATGCCTTGCCATAATTTGAGCCATGTCAAAGTTTCGCCCTCACCCGTGCGGCCGACCTTTCAAAGTGGAGAGTGACCATCACAACTTCTGTTAGCTGGCCAACCTAAAGGACCCTTCCGTCTGCCTTGCATGCTGGGTTTCAGACTTCGGTAATTTGACGGCACCGTGGTGTAAAAGTCGGGACAAAAACACACTGATGCCGACTACTTGTCACGCTCCCCCTCATCAACTTGCCACTACAACGTGATCAGGATGACAACACCTTCCCGGGAGCTCTGAGCACAGACAACTTTGCAGAGCAGCAACGCGTGGATTCAGAATTGAGAGGCGTGGTTGGGTACTAGGAGGGCAAGAAGGCCTTGTCCCTAAGGTATTCAGGTGAGGATTGGTCTCACTTTGCTTGCACAATGACATCCTCAAAAAAAAACTTCTTGCTATACCGAGCCAACCACCTTGTTGTAGTACCTTCGGCACTGCGTCCAAAAGTTTTGCAGGCTCTACTTGACGACCCTACGGCTGGCCACCTTGGTTTTTCCCGCACGCTCGTGAGTACACACGAAGAGTACTACTGGCCACGCTTAACGCCAACATTGTTCGCTATGTGTGGACATGTCAAGTCTGTCCGCAACGCAAGACAAGGTCAGCGGGTTTCCTTCATCCAGCCGATCCACCTCGTCAACCCTTCCAGCAGATCGGAATGAACTTGCTCGGGCCATTTCAAATGTCGATGTCTGGTAGCAAGTGGATTGTCGTAACCATGGACTACCTCGCCCGCTACCCCGAAGCCAGGGCCTGTTCAAAGGTACTGCCCCCGGGGTAGCAAAGTTCTTCGTTGAAAACACCCTTCTGCGTCATGGCACCCCAGCAAGTTCTAATCTCCGACAGATACGGCCTTATTTGCAGGCCTAAAGCAAGCAATTTTGAAATACAGCCACACAGCTCACTGAAGGACAACTGCTTGCCACCTGCAGACGAATGGCCTCACCGAGCGTCTGAATAAAACCTATCACCGATATGTTGGCATTGTTCGCTAACCAGGAACAGAAGAATCTGGGCGCTATCTTTCTTTGTGTAATTGACGCCTACAACACGGCAATACAAGGAGCCACACAGATGACATCTTTCAAGCTGGTTTACAGAAGTCCTGCCACAATGCTCGAGGCCATGGCACCCAGTGTCACTGACAAAGAAAACCTTGATGTCACCGCCTACCTTCAGCGTGCCAAAGAAACCAGACAACTCACCCTTCCGTGCATCAAAGTTCCAGCAAACGACTGACAGTCGTTATGTTTTATGACGCCGTGTTGAATACCAGCCCGGCAATCGCGTTTGGGTGTAAACGCTGATACGTCGATGTGGGCTCAATAAGAAACTTCTTCAGTGATAGTTCGAGGCCTACAGGGTGCTTCAACATCTCGGCACTCTGGACTATGAGGTCGTACCAGACAAACTCACAGTGGCGCCTAGCATGACCTGAAGTTCGTGTTGTGTGCCTTAACCGCTTAAAGGGACACAAAAGGGCAAAAGGATTTTTCGTGTATAAGTTAAGTACAATTTCACAATCCCGAAAACACCACTCTTACCGCGACACGACACATGGTAAGCGAGAAAACACCCGAAAAGAAAATACGAGTGGAGATGTCACCTTGAGATTACCGCACCAAAAACCATGACGTCATAGATTTTGAAGGCGTCTACCGAGTCCTACGTAGCTTCTAATCGACAAAAATGAGGTGCATTGTCATCTGTGGGACCTAGCATACGAAGTTTCAGAAAATTTCATCGAACCAATGTCGCGAAAATACGAAAAATACATTTGGAATTTCTGACGTCACGCACGCAGATATAGGCGTCAAATTTAAAAATAAAACTTCAACCTTGATTTTCTCCGCTAATAATGAACTGATGATAATAAAACATATGGTATTAGAGTTCTCAGAGTGCAGCTTGTCAATCTAAACTAAGTCATTGTTTCACTTTACCCTACTGAAAAAATTCGCATACCGTCATACGGAAAACATACGGATTCCGCATATTTTCCGTATAAAATATATGGATTTTGTATGGACGTATACTGATGCTTACGGAAATTGTAAGGAACATACGGAAGCATCATATGGTACATAAGGAATTCCGTATGGGCGTACGGATGTGGCCATAAGGAACATGCGGATGCAATATCTGTTATACGGATAGACTCATACGGCGATACGGAATATACGGAAAGAACAAACGGAATCCGTATGGGCTATGCGGAAAGATCCACGTGGCAATAGTGGTATACGGAAAGCATGGTGTTCTACGTGAAACCATGACCATAGGCGAGCGCACGGGGGGGGGGGGGGGAGAGGGGGCGCCCCCTTTTCCCTCTTGTCACTTAAGAGGGAGGGGCCGCCCTCCCTCATAGCCTCCTCTATACAATTCTGTGCCCGTCAAACGCTCCCTCGGCGACCGTCGTCTTTCCCTCTCACCCACCATGGTATTACGCTACATTCCACCGCGGCGCGGCGCCACCTACGTTGGGCTTGTCTTTCGTGGCTTGAGGCGCTCCTGCCAGTGTATCGGACGCTGCCGTGTGTGTGTGTGTGTGTGCCTGCAGGAAAGGTTTATAATCTGCAGGATCTCGTAACGCCTTGGGAACCCGGAGGTGCATGACGCGAGCTGCCACAACGCTAGTTACATCGGAGAACCACCTATTTTTGTGTCACCATGGACTTTGCTTGCTCGACCAAGTTTCCCGCTTGCTTGGCATTACAGCTTCGAAGGTTTACCCGCCAGTGAGAATGCCATGCCTTCATTGCAGTTAAGGATGGCGGGTCAATGCGATTACCTCGCAACGGCAGGACCTGTATGAGAGATTGTGCTATTTCTACAGCCTCATAATGTTTAGCATGTTCAGTGGTGGCAGACGTGAAGAAGTGCGTATGTGGTGGTGCGTGCCAGTACAGTGGTGTGGTGTCGTTTCGCATACAATGCACATTGTTTGTACTTATTCTGCATACGTAGGTACGCGTGCAGAATAAAGGTTCAGTTTTATTGCCAGTGTGAATGCCAGGCCTTCATTGTAGATAAGGGTGGAAGATTAGTGCCATTCCGTTTGCAGTGCCGCGTGAGATCTGCTGCTGTTTCTACATTCTCGTCATATCTGGCATGGTCAATGGCGGCAAGTGTGAACAAGTGCATGTGTTGTGGCGTGTGCCAGGGTGTCGTGTCATCTGACAGTGTGCATTATTTATGCTTATTCTGATTGGTGTGTGCCCGGGTGTCGTGTCGCCTGACAGTGCTCATTGTTTATGCTTACTCTGCGTGCGAGAACTGCCACTGTTTCTACATTCTCGACACATGGAGCATAACCAGAGGGGGGCAGACGTGAACAAGTGTGTGTGTGGTGATGTGTGCCAGGGTGTCGTCTTGTCTTACAGTGCGCATTGTTTGTGGTTATTCTGCGTGGTGCATGCGAGGGTGTTGTCATCTGACAGTGCACATTGTTTAGGCTTGTTCTGCGCGTACATGTGCAGAATAAACATTATTCAGTTTACTTTGATCTCTCGATTAAGCTGTCCTCAAACAAGTTCTGACTTAATGGAAGACCTTGCCTGCATTGTAAGACCTGGCCTGCAAACCAAAATGACTATGGTATTATGGCATCCATAATACCACATTTCCGTATATATGGAAGCCGTATATAAGAAGGATACGGATCCGTATAATCCATATATATATGGATTATGTGGATCCGTATCATGCGGATCCGTAATACCATAATTCCATATGTACGGATCCGTATCTTCCGTACATACGGATTTTTTCACTAGGGTAGTGACCCTTTAACCATATTGGACGAGCTGAGCTCTTTGCCAAATTGTGCCCAAACCGCGTGTGGCTCGTCCGCTTCAGATATATCTCACCGTGGGCATCGTGAACAAGACTTGCTCATTTCCAAGCTAGTTCTTTTGTTGTTTCACAGATGATAGCACTTCCTTGGAAATTTATTTTAACCGCCATGTCACATTTTTTCTTGCTTTCTTTATTATTGTCCTTCCTTTGCTTATGCATATATTTTTTTCGCTTCGTGTTCCGCTTTAAAGGGGCCCTGCAACACTTTTTAATCATGGTCAGAAAACGCTGCCGATCGGTAGTGGAGGCTCCTGAAAACGCGCGAGCCAAATATTATAGCGCAGCACGCGGCCTGGAATTCATAAGAAATTCTCAAAGTCAGCTAAAAATTGCTTTCTCTTCTTTCGACAAATGGCGCTACAAGCTCAAAAATCGCTCGTCACAGCCTTGATCAAGGCGTGCTCGGTCGTTACTGGGGCCGCCGCGGGAGGCCGCGACTTGTCTACGCGTGCACGCGCGATCGCACGTCAGGACGAGAGAAGAGAGAATGCAATTGCAGCATGCTACAAATCTTTGTAACTCCGCTCGTACTGCGTAAATCCTAAATATTTTTTCTGCAGTGAAGTCATGAGGCAATAAGCTCCTTAAGTGAATCCATTCCATGGCTACTTGTTAAAGTGTTGCAGGGCCCTTTTAAGCATCAGGACAATTTTTTTTCACAGGTGGGCAACACCACGCGTGCATCTTGTATTTTCATGTAACCAACACGTTACACGTGTATCCACTGCCTTGCGCACCACGCTGGCGTGCCGGACATTCCCGATTACAGTAAAAGCTCATTATTTCAAACTCCATTAATTCAAACTTATAGTTAAATCGAACTGACGCCTTGGTCCCAGCACAGCCCTGTGTATTTCTATGAATGAAAACTCGATAATTTGAATGTGTCGGTATCCATAACGTTTAATTCGAACTCTTGGCCCCTGCTTTTCATCGCTCCTCGCAAAAGTCGGCCAACAGTGATGACGTGTTCCAAAACCAAACCATGCCAAATTTACTAGAGATGCAAAGCAACGAAACAGCAGCATTTCTCAGCAGATGAGAATGCGGATGGTGCGTTGTAGCTCTTAGGCAGGCTGCAAACGATGCTCATGGCAGTTCCAACAGGAAAAAAGCAAGCAAATGCAAATCAGTAAACTTTGCCATGCAAATAATCATGTTTTGAATCGTAACGAGTGTCATATATTTTGGCTCACTTTTGACATGAATACATGTCGCTGCTTGTTTCTGGCATATCACTAACTCATCAAATAATTCCATTTTGCTGTTAAGCTCCATAACTTAATTTACTTGATAACCTGCCACAAACGTGTAGTAGCACTTCATTCATGATAACGAGCCCAGAGGTGGCTTCTTTGTGTTTGGCCTTCGCAGTGTGGCACGATATCAGCTAATTGTTACACCCACCCGCTAATTCGATCATTTTTGTAGTCTCCTTCGAGTTCGAATTAACTAGCTTTTACTGTACTTTAGGTTGCCCTGATAAGCTTGAGTGCGGAACGTGAACAGTTGAGTTTATTCTTGAACTAACGCGATCACCAACGCTAAGGCTGGAACCTTCAATGCGACATGTATAAATGCCAATGTGCCTTACTGCTGATTAGATGACCTGACGGCTGCCGACTGTTCTTGCTGCCGTCAGCGTACAGCGTGAATGGCTTGCACCTTCAGTTTTCATTTTCCGGGCACAAGTTTGCCCGAAAGAATTTCTTCTTACTGCAGCCTTCTCCATCACAACCACGTGATATTTACTGGCATAAATATCCTAAATATAGAGGCAGCTAAGCATTTATGCAGTTGAGTTTCCTTTATGCCACATTGTTGAACATGCGTCATCTGTGAGCCTTAAACCTTAGAAGAAAGTGTAGTGAACAAAATGGTACATCGAATGACATCTTCGGCTGAGGCACACTGGCACCGTAGGGGTAGAAGGGAAGTTACGTCAAACACTGCCCGAGTGTCACGCTCCGCTACGGGCCAGACAAACGTGTTAAACCACCAAACTTGAATCCGCGACAGCAGCGCCGTCTGTGAGAGACACCATTTAGCAGACGACAACTTCCAGCGTCCGATTCGTACTGAGAACAAGAGCACAAACGACGGAAAACTAGAGAATGAGAGACGCTTGCGCGACGCTACGTGTCGAGTGTGTGCGTGTCGGTTGCCCAGGCGGTTGTGCAGCGTCAGTTTTGCACCAACTCTACGAGAGTTACTATAACTTTTGCATCGCCTCGCTAGCCAGTGAAATCCCAACAGGCAAAAGTAGCCTTGTGCAAGCATAGCCGGACGATATAAGCTCACGCACATTTTCCCTCCTGTTCGGCCGTGTTCTGCCTCTGCGCCAGCTGTAAATTGCACCTACACTGATAAAACGTTGCCGCATCGTCTGCTAGCGAGCGCGGAACGATGGGATCGTACCGCGCTCCACCGTCAATATCTGTGGTGGCGCGGTGGCGTGCACTCGTGTCGTTGCCAGCCCAGCCGAACGTGCGGCACCGCACGAGTGCACTGAAAACGCCACCGGTGCCACTAGCCGAAATGCCACAGCCTTTTTCTGAGAGGTCCGCTATGTGCGAAGTGCATCCTGCAGGACAAAGTTTTTTCAGTCCATCATAACTCAACCTTGAAATGTTTTGATGGTACCTTTTCTCTACACAAGCAGCATTGAAATTGTTGGTTTATGCCATGACTGACTTCTGGAGTACTCAATATGACTAATGGTCGATTCCACGAAAGATCAAAAAACGTGGTAAACTTGATGTCTCCGATTTTCCAGGTAATTTTGTATATTATGCCCGCATCATCGAGTAGCGCAAAATCACAATTTCTTTTCAAATAAAAAATGTTTTCAACGAAGGAAAAATCGACAAGCGTCGCCGGGTGACGATGGCCATTTTACGAAGAGTGCGTTTTCAAAAATTCGCGATCCCGCTAACAGCCGCGCAAGCTCTATATCACTAATATTTTTGCGATTGGCACAAATAGAAGTAAAGGAGAACTAGCTCATATAATGTTCTCTAATTCCGGGCAACTTATGTATTTTTAAAAATTCTCGCAAAACGCTGCGTTTTTCAAACTCGCTCGTTTTCGGGGCGCAATTTCTGCTTCTGTAAACGTCATAGCTTGTTAATATTTACAGAATTGATAGGCCTTTATATGAATAGTTTTCCCTGCACTTGTATTTGTCTAGTAATTTTTGAAGTACGGAATTTTGTAGCTCAAAACATCAAAAAAGCAAAACTGTTGGTCAATTTAAAACTCTATAATTAAAAAACCCCATTCTCAATTTTGCTCAAAATTATTTGGATTGTTCCCAGAGGACTGCAGAATGATATTCTATAAAAACATATTGCATCGTTTTCATCAGAACAAACTTACAAATTTTCAAACATTGTGTTTTCAGAGTGTGTTCGCTACTGCGTAAATGACATCTCTTGTGGTAAGAAAATACGATAACACGCTTTTATTCTTCTCTGAGGTTGCGAAATGACAATAATAAGGCATTTTCGGTGAGTGGAAAGTGTTCTGTAAGAAAACGACCACTTGAATGAAATGCATTTGAGTATACATCTTCACGCTTTTGCGCAAAAAACGCGGGGACGAGGAGAAGCAACATATAGACGCGCGCAACTAACAACTCTTGTGTTGCTTCTTCTTATCCCCGCGTTTTATACACAAAATCGTTAAAATGAAAGTTTTCCTACTAGGCCGGTTCGCAGTTTTGCTTTAGTGCATTTGAGTAGTTCGCGACATCGTTGCAGTAGTCGTAGACGGGCAGCATGCACCTTTTCATGTCTGTGTACTTACTTTTATTTTTCAATAAACGTGCTAATACAAAACCACTAATGCTTGAAGAAAGACAGTGTAGATGAGGGTTACCTTCTAACACGGTTATAAATTAAGAATCCAAAAGCGGCGACAGTGCCGACCGGCGAGCACCGCAGTGGAACCTGAGGGCCACAGCCACACATGCTTCGCCCGGGTTTGTCGCTCTGCAGCACAGAATGCTGGGACGTAGATTGCGTAGGTTACACGATACATCTTTGCGCATCGCAGCCAAACCCCGTCTCTGGATGCGCACCGTACACGGATCATGTTGGAGATCGAGTGGCCCGCGCTCCGCGCCTTAGTGTAAGCGGAGTAGCGTGCGTTGTGCGGGCGCGCGCAACGCACGGTGGTTTAATACGGTCAACAATTGAAGTGGTTGCGCAATTGCGAGGCAAGCCAAAGAAAACTGACCTGATCAGTGGACCTGTCTGCGAGATCGAGTGCTTCCAGATATGAAAGAAGGGGTAGGAGAAACCTCTTTACTCCTGTGGAAGGCATCCTGTCACGGTATGTTTGTCTATGCAGACGGAGATTCACATAAAACATGCTTCCCCCGTTGCCAGAACTACTGCCACCGAGATTCACGTAACTGACACGATTTGAACTCTGTTAATCGCATACGGTTTGAAAATACGCAATTTTGTGCTAGCAAAACTCAACCTTTTGACGACTACTTTCTAGAAGCTCGTTTCCTTTCCTGAAGAGACCTTGCCTTTTATCCGAACCTTTTCGATTCAGGCACAGCACGACATAGAGATTCTATTGGATAGCATCCAGGATGTAAATTCCGTTCTAGCCAAGCAGAAGAAAGAAAAAGAAGGCACGACTGGAGGGGCTGCCTTTTGACCGAGGGCATTACGAACACAAGCGAAGTCGCGAACTACTCAAATGCATTTCATTCAAGTGGTCGTTTTCTTACAGAACACTTTCCACTCCCCGAAAATGCCTTATTATTATTTCGCCACCTCAGAGAAGAATAAAAGCGTGTTATCGTATTTTCTTGCCTCAAGAGATGTCATTTACGCAGTAGCGAACACACTCTGAAAACACAATGTTTGAAAATTTGTAAGTTTGTTCTGATGGAAACGATGCAACATGTTTTTCTAGAATATCATTCTGCAGTCCTCTGAGAACAATCCAAATAATTTTGAGCAAAATTGAGAATGAGGTTTTTTTATTATAGAGTTTTAAATTGACCAACAGTTTTGCTTTTTTGATGTTTTGAGCTACAAAATTCCTTACTTCAAAAATTACTAGACAAATACAAATGCACAGGATAACTACTAACATTAAGGCCTATCAATGCTGCAAATATGAACAATCTATCACGTTCACAGAAGCAGAAATTGCGCCCCAAAAACGAGCGAGTTTGAAAAACGCAGCGTTTTTTGAGAATTTTTAAAAATACATAAGTTGCCCAGAATAAGATAACATCATATGAGCTATTTCTCCTTTACTTCTATTTGAGCCACGCAGAAAGATATTTGTGATATAGAGGTTGCGTGGCCGTTAGCATGATCGCGGATTTATGAAAACGCACTCTTCGTAAAATGGCCATCGCCACCCGGCGACGCTTGTCGATTTTCCTTCGTTCAAAAAATTTTTTATTTGAAAACAAATTGTGATTTCGCGCTATTCGATGATGCGGGCATAGCATACAAAATGTCCAGGAAAATCGGAGACATCAAGTATACCACGTTTTTTTATCTTTCGTGGAATCGACCTAATATGCATTTGTGTTTATTCCATTAAACCTGTTCATGGCTCTTGTAAGATACTGCAGTCGAGTTCTCTCACACAGATCATTTGCAAAATGCTCTTGATGTGGTAGGTGCTATTCTGATCATGCATGAAAAGTATGTTGAAGCTCCCGAATGGCAAATTCGCACTCTATTCGTATGAGTGGTGGATATATGAACAGTTTAATATGTTGTGTACGGCATAAATGGCATTTTAGAAACCTGAGGATTTGGTTAGCTGATGACACAATTAGCATGCAAACAAGTGAACTAGGCAATAAAGCAGATAATATTCAGATTTAAATGATTGCCTATGTCTCATGTTTTAAAAAAAGCAAAAAGCCAGGAAGACTGACGAGTTAAGGAAATGACTGCATTTAGTGCATTTAGGCCTAATTAGCTTATTCGGTTGTGTTAAGAGTGCAAACTATTCTGTGATGCTTTTATTTCATGTTTATCATGAAGTGCATGGTCACATGATATAACAAATTCTAGGGCATTAATGATTCACCTTATTTTGTGCAGCTCTAGATCATATCTACCTGGGTGCTGTGCCAGCAGAGGATGCAGCAAAAAGAGTAAAGGCTGTGCGGGATAACCTCTCCAAGAGGCTTGGTGACATACTGAGGAAGGATGCTCAATAAATGTGCCTTTCTTGTGCAAGATACTCGTCTGCTATTCTCTTTGTCTTTTATGTTCCAGGTAAACCTGTTCTACACATGTATGTTGCACTGTATTTGTGGCAATAGCAACCGTTACATACCTGAAACAACATTAGCAGAATGATATAATTCATCAAAGCTGAATTTGGTTCACGTGACGAGCAACAGACAGAAAAACGAGGTTGTTTTCAAGTAACATTTTTCAAGTACGTGTTTATTGCCATGCAGCTACAGTTTATGACTCAATTCGGGAGTGGTGGACAAGTAGCAGCATTGTTGTATTCTTTTTCGTGTTGAACGCATATTTATTTTACTTGGAAAATCATAAACTCTCGTGCAGATTTGCCGCATCGGTGGCACTTTTGCATGAAAATGTAAGAATTGCACAATGTGAATTGAATATTTAAATTCACTGAACGTTTTCCTTAATATGTACAAATATACTGATGCTTGAAACCATTGAGAGAGGTTGACCCGCAGCTAGTAAACTAACCTTTGGGGCCATTTCCTGGCTAGAAACATTTGAGCAGAAATACTCATTCCAATCCGCATCTTTCACGATGCCGTGGTGCATACACCTTTTTCCTCGTGGAAAAGTCACAAAAAACCCATCATCTCAGAGGGTTTTGTTCTGGCAATACCGATTGCCCTGGCCACTCCTAAAACTCCACCAAAATGACAGAGGATAGCACAGGAATATGAAAAAGGTAGATTAGCCGGTGCCAGTAGGCCAGTTACCAGCAAGCGAGTACCAACAGGCCAGCACCAACAGGCCAGCACCAACAGGCCAGCACCAGCAGACCAGCACCAGCAGACCAGTACCAGCAAGCCCGTACCAGCAAGCCAGCACCAACTTGCCCAAATTACGTGTTCCCACAGACCAGCAGGCTACTGGAATTTTCAGCAGGGTTCCATTGCTGTTTAAGTCAACGATGTTCACATCATCGCTACCGAACATCACAAGGATAAGTGGATCGCCCCGCTGATCAATTCGCTCTATGATGCGTCTGCAACACCATCCACTCGCGCCCTGCGTCGTCAAGCTCACCATTTCGCCATGCGTGACGGCCTCCTGCGCCGACGCAATTAGAACGCCGATGGCCGGCAGTGGCTACTCGTGATACCCCGCAGTCTGCGGTCGGAAATATGCGAGTCCTTCCACTCTGATCCGCAATGCACGCACTCTGGGGTATCTAAAACGTACCACCGCATTCGACAACGCTACTTCTGGCGAGGGATGTACCGCTTCGTGCAGAAGTTCGTTCGCTCCTGCTTCGATTGCCAACGCCGCAAATCGTCAACACACATGTCCTCAGCCAGTCTGCAACCGTTACCTTGCCCTGACCGTCCGTTTGGGCGCGTTGGTATCGATTTGTATGGACCACTTCCTCTGACGTCGGCTGGTAACCGCTGGGCCATCGTCACCGTAGACCACCTAACGCGATACGCCGAAACCACCGCCCTCCCTGCGGCTACAGCGCGCGATGTTGCCCCCTTCCTGCTGCACCGATTCATACTTTGTCACGGTCCACCCCAGGAGCTTCTCAGCGATCGAAGCCGTGTCTTCCTGTCGGAAGTCGTCGAAGTCATCCTCACGGAGTGCCATTCTGTCCACGGCAAAACTACTGCTTACCACCCGCAGACGAATGGCCTCACCGAACGCTTTAACCGCACCCTCGGCGACATGCTTTCGATGTACGTCACCGCCGACGACACGAATTGGGATGCTATACTGCCCTTCGTTACCTACGCTTACAACACCGCCCCTCAGAGCATTACTGGTTTTAAATGCGAATGCATTTCTTAGTCGGCCTATGTGAGGCGTCCGGCGTTGTCCGCGGCGGCGTCCGCGAGCCGGCAGGTGTTATCTCTCCCATAGCAACAGCTGCGGGCGCGCGCGCTTATCCTCGCCCCTAGCAACCGGAGCATGTGGTGCGAGAGAGTGTAGGAGAGGGTAGGTGCAGTGCTTCGCCGCTCCTTCTCTCGCCGTTCGCTCTCTCTCCTCCCTGCGCCCCACTCTCCCGTCCGCTCGCGCCTCACTCTCGACCGCTCGCTGGCTGGGCGCCTCTCAAGGCGATGGCAGAAGTCGGTGAAGGCGAAATCTCTCGGCGCAAGAAATGCATTCGCATTTCCTCACGATTCCCTTCGGGGAGGTGGGTCATTTTCACCCTTCTTCTTACTATACGGACGGCACCCGTTGCACACCATCGACACGGTACTCCCGTACACGCCGGATCCATCGGAGTGTGCCCCTATTTCTGACACAGCCAGGTTTGCTTAAGAGTGTCGCGAGCTTGGCCAAGACCTTTACGACGAATGAACAAGAGCGGCAGAAGAGTATTCGTGATGGCTCCGCCACTTCTGAGCCCACGCTCCTCCCTGGAGCGCTCGTATGGCTCTCGGTCCAAAGCTCTGTAGCTGGCTTGTCTTCAAAACTACTGCCGAAATACGAAGGCCCCTACCATGTCATCGAGCGCACATGTCCGGTCAACTACGTGGTCGAACCCATCGAACAATCTTCGGACATGCGCCGTCGAGGGCGCGAGATTGTCAACGTGGAGCGCCTGAAGGCCTACTATGACCCGCTCATAGTGATAAGCTGTTAGGTCGCCCTGCGGCTCCCTTTTCGTACCCGGGGTAATTGTAGCGAAGCCTTGGAACTTAGAAATGGGTTGCACTCTCGAGCGCCTTCTAGTGGGCCATCTCCAAAAAGGACGTCGCTCGGGCTGGGAGTCCGGGCGTGGCCGTGGCTGTCGCTGACGCATTATCGCTGAGTGCCGGCAAATAAACACGTTAACAATATATATATATATATATATATATATATATATATATATATATATATATATATATATATATATATATATATATACATAATACTTGGGGTTTAACGTCGCAAAACCGTAGTATGATCAAGGGACGCCGTAGTCGAGGGCTCCGGACAATTTGACCGCCTGGTGTTCTTTAACGTGCACTGAGATCGCACAGTACAGCCGCGGCCACGTCTGTGTAGAGCGGACGAGCAGCTGGTTTTTGCTCTGCGGGGCGACACCTTGAGGCAGTGTCGGGCTCTGACGTGGTCAGCCTGACTACTAGGCCGCACATGCTCCTGACACACCACGTCAGAGCCCGTAACTGCCCCAAGGTGTCGCCCCGCGGAGCAAAAACCGGCTGCTCGTCCGCTCTACACAGACGTGGCCGCGGCTGTACACGGGCCTCTACCATTTCGCCTCCATCGAATTGCGACCGCTGCGGCCGGGATCGAACCCGCGACCTTCGGATCAACAGTCGAGCACCCTCACCGCTACACCACCGCGGTGGACGCATCGAGGTGGTGAAGAGCAAACATCACGGCCAACCACTTTTTCGAGTAACTGAATGCGCTCTGCCGAAATGGACTGTGGACATCATCTTCAGATGGAAACATCGAGAATAGCTCCCCAGAAGTTGTCGTATATATCTTTCTTTCCTCCGGAAGTCTCAAGAGTATTGCCTGACCTCAACGCTGAGGCGTCCTACAGCCTTAAAGGGAGAAAACCCAACTCGCTGGATAGCGTATTCGTGGAGTCTCGGGTCTACTACAATTTGCATAGATAAATCTAATAGATAAGTAATGTATATCGATGATTTAATGCACTTTTTTCTTACCTTTTTTTTACTCGAGTAAGTCGATAAATAAATAGACAAGTAAAGGCAATGAAACACTTACAATAACCGATAGCTGGACTAGTTGGTAGGTATTCATGTTAAAATGACATGACGTGAAAACAAAAGGGTGAAGTCAAGAGAGTGACCGGTTATCTCTCACGTTGACCATCACGCGCAACTGACTGATAGGTATCGCCTCTTGCCCATGAATGCGTACATAAGTATTTCAAGTGCGGAGCAATTTAAGGGCCCGGGCTGTCGTATGCAGTCATCGGATGCTGTCATCCTATGCTATCGGTAGTTTGGCGTAACGCAAGAAAAACCGCGAATAGTACAGCCACCTGCCGCAAATTGAGCGCATGCTCGCGCCAAGGAGAAGTCTTCTTCCTCTTGTTCTCCGAGCGCCTTGATCATGATATTAAGTGCGGAGCAGTTTAGGGGCCCGGGTTGTCGTATGCTGTCGTCGCTTGGCGTAACGCAGTCAAAACCAGTTATGAAAATAGAAAAAAAGGCAAGCAAGCGAAAAATAGAGAGAGAAAGAAAGGAAAGAATAGGAAGAATAGAAACAGCAAGAAAGAGCAAGAAATGAATAAAGAGAAGAAGAAATCAGTAAGCATTGAGAAAAACAACAGAAAAAAAAGGAAACAGAGAAAAAGAAAGAAAGAGGAGAGGAAAGAAAGAGTAAACCGAAGAGAAACAAAGAAGGTTGCCCAACTGCGCACTTCCTTCAGGATTGGCACCACTAGTGCGAAGCTGCGTTCATTTTTTTCTTTTTGTCTACCTGCTTTTCCGCCGCTGTACCATTTTTCAGTAAGCGGCGTTCGCGGTTTCCTGACCACTCTCTTATCCTTGCTTGCACGCGCTGTCTTTTTAAGGGCACCAAAGAAGCCTCTGAAAATACAAAATCAAGCGCGTTATTCTCTCCTGACGTTTCTCATTTTTCATATTTCTTTTTAACACGAAAGTGTTTTATACCGGGGCCCACCAAGATTTCAGTGACTTATTTCCGTTTCCGTCACGGAAATGACGTCGAAAAAATACACATCATCGGAAGACAAAGAAAAAAAAGTTCCGTGAACGGGAGTCGAACCTACGACCTCTTGGTCCGCCACAAGAAATGCCGGGCATGCTATCCACTGCGCTACGGTTCCATGCTCTGTCGGCTTTACAAACGCGTCTTTTATATCTACCACTTTCCTCTCACAGTGCTCTTGCTAAAGTGAAGTAATGCATCGTGACCGTGAAATCCATAATCAGCACCTTAAAAGCATCGTTTCTACGCGTCCGTCCCATTCGGCGCGTTTCGAATAGGAAAATTGCAATTTTGTCGACGCATTCACACACTGCCAGGCGGCGACCTTACCCCTAGCGTCGGCCTTGCTCATAGCATCCGTCCATACCAAAAACAGCTCTGCGACGCTGGACTGTTTGGCGTGGCTAGCGTGGCCGTAACTCCGCGTTCCCATTGCGCTCCTCCGCGAAAAGTTGCAGCCGGCCAACGGGCAAGACACGACGCGCGTTGCGTTTCCCCCCTGGTCGGGCAGTGGCGTTCAATAACTCTAACATGCCGTGAATAGGTGACCTTAGCTCAAGTTAGGCGTCCAATCAGTGACGCTCTTCGGGCTGTCACACCGCTTTCTGTGATTCCGCTCTCACCGTACAGCTACCACAAGCATCTATGACCACAAGGGTTCGTTTAATCATTGACGTTAGTCATCATGGACGTTAGTCATCATGGACGTTAGTCATGGACGTTAGTCATCGGGATACAGACGTATCATGGACGTTAGTCATCGGGATACAGACGTACCACCAAGCGTCAACGTAGATGCATCCACGTTAAACGGTGCTATAACTGTCAAACACGAATAGCCGCGGCGCAAGCTCTCTTATATCAATGTACAGTAAACATTTAACTACTTCTGTAAAGACACGTTTCACTTTCATGTTATACCGATTTCTATGACGGAGGGATCAACGATGTTTTTTAGATGCGAAGCAGCTCTTTGACTAACCTGTGTAACGCAGTCCCTCCCTCTGTGCGTCCGTACGAACGCGCCGCAACGCGCTCCCCTCGCCGCAGGTGTTGGAGCGGTGCCAAGTAGGTCACGCCGCAGCTGCGCGTTGACGTCACGCTCCCCTCGCAGTGCGCGCTGACGTCACTCTCTCCCTCGCCTGCCGCGCGCTCGCCGCAGCACCCGCAGCTGCCGCCTGACGCGCAACGACAAGACCTACGCCAGCCATCGCTTCAAACGAATCTTCCAGCGCTCACCGCAGCACCCGCGTTAGCGCCGTTCAACCCTTGACGCCACCCGTGCGCAACGCTGCTGCTTCGCATCCCATCAGGGTTCCCTTTGGGAAGATGGTGTAAATTTTTTAAATGAGAAGCATTTCTTAGCGAACTTCGGCACTACACGACATCTCTGTGTAGTGCCGCATAGGGTATACAATATGTGCAGAGAGCCTTTACAATGACTGTCAGTGGAAGCAACAGCTCGCATTGACGCTGTCGACGCGGGACGGCGATGTCGCCAACGGTCAATTTTAGCTTTTGACGACGCATCTAAGGCTTTCGCCTTAATCATGCGCCAGAAGGACGTACATCATTTATATTTGATACATTCGAACAGCTGTCGTTGTTTCGTTAAGTGTTTAGACGCACTAACCATATTTCGCAAGTGCGCCTTGTGGACGTATTTGACATTCGAGCATTATCGCTGAAAGAACGAGCAAGCGAATGAATGAACTATAGCGTGCCACCGTAAGCGATTCCTTCGCGAGAGCTCCACTCGCGGATATAAACCTTCACACTAAATAGCATGCAAACCGTCGCGCGCAATCGCACCTATACGTGACGTACGCCCGTCGGCAAAATAAATCGGGACGTGTGAGCGACGACCGCAATCAGATCATCGCCGCGCCATCTGACGTGCCGAGTGCGCTAGCGCGTCCTTTCAATTTCGCAGCCATATCTTTTTACTCGCTTGCAGCGGACCAGGTGATTACATGTAGCGTTTTGCGCTAGGCGTTGCTTTCTTTCTTGAATCCGTGACGCGCTCAGTTCAACGGGGGCATGGTGGCGGTGAAGGGTACGCGGCTCGCTTCACAGAAAACGCAGAGCAGCCAAACTTTTCGTTTATCGCGCTGGTGTTAAAAGCTCCTTTCGCAGAAATTCCGGTGTCGGTGTCTACGTAAGTGTCGTTGGTAGTGCACGAAATATCAGCATGTTCTGCGTGGCAAAAATGTGTTCAATGTTACGCGCACAGCCTTTCTTTTCCTCACGGCACGTTGAGGCTAATTATGGAGAAGGCGATGCCAACTAGGCCCGATCAGGTTATCGTGTTCAATTCTTGGAGGCGAAGCTCAAGCGTCCTTCTTCGTTTTATCGTGGTTCGAAGAGCTCACACTTAGAGTACAGAGAAGCAGGGAACTTCTACTCATTGATGAACAAGCTAAGTTCTTTTGAGCTGTCACTTAACTTTTTTGAGTTCGTCACTGCTGCCACGTGTTTTTGTAACTTTCTGCAGCCACGCGGAACGCGTCGTGATGTACATGCTCTCTATAGAGAATATCGCAAGCTCTGAAGAAGCCTGCTCACAGCAAATAGTTCCGAAGATGTGCATCGTTTGGTATCCTGTCCGAAAACTTGCCGATCAGTGTCAGAGTGTGACCACGTGATGCAACGGTTTCACTGTTTTTAATGACAACTCAATACTTATGTCGCCTCGCTATACAAATCTATGCCGAGAAGGATGTCTGAAAATTATTTCCGTGAACTGCCGCTTCACGCACTATTAAATTTTTGTTATAAATGGGGTGAGGGGGGGCAGAGGTGATAAGTTTCGCCATTACTATTTTTCGCTAGCGCTCAGTTGCCTCCCTTTTTTGTTCTTTCAAGGCCAAGCCATGACCTCGCCGAATACAGCCAGCGTTTTTTTTTCTTTTGTTTTCTAGTCCATTCGCCTATTTTGTTACAAGTGCAAGGTCATCTGCCTATCTCTTGTTATATTATGCTGATAAACTGAAGCATTGTTTCGGCTCAACGCCTTTTCGTTTTCGGTGTCCTCTTTCGTGTTTCAGTATCACATGGTACGCTTCAACTAAGATTAACGTGCAGAGAAGAGAAGTAATGATATGTGTGTGGATATGATATGTGTGTGGCACCGGTTTGCTACTGAGACAATATATGCTTTCTCTCTTTAATCGGGACATAGCGAGCGGCGTACACTTCACCGCCACCGTGCCCCCGCCGAATTGAGCGCGTCGCGAATTGAAGAAAGAAAGCGACGCCAAGCGCAAAACGCTACATGTAATCACTGGTCCGCTGCAAGCGAATAAAAAGATATGGCTGCGAGATTGAAAGGACGCGCGCACGCACTTTCCACGTCAGATGGCGCGGCGATGCAGTTTTATCTGATTGCGGTCGTTGCTCGCCTGTGCCGACTTATTTTGCCGACGGGTGTACCTACAGGATGAACGTACCCAACGACTCGGTAGGTCATGCAAGCTATGCATAGGCTATACCTCGCATCACAAGTCCCCCCGGCTGATCGGTCGACGTAAGAGAGCTAGATAAAGCAATTTGCTCTGAAATATTCGAGCACGCAACAAAAACCAACGGAGAGTAGAAATCTTAATGAAGGTTTTCGCACTCCAGTTGCGTTTACTCAAAACAGCAGCGCGGAATCTCTGAAGTTTCGCAATCACATTGTCGATCGTCCGTCCGCGTGCATGCTTAGCGCATAAACCAATACCGCGAACTCAAACTCGTCGGCGCATCATGTCGGGCAGAAAACCTAAGCTTGTTGACAGAAAAAAAAAAACAGATCCCGCAGATGCGTTAATGAGACGTGAGACAGATGGCGACGTTCTGCACAATTAACTGTGACATGCCTGTCTACAGCGTTAGAGCGGGCATCTAATTACGCGAACCTCGACGCGTACTCATGGTGAGAGACTCGCAACTTACCTTGCAAGTGTCGAGTCGAAAATGTCGGCCTGAAATTCTCACTTCCGATTCTATGCAACCACGCGTGTTGTTCCAGCTCGTTGCCCTTAACGGACGGTATCACGAGGAGCTTTTGGCCGTCACCGGACTAGTTCTGGCATCAGAAGGCGCAACAGCCACCCATGGCGACCAACAGCGACGTCAGTCGTAGGTGAAAAGTATTTCACAGCGCAACGCACACGGAAGGACAAGTGCTTATCCGTAAAACACACCAGCGAGTCCGCGCTACGAGAGCAAAGATGGTACGAGAGCGACGGTAAACAAACGAACGCTGCGCCCGGTCCCACGTGAGGGCATCCGGCCAATACCGACGCGACGGCAGAGGAGGTCGGAGGAGGGAGAAAAGAGAGGAGGCTCGCTTTTCCCCACATATGTCGCTACTTTACGAAGTTTCAGGGGCTTTACTTTCGAGTAGGGTTCCTCGATGCGCGCGCCCCCCTTGGAGGGTGGAGCCATTCTTTGAGGGGGTGAATGCCGCCTTCCGATCGGCGGCCGCCATTCGGCTCCCCCCGCCTCGTCGCGGCTGTTTGAGTGAGACAGGTGCGCGACGTTTTCTCGGACAAAATGCCCGGATGTTGCGTGCCACAGTGCACAAACCACTCTCGAAATGGCTATAAGATGTTCAGATTTCCGAAAGATGCGAAAAAGGCGACTCCTGTGGCTGGTGAAGATCAAGCGCGACGAGTGGCAACCCACGGACCGTTCGTGTTTGTGCAGGCTAAGTTATGCCATTTTTGTGGAGGCGAAATGGTAGTGGCCCGTGTGCTGTGCGATGTCAGCGCACGTTAAAGAACACCAGATGGTCAAAATTTCCGGAGCCCTCCACTACGGCGTCTCTCATAATCATATCGTGGTTTTGGGACGTAAAACCCCAGATATTATATTATTAAGTTATGCCATTTCAGCATTTGGAGAGTTATAACTCGCCGCGCTTACGCTGGCCTTCTCGCTCGACGTAACCACGTAACTCGCCGCAACGTATACGTTGCCCAAAGAATACTGTCGGGGCACTCACTGTTTCGGGGCACTCATTGTAGGTCCAGAAACGACGCCTTCGCGTTTCTCAGCTCGTTCCCGGACGCGTATTGCCGAACGGTGACGGTGCATGTGTGTGTTTGCGTGTATGTGCGTGTACATGTGTGTTTGTGCGCATGTACGCATGATTGTGCGTGTGTGTGCGTGTGTATGCGTGCGTGTACGTGTGTGTGCTTGCGTGCATGCGTGTGCGCGCCTGTGTGGGTGTACTTATGTGTGCTCGTGTGTGTGTGTGTGCGTGCGTGTCTGCACGTATACGTGTGTGTGTGCCCGCACGCGCATGTCTGTCTGTGTGCGTGTGTGTGTATGTATGTATGCGTGTACGTGTGAGTGAGAGCCTGTGTGTGTGCTTATGTGCGCATGCGTGTGTGCATATCTGTGTGCCTGTGCGTGTTTGTACGTGCGTGCGTGTGTATACGTATACGTGTGTGTCTGTGTGCGCATGTACGCATGATTGAGCGTGCATGTGTGTGTGTGTGCGTGCGAGCATGTGCTCATGCGTGTGCGTGCGTGTGTGTTTCTATGCGTGTGCGTGCATGTGCGTGTTTACGCGTGCGTGTGATTGCGTGTGGGCGTGTGCGTATATGTGTGTGCATAATTTAATGCCATAAATTTCATGATTTAATGCCATAAAAGCCGTATGTAGAGCCCGAAATAGTATGATATGTATTGCACAATTTTTTGCCAATCTGCTATTTACAGTAAGGTAAAAGAGATGAAAACAAAATTCAGAATACTGTGCGTTGCAGAATGCGGTCCGTAAATGGGGTAGCTGATGAATAATTCGAAAACAAGATCTGACAATGTGGTGTGCAATCACAGTTTTTCTCTTTTCTCGTGACATCATGTATTTTTTTTTTCTGTTTTCGACCGGCAGGCAAACTGTTTTTACACTTTTGTGGAAGGCACAAAAGACACAGACACAATGAAAGGCCATGTGACTTGGGTGCGTGTGTTTCGCATCTTTAACCAATATAAATAGTTACCGACTAGCCCAAGAAGATGCTAACTGAAGGTGTTAACGCGGCTGGCGTGGACGGTAGTTTTCTGCTGCGAGCAACTCCAGCTGCTAATGTCGCTTTAAAAATAAAGTTTAGAGAATAGAAATCTGAGACCTTCACACTCCCGATGCGAAAACTTTGTACTTGTGTCATGTTGTTTGAGTACCACTCGTTTTGACACTACGAACTCTGCATGAAGCCGTGCGACGCCCGTTGGCTGCCTATCGTGGCTATTCGCCTCGAGATCTTGGAGTGGCGCCCTCTCGCGTGTGACGTCAAGGAGAGGACTCGGATGCAGCTCTTCGCGCGCGCGCTCGCTACGTGAAGGCTGCTCGACGCTGCCGGCCTGTCTATCGTGCTCGAGTTATTGAAATATTGTTGGGCGAGCTGATAAAGCAATTTGTACTGAATGTTCAAGCAAAATGTCCATCGAAATCGAGCGGAGTTGCCGCCAGGAGCACGTTCTTTGTCGATTGCTCCCGTTGTCGTCTGCTAGCCATCCATGTGTACATCTGCTTCTATGGTGAATTTTTCTTTTCGCGACTGTTCTATGGCCGTGGCGAACTCAAAATGACTTTCCTGCCCATTTTCGATAACTGACTTCAGCGTACGGGCTTCAGCTTTCATTTCTGCTTTAAAGCGCAATAAATGTATACCGCGTGCTGCGCGTGTTCGGTTGCCAAGCCTGCTCCTTCGATTTAATTCATTTGTTTGGAGCATGGCAAACGACGTGTGATGTCATTCAAATAAATTAAGTGGCGTTACCGGCAACAACGTTTGATTAAATACACATTTTTAGCAGCTGCTGTGTAAGCGCGTCGTAAGTATTTTAAATTGAAACACGAAATAAACAGGGTGAGTCTAAAGGGGATGCACGACGGGGATATGAAATATCGATAGGTTGTCCGGAGTGATTTTCTTTTGTTTTTGTTCTGTCTATTTTTTTTCCAACATATTTTAACCCTTACGTTAATAAATCGACGTTTGTTCACTCGTTCACGGTGGTCTGAAAATATGCTGAACAGAATTAGTGTAATCATACTAACGTTGATAAATATGAAGCTTTCGCATCGAAAGATTTATTTGCAATTAAATACTGTAAATCAGTCTCAACGGTCGACTCCTGATGTGGCTTGGTGCGATCACTGTACTAAAGAGACTCGAGTTCCTTATGCATTTGCCTAAGTTGACTCGAAGGCGAAAGCCATCTTTTTCTTGAGTCGATGTAGTGTTCCTTCGCCGTCCCCCCTCCGAATGCTTTCTGGACGTAACGTGGTTTTGCATTGAAGCTTTCTACACATCACCTGGTTTTTCATCGCCTCCGAGATCGGCCCACCAATCACGGAGGCAATGCAAAGCGACGATGTCATGTGATGACGTAATCATGTGACATGACGTTATGACGTCACAAATTTTGTCGGTCTGGGATGTCATGATGACGTGATCATGTGATGAATTTTCGCATCACTCGTGTTGACGCTGGCGACGCGGGACGCCGACGGTCAATTTTCGCAATTTATGTGGAATCTAAGGCTCCCACCTTAAAATATTCAATCTTGTAACAGCACGGTAAAGAATCACAATAATCAGCCACAGGGGCCAAAAGAATGGGGGGAAAGAGCTCTCTTTCGCCTCTTCCTGGACACATTCACCGATTTTTCCTAATGTTTACGAAGCTGTACTATCGGTGTCAAGTGAAACGCGAACACTGCAGCGGATCGCGTTGCCCAAGCATTAGAAATATAGTGCGCGCCATCCTGTCATTACCATTGGCAGGCTCGCACAGTCGAGTAGGCAGCACTGCGCGATCGAAAACATGAATGCGGCTCATGAACGTATCTATCTCTAATCATAAGAGTCGAACTGTACCACGCGCACCACTGCTGGCGTTTCATTCCGAGCGATCTTATTTGCATCCAGCTCGTCCAATCTGTGCTAGTGGCCCGCAATAACCCGCTGGTCGATGAATTTATCGATTTCATTTTGTCGGCTGTCGTGTCTGCACAAGTCCACATGACTACAATTGGGAGTGGAGCGTCAATTTTCATTCACCTCAAGTCTGTTTACACAAAGCTGATTTTTGCGAATAAGCCGCAAAATTGATCGCGCTGCGATTTCACAGCAGCGGAGACTCTCTTTAACTCACTTGGCGGGGGGCGTTCGCGCTTTCACGTAAGCTATTTCAACGCCATCCAGCCCAGTGAGCGACGCTACGAACTCGGTGGCATGAACCTGACCGCGATGGCTGTCGGTATACAGAAGATATATTAAATGTTAACGTTTCATAAACTCATGTAATGCTAGCAGTCATCTCAAGAAATATCATAAGAAGAAAATGCAGCTAGTAGTCGAGGAACGCCGTGCGACGCGAGCGAACTATAACGAAAATGCTGCTGTTTTAGTTAGAGCGTAGCAGACGACAAAAGCCGAATCCCCGCCCTTGCGTCACCGGAGCGCCGTTCGCAGCGCCGCCATCGGTCGCACACGAGGCGAATAGGCGTCCTGCGGAGAGGGCATCGTAATGGCGGACGCCGTAGCAGACGACGCTGTTGTCTTCAACCTCCACGGCGGCGGAGGGGAGCGCGCGCATCGAGGAACCCTACTTTCGAGTGCTTCTTAATGCCATCCTGCGGTAGCGGCCGTTATTGGCCGCGAGGAGTTGCGGAGTTGCCCTCTAACGGACGCGCCTCGATTGCGTGCACGCAGCGCAACCCCATAGGATTTGCTGTCGGCGCTCTACAAAACACCTCGCGGAAGCGCTCCAGGACACTTCTGTGCATACTATGGAAGCGAAATACGTTCTTTACTGTTAAAATAATAATTTTCGACGAACTGAAAGCACAACATAGTTTACAGTCGCTGTCTCTGTGCAGAAAACGGAGCGCCCGCTTCACGCGGTCACCGCGATGGAGACCCCTGAACCGGCTTCTTGCGTGAAATGTAGTCAGTAGCGGAGCGCAAACTATGTGAAATATGTTGTTAAAGTAGACTGTATGTATAACCAAATGGCGCATAACAGAAAGAAGCCTTAAGCCGGTGATCGCACTGGTTCGCGGCGACCGACGGAGCTTTTGCATGTATGAGCGTCTGCATGTATGTCCGTACTGATGGTGTCGCTTTCGCTACGAGCGTGTTTTGGCGCCGTGTCGTGAACTTTGGGCCACGAAATGTGAAACTTTTTGAGTACACAAACAACTTTTGTTGCGATGACGCTATCAGAGCACTTCAAGAAGAATTTTAATTGTTACAACTACGACTTCAGCGCGCCTATGGCAACTTGTGATGTCTTGTGCTGACGATTCAACGTTTTTTTTTTTTCGGTCAAAATTCGTCTATGTTTCAATGTCATTTGACATATATCCTCGCGCTGCATATTGATCGGTCTTCTAAGCGAGCAATTGCCGCTGCTTCTGCTATTTCAGAGTGTTCGTTTCGTTTGGTTACCACACAAAGCATGAAAGAATGCGATGACTTTTTTTAATATACTCTTTAATTATTGTGGATTCCACTGAACTTGCCGCTCTCGACAAATTCATAGAGCACAGCTTCACCACTTCGATTTTGCTGGTGGAAGGAGAAATGGTCTACGCCAAGGAAACGACAGCAGATAAGTTCGCCGGATTTGTTCTGCAAACGTCGGCTGTGAAACCATGTGAACTTCAATTAGCGGTGAAACAAAGAGAAGTTAGGGAGAACCTGCAGCTGCAAAGCAGGGTAACAACAACACGTAAAGAGTGAAATGCAAAATTTAATGCCCACTATTATTTGGTGAGTTGCCCAGCCATTATGTAAGTATGTCGTGTTCGAACAGCATAAATAAGTAAGGCTCCAAGAAAATGTATGGGGTTGGAGAGGCCAACCTTGAGTTTGAGAGTGGCGCAATTAAATTTGGGCGTTTCAGCCAGTAGTGTTTGCGTCATGACAAGGCTCGAGTGACAGAAAGATTGCTATTGCCAACATAAATGCAGCCCACCAGCAAACGCTGTGCATAGCTTATGAAGGCGAAAGCCTTCGATACTTCATCAAACGGGAAGATTGACCGATGGCGTCCCGCGTCGGCGGCGTCAGCACGAGTAATGCAAAAAACTTCCCCATCTCCCGCTAAAGGGAACCATGTGTGGATGCGAAGCAGCGGGGAGATGGTTAGCTTGAGCGGGAGAAACGTCGCCGCTCTCGTTTTGCGGCAGCGGCCCGGGCGCTGCACATGAGAGAGAATGAGGCGCGCTCCGTCATTGTTATACCGCGGAACTACCGTGGTGCCCCCCAGCGGAGTGTGCAGCTGTCGCACCACCTGTCGCGCGCCGCTACGTAGAGGATTCCTAAAGGAGAGAACGGGGACACCCGTAGGAGAGGAGAGGGGGGGACGTGCATGCGCTGTGGGACGCGGGAGCCGCTCCGTAGAGTAGAGGATTCCTAGAGTAGAGAAAGCACGTGAGCGTAGGAGAGAGAGGGGAGAGGATGCGCATGCGCTGTGGGGATGTCGGACGCGGGCGCCGCTCCGTAGAGGATTCCTACAGCAGAGAAAGGGGCTGAGCGTACAAGAGAGGGGGGAGAGGACGCGCATGCGCTGTGGGACGCGGGCGCCGCTCTGTGGAGTAGACGATTCCTATAGTAGAGAGAGGGGGGTGAGCGTAGAAGAGGAGAGATAGGGGGGAGGGGATGCGCATCCGCTGTCGGGGTGGGGGGACGCGGGGGGCCGCTCCGTAGAGTAGAGGATTCTTAGAGGAGAGAAAGGGGAGGGGACGCGCATGCGCTGTGGGGGGTGCAGGACGCGGGCGCCGCTCCGTAGAGTAGAGTATTCCTAGAGGAGAGGAAGGGGTGAGCGTAGGAGGAGACGCGCGTGCGCTGTGGTGGTGCGGGACGCGGGAAGGGACTAAGCACCATCACGTGATCACGTCGCCATATCACGTCATCATGACATCACAGATTGCCCAAATTTGTGACGTCGTTATGACGTCGTCATGAAGCCTCATAACGTGATGTCACATGATGACGTGTTGCCACGACATAGTAGCTTTGCACAGCCTCCGTGATCGGTGAGTCGATCACGGAGGCAGTGCAAAACTGCATTAGGTGCAGAAAGTTTTTGCAGTGGGGTGGAGAAAGTCAGTACATCGACTGACAAGAAGGAGAAGAAGGTGGCTTTCGCTTTCCGGTCATCTTAAAGGAATGCATTCGGAACCCTGTGATTTTTTCAAGTCTAACGTAGCTAAACAATGACTCAAGTATCTGCAGCCCATATTTTAGACGCTGAGCACGGGGCCGACGACCAAGAGGTCGCACGGGAAAGCCCTGAAATGGTATCGCATGAGGTAAAAGGCAGCACATTTTCTATCCTACGGGAGATAAGCACGGTTAACCTACGGGAAGCGCGCGCGAACGATCGTCTCAGTGCGCGCTTTCTGCTACTCAACATCACAGCACCGATGCAGTAGCGAAGGTCATCGTCGCGGAAGTGCTTGTTGTACACACGACTCGTAGCCGATGACTGCTTGCCGGTTCTTAGCTTGACAACCCACTCTTCACGCAGTTTCTTATCCCACGGGCACCGGTGCACCGTGCAGGCTTAGACACTCTGTTGCGTACGTCCGGCACTGCGGCACCGAGCAGCTTGTTCATCGCTTTCGGATGCAGTCACTCCTATCACAGTTGGTTCAGTTGTGTTAAAAAGGCGAGAATACCTCTGCATTCGATCAGACCGCAGCGCAGGTGGTGCTTGAAACTCGTTTAAAAAGCACGCGGCAGCGCTCCACAAGCAGCCGACGCGGCCGCTGAGACCGCGTGATCCTGCCAAGCACGTCACGCCGACGGTGGCGCCGGCGCTTCCAATGGTAGCCCTCGAGGCCAATAACGGCCACTGGCATCCAAGTCAAGCTGAATCATTGGATCCATGTTTTTACGTTCTGTGCCATCTTCCAATTTGGCTGCTCTTTCATTCGAGATCTAGCGAGAGTGTCACGTAGCTAGCGCTAAGTTTCGTTACGTTTGCGTGCGCAGGATATTTTTTTCGGGCGTACGCACGTATCCGTGGAATAGATACGTTACGTACAGCGCATGCGCACTTCTCTCCCGTAGCCATGCTGCGTACGTAGGCTCGTTACGTGCGCTGAACTAAAAGTGTGTATTCTCAGATCGTGTTTCTCGGGCGCGTGTGTTGTGTCGCCGCGGTTATCTGTGTTCGACGTACGCGCACCACTTTTTCTTGTTAATTGTTATCGTTGTTGTTACAGCATACAACTCGTATCGCTTGGTTGCATTCGGCGCAACGGCGATCTCTTATTTACGTTATTTACAGCTTGCAGGAGCGGGCGCAAAAGCCCACAGACACTTTGATTGACAATGATAAAAAGCGTCCAATCCCGCGGCGGCGAATTTCACGCTATGATGCCGCGATGTTATCTACAAACAGCCTAAGAAATTTCTATCTTGCAAGTTCTATTGTTGTAGAATCGTCATATTGGTGTAGATATATAGGTTTTATGGTAGTATCTAGATTGACTGGTCAGTGCTGTTTATGACTTGAGCGCGGGTGTGTATCGTTGTGCGCGGTTTGCAGACGTACTTTTTACTTTGCTGTTTTTAACCAATTCGCATAGGTGTGTGCATGGTTTCCAGGGGGGGGGGGGGGGTTAAGGTTTATCGCGGCGCTCCCCCTTTCCTATGAAATCAATGTAGGGGGCACACTTTGCGCCCCCCTCTCTTAAGTGACCAGGGGGGTGGCCACCCCCTCCCCCCACCGTGCGCACACGACTATGCCAATTCGTGTTTGCTCTTTAATAGGTCAACGTTAGCTCGAAACATAAAATCGCGCCATATCCACGAAGTGAATGATGATGAGTGGGCGAAGCTCCGGAGGTAATCTGGTAAACCGTCAATCCCCGAAAATTTTGCCCACTCGATCATCATACAGAGACCTGACACCCAAACGCGGGGGTGTGGTGTGATTATACATACAGTATATACACAATGTTTCATTATTGGCATATATTGATAAAGTATATACACAATGTTTTATTATTTACATTTGGGGTAGATGATTTTGTTCAAGAGCTCTACAGACCACGAGGAGGGGGTTCCCCTGATTTTGTTTTCCTTATCAGCGTCATCGTCATCGTTATCACGTGTAGTGGGTACATTCCACTATACTGGAACGCGCTAATTCTTCATCATCAGGCGTCATTGTCATCTTTATCACGTGGAGTGGGTGCATCCCACTATACGTGGCTATCGCGCGGCGGCGCACAGTCTCGGAGGCCATGCATGAAGCAACAATCGAATCCGAAAGGAAAAAAATCAGCACGCAATTAGTACGTTGTTGAAAGTAGCACAGATAGATGTCATTTTCAACATGCCCACATTTTGCCTCATTGACATTTTGATAATTAGGTGAGTATTTTTGGAGTTACGAATTTAATAATGACTAATTAATTAAATTCACATTAAACGAAAAAAAATAGCAGCGGCTACTACAGTATACTGGGAATAATATGCACAAGGCCTGCTTCGCGTAACGCCGTCCCGCCTTTTTAAAATCATGCTGCTTGATAAGTGGGACACCCTGTATAGCTCCTTCTTAATGACAACAGTCTGCAGTAGTTGTGGCATGTGGAGTTGAGACGCAGCATTGAAATGCTAATGTTTTTGTCATAGATGGGGTAAAAAAAATCACGCCATTACCACGAAGTGAATGATGATGAATGGGCGAAGCTCGATCGTTTTTATTCATGGTAGAAAGAGAATGTGTGGTCTGGAACGCGCTTATACTTCATGGTCATCAGCGTTATCATCATGGTTATCACGTGTAGTGGGTACATTCCACTATACTGCGTCATCGTCATCTTTATCACGTGGAGTGGGAACATTCCACTATACGTGGCTACCTACCTACCTACCTACTACAGAGGAGGGACATACCCACACCCTAAGGAGCTTCGCCCCTAAAATGAAATATCAGCCATACTTGACTAGCCCATCGAGCCAGTTCTTTCCTTCACGGCGACGTGAACAGCACGTGAGACACACAAGGACAAAGAACCGACGAGGACTAGTGTTGTCCTCAACGCTAGTCCTCGTCGGTTCTTTGTCCTTGTGTGTCTCACGCGCTGTTCGCGTCGCCATGGAATACCAACTAGCCCGGTCACATACCTTGTTTCCTTCCTTCAGCTGTGGTAGTTGTAATGTAAATGTAGTGGATAGGTCAGTCAATAATGGTCCTCTGATAATAATTTGAAGACAGTGTTTTCCACGTGGCTCCTGTCATATTGTAGCATCATCAGAGAATTGCAATCTCTTTATTAGGTATGATGAGAGAGTTTGTCTGTCTGCTACAGTCCGTTAACAGAAAGCAGAACAGATGTGGCCCAATAGTCTCATGAACACCCCGAGAAAATGACTGTTCGACAGTGTTATAACTCTTATCCCTTGGTCTCCTTTTACTATGAAATACTAATTCAACACAATCATGTTATTTCAAAATAAAGTCTATTTTAGATGCGAAGCATCTTATGCTCGGGGCTGTGTCCGTCCTTCCCGCGTCGGGCGTCGAGCGTCCGGTCACTTTCATGAAGTAGGGAAGTAGCCACTATACAAACCAGAACATTGTAGTACGTACAATAAGGCCGTCAACCACCATTACACTCACAAGAGTGATGGCCGAGAGCACAGAGTGGCTGCTTAGCAATGGCTAGGCAAGTCGTGGGTGCAAGCAAAGAATAACGTGCACCACCGGTGGTGTCTGTCGCCCACGTTGACTCCATTCCTTGGTCTTGCTTGCATGTTCTTGTGGGGGCTTTGTCCGTCCCGCGTCCCACATCCCCTCTCCTACGCTCCCGCCCTTTCTCTCCTCTAGGAATTCTCTACTCTACGGAGCAGCGCCCGCGTCCCGTTGACTTCATTCCTTGATCTTGCTTGCATGTGCTTGCGGGGGCTTTGTCCGTCCCGCGTCCCAGTGCCCCACAGCACATGCTCGTCCCACACCCCCCTCTCCTACGCTCCCCCCTTTCTCTCCTATAGGAATGCTCTCCTCTACGGAGCGGCGCCCGCGTCCCACACCCCAACGGCGCATGCGCGTCCGCTCTCTCTCCTCTCCTACAGTCCCCCCCCCCCCCCCGTCCTCTCCTCTAGGAATCCTCTACGCTACGTAGCGGCGCGCACGATAGGTGGGGCGCCACGGCAGTTCCGCGGTATGAAAATGACGGAGCTCGCGCGCCTCATTCTCTCTCCTGTGCAGCGCCGTGATGAGCGCCCGGGCCGCTGCCACGAATCGGGAGCGGCGACGTTTCTCCTGCTCAAGTCAGGCATCTCCCAGCTGCTTCGCATCCAGACATGGTTCCCTTTAGCGGGAGATAGGGAATTTTTTTTATTTCTAGTAATCTTAAATATTGCTCATGGTCTTTCCTTGTCTTGAACCAGACTGTGACAGCATCCTCAAAGAAATTGCGAAATGGTTTTTAATTATGGTTGAGTGTTTTTCATCCATTCTGTTATTTCTTCTTCTCACAGTGGTTATGTATGGTACAGCATGTATATTTGACGCATTTACTAAGGACAGATTTACAAGTGCAGAGACGAAAGCAATGCCTACAAAACTAGGATCGGGGGCCTGACCATGTGCCACTATATCTCATTTAAGAAATTTACATTACAGAGATAAAGTGGTCAAAAGGTCAGCGCAGGCTAAAAAAAGCCGGCAGATCCCACGCACTGTGGGAATCGATGTAATGCGAAGCAGCCGGGAAGGAGCAAATCATGCTTTACATAATTTGCATGTCATGTTTTACATGTTAGGACCTATCATTTATGTTCGTGATACAGTCATGTCACTCAATACCAAATTTGGTGTATCTCAATCTAACAAAACGACCGCGAGCGCGCCATGAGCGTGTCATGCAAGTCATGTCGCACATGACATGTCACGATTTCCATATTGCCACTTGTCATTTATGTTCGCCATACAGTCATGTCACTCAATACCAAATTTGGTGTATCAAGCTAACGAAACGGCCGCGAGCACGCCATGAGCGTGGCATGCAAGTCATGTCACTCATGACATGTCATGATTTCCATATTGCCACTTGTCATTTATGTTCGTCATACAGTCACGTCATTCAATCCCAAATTTGGTGTATATCAAGCTAACGAAACGGCCGCGAGCGCGTCATGAGCGTGGCATGTAAATCAGATCATGTTTTTCATGACAGGCACGTCATTATTTGCATATTACCACCTGTCATTTATGTTCGTCATACAGTCACGTCACTCAATCCCAAATTTGGTGTATATCAAGCTAACGAAACGGCCGCGAACGCACCATGAGCGTGGCATGTAAATCAGATCATGTTTTTCATGACATGCACGTCATTATTTGCATATTACCACATGTCCAATAGCACTTTGACTTGGGCGAGTTGGTACATACTCGGATAGGTTTAGCGCGATTTAGACGAGGACAGGAGGCACACAGAACACAGACGAGCGCTGACTTTCAACTGAGTTTATTTGCACTTCAACAGCCTTTTTATGCGCCAAAACCTGCCTGTATTACCAATACACAGAAGAACAGGACAAGTTAGACATTTCACGCCCTGCGCTTGTTCGGCTTTTTATTTTGAAGGCGCGTTTTCTGATGTATAATTCATTGTGCCGTCTTGGTATCTAAGATCAGTTCCCTTTGTGTGATATAGGTGTGTATAATCTGACATTTCATCCCGCTGTAGCCATGTGAATTTTCATTTTTTCCTTTTGCGTACGGCTCCTGGGTTTCTTTTCATCGTCTTTTATCTTGTTCTTCTGTGTATTGGTAATACAGGCAGGTTTTGGCGCATAAAAAGGCTGTTGAAGTGCAAATAAACTCAGTTGAAAGTCAGCGCTCGTCTATGTTCTGTGTGCCTCCTGTCCTCGTCTAAATCGCGCTAAACCTATCCGAGTACCACATGTCATTTATGTTCGTCATACAGTCACGTCACTCAATCCCAAATTTGGTGTATATCAAGCTAACGAAACGGCCGCGAACGCGCCATGAGCGTGGCATGTAAATCATGCTTTTCATGACAAGCTAGTCATGATATTCATGATATGACCAGCCATTTATGTTCGTCATACAGTCGTGTTATGCCATACCAAATTTGGTATAAATCCCATTAACGATACGGCCAGGAGAGCACAAAGTCGTAGGCGGCTAGATAGCTAGGTAGATAGATAGCTAGATAGATAGATACGCACAAAGTCGCCGAAGTTCGCTAAGAAATGCTTCGCATTTAAAAATCGGGGGACCCTTAAGCTTCGCCTTTAAGAGTTGAACGCAATAGCGATCTCCAGTCCCTAGTGCGTACTTCAATCACTTAGTGCATACTATGTAATGGGTAGCATGTTTTAAACCACGAGCAATTAGGAGCGGGAAATGTTTTCGAACTTCCTATGCACCCACTACGTGGTCTTCAGGTAATACGCGCAGTAACGTGTGTGCCTTTTGTAATGGGTGGACGCACATCTTACGCTCGATGGCAATGTACGCTTGTACGACGCAATATTACTGCGATATTACATGTTTTCTTGTGGACGCTGCATACAGGACACGTGTGTTTGTAAAGCATCAAAGTTATTTTCACTGCATTTCCAAGCAGACGAAGTTATTTTCAGTGTAATCCCAAGCAGAAGCGTGCTGTGTGGTAGAACACGTGCTTTCCACGCAGACGGCCTGGGTTCGATCCTCGTTCGCACCCGGAATTTTTTATTATTTATTTTATTTGCATCTTTCTAGATTTTTCGGTCACGGAAAAGATGGTGATTTTTCGCTCACAACCAACGACGCCGTCGCCGACACCGACGCCGACGCCGGAGTTTCCGCGAAACGAGCGCTCTAACGCTATCGCGGTAAAAAAAAGTATAGATAACGCATACAATGACACGCACAGCTGCCCAGTAATTAAATTTTATTTCAAACCAAACCAAGTTAATCAACCGAGTCAGCTTTGGAACTGATTCAGTGATGCCTTGCATGCAAGATTTTGCCTTCTAGCATAGCTGCCTAAATGGATGATGAAATGAAAGCTTATATGGTGCAACTGACGAGGGGAGATAGAAAATTGAGCCACACATCCTATCATACTAATTACAACCTGCAGCAAGCTATGGGCAATTAATTCATTTATTTTGTCCGTTCAGCTTTTAGCGTCCTCTCATGAAAGACGACAACACTTGCGTTACACAAAATCATTAGCAACCTCCACAGGATATAGCATAGGGTAAGAAAGAAAACATTTGAGGCCGTATTTGGGTTTCAATACACACCCAGAGATAGTTCTTGGGTACGCCTTTAAATAAAAAAAAACAATACTTTCTGCGCAATTGTGATACTATGATCACGTTTAGCAGCAAGCTACTCTCTACACAAGTATAATGGGAGCCGCCCTATCAGCGCTATAAAAACAATTTAAGAATTCTGTTGTTATAAAGCAACAGCAGCCAAGCCGATGTGCTGAAAGTGAATTGACCGTGCATTCATATACTCTATCAAATCCACGCATCATAAGTAATACTTCATTCCACCCCATATAGCTTACCATGGTACAGACCACATTTGAAATTAACAGCGCAAAAAACGTACGGCCACTCAAAGGAAACACACAGGACAAGCGCCGTCCGTTTTTTTGCGCTGTTTATTTTAAGTATGCATAACCAACTAGCCCAGTCAGCTACACTGTTAAGTTATACAGACCACAGGCACAGCCAAACGGTAGGTTTGAAAGAGCTCCAAAGTTATTCTGTTGGGATGTGTGTGTGATCATGGCACACATACTCACAGACGTACATACATAGTGATTATACTGCCCTCTCACCCCTAATTTCCTCAAAATAAAGTCCCCGCTATGCCCCACGCTCCAGCTTTTAAGTAAGATAGCCTGACAAATCAGAGCGATCGTAAATGATATCACTGAAACCAACCCTGGATGGGTCTTCATTCTTCATTGAGGATGCAACTGTGCACGTCATGCTCGTACTTATGAGTCAGTATGTGGTAAACTCGTTCTTGTTTTCTTTGTGTTCGCATCGTGTTCTCTCTGTGAGTGCGTTTGCTTTTCCATGCGTGTATAAAGTGATGTTTCAAAAACCTAGACACAGCCCCGTCAACTGGGAGACCCGTCAGTGCTCCCATCAATATCATAAAAACTGCACTCTTCACGTTACAGATGGTGATGATAACATAGATATGTCTAAGATTTTTATAACATATGGCCACAATATATAGATGCACACATACAAAAACACGCACGTATATATAAAAAGGTTTGTTCAACCTCCCTCCCCTTACTCAAGAAGAATTCAAAACAAAGAAGTCAGTGTGCTGTTGTTAGGGTATCATGTAGTCCACTAGTAGAATAAGATAAGAAGACAGGCAACCCAGGGGGGATACACTAAAAAGGATGCAGTTTCGACTAAAACTCACACTCCGCCCTTGCTGTTTCAAAATCATTTTCTGGATTGACATGAAGGAACACCTTATGAGATGGCAACCTTAACAAAGCCAACTGTACGTGTAGTGTGAGGTTCTTTTGTTAATCGTGTTCTCGACAGAGAGCAAACTAGTCAGCCACATAGACGTTAGAAAAAGGTCAGAGGAAAGCTTTGCCGGTGAGCACACATTCATCCTGCTTACGCATTTCAACTACAGACCAGTGCACTTCTGGGGTGGCCATTCTACTACCTCAGAAAACCATGAATGCAGCAAAAATGGTGAATTGATTGACCAGTTGAAAGATACTTTTCTGATGCTGCAGCCTTCTGCAGAACTGGTTTGCAAAAAAATGTAATCATTGGGAATTTTTAGATACATGCTGACAATGCCACTCATAACTGTACGTCCTCTCAACTGAAAAGCTTCATAATGAAGAATAGATGCGATAGCAATCACTCACAGAGCATATCAAAACACTAATGGAACAATTGCGAATAGCAAGTTGTCACATACATTTTCAATAAAGGAGACAAGGTGAATACTGCAGCAATTTGTTTTTCAGCGGGATGCAGTCCTTTCTGGAGATATTCTAACACACCATGTTCGACTCCATGCAGTTATCACGCACCTCATCTCTGCTGGCCGGCATAACGACGTCACATTTTGCTGCACGCAAGCAGACAGCACGGGGGCGTCACTCGCTAGGGGTGAGTTCTTTGTGCTATTATGAAATATTCCTAGCCCAGTTCCATAACGACGCTTTGAAGTTGCATTGGCCTGTATGAAATTGTCGTGAAACAACCTTGCAGGCGTGTTGTCAAAAGGATTCTCGTGTTTGTGAACATCGCACATTTTTTACTAATCCACTAGATTATCTCTTCTCAACAACTTTCCGTCATTAAGCTTCTTGTTTTTATATTTGAGACAATTTCATCTATGCTACGTGTGCATGTAAATATGTGCTGCTTTCTAAAACTACCCCAGAAAGCACTCACAGTGGCATGCTCAAAACCTCCAACTCCCTTCATCAAAAAGATACTACCACCGTAGAATTTATACGTTTGTTTGCAATATATATTCATCTACCAACTTTATCAGGGAGACTTCAAATTATCACGGGAACGTTATCTTCAGCAACCTTTTAAACATTCAGCCAGGACGAATCACAATAAAACTTTTAGGCAGCCACCTAGCCACATTATTGTCCACAAGTTCGCTGTCTTTCCTCGCGCAATTTTTCATTGGAATGCGTTATCTGCAGAAACAGTGAATGCTGCCTCGATGGCTTCATTTACGAAACACATTGAAAGCATTAGTTTTCTTGATATAAGTGATGTATATTGAAAATACCTTGATATGATTGCAATTTAAGTGACCTAATTACTTATATTGAAAATATTTTGAGTGGAATTCTGATGTATAACAAACATATACAGGGTGTCCCACTTATCACGCAGCATGATTTAAAAAAAGCGGGACGGCGTTACGCGAAGCAGGCCTTGTGCATATTATTCCCAGGATACTTTAGTAGCCGCTACTATTTTTTTCGTTAATGTGAATTAATTAATTAGTCATTATTAAATTCGTAACTCCAAAAATACTCACCTAATTATCAAAATGTCAATGAGGCAAAATGTGGGCATGTTGAAAATGACATCTATCTGTGCTACTTTCAACAACGTACTAATTCCGTGGAAGGCTGTCCTCAATACTCGGGTAGTGCACTTTGACCTCTTCCTTTCTCGGCTTGCCCATTTTACCCCTTTGGTATGAATTTATGCTACCCACTACCGTGAACACTTCTACGAACATATGGATAATTGCTGGCAGGGACCATGGTGAAACTTAAGGCGCACAAAAGCACGGACAAAGAGACGACAGGACGATGCGCTTAAGCGCATCGTCCTGTCGTCTCTTTTCTTCGGCCGTGTATTTTCGTGCGCCTTAAGTTTCACCATGCATCACCCCCAACAAGCCCATTCTTACATCCTTTCAGGGACCATGTCGTGTGTTACACCGAGACTGCAGCTTTGCCTACAGCAGCTAGAGAAGTTACGTTCACTCTGTCATGTGGCAAGCTTAAGCAATATGTTGCATCAAGCGAACATTTCAACCTTAATATAAAACTATGGAGAGTTGGCGAGTTGGTATTCATGCATTTCGGGAAGAATTCAGTGTGCAGGCAATAGACGAGAACTTAAGGAAAGAAGGCAGACCGTTTGTATTCTTTCCTTAAAGGAGTACTGACACGATTCTGAGGCACCCCAAAAGGGAACTCTATCGTTTCCATAGTGTGCACTGTCATCGCTCTCCACACACCGGAGCCACACAACGCGTACAAAATATTATACATTGATTTTAAAGTTCGTCGCCCAGCATCTGCAAGCCAGCCCCACCGCAATGGACATTATCATGACAAATCAACACAGCTCACTGGGTTCGCGAAATTTGCGTCCTGCATGCAGCCTAAGTCGCAGAAATCACTCTCAGAGTCACTGGACGACAATGCACTCATCGTTGTTTACGTGAACCACGTGCGACTGACAGCAAACGGGCAACTGTTGCTCGTATGTCGCGAGTTGCAGTCTTCCCGTGACGTCAGAGCAGTCTTGATACGTCACTGCGAAGCCACCCTTCTCGATACCGAAACCGAAATTGCTGTTTTAAGGTAGCGGTAATAAAAATATATTCGATGCATTCCCATGCACCGCGACACTCTTTTTAGGGTTCTCGACATCCACGTTTTTATTTAGAGCAACAACACGAAAATATTTAAAATTATTCTCAAAATGTATTCTATCTTAAGGTCATTACATTTCAACAAATAATGTTTGATATCACCATAGGTCTTTTAAGTTGGACGCAATGGCAATGTGGCCAGTCTGATCTTGTCTAGGCGTGCTGGTGCAACCGCTGACCCCAGTCTGATGAGTTGTAGCAGGAAGGCCTTTTTCCTAGTTAACCGTTTTATCATACACCGCTGGTGATGTGTCAGCCATAAAAAATAGAAACACTTCGTGAAAGTCTCCCCTAGAACGCGGGGATTTTTGGAAGCCTTCTTTGTTACCTTAAGTGCTAAGGCATTTCAAGCAAGCCTGACAGCCACTTCATTGCCCGCTATACCCCCCATGCGAGGGAATCTACTGGAACATTCTATTAAGTCCTACTATAGGAAGTCCCATGCTATGCAGTTATTTCAGAATGTGCAGAGATCCTTGTGTTCACTTCTCCAAGACCAATCCCTTCATAACAGTTGCAGAGCACGCTTGCTACCCCACATTACCACAACTTGTTACTCCCTGCGAGAGTTTAGTTTCTTTAGCGCTGCCTTAGTCTCTATGTTTTTATGCACTGTCCATTAAATGACGCACTCAGTTGGCTCAATCCTGGACACCTTGAAAGACTGAAGTATGAAAGCTGCAGTGTTCGGTCCATAGTCTATTTCAACCAACCTGTCGGTGTTTACGATGGTGAGCCTGCCTTTCTTGAAGTTATTCAAGCCCTGAATAGCATGGTTCTGCTATGGAAATTTAGCGCTAGCTGCGCATCCCAAATATCATCAGCTGGCAGTCTATATTGTCCTTTGACCACAGCTGCACGAGTCAAATTTGCTGCCTTCGAGGAATCCGAGAAAAAGATGACAAGAAAAAAAGAGGGCCGTTGAAAGCTCGGGATTCCCTACGTGGCTGAACTGAGTAGTGCTCAACGTGCACCCGATTCGCTTACTAGTCGGCATACCTGTATCAGCAGTCGTCGAGAGGCGAGAAGACAGAGCGGTGGTAGCAAAGAATGGAGAAATATCTTTACGCTCACTACGCCCCAGGGCAGCACTGAGGCTTTCACAACCAAATGTTCCCAGATTTTCGTACAGAAACTCGCAGGGTAGATAATGGGCAAATGAACCAGCTTGCAGTTGACAATGCTGTGTGCAATTTTCTCATTCATGATAAGTTGTTTCTCTAGCTTGTAATATCCAACCTTCAAAGGTTGTTTACATGCAGTGAAGGAGTCGTGATTTTCGCGTCTACAGCACATCTCCAACTCATCCTGGAGTCTAGTGCAACCCTGAGGAATCGCATGTATTTAGGTTGTTCAATTGATGCTTTTGGAAGTGGATTTTCATTCCACTTCCAGCAGTATTTTCTCACTGCCATATGCCAGGGAACAACATAAACAGAGGCTTTCACCCTGGTATTGACATTACAATTAATGCGATATAAGTTTGCGTGGAGAATATAGTCCTTTGGCAATTCTATTCTGGAACACTTATGCTGATGCTGACACAGTGAAATGCGTATGTGGTCGAAATATATTGATACTTGGGCTACCTTGCTGACCTTCCATACGGTGGCAGCTCTGTCCTGCTGTTACCAGGCTTCAGTACCCGCCCAGGCCATTTTACATGAGGGAAGAATGTTTCAAGATGCTACATATACTTGAAGTATATCACAGGACTACTGTTCAGCTCCGTAGGGCTAGTTTGAACTCATTTGGCTAATAAAGCCATCAGGCGCAGGAGCGCTGTGTGCATTGATAGAGCTTATGCATCGCAACATTTCCCTTAAGGAAAAATGTGACTCGAAAGCTGACGCAGTCGGAGATTTAAGTGGAACAAAGATTCCAGTTTCTTTTCCAAATATGTAAACGTCTGGAATTTCTTTTCTGGGGTTGTCATAGTGATATAATATCCTGGAATTGGGCAAGAGCATTAAACGGCCGCAAAGGTTGAGAGACGTGCTTCCAACACCCTCTTCACTACTTCTAATATCCTTGACAATACAGCAAAACCACTCAATTTCTCACAGAATGCTGCCACTAACTCCACCAATTTTTTTTCGGTGTGCCGTCATACAGCGCAATTACTTTAAAGCAGCATTGAGTTTTTCTTAAAACCCTTTCCTGAGTGATGCTTGGCAGTTTTTCTCCTTAGCTTATTGTCTGCTCTTTTTGTTGCGGCGCACAAACTACAGAATTTTAGGTCCAGGGCTGGAAAATGTGCAGGGAGCCTTGCTCACTAACATATACTCAAATATGTCTCTACAGACTGTGTTTCTTAAAGATTATGTCAACCGTGTCTTGGACATTTCCTCTTTCTCCTGCACGCATCTTGTCACAATGGTACACTTTAGGAAGGTTGTGGCAAATTGTTGCATGATGCCCTGAGTGTGGGTCTTGCTTGGTTAGTAGTGGGATTTGATCCCATTTGTGCGCGGTAAATCCCCATCAACGCACATGAACCCTATTACGACTCCACCATATTATCAGCATCTTTCGCGGCCACGATAAGTACTCGGTGGCCAATGTAGTGAATAGAACATGACAATGACGACGGAAGCAAGGAAGCACCCTGCACCTGCATCCATAGTGATGGTTGCAGGTGCAGGTGCGGATTTTCGTTTCTCGGTGCCCTCCATTCCTTGACGCTCTCCCATGACATCCCTTGACACTCTCACGTTACTGAATTCTATCAAAACAAGAAATATTCCATGCAGAATTAACAAGAGAGTTCTCAACTGTTGAGCTATGGTCACCGGTTCCAAACTATTTTTTATGTGACCTTCAGCAAATGTTTACCGAATGGTTTTTATTTGCGAAGGGTCTTTACAAACAGTGCTTCTACTACAATATCAGTGCCTCTGCTACAACATGCTTGACTAACACCGGCATTTCACCCTATTACTCTGCGAGATAAATTTCGACAATTTGTAGTGCGGTGCAGTCAAGTTGGGCTTGTCACTGTGTGTAGGCAAGGGATGTGCAGTAAACGTGCTTACTGTGATGCTGTCCCCGAATGTGGGAATTCTGTAGCAGCAGAACTTAGCATAGAATGAAGAAAGAAAAACTAGGATATATAAACCTCCTAACGGAAACAGTCAGCAAGTGCATGCCGCGGGAACCTGGCCACTTGGTGGAAAAAAAAACTGGCTGATATTGTCACGTCGTCGTGACGTTGACGAAGACAACAGTCTGCGTGTCAATGAAGAAACTCTTTATTTCGCTGTGCTGCGCACTGATATCGGCGAACAAAGCGTCCGCCGTCGAAACAATGAGAAGCGGTCAAGTGCATCGGCTTTTCATGTATCATCGAAGATTCCAGCGTTGTTGCTAGCGGTCGCATAAGTTTCAGAACTTACTGCAATGTTCGCGTTCGGAACGTAATGTGATCGAAAGGTTCTAACATTATCTAGATAGTTCCCAGTTATTCGGCCATGCTTTGCGCAAGGCAGAAGTTGCATTGTAATGGGGCTGTAACAAGAAAATAGAGGGAAAGGAGCACGTGTGGCATTGCCCCCCGTCTGAAAAAAAGCATGGCCCTGATGCTTAAAACAGAACATGAGGGGAAAATGCACGCAACAATAAATAACAACAATTGCGCAAGGAAACTACAATAAACAATAGGCACAAGCAAGAAAGTACAATTACAAAGGAAAAAAGTCTCAGTTTCGCCACTAGGGCGAAGCAATGAATGGAATAGCAAGAAGTTAGTTTGTCACACGAAGAACAACAAGCAGCTCGATACCTGCAACGCGCCGCTGCACCAAAAGAAAGACGCTCGAAAAGGACGCATAGATAAACAAAGGACAAATGTGAACTAACAACTGTCGCAGTTGTTACGTGTTTGTATTTGAGCAACGCGCTGCGAGTGTCCACAATGCACAAGCCGACGCTGTTGTTGTTGTTGCCTCTGACATGGCTGATACCCAATTAGGGGGATTGGACAAGGATTGATTATATCATACTGTTAGACTTTTCGACGCTGTTTGGTACTTCTTTGAGATGTGAAGCATCTTATGGCGAAGCTTAATCCGGTGGTGGTGCGTCGCGTGACCACCCTTACTGCGCATGCGCAAACCCTTTCAAAAGAAATAAAAATAAAAAACCTCCTGTCCCCCCTCTCTCTCCTCTAGGCATCCCTTCCCGCGGCAGCCACAACCCTCACTGCGCATGCGCGTCCCCCCCCTCTCTTTCCTCTCCTACGCTCCCCCCTCTCTCCTTTTTTTTCCTTCTACATCATGAGTGGTACAGAAGGGAGCCACTTTTTCGTGCGTCTCTCAACGGGCAGTTTTCAATTTAAAGGGCCCCTCACCAGGCCCCATAACAAATTTTAGTTAGACGCTGGCAGTTGTTGTGTGTCCGATGAAGAGCATTATGCCACAAGAATTTTTTTCAATCGGTTCATTATGAGCTGAGAAAAACCAGTATTTTGAAGCGGCGCGAAACCATGATGCGAGGAGGCGAGCTCGAAACCCTTGCCGCTCGCCCCGCGTAGCCTTCGCAAGCCAAATCTCTTCCATACTTTCTCCGGCATCCGAGTGAGAGCACACGTCATGACCACGCAGTGTCACGTGTGCATGACGTGCCCGTGGAAGCCCAGCCCCCGAGCAAGCGTGCGGCGTTGTTTTGTTGACCAACGTTATTTTGTGGTCTACTGACTGTTTCTGTGGGATGGATATCATGAGCCAATGCCGTATTTACGTTTACTTGGACGCGTTAGAATAAATGAGCATCATGAGTGTCGAACGCGCCAGAACATCACTTTCGTTTCCAGGGCTGGCGTCGGCTCGATGTGCTATCCGCGGGGACACGAACGCATGCGAAACGGAGGCACATTAGCCCCGCATATCGCTGCAATTCACTGAACAAAAATGAAAAAGACGCACACATTCCGTTTGTGCATCTCATTATTTCTCTCAACGTTTATTCAGGTATTCAAGCAACAAATTCCACAAGCTACACACGTCGTGTCAAATAACTTTCGCAGTTTCACGTGCTATTGCTGTCGACACCAGAGCACAGTCGTCTACGTAGAGTAATGACGTCATAGCACTACCGTCTACGTAAAGCCATTCCACCGTGTACGTCATCCCCTCATTCTCTAGGTGCGAGCACGCGAAAGGAAGGGCAAGCTGCGTTCAGCTTGAAATTTGAACCATTTCCGCGGCGCGTAGCGTTGCAAATTTTGGCATACGTCATCGTGAACGCTCAGTGTATGAATTGCGCTGGTCAGTTCGAAATTGTCAAACCTGGTGAGGGGCCCTTTAAAAGAAACTGTAAGAGCGTTGCGTGATAGAACACACGTTCAATTTGCGAAAAATAAAACAGCACGAAAGACGGGACGAAAGACACAATACGACAGGACCAGTGCTGAACTACCAACTGAGATTTATTTGAAGAACCAGCCTTTTTATAGTGTCACATGTCACCACCATGAGGACGTCACATCCACAACCAGTAATAGCCACAATCAGAATGCTATCTTTTAACAACCTGAACCGACGTACAGATATAACAAAACCAGGCCCGCTCAGAGATTATAGAGACGCGCATCATAACTGTCATTTCAAACTAAAAACCATTATCACAGTTTTACGTGTTGGAGCACACATCCAGCTCTCGTGAGAACACGAACTGCGCATGCTCTTTCTAAACTGCTCTGAAATCAAAGTAATTATGGCGACTAAAACTTGGCAGCTGATTAAGAAGATGAACCGGCAGCAAAACCTTAAGAACGAAGGTGCTCTGTCAAGAGATGATGAATAATGAAACCAGCCCTGTCAAATTAAAACCTGAATTGGAGGTTATTTATACATGGCCTTCCAAGAACGCCATCTCGTCTTTGGACAAAAATACTGAAGGTTCACTAACACATTCATCACCAGCTTTGTTGATGAGAAACGCCTCCATTATTTCCCTCTCCAATTTGTCGTTCGCTCTTTTTAAAAACCTACTCTTCTGAAACTCAGGTGCGCAACCACACCTGCGGCAGTGGTCTGCCAGGTGCCCTCCCGTTTTGTTTTGCACGTTCAACCTGTGCTCTCTTGCTCTATCATTAAAACATCGGCCCGTTTGGCCGATGTATTTCCGTCCGCAACTGAGCGGAATTTCGTACACGACCTGAGACCGGCAGTCAGTGAACTTGTTCCTGTGCTTCTTCTCACACAACTCGGGCGCCCTGTCTACTAGGGAGCAAATTTTAGACAACTTCTGAGGGGCAGAGAAAACAACATTGACTCCGTATCTTGATGCTACTTTTTTTATGTTGTGTGATACTCTATGTAAGTACGGAATAGCCTGTACTCTCTTCTTTTCCTTCTTGTTGCGCCTTCCCTGAGGATGTTTTATTGTCTGCAGCAACTGCTCACACACGGAAGTGATTATTGATGCCGGGTATCCTGAACGCACAAGACGCGCGATTTGAGAGGAAAACCCTGATTGCACAAAGTGGGTACAAGACTTTTTTAACGAAGCGCCAAGACAGGTGACGGCGATCCCTCTTTTGATGGTTTTTGAGTGGGCACTATCGTACGGTAGAAACCCTTTTGCAGAGCGCGGATTGTAAATCCAGCAGACACGAGCTTCTTGAAAATGGAGGCGTAAATCTAGGAACTGGATGACGTCATTCTCAGGTTTCTCAAAAGTAAAACGTAGCCCACTGCCGTACAACTTAAAAGTGTTGATGACACCATCAATACAATCGTCAAGAGCAGAAATAGGAACACCTTTCAGTACAACTAAAAAATCGTCCGCATACCTAAATATTTTCCTTACTCTTGAGTCGGAAAGGTTAGCCTGAACATCGTGATCTATACCTGACAGAAATATGTTGCACAATATGGGTGCTACGGGAGACCCAATGCATATACCGCTTCTTTGAACGTAATGCTTGTTCTCAAAATTTACAACAGTCGACTGAAGATAGAATTCCAACAAGGTCATGAAATTCTCACTAGAAATGCCCGAGCTATTTTGAAATTCCACTTCCCCCCCCCCTCTTCAATTTTTGTTCTAACCGCACGAAAAAGTTCCGCATGCGGCACTGAGTAATATAATTCCTCAATGTCGATCGAGAAAGCCGTCAACCCCGGTTCCTTTTCCATGCACTCTAGAAATTCCACCAACTGAGATGAACTGCCGATACTGAACGGATCATCACAGGGTAACGAGCTAAGCTGGCGCTGAAGAAAACGACTAAGGTTAATCAGCCACGAACGGCCCTCTGACACAATTGCACGGAACGGACAGGCAGATTTATGGGTTTTGGCCGTAAAAAATATTTCCAAAAAACCCGAGCTCCCTTTTTCCACTGCTCTCCTGAGACCATCCAAATGTAGCTCAGACAATTTGCGGACAGCCTACTTTTTGCATTCCTTAGGGTCAAAAGAAATACACTTGAAGTTCTTTTTTACAGCATCACAAGCCTTGTCTCGAAACATTCCTTTAGGCATCACCACAAACCCCCCGGGTCTTTGTCGGCTTGAAGGACACTAAGATTGTTCTCTTCAAGACACTTCACAATGTCCCGGAAAGGAGGTTTCTTGGGAAGCTTGTGACTTACTGTGCGCTTGAGTGAGGCGACGCCTTCTCCGACGAGTCTCCCCTTGTCGTCCTCGGCTGCGCGGTCTGCCACAGTGCGTACCATGGCCAAAAGTTGATGTCGTTGCTTGCGAGGCTCGTAACTGTATTTGGGTCCTTTGTTCAGTACTTCTTCTACTTCTGCAGGCACGGTCTCGTTTCCCAGAACGGTAACGTTGTGCGGAGTCTCGTTGCGCTTCTCTGTAACTTGACAGGACAACCTGGCGCGTTGCCACAGGAACTCTGTTACTTGAGACGCCATCTTCATGTAGTTCTGCAGTAGCCGCGCTTCCTTCGACGGATCCTTGCCAGCCAGCGTGAAGACACGAAGCCAGTCTTGAAATAGCCGAACTTGTCTCCAGTATTCCGATTTCAGAATTTTGGAAATCCTCTTTGCATGTCCCCAGGAAGGCTGCACAGCGCCAAACAAGGCCTGTACTTCCAACGGGATGAGTCTCCTCTTCAGGTGAAACGTGATTGTGCGTGAATGGCATGTCAGGATGGCGATGAGGTTGACACAGGTTAAAGCAGAATCTTCATCGGACTTCAAGGACAGGAAAGAGCCCACACGTTCAAGCTGTTCCGAGATCTGCGTACCGCGAGCGGCATATGGTGCATATGAATAGATCGCCGTTATATCGCTGGCACGAGGATCGCGTGTGGCTGTGTTGGCTAGCGCAGCAGGACGCGGAGCGACGGGTCGCTGGTTTGAATTCCGGGTCAGGTGGTTTAGAATTTTTTTCTGCTGATTAATTTTTCTTTATGCCTTTTTTATACATACATATACACACCCGGGACATGACGGCGTCGATAGACGGCGACGGCGAAAATCAGCCGAGAGTGTCCATATAATTGCTATCGCAATAAAAGTCCAGTCCTCTGATTTATTAACGCGCGTAAAAAGGCTTGGGGCGCACGACATGGACGACTTCAAGTCGCGCTCGGCGACGTTGAGAGTTCGTAATGCCGTCCGGGATAACTCTCGTAGTCTAGAACGCCAAGACGTCGAAGCACCTTGTATGGACGGAACTATTGCCCAAGAAGTTTTTCATTATGTCCACGTCAGCGAATCGGAGTCCACACGCTGGTATTCCACGAAACGTCGTCGAAGGCTTCTAACGGCGGCTGTCTGTCGTCTGCTGATTCTTGTTGCGCAGTCGGGCGAATTGTCGGGCTTCTTCGGTGCGCTGAAGGTAGACAGTAACGTCGAGGTTTTCCTCGAGGGCAACGATAGGTAACATGGCGTCGAGCATCGTGGCCGGTTTCCTCCCGTAGACCAACTTGTATCGCGTCATCTGCGTCGTTTCTTGGACAGCCGTGTTCTATGCGAAGGTCGCATACGGAAGGATGACATCCCACGTCTTGTGCTCGACGTCAGCGTTCATGGCCAGAATGTCGGCGATGGTCTTGTTTAGCCACTCGGTGAGGCGATTGGTCTGTGGGTGGCACGCTGTCGTCCGGCGGTAGCTTGTCTGGCTGTGTCTCAAAATCGCCTAAGTTAGCTCGCACTAAAGGCCTACCTCGGTCGGTGATGATGACATCCGGGGCGCCGTGACGCAGGACGACGTTTTGAACAATGAATTTGGCTACCCCGGATGCACTGCCTTTTCGCAGGGCCATTGTCTAGGCGTAGCGGGTCAGGTAGCCGGTTGGTACGATGATCCATTTGTTTCCGGAACTCAAGGCCGGTAACGGCCCCGGTAAATCAATATATATTTGCTGGAACGGATGGCGAGGTGGTTCCGTGGGTTGCAGACATCCAGCTGGCCTTGTCAGTGGTGTCTTGCGTCGCTGACTGTCCCGGCATGTCTTCACGTAACGAGCAACGTCGGCGGCAAGGCGTGGCCAGTGCTACTTTTCTTGTACCCTGGCGAGCGTGCGGGAAAAACCGAGGTGACCAGCAGTCGAGTCGTCGTGCAGGGCCTGCAGAACTTCTGGTCGCAGTGCAGATGGTACAACGATAAGGTAACTGGGCCGGGCCGCAGAGAGGTTCTTCTTTAGGAGGACGTCATTTTTCAAAAAAAATTGCGCCAATCCTCGCCTGAACATTTTTGGAACGACGGCGGTCCTGCCCTACAGGTATTCCATAAGGCCCCTGACTTCCGGGTAGGCGCGTTGTCTTTCCGCGAAGTCGTCGGCGCTTGCGGTTCCCAAGAAACAGTCACCATCCTGGTCACCCTGCGGCGGTGCGTCGACGGGGACACGGACAGGCAGTGAGCATCGCAGTGTTTTCTTCCGGACTTGTAAACGACGGTAATGTCAAATTCTTGATTTCTTAGGCTTCATTGTGCAAGGCGTCCTGAAGGGTCCTTCAAGTTAGCTAGGATGCACAAAGCGTGGTAGTCGCTCACAACTTTGAAGGGCCTTCCATACAGGTAGGGGAGAAACTGCGATGTAGTCCCAGATGATGGCACGACACTCCTTTTCTGTTGTTGAGTAGTTGGCTTCCGCCTTGGATAGCGACCGGCTAGCATAACTGATGACCCTTTCTACTCCGTCAGTCCTCTGCACAAGCAAGGCGCCGAGTCCTACACTGCTTGCGTCGGTGTGTACTTCTGTTTCGGCGTATTCATGGAAATGCGCAAGTATCGCAGGCGTCTGCAGGCGTCGTTTAAGTTCCTGAAATGCTTCGACTTGCTTCGTGTCCCACTTGAATTCTACGTTGGCTTTCGTGAGATCAGTTAGCGGGTCGGCGATCCGTGAGAATTCCGTGACGAAACGCCTGTAATAGGCGCACAAGGCGAGAAATCGTCGCACGGCCCTTTTGTCGGAGGGTGGCGGGAAGTCGGTGATGGCAGCTGTTTTCCGCGTGTCAGGGCGAATTCCGGACTTGCTGATGACGTGGCCCAAGAACAAGAGCTCCTCGTGCGCGAAGCGGTACTTCTTTGCCTTCAGGGTGAGTCCGGAGGTCTTAATGTCTTGAAGTACAGCGTCAAGGGGCCGGAGGTGTTCGTCGAAGCTTGACGCAAACACAACGACGTTGTTCAAGTACACGAGGCACGCTTGCCACTTCAAGCCAGCCAACACTCTATCCGGTAACATGCTGGAAAGGCGCAGGAGCCGAGCAAAGACCAAATGGCATGACCTTCACCTAGAACAGGCCGTCTGGTGTTATAAAGACAGTCTTTTTTCGGTCTCTCTCGTCGACTTCGATTTTCCAGTAGCCGGTCTTGAGGTCCATCCATGAAAAGTACTTAGCGTTGTGGAGTCGATCCAGGGCGTCGTCTATCCGTGGGAGAGGGTACACGTCTTTCTTAGTGTTTTGTTAAGGCGACGATAATCGACGCAGAAACAAAGGGTTCCATCTTTCTTCTTCAGCACCACGGGAGACGCTCACGGATTCTTGGACGGCAGATTTATGTCCCTACACTAAAAATTCACAGCGCAAACACCCAAGACGCCCCAAATAAAAAAGAAGACACACACGAGCGCTGTATTCGGTATTATGTCGTCGCGTAGCATTTCGTCGACTTTTTTCTTCACAGCCTCACGTTCGCACGTCGAAACTCGGTACGGCCTCTGAATAAATGGTCGGGCACTTTCCTTCGGTTATGATGCGATGTTTCGAAACTGGAGTCCGTCGAGTTCTTGACGACGACGAAACGCAGTCCTGGGTATTGCAGGAGCAGGGTTTTAAGCTGGTCTTGCTTGCACTTCGGAAGACTCAGGTTGACGTCGAAATTTGGTTGAGGACGTCGATTCGTCAAAGCAGGTTCGGTATTATGGGAGAGGGCGAAATATTTGCTGGCGTCCACAAATTCTTCCAAGTAGGTGACCATCTTAACAATGTTGAGGTGTCTGTATTCATGGCTGAAGTTTGTCACCATTACCTTCACTTTCCCATCACGCAGCTCGGCTACGCTTCTTGCAACGCAAATGTGACGGCTCAGGAACACTTGCTGGTCGCCCTCGCTCAAGTCTTCAAAGTCTGAGGGTGTTTCGGTGCCGACGGAAATTGATGACCCTAGAGCAAGCCGGAACGGTGACTTGGTCTTCGAGCACATTCAATGGGTGATTCCTTGGCGTCGTGGGGGGGGGTCGGCAGCCTGTTTTCTGATGTTCGTGTTATGGACTCAGACCTCAGGTCGATGACAGTGCCGTTTGACTTGGGAAGTCCATCCCAAGTATCACATCCCCGGAGCAATGTTGTAGGATTACAAAGCTCGCAGTATAAGTCCGGTTATTGATGGTGACTCTCGCCGTGGGGACTCCAACTGGCGTTATCAGGTGGCCTCCAGCTGTGCGGATTTCACGTCCATTCCAAACGGTCTCTACTTTCTTCAGCTTGGCAGCGAATGGTCCACTGACGGCGGAATAGTCGGCTGCAGTGTCGACGAGAGCGGCGACGTTGTGGCCGTCGAATACAACGTCGAGGTCGCTAGTCCGTCGTCTTACGTTGCGGTTAGGTCGCGGAGTCGGATCACGGCTATCTCTGTTTGCTCCGCTGCTTCCACATGGCATCGTCAAGTCTTCTTCCGGCCAAGAAGTTTCGACGTCAAGGCTATGTTCGGCATGCGGCGTGTTTTTCAGGTTTCGTCACAGCGTCGTCGTCGGCGGCGGAGGATCTTCGCTATTTTGTCGTACATAAACCACACCTCCATCGGTTGCTGCCCTTAGTTTCCGGATACGGGCTTGGCGACCGGCCCCGCGTTGGGCCAGTGTAGTGCCGGCGGTGAGGCGATATGTAGCGGCCGGGTGATGGTGAACGGGCAGATCCTCCGGGCGCCCACTGCGCTCCTGCGAGGTACTTGCCGATGTCGCGTGGTCTTTCACCCCTCTGTGGACGCTGCGCGTCGATGGCGAAACCACGAAGCCCCATCTGGCGGTACTGGCAGCGGCGGTAGGTGTGGCCAGCCTTCCCGCAGTGCTAGCACACTGGGCGAGAGTCAGGGGCGCGCCACACGTCGGTCTTCCTCGCAGCGTAGCACTGGCCGGTGGATGGACGGTGTGGCGTCGGTGGCGGGGGGCCGCGGTGTCTGGCTGTGGAACTGCCGCGGTGCGACGTATTCACATGGGCTCGGCGAGGAAGGGCGTCACGACGAGGTGCAGCAGCGTAGTTCATCGCTTGTGGCTCAGGCAGGCGCTGGTTCAGGTACTCGCAGAGCTTGATGGATTTCCTGGCGCACGACGTCGGCGATCGGCTCCACATGAGGTTGCGCGGTGGGCAACAATTTGCAACACTCTTCCCGAACGATTGCTCTGATGGTCTCGCGCGGGTCGTCGGAATGCAGCGCTTGAACCTCCTCGTAGGTCGTCGAGGAAATGCGGCGGTTGTATTGGCTGGTACACATTTCAAGCGCTTCTTCGATCGTCCTGGCCTGAGTGAGGAATTCCATGTCCGTCTTCGGTGGGTTGAGTACAAGGCTTGAAAACAGGTATTTATTAACCTCCGGCATCAAGAAGCGAACCATCGTTTCCTCTGGCATGGCGGGGTCAGCGTGGCGGGAGAGTCGGGTCATTTCCTCCTCGAAAATGGTTACGCTTTCGTTCGAAAGTTGCACCCGCGTCTCGAGCAAGGTCGCAGCCCTTTCCTTTCGGACCACACTCGTGAACGTTTCCATGAAAGTGCTGCGAAAGATGTCCCAGGTTCGAAGAGTGGACTCGCGATTGTCTAACCAGGTTCCTGCTGCTTATTCCAGGTAAAAGTACACGTGGCGCAGCTTGTCGTCGGCGTCCCAATTGTTGAATGTTGAGGCCCTTTCGAACGACTCAAGCCAGGTTTCCAGGTCTTCACTTGGAGATCCGCGAAACGTCGGTGGCCCCCCTCGGTGGCTGCATCACGATCGCCGCCGGGGACACTGCGGCCGTCATCGTGCTTGTTGTCTTCATCGCCGTGGCTCTTCTATGGTCAAGTAGAGGTCCAAATTCAGGTTTCAAAGCTTGCAGCCTGCGGCTAGCCCGCTGCTGCTGTACGGCTTCGGTGTCTTCACGTTGTGGGCTTCACTCTCGGCTTTTTCGTCAGCGTCCGGAACATAAAGGAACCAGCACCTCCACCAGATGTCACGTGGTCGTAACGTTGACGAAGGCAACAGTCGGCGTGTCAATGAAGAAACTCTTTATTTGTCCGGAACGTTTGGCCACGGAAACAAACTGAAACTGCAGCAAGGAATGCCCGCTGTGCATTGATATCGGCGAACAGAGCGTCGGCCGTTGATAAACTGAGAGGCGGTCGGGCGCATCGGCCTTTATACATGTATCATCGATGATTCTATCATTATCGCTAGCGGCAGCATAAGTTCCAGAACATACTGCAATGTTGGCGTTGGCCACGTAATCTGACCGGAAGGCCCTAAGATTATCTAGAGAGTTCCCAGTCAGTCGGGCATGCATTGCGCAAGGCCAGCAGTTACATTGTAATGGGCCGGTGAAAAGAAAATAAAATGAAAGGAGCACGTGTGGCAATATACAGCCTTCTTGTGCTGAACTAATAATGCTTGTATCGGCCAGGCAAGCTAGTCTTCTGCTCTCTATAGGACAACTGGGGTATGCTTTCAGTATGTATTCATTACACTAAAGTATCGTGAAAATTACGGAAGGCTAAGCAAATGAAGCATTCAAAATAATTACAAGAATGACCCATAAGCACTGCAAGGCCACGTTAACTTCTGATGTGATGTATTTTGCGCCTCTTTTGTGAATATTAGCAGTGAGATAAATTATTTTGCCAATGTCACCAGTTTTTTCGTCCCACTGAAAAAAACATTGCTGCAATGTTCAACTTGGCTCCTTTATTGAAAACGTATGTGATAACTTGCTATTCGCAATTGTTCCATTAGTGTTTTGACATGCTCTGTCAGTGATGTTATCGCATCTATTATTCATTATGAAGCTTTTCAGTTGAGAGGACGTATTGTTATGAATGAGTGGCATACTGACCATGTATCTAAAAATTGCAAATGATTACATTTTTTGCAAACTAGTGCTGCAGAAGATTGCAGCATCCGGAAAAGTATGTTTGAACTGGTCAATCAATTCGCCATTGTGCTGCGCTCATGGTTTGCTGAGGTGGTAGAATGGCCACCCCCCACAAATGTACTGGTCTACGGTTGAAATGCGTAAGCAGGGATTAATTTGTGTTCACCGGCAACGCCTTCCTGTGATCTTTTTCTAACGTCAATGTGGCTGACCAGTTTCCTCCCTGTCGAGAATACGATTAACAAAAGAACCTCACACTACTCTTACAGATGGCATTGCTAAGGTTCTCATCTCATAAGCTACTCCATCATATCAATCGAGAGAAATTATTTTGAAATATTAAGGGCACAGATTGAGTTTTAGCCAAAACAGCATCATTTTTAGTGTATTCTACTGGGTTGGCTGTCCCCATATCTTTTTCTACTGGTGAATTACATGATACCCTAACTAGAGCACACTGACTTCTTTAGTTTTGGATTCTTCTTGAGTGAGGGGAGGGGGTTGAACAAACCTTTTTATATATGCGTGTGTGTTTTTGTACGTGTGCATCTATATATTGTGGCCATTTGCTATACAAATCCTACACATCTCTACGTTATCATCACCATCTGTAACGTGAACAGTGCAGTTTTTATGATGTTGATGGGACCACTGACGGTTCCAGCAATTGATGGGGTTGTTTCTAGGATTTGAAACATCCCTTCATACACACATGGAAATGCAAGCACAACACACACAAAGAGCACACCGGTGCGACCAAAAAAAAATTGGGGGGACCCTTAAGCTTCGGCTTTAAGAGTTGAACGCGATAGCGATATCCCGTCCCTACTGCGTACTTCAATCACTTAGTGCATACTATGTAATGGGTAGTATGGTTTAAACCAGGAGAAATTATGCGCGGCAAATGTGGGAAATGTTTTCGAACTTGCTATGCACCCACTATGTGGTGTTAAGGGACTACGCGCAGTAAGATGTGTGCCGTTTGTAATGGGTGGCTGGCTTTAAACTATGGAATCGTTATGATAGTCGCATATTCTGACGCCCAATGCAATTTACGCTTGTACCACGCAATATTCCTGGGATATTGCATGTTATATTGCGACGCCTATATAAAGGACGCTTGCGTTTGCGAAGCATGGAAGTTATTTTCACTGCATTTCCAAGCAGAGGAAGTTATTTTCACAGTATATCCAAGCAGAGGCATGGCTGTGTGGTAGAACACCTGCTTGCCACGCAGACGACCCGGGTTTGATCCTCACTCGGACCAGAAAATTTTTATTATTTATTTTATTTGCATCTTTCTCGATTTTTCGGTCACGGACAAGATGATGATTTTTCGCTCACAACCAACGACGCCGACGCCGACGGCGGAATTTCTGCGAAACGAGCTCTTTAACGCTATCGCGTTAAAAACAAGAACGAGCTTACAACATGTTGACTCATAAGTACGAGCATGACGTGCACGGTGTCATCGTCAATGAAGAATGAAGACTCACTCAGGGTTAGTTTGAGTGAAAAAAAGTTAAAATCGCTGTGATATGTCAGGCTATGTTACTTAAAAACTCGTGTCTGGCACAAAGCGGGGATATTATTTTGAGAAAATTATGGGTGGGGGGGAGTATATCACTACGTATGTACGTCTGTGAGTGCATGTGTGCATGATCACACACATCCAACTGAAAAATTTTGGAGGTGTTTCAAACCTACTGTTTGTCTTTGCCTGTGGTCTGTACCATGGTAAGCAATATAGGACGGAATGAAGTATTACTAATAATGCGTCGATTTCTATAGAGTATGTGAATGCATGATCAATACGTGCGCATTGGCTTGGCTTCTATGGATTTGAAGTAGAGCATCGAGTCGGGCTAATTGGTTTAATTTCATAATGAGGACTAAAACTATATGTCAACCTTCAAACATTAAACGTTCCAGTTATGAGTCTGCGCGCTTCCTGTTTTCCTCGTCTTTGTCCTCGTGTTTTTAGCGCAGTTTTAGTCCTCATTATGCTATGAATATGTAACAACGGAATTCTTAAACTGTTTTTATAGCGCTGATGGTGCTCCTTCTATTATACTTGTGTAGTGACTAACTTGCTGCTTAACATAATCACAGAATCTGATTTGCAAAGAACATATGTTTGTTTTTAAAAGGTGTACCAAGAACTATCTGCCGGTCTGTATTGAAACCCAAGAACGGCCTGAAATGTTTTGTTGCTTACCCTATTTTATATCTTGTGCAGGTTTAATATACCGTCATCTTAATCGGTATAACACGAAACTGAAACGTGTCTTTACTGAAGTAGTTGAATGTTACAGAAGTAGTTTAATGTAGTTGAACATCGATATAAGAGATCTTGCACATTGTCTATTGGTGTATGACAGTTATAGCAGCGTTTAATGCGGATTCATCCACGTTGACGCTTTGTGGTACATCTGTATCCCCACGACTAATGTCAATGATCAATGATTAAACAAACCCTTGCGGTCATAGATGCTTGTTGTTGCTGTACGGTGAGAGCTGAATCAGGTAAAGCGGTGTGACAGCCAGAAGAGCGTCACTGATTGGACGCCGAATTAGGTCTAAGGTCGCCTACTCGCGGCATGTTAGAATTATTGAAGAACGCTGCCCGACCAGAGGGAAATGCAATGCGCGTCGCGTCTTCCCCGTTGGCCGGCTGCGATTTTTCGCGGGGCGAACGAGGAACGCGGAGTTGCCACGCGAAGCAGTCCGCGCGTCGCAGAACTATCTTTGCTATGGACGGATGCTATGAGCGAGGACGATGCTAGGTGTAAGGTCGCCACCTGGCAGTGTGTTAATGCGTCGAGAAAATTGCACTTTTCCTATTCGAAACGCGCCGAATGGGACGGACGCGTAGAAACGACGCTTTGAAGGAACTAATCGTGCATTTCACTGTCATGATGCATTACTTTACTTCAACAAGAGCACTGTAAAGAGACAGTGGTAGATATAAAGGGCTTATTGTTTTTCAAGCCTACAGAGTATGTGACCGTGGCGCAATGGACAGCGTGTCCGGCATCTCTTGTCGCGGACCTAGAAGTCGTAGGTTCGACTCCCGTTGACAGAACTTTTTTTCTTTGTCTTCTGATCATCTGTATTTTTTCGACGTCATTTCCGTGACGGAAATACGTCACTCAAATCTTGGTGGACCCCGGCATAAAACGTTTCGGCTTTCTACATGGGAACGCTGTTCCCAATGACAGGAAATGGCGCAGCACCCTCTTCTTAACTACGTGTTATCACGAGCTTCAGACATCGCGCATAAACAGGGGGGTGTGTCCAGATATTTCTGTTTAGTGTGTGCGCAGAAGTGTCAATAGCCAAAGATTCCATGTGTGATCGCGGATATTTTCAGTGACAATGAGGCAGGCGTTATCCCAGTTTATATCGTGTCCAGTAGACACCACATGCTCTGCGAGGGCATTAGAAGCAGCTCTCTTGTTCCTGACGTCATGTAAATGTTCCCGGAGCCTTCTTTTGAAATTCGCTTTCTCACCAATATATACATGTTCGCAGTCTTCGCAAGCGATTTTGTACAGTACACCGCGAGTGATGTCTGTCCAACATAACTTTGCCAGTTGTGAGACCGCCTCTGAGCTTTCGTGGCGGGACGTGAGCCACTTGGACGTCGTAGCCACGCAAAACCCGAGCGTGTGTTTCACTGAAGCCTGGGACGTAAGGCACCGATGCGCGTTTTATTGTAGAATTGGTGCGAGATTGAGCTGGGCGCTGCAGTTGTCGCTGCACAGAATTCATGAATGAAGGCGGGTATCCGCGAGCCACCAGCTCCCGTCGAACGGTCTCCACATCTTCTTGTGCGTCTTCTTGATTAGAGCAAGTCCGCTAGGCGCGCTGCACAACTGTCGACACAACTGAACGTTCATGACAGGAGGGGGTGCACAGAATTAAGCCTCTGGAAACGACCGGTATGTGTGTCCTTTTTGTGAATGGTGAAAGTCAGGCGGCTACCGTCTCGTGCTGCGCCATTTGCTGTTATTGTGAACAAGGCTCCCTTAGTAGGGAGCCGAAACGTCTCTTTCAAAATATTGTGCATTTTATTTTAGTCGGCGTTTTTCCTTTATTCTAAAAAAAACATAAGCATGCCAATGCCTCGTCTGAAGTCCACATGTCCCAACAAGTTCAGACTGTTGTCATGCACAGCGTATGCATAATAGCGCAAGGTATACAATATTGCCGCCGCCCACACACATTGCGGTGTTCTCATCAATGTTTTCATTACGTGCCATAACAATGTGAATGTATAGTGTGAAGGCACACATTGCATGCACGTACAGAATGGAAAAAAATATGCGTACTGGAAAACAAAGTGCCGAAATTCCTCAAGCAGTTTCACACCACTCCCAAGTCAGCACAGCATGGCAGATTTTGCAAAATATACGATTAAATAGCTTGCTGGTTAACTTGGCAGCCAAGAAAGAAGATATCACAAATTGTGTCACAAGTTGTCATGAGTGCCAGCTAGTTAAAGCCAAAGCCATGCCTTGGGCCAATAGATTGAGAGTATTAAACTCTGCTGTGGCTGTTCTAATTTACGTAGCTGGAGTCAAAGTGAACAAAAGTATTCCTTCTGGCTATTTAGGAATGAACACATTTTGTCGCTACCAAAGCCCTACACATTTCAGCACAATTACATTTGCAGCCTGAAATCCAACGATTTGTTTGCGACAACCTTTAGAATTCCTAAGTTTGAAGAGTGATAAATGGTTTGAATTTACTGATATGATTATGCCTCAAATACATTGCCAGCAGGAAATGTGTCTAAGAAGGAGGTGTTGTGCATATCACAACAGATCATAGAGGAAAGGCCTTAGATGGAGCCCATACTTTACTGAATTTTGCTGTAGCCCATGCCAGCCAGCAGAATATTGGTTGGGCACAGAGAAAAGCATTGATTTAGGGTTAACTCTGAAGGCTTGACATGAATGGAATGAAAAAATATTATTTTGTCAAAAGGCAGCTGCGGACGATTCCGTGTTAGATGGCCATCAACCCAAGGTTGATGGCCATCTAACAAGGAATCTAGCACCCAAGGTAGATGGCGACCTGTCTGGCCCACTCCACGACCCTTGTCTCGACTACTGGGTCTTAGCTGGTCAACATGGCCACCCAGTGGATCAAGCATAATATTCTGCGTTGGCGGCACCATGCTACCTTCCCACAGTATATGGTCGTATGTTGCCACTGCCTCGCACCGCTTGCATTGCGGCTAAATCTCCTCCGGGAAGGGACCGATATATAGAGTGATATTGAAAAAGAAGTTTTACCTTACGTGCAGCACAAAAATGCTTTATTGAACCAGGTTTGTAGATTGGGGTAAAAAATGCGGGACATTTCATCCGAACGTCCTCTTCATTGGACCTTACTGTGTTTTAACCATAGCAAAAAGAAGATTTTCTTCTACCAAAATCGGATGGGGGGAGGGAAGGAGGGAATTGAAACACTTGCAACTTGTCATGTATTATCCAAAGGTCGTCCAAGTGGCACATGCAAGGTTATCTGGCTGTGGTATTTATATACGTGTTGTTGCAAGAATACTGCAGTTGTTAGTAGACCTGTGCGCCGGTCCTAAAATCGCCGGCGGCGGCGCGCCGGTGTTTGCACCTCCGGCGGCGGCGCGTCAACGGCGCGGGGTTCATCGGATCGGCGGCGGCGCGGCGCAAGGGGGGGGGGGGGGTTCAAGAGTTGGTCGGGCGAGAAATTTGACCCTCGAATTCTGAAAAAAAAAGAAACAAAACCGTTTTCCCGAAAGGGCGAAGCAGTGAATGCGATAGCAACCTGTCGTAATGTTATCACGAGTTAAGGCTAGTAGCTAACTCTTTTTCATCCGATCTCAAGAAACTGCAAAATGCTGGTGTTAGGGAATGCGGCCGGTTCACGTGAAAGATGTGGTTTTCGTGCAGTTTGTCGTATCAGTGCTCGCAGCACGAAGCGGTGAGATCACAGCGCGTAGAAGAGTATACGAGCCGCTTGCTGATCCCTGCCGAGTTAGCGCGCTCGCCAGCGCTCATGACCGCGCTCTAATAGTCAAAGTTCACAGTTGCGGCTCCAGCCATGCAGCCCCTTTACCCCGGCGTCCCTTCATACTACTTGGTCCAGCGAAAGACAGACAAGGCGCTTGCTGTCTGGTTGAGGAGCAATCGACGGTAGGCATCGCACGCGGAGTGATGTTATCGCACGCGCCCTCCGTGCGACGGAGATGTGCAGCTTTAATTTATGCTTCAGCCGTGTTTCTGGCTAGCGCTCGCGAGGTTTTACTAGCGGGTACAGCATACGATGTGTGTACAAAAGTTGATGAGTTGGATTTTGTTCGGAACATGACGGCGACGATGAAAACCTGTGTCCATATAATTTGTATCGCAATAAAAAATATGCAAAAACTGTGGAAGCAGGCCGGCCTTTTTTTTTTTTTTTTTTGAGATCTGCATCGCCTTCGCTGTAAAGAGTTCGTCTGTTGGAAGAATCAAATAGTCCGGCAGGTTTCGTTCTCGCTTTCACTTCTATTCTTACAGGCGATAACTCCTCAACACTAATTTCTTCATAAAGCACGGGTACAATGTTAGCGCTGAGCCTATCAGGATTTTGAGCTTGTTGGCTACACGCTGTTATTTGCGCTTGCGCAGTCCGAAACTCACAAAATGGGGCGAAATTAGTTCATCGCGTACGATAATTGTGCGAGGGGAGGAAGAACAGGTGGGCGAATGCATGGCAAAGCAGGGTAGGATACAACTTACAACTGACATTCCTCTATAGACCAGTCGAGAGTATGCGCCCTAATTATGTCATGTGAATCACCATCCTGGCGTCACGAAGAGCGAAAAAAAATGTCACAGTTTCGCCGCAAGGGCGAAGCAAGAATGCGATAGCAAGAAATTGGAATGTCTCACGAAGAACGACAAGCAGCTCGATACTTGCAGCTTCCCGCTGAAGCACGAAGAAGGACGCTCGAAAAGGACGCGCAGGCATGCAGAGGACAGGCTTGAACTAAAAACTATCACAGTTACGCCTTTGTGTTCGAGTAACCCGCTGCAAGTGTCGACAACGCAGAGGCCGACGCTTGCTTGCTTGCTTGCTTGATCCTTGTCTTGGCACTTACCCACTTCGGGGGGATTGGCCATGAACCGGCGGTTAATATAGTGATATGGATTAAACTTTAGACGATGAAGAAAAACTAATCGGTTGACTGGGGAATATAGAAAAAAGGAATTTTTTTTTCAGACGCTTAATTTCGACGCTGCCGACGCTCTCAGATATTTCTTATTTTAAAGTGCGGCGCGTGGAATGACCCTCTGCGTCTCCTGCCGCGCGATGGCGTCAGAAGCAACGTGTGCGCGGAGTTCTTTTTTTTTCTTCGTTCCACATCACGAGTGGGTATAGAAAGGGGCACCTTTTTGTGCGCGTCGCAAGGGCAGGTTTCAAACTGAAAGAAAATTCAGGAGCGTTGCATGATAGAAAAGACGCTCAAGCTCCTTCGAGATCTGCATGCCGCCAGCGGTAAATGGTGTCTATAAATAGCTTGCCGTTAGAATGCCGACGCATGCACGGTAAGTGGCTGAGTGGTCTTACTCAGCGCGCTGTTGAGCGAGGGGTCGCTGGTTCGAATCCCCGGTCGGATGCATTAGTCTTCTGACTTCTCATCTGTACGTTATCATAATCATCAGCATCCGTTTGTCTCTCTGTCCTCATCGTGACCGGGTGTCATCACCATCGTCATCGTGTGTGCGCGCTCTGCCTCAGGCTGCCTGTTCGCTGCCGAGGTCTAGGACCGAATAAACGCCGTCTAAACCAAGACGTCATACGTGGTGGAGGTGAATTTTCGATCCTCGGTCCTCGTACCGAGCACCTCCACCACGTATGACGTCTTGGTTTAGACGGCGCTTATTCGGCCCAAGGACTCGGCAGCGAACAGGCAGCCTGAGGCAGAGCGCGCACACACGATGACGATTGTGATGACACCCGGTCACGATGAGGACAGAGAGACATACGGATGATGATGATTATGATAATGTACAGATGAGAAGAAGCGCATAACAAATTCCCACAATATATACATACATATACATAATCGGGGCATTACGGCAACGGCAAAAAATCAGCCGAATGTCCATATAATTGCTATCGCAATAAAAAAAAAAAGAAATGCCACGAGAGAATAAAGAGCTTGATGTTGTATTTTCAGAGGCTGTTTTAAGGCACTTAAAAAAGACGAGGTGTGCAAATACGGACACAAGAGAGTAGTGAAGACACCGCAAACGCTGCTAACTGAAAAGTCGTTCAGCGGCGGAAAAGGAGGTCGACAAAAAAAATTAAGGTAGCTTCGCACTAGTGGTGCCAAACCTCAAGGAAGTGCAGTACTAGGTAGCCCTCTATGTTTCGCTTCGGTTTTCTCTTTTTTCCTCCTCTCTTTCTTTTTTTTCTCTGTTTTACGTTTTTTTTTTGTGTGTTTCATTCTCTTAATTTCTGATGATTAATTCCCCTGTCTTTATCTATTTCTTTCGTTTTCTTGCTCTTTCCTTTCTTTCTCTCTGTTTCTATTTTTTAGCTTGCTTCCACTTTTTCCCTATTTTAATACGTGGTTTTGCCTGTGTTACGCCAAGCGACGACAGCATAAGACAACATACGACAGTCGGGGCCCCTAACGTGCTCCGCACTTAATATTATCAAGGCCCTAGATGACCAAAAAGGAAGACTTCTCCTACATCTATAGGTGCGAACGCGCGCTCCATATCCTACAGATATCTATGCAATAAGCGGTTTTCCCTGCGTTTCGCCAAGCTGCGACGGTATACGATGGGAGCGTACGATGACAGCATACAACAGCCCGGGGCCCTAAATTGCTCCGCACTTAAAATACTTATTTGCCCAGTCCCAGGCAAGAGGCGATACCTATCAGTCAGTTGCGCGTGACGGTCTACGTGAGAGATAACTGGTTACTCTCTCGACCTCACTCTTGTGTGTGTTTTCACGTCGTGTCGTTTTAACATGAATACCTACCAAAAAGCTCACCGATCAATAATTCTAAGTTTTTCTTTCCTTAACTTCTCTATTTATTTATCGACTTACTCGAGCAAAATTGAAAGGCAAAACGTGCATTAACACTTCGATATATAATACTTTTCTATTTTGTTTATCTATGTAAAATGTAATTAGTCCAAAACTCTACGAATATGCTATCCAGCAAGTTGGCTCGTCGCATTTTGAGGCTGGAGGAAGCCGCAGCGTTTAGGTCAGGCAATACTCTTGAGACTTCTGGGGGAGAGAAAGAGACAAATTCCGGGCAGCGATTGTCGATGTGTCCATCTGAAGATGTCCACAGTCCATTTTGGCACAGCGCATTCAGTTGCTCGAAAAAGCGGTGAGCCGTGATGCTAGCTCTTGACGACGTCGATGCACCGAACCCGCCAGCACATTCCCAGCGTAAAAAGGAAGTGGACGAAACGTAGAGAAACAGGAACTTTTCCAGTCTTAACTTGCATATGAATGTGTCCCAGATATTTGAGAACGATGCAGGGAAGGCATACCGATCTTCACAGCTGCGTTAGAAGGGCGGCCGCATTAAACCTTATTCGATGGCTTACACGATCAGAATATATGCACGGCCTCCGAGATGTACGCCCGAAAGCGGGTGTCTGGGCACTGCGTTCGTTGCGTTGAAGCACATTCTGTCCCTCTCATTATTGTCGAGAGTTGTGAAAGCTTCGTGATACCAAAATGACGTTGCGGAAGAAGAAACGGAAACAAGGGGCGCACTGGTTACCAAACTCCTCCCAATGAGCTGCGGCCAAAATGCACAGTCCACTAGGGGGGACACATCGAGAATAACTCCGCAACCATAGAAAAAGTGAAACAGGAGCATGCTGGGAATTTTGAACAGAGCACGGAGCACGAGGGGGGGAGCGGCGTCAGAGGAGGTTGGTTTGTGGACGTTGGGCGCGCGCGCTCGTGAATTTTCGTTTTTTAAATGCGAAGCATTTCTTAGCGAACTTCGGCGACTTTGAGCGTATCTAGCTATCTATCTATCTATCTATCTAGCCGCCTACGATTTTGTGCTCTCCTGGCCGTATCGTTAATGGGATTTATACCAAATTTGGTATGGCATAACATGGCTGTATGACGAACATAAATGGCTTGTCATATCATGAAAATCATGACTAACTTGTCATGAAAAGTATGATTACATGCCACGCTCATGGCGCGCTCGCGGCCGTTTCGTTAGCTTGATATACACCAAACTTGGGATGAAGTGACATGACTGTATGACGAACATAAATGACAAGTGGTAATATGAAAATCATGACTTCATGAGCGACATGACTTGCATTCTACGCTCATAGCGCTCTCGCGGCCGTTTCGTTAGCTTGATATACACCAAATTTGGTATTGAGTGACATGACTGTATGACGAACATAAATGACAAGTGGTAATATGGAAATCATGACTTGTCATGAGCGACATGACTTGCATTCCACGCTCATGCCGCGCTCGCGGCCGTTTCGTTAGCTTGATATACACAAAATTTGGTATTGAGTGAAATGATTGTATGACGAACATAAATGACAAGTGGTAATATGGAAATCATGACTTGTCATGTGCGACATGACTTGCATGCCACGCTCATGGCGCGCTCGCGGCCGTTTCGTTAGCTTGATATACACCAAATTTGGGATGGAGTGACATGACTGTATGACGAACATAAATGAAAAGTGGTAATATGAAAATCATGACTTCATGAGCGACATGACTTGCATTCCACGCTCATGGCGCGCTCGCGGCCGTTTCGTTAGCTTGAGATACACCAAATTTGGTATTAAGTGGCATGACTGTATGACGAACATAAATGACAAGTGGTAATATGGAAATCATGACTTCATGAGCGACATGACTTGCATTCCACGCTCATGGTGCGCTCGCGGCCGTTTCGTTAGCTTGAGATACATGAAATTTGGTATTGAGTGACATGACTGTCTGACGAACATAAATGACAAGTGGTAGTATGAAAATCATGACTTGTCATGTGCGACATGACTTGCATGTCACGCTCATGGGGGGCTCGCGGCCGTTTCGTTAGCTTGAGATACACCAAATTTGGTATTGAGTGACATGACTGTATGACGAACATAAATGACAAGTTATAAATGGAAATCATGACATGTCATGAGCGACATGACTTGCATGTCACGCTCATGGCGCGCTCGCGGCCGTTTCGTTAGCTTGAGATACACCAAATTTGGTATTAAGTGACATGACTGTATGACGAACATAAATGACAAGTGGTAATATGGAAATCATGACTTCATGAGCGACATGACTTGCATTCCACGCTCATGGTGCGCTCGCGGCCGTTTCGTTAGCTTGAGATACACGAAATTTGGTATTGAGTGACATGACTGTCTGACGAACATAAATGACAAGTGGTAGTATGGAAATCATGACTTGTCATGTGCGACATGACTTGCATGTCACGCTCATGGGGCGCTCGCGGCCGTTTCGTTAGCTTGCTATACACCAAATTTGGTATTGAGTGACATGACTGTATCACGAACATAAGTGGCAGGTGGTAACATGAAAATCTTGGCATGCATGTCATCTACAATGCCATTTACATGCCACGCTCATGGTGCGCTTGCGTCCAGTTCTCTAGCTTGACATACACCAAAATTGGTGTATCGCGACGTGACTGTATGACGAACACAAATGACCCGTCTTAACATGTAAAACATGACATGCAAATTATGTAAAGCATGATTTGCTCCTTCCTGGCTGCTTCGCATTACATCGATTCCCAGAGTGCGTGGGATCTGCCGTCTTTTTTTTATTTTGATAGCAATTATATGGACACTAAGTTGAGTGGAATATCATAAACTAAGTTCATGATATTCCACTCAACTAACAAAGTTCTTCCTTCCCAAGTTACTATTAAACTAAATAACATACTCATTACTCCTGACACTGAATGCTCTTTCTTAGGAGTCATTCTCGACTTTAACCTAAAATACACTAACCATGTCATGCACTTACGAAAAAAACTAGCGTTTGGTATTCGAATTTTAATCAGAGCACGTAACTATTTTAACACTTCAACTCTAATCAGGTTATATTACGCTTTTATTCATAGTCATATTAATTATTGCATCACTACATGGGGAAACACATACCTAACCCACTTATCTCCCATTCAGCACATTCAAAACCAAGCCATTAGATTAATAACTTTCAGTTCATATCGCACTAGTGCGTCATCATTGCTTTACAACTTTGAGATACTTCCTACTGCTAGTTTATTTAAATATCACCTTATCATCATGCTATTCAAGTCACTGAACCATCTTGTACCATCAAGTGTGTTTCGTCCTGATGTTCTGTGTAACTTTAACCGAACTAGATTTGCTTCAAATGGAAATTTTTTACTACCTGCTATCCGTACTAATTTTGGTCGTCACACTGCCTACTTCACAGCATTGTCATTATGGAATTGATTGCCATCTCACATGAAACAATGTTCTACGATTGGTTTATTCAAAAAACAATTGTATTCGTATTTGGTTAACTACTAGATATATATCTTTCTTCCAGTAATAATGTTTATGCCACTTTTTTCTTTACCTGTACCTGAGTTATTGTTTGTTTTTTCAATTCAATCGTTTTCCTGTTTTCTCACTGATACTGCTAATTAAGTAATTTGTTATACAATTTTAAACAGGAGGTCCCCCTGCAGCCTTGTGCTTTCGGACCTCCTCCTGTATATTTACCCTGTACGATGTTCCTCTTTCTGTACTAATAACTGAAATAAACTGAAACTCTCGGCTGGTTTTGGCCGTCGTCGTTGGCGTCGGCGCCGCGGTTGCCGTCGCCGTCATGTCCCGTATGCGTATATGTATCTATATATTTATAAAAGCCACAAAAAATATAATTCAGAAAAATGTTTCCGACGCGCGGCATCGAACGAGAGACCTCACGCTCTGCAGCGCGCGGCGCTAACCACTGAGCCACGAACGCGCTTTTTTTTTCTTTCATGGTATTTATTATGCGTATTTGAAATTATCACACGCTATGATGTAGTGATGCATTAACCCAGCGACAATAATCGCACAAGCACTGCACAAGCATTCATAAGCTTACATAAATATACACTGTGCAAGTCCAGAGAAACAGGAAAAGTTCTTCAAAGCTTGTCACACAGGGAGGCGGGTAAAGATGAGCACCTCATCAAGATGGGGTGCCAGTCTGGTACGATGTCAAGTTCTTCGTAAATGTCCTTTAGATGGAGAGCCATACGCATGAAATGCATACTTGAAGCAGTGATTGGTTCTGCATTACGGTGTTGCATGCGCGTTTTCCACAGACTGTGCAGTCCCATAAGGAAAAACATGTCAAAGGGCACTTCATCAAGAGACGTTGGGAGAAGGTAACGTATAGTGTGTGAATTAATGGTAAAATATTTTTAACAGTTCTTTGAAGGATGTCCCAAAACAGAATGGCATCTTTGCAGCTAATAAAACAGTGTTCCGTTGTCTCTGGTACATCGCAGAGACGGCAGTTAACTGACGAAACAAAAATACCTTTCTTCTGCAACCATGATTTCACCGGCAGTGTATCAGTATAAAGTTTGTAAAAGAAGGTTTTTGTGTCAGGAGAGATATACATTTTCCGAACTCGTTTTAGCACATCATGTCCTGGAAGGTCGGAATATACCGAGCGGTAAAGCGGAGGTGGGAAAAGCATGGATAACAAGTCCTTGTAGAGTCTCCTGCGTGATCGTCCTTCAACGTTCAAACGGCGAGCTATTTATATACAGCGAGTTTTCAGCGTGTTTTCAGCATTACCAGCGAGATGGCGCAAAGGCCGCGCTCGGCGGGGCTTAGCTCGCCCGCCCCCCCCCCCCCCGTCGCGACGTCCGCGGTCATGCGCTCATCTTCCTCGCGCTGCCTCGCGCACTTTGCCGCGTGGGGGGTAGACGCCCTTGCGCACGCGCGCGCTTATCTCGCGGTGGGGGGAGAATAGGGCTTTCGCCGGAACGATTGCGTTGTAGTTACCGAGCGCACGAAGGTCGCTTCGCTCACGGCAGTCCCCCCCCCGTTTGCGAAAAGAACACGCTTTTCAAACACAGCGAAGTAACAACTGTGACACTTGTTCGTTCGCGCTCGTCTGTACCTGTGAATACCTGTGAATCCCTCTATGATTGAAGAAGGTCTGTGGCATTCCGTTCCTCTAATTTGAGCAGAGAGTTAGGAAAACTTCGTGACATCAAAATGATGTCGAAGAGGAAGAACCGGAAAGAGAGGGCGCTTTGCTGGCCGAGCTCCGATGTATTTCATGTCCAAGTCGCGGAGTTCTCATTAATCATGTCCAAGTCATGTATTTTATGTCCAGATTCCCCGTTCGGGTTAAAATAAAAGACTAACGGCGGCGCGCCGCAATGGACCTTTCCAGAAATCGCAGCGCCGCGCCTTCCCCTGGTGGATCGGCGCTGGGGCATTATGGGAGAGCGGAGAGCCGGGCGGGCAGAGCAGACGCTTCCCCCGGTTTCGCCTGCTTTCGTCGCGCGCCGTGAATGGTTTTGGATGGTGTAAGGTGCTGCTGTTGTGAAGAAATGGCTACTTCTGAGCGCTCCGACTTTCATGCACGCAAACTAGAATGTGTCGTTCTTCCCAAATAGCCAGAATCATCACTGAACATGCTGAAGAAGAAGGAAAGCGGCGGGCAAACCTGTTCTGTTCTTGGATGTGATAACACGCGAAAGACACCGGATGTTTCGTTTCATTGCTCGGTGGCACTTCAGGACTTGAATTTTCATGATGCTGCAGCTAAGTTTGACCCTTGTTAAGATGCTTGTGTTCTCATTCACTGTGATTACAGGGCTGGGACCTTACACATGAAGCATGCCGTGTAACTACGCGAATTTATAAAGACAAAGCCTTAGATGCTCTGTTAAAAGCTCAGACTCGAAGTCGAAAGTCATCTTCTTTTTCTTATTAGTCTATGTAATAATTCTGCTGCGCCAGTCCGCGACTGTCAGCAGGATGTTGTCTTGTGTGCTAACCCGTCTTGCATCGCGGCTGGGAAAGGGGGAGAGCACTGGTGTAGCTTGTGTGGACGGCAAGTGCTGGTGTGACTTGAGGGGGGGCAAGTGCCGCTTTTGCACCCCCCTGCCGACGCCCATGCCCGCCACCATTACACCACCCTTCGAAAGCTTGCTGCACCTAACGAGGTTTTGCACTGCCTCGAAGATCGGAGGTACCTCATGATTTTGCATTGCCTCCGTGATAAGACCACCTTTGACCAAACTAGGATGTTATGTGATGACGTGATCATGTGAAGTCACGTGACGTCTTAATGGCGTCACAAATTTTGGTGATCTTTGACGTGATATAAGGTGTCGTCATCACGTGATGATGAATTTTGGCATCACTCGACGCCACCGACGCGGGACGCCGACGGTCAAGTTTCACGTTTGATGAGGCATCTGTACAGTTTTCACCTAAAAACACAAAAGTTGACCGTCGGTGGCTTTGGCGTCCCGCGGCGGCGGCGTCAACAAGAGTGATGCAAAAATCACCACGTGATGGCGTCACCATATGACGTCGTCGTGACAGTGCAGATCATCAGAATGTGTGAGGTCATCATGTGACGTCTCATGATCACGTCATCACACGACATCGTCGCTTTGCTCGACCTCCATGATGGGTGGGCCGATCACGGAGGCCTAGCAAAACCAGGTAGGGTGCTGAAAGTTTGGAATGCTTCCGGTCATAGAACCAGTGCAAAACCACGTTAGGTGCAGAAAACTTTCGCAAGGGTGCAGGAAGGACCAATACGTCGAGTGCAGAAAAAGAAGACTGCTTTCGCCTTCAAGTCGTCTAGGGCGAATGCATAAGAAACCCTGCGAGTTTTTATTGCACTTTACGTAGTGTTTATTTTGCTGTTTGCTGCTTGATTATGTTGAATCGGATTTGCTTGTTATTCAACATAAACCTAGAGGCGTGGCAATACGCCTGTGGCAAGACCTTGAGTTGTTTTGTCCATTGCCCTTTTGGTAAAAGCGACAGGAACAGCTGTATGTTTTTCGGCAGCCGAGGGACATCTGCATCCAAACGACAAATCACTAAATGAGCATAATGAAACAAGGGAGCGCAAATAGTAAAATGGAATATTGTGTAAATTATGCACACGAGCGCTCACTCTATTATATATTCCTTAACATTGTTAACTAGGGAGTCACGACCTTTTGCGCAATGAGGTCCAAAATTCTTGAGTTAATTTCCAACTCAAGGTCGAGAAAACAGTCACAACACAGAGGCAGCATGTTTTACGTTGTTCAAAAACAAATACAGGGAAGTCAAATGTGCAGAATATTCTCGCTTCATGCAGTGCGACACTGTGTTGTGATTACGCGATCTTCATCCCCACCCGACAGCACTCACTTGATGTCCGCTCTTTGGGCGTGTTGGTAGCTGGTTTTTACTACTCTCAGCGCCCCAAGTGCAAAGTTTCCAACACGCAGCATCTGAAGCGTAGTTGGGCTCGAACCCATTTATAAGGGTATGATTTTGACATCGATGCGCGAAGTGCCACGGTCCTGCGTATCGCGCGGAAGCTTATCACGAGCGATAGTGCCCAACGAAAAGCACTAATAATGTTTTATTGTCATGCTGACAATAAAAAAAGCGAGGGAAGCTTCCGCTACTTGGAAATACGATCAAAAAAGCACATGGGACTCGCCGCGAAAGCCGTATTAGGGTTTCCATTTCAATGGCCCTTTTCGCGGGTACGTGACCATTTCCCCGTGTCAATAATAAGTCACGGATACACATTGTTTGCTGGGTATTATTCATGTTGCTCTGGGTTTTGCCTCTTCTCTGAGTGCAGACTGAAGCAGGGTTATCTCGTGCGATATTCGTGCAAGGACGCGCTAGTACGCCCGCACGCTGGAAACGAGGTGAGCCAAGGCTTCCGCGAGCAGACGACACTCCGCCGGCGCTCCGGCTTCCCATAACGCTTTGCGGCCGCCGTAGGTGGCGCGCGGGAATTTCTGGAAAGGTCCATTATTGCGCGGCGGCGGCGGCGGCGTGGTCACTCTCGAAACTTCAGCGGCGGCGCGACCGGCGCGAGCTAAAATAGGCAGCGGCGGCGGCGCGGCGCGGCGGCGCACAGCTCTAGTTGTTAGTGAACGCCAGAGCTTCTCTTTAATTCTTTGTGGTCTGCCTGGCTTGTGCTCAAAAGTTCTCCTTAAAAAGTATATGCTTTTGTGACAGACAATTATAATATATATACAGGGTTTGTATAAAATGTAGCGTAAACAATTTTTTTTCTAGTGTGTCTACGTCCCAGCGCACTGACAATGCACATGCACTGTGGTAGCAGATGTAACCTTCAGGAACGCCAAATGCCAGTTGTCTTTGAGCGTTTCGTCAGGCTAGATCAAGTTTTTATTGGACTTCCTTTTGAGTGACTGTGCTAGTGCATTGAACGATTGAGCAACAATATGATTGAACATGAACTTTTGTGCTCGCCTGAAAATAACTTGACCACCTGATGATAAACGAAATCTCGATGATTCCACAATTCCTTTACTGCTCTGACTTGGCACCAGCCGACTATTTCCTATTCCCCAAAGCGAAATCTGTCCGCTAAGGACACCATCATGGTACCTTAAACCCTGAAACGGTTTTGACGATTTTGTACAAACACATTGGGCCAGTAGACCAAGTCCTAAGGTTCATTTACAGACTAATTTAAGCTCTCTGCTTACAGTGTGTAATTTATTACAACGCTATAAAGCTGCGAATCGCTGCAGATCACTGCGGCTCAGCCCAACGCGTTTTCAACCGCCCCTTGCGAGTACGACATGCAGTGTGGGCACGACGTCATTGGGGCTGCTGGCGACGTCACTGGGGCTGCGGTGTGCGCGCACGAAAAATTGGCTGGCAGGGTGGCGGCACCTGTAGGAGCAGATATCAACCACTCCGCGATGCCTCTGTTGCCAGACGGCGTGCGTGCTGCCGGGCGCACTCGGCTATGGTCTCCGAGATGCACGCAACCTGTCGGCGTGCAATCTCGGAGGTGATCACTGGGCGAAGCTCAAATCGTCGAGTGTGCTCACGTGAGCTCTGCGATCGCCAGCGATGCCAGCGTGTCTCATGAGTTGAGGAGGCAAGGCAGGGGTGAGAAGGAGGGTATGATATAATTGTCCGTAGCCGCCTTGGTACACGGCGTGCCGCTAAATTTGTGGTGCCAATGGTTCGATGATGCTCTAGTCTAAACGCTGACAAAGCTTCAAATAACCGTTTCAGGGTTCCCTTTAAGTGCCCTCAGAGAAGCTTGTACACGTGCCTTTAAAAGACCTTCCTAAATCCGCCTACGGGGGGCGAATTTGAGCGGTGAAAAAGCCATTGGCAAACGTGTGTCAGTGCTCAATACTTCAATGACTATTGAGGCAGTATAGCAATATTTTTAATAAATCTATTTTTGCGAAACTCTTTGTTATATACAAAATGCTGCTTGGGGTAGGCTCCAATTACATTTGACTAAAGAAAGATATTTGAATATAGTAGGTTTATTCACAAATATCCTATTCCTTGTGTCAGTTAATGAAAAGAGTGGCCTTTGAGTTTGTCTACTCTGCTAGATAAATATTTATAAATACCCCATAAAGTGGACGAGATGACAACTGCTGCCGTAGTTCAATTGCAGGTTCAGTCCCTGCAGGCGGCAAGTTGTCTTTTCGTCCACTTTACTTTCTTCGCATCTACATCACAATACACTAGAAAAAGTACAATCAAACAATCCCTGTACATTCCTTGGCTTCAATAACTACTGGTTTTCATTAAGGTTATGCCTCAAAGTGTGTATGTGAGGCATACAAGCAGATATTTTCTTGTTAACAACAAAGTCATGTTCACAGGTAATATTATTATTATTGCATCTGCCTCCACTCGTGATCTGACATGCCATGTGATCATTGGAACTAGGAGACAAGAAAGCTAAGGAAAGGACTATAGGGAATGTTATTTCTAGTAATTATGATGTAAATGTGAAGAAAGTAAAGCGGACGAAAAGATAACTTGCCACTGGCAGGGACCGCGCCTGCCACCTTCGAATTCTTCCGATATACCCCACTCTATGCAATTCTCGCTCACAAAAGACTTCTTGACATGTTATTCATTCAAAACAGATAATTCTTGTCAGTGACACTTGCTGGACTAAAGTGAATTTTCCCACCAAAGTAAGGACATCGTTGCGAGACATGCCTTGCGAGCCTTATTTGGACAGACAATGCTGGTGTATGGTTCAAAATATTTTTTTGATTGGTTAAACAGCATCGACACTGAGTGTTACAGTTTTTCTCAGTAGTGTTGCTTTCTTTTTTCGATCACAGGAACAAGTACTGTTTAACCCATACCTGGTGCAGAAGGACATACTCACACTACCCTTCACTATGACAGACAGCTTGTTTTTCAAGTGTAATCACTGTGTTCCGGAATAGCTTACCTTCTTGCGTCTCATTTGGAATAGAGATGGAAAGCACACAGCATTGTTGTCAATAGAGCATGCATTATTCAACTTTTATACACAAAGCGGTTTCGAAGCTCTTGACGTGATTTTTTTTAAAAGCAATGCAGATTTCTGCACTACCAGAATTTTTTTTTCACAAAAGTGCTTCTGTCCTTGTAGAAGTTTGGTAAAAGTTTGTGATTGCTGTTAATGGTAACCTTTCCATTGGCTTTACACTTCGTAGCGGGATATTTAAGCCACCACATGAGCGCTGTATAGGCAATGCCTATACAACACTCATATACAGGCAATGCCTGTATATAATCATATACAAGCAATGCGTGTATATGATTTTATATGATGCCATGGTTCCTGACTACTGAACTACTGGTTTTGTGACTGGTCGCTGATAGGTTACTTGACCAATGAATGCATGTTTCAGTCTTTTGTGCCTTGCGAGCCAATGCAAGAAAATGCAACGTGAAGTTTCGGTAGATGTAAAAGTTCGGTCTTGTTACATGCCATACAGCAATGATTTTTCTTCACCTGCTGTGATCTCTCCAATGTACATCATAATTACTACAGTTAAGACAGTTATTGTCCCCAGTGCTTTCCCTGGCCTAATTGTCAGTTGAATTGCCGTTGTTGTGTTCAACAAAGAAACGAGCCCCTCGAGAAAGCTCCGCTTCTTTCTTTCATTTGCATTCGGTTGGCACATTATAGCTGCAAGTATGCTAGCTAAGGTCAGTTACAATTTATTAAGCAATGTGTAGTGTAAGTTCTGGTGTTGTAAAGCTGCATTCCGTTTTTCATTTGTTCTGTGTGTGCTGGTTCGCCAGATTGTCATTTTAAGTGCATTACGCTGGAAGTGTTGAAGCCTAGACTATTTGGAATGGATTCATTAGAAGGCATTAGCAGAGCATACAACATCAGGAAATAAAAAAAAGAAACAGTGTGCCTTGCATCTGCTTGTTCTGTCCCGTTTCATAATCTTGTATGTTCTGTTAGTACTTTACATGCATTACGCAGTCCTGTGGAATGTGCGTTTCTTCATATGCTCATGGACGCCTTCCTTAAATTTATCATCTTGTGGAGCTTGATGGACATGGTTGACAACATTACTGAAGGAACAAAATAATTTGATACAATCGCGAACACCGCCGGTACCCTTTTGATTTGAAGTAGCTGATTCGGGTTTGAATAGCCTGGTGAAAATGCCTTTGCCGAAACTTTACAGCTGGCACAATAGTGCCTTCAGGTTCTTTATTTCGTTAGTGCAGAATATAGGTGCATCTATGTAATGTATATGAGGATATCCAGGCTACCCGTTTTTCGAATTGTTATATATGCGTGTAATGGGAAAAACGTCCAGAAACCCCTAAAAGAATCACGGTCACTGGTATTGTGTTTGATTAAAACTGTGATAACTTTAGCTTTCTAGCATTACTGTGAATTTCTACATATTTTTTTTTCTGCCGCACAGTCATCTACACCACCAGAGCTGCAGAAACACGCATTTTTATTAAATTAGGTGGCTTCAGGGTGATTACTAGGGGAGTTTAGGGGGTTCTGACACCCCTCGAAATTTTTTCATTCTTTAACATTTCAGGTGATACTAAATTATTTACGTGCCTTCACATCGATCACCAGTTTCCAAAGTTAGCCGTTTTACACAGAAACACCTCCCGAAAAAAATTCCTGAGTACGGTCCTGGGTGGCTTTTCCTTAGAAGTTTTGGAGATTTCTAGTCCGATGCAATAATGTTATTGGCAAAGTGTGGTTGTATGTCTGTACTTCAGTTGATGGTAACTTTCCAACTGTACGGTACCAATATTTCATAAGTATGTGTATTTTAAGTACTTTATATGATGGCATTTGGCTGGCACTGTTGTGCCGTGCCTGTGCTGTACAAGTCTTGTGGTCCATAAATATGCTCATTCCTAGAAACTCAACGCAAGAGCTGTACTATGTGTGAAGTTTGACATTCACAATAAATGGTTTGTCACTCTTCAGTCTGTGTGCTCTCGTAGCGCATAAACGGAAACTTTAAAAAGTTCCTTTTATCTTGCTTTGGTGTTTCTGCCGTACATAAGCCTCACCAAAGCCTTAAGTCACTTCTAAATTTTTAAAATGCAGTCTTGCAACAACGCTTGCTCAGAGGGAATTATTTTGGCTGCAATGGTTACTCCCATTCAATACCACAAGTACTCCCAAGAGAGGTAAGCTAAAACGCCATAGATTTCACCTATTTACTCCGAAATAAATAAAGAAAACATAAAAAGAATGTGGTCACGTGAATAAAATATTCCCGTTCTGCCCCCTTAAAATGCTAGGAAGGGGGGTAAAATAACCCCTTCATTACACCGAAAATGCACCCAAGTAAGAAAGATAAAACCCCGTGTGCCTTTCACCGCGTGACAATGGGAGTAAAGATTTTGCCCATCCTACGCCCTATATACGCCCTTCCGTGGACGTTTTACTTACTCCCATCATTGTGGGCCTAGAAAGATGTACAGATGGTAGTGTTCTAAAGGACAAGCCAAAAACTCTCACCTGGGCGTTTTTCTGTTTAGAGTGTACCACCTGCAGTTTATGTCCGTCGTGCAATCATGCCGCGCAATGCGACATTTGGTGTATATTTTCACGGCGCCGTGGCGGTTAAGAAGACTACAGGACAATTCAGAAATACCTAGGCCCGTATTCACAAACCAACCTCGGCCTTACCTCACGTTTTTCTCAAGTGTCTGTACTCTCTACATGCGTTATAAGGCCTCAAAAATGTTAACAGGGTTAAAGATAACAACAAGATTGGTTCATGAATACTGGCCTACTTTGTTCATCAAGCTCTATAAAGGCTTAAGAGCGATGAGGAAAACTCGAAGTAAGCATGAGGTTGGTTTGTGAATACGGGCCCTAAACTCTTTACTCGCACGAACTTGTGGCCGAGAAACGGAAAGTCGAACTGCAAGCGAGCAATGCACGCCGTGCGTACACTGATAGCGACGAACAGAGCGTCGGCCGAAGATAATATCATCTGCGGGAAGGCGTGTGGTATTTATACATGCGGCATCGAATGTTCTAGCGTTATCGCTGGCGCAAAGCTCTCGAAATGCTTCGCGTCCTGCGCGTAATCTTGACAGAATAATCTCAGACAATCGTGATGCCTCACGAACATTGCGACGAGGCCTGTGTCGAGCGGTGCTAACAGAATAAGCGGGTTAAACTGAAATATATAAAAATAAAACAAGAAGCGAGTGCAGCTATATCAAGCTAGCGAAACGGCGGTGAGTGCACGATGAGCGCAGCAAGTTGATTATGTTGCAGATGACAAGTATGCCATAATTTTCAGTTTACCATCTGTCATTTATGTTTGTCATTCAGTCACGATCACGCATAAAATATGAAGTGCATGTCAATGTTTAAACGCGAATGAAAATCTCAAGAAATGAAACAAGAAGTACTGACAGATATCAAGCTAGACGTGAATAAATGAAATTGGTTAATTGTAGAAATAGATGTTGAGGTGGTGTCGAAGCCTATCTCTGTCATGTTCAACTACTACATCACCTGGAATGTCGTTCCACATGCGGATAGCACGTGGGAGGGCCCGTTTGATTTAAAGACGTCTGTTTTGCCGTAGATGCGCGTGAAGTAAACATGATTACGTAATATTTTGACGTATATGCCGAGATTTCTAATCTTATATATAATGACGTTGCTCCGTTCACGTATTTTTAAATGCGAAGCATTTCTTCGCGAACTTCGGCGACTTTGAGCGTATCTATCTATCTATCTATCTATCTATCTATCTATCTATCTATCTATCTATCTATCTATCTATCTATCTATCTATCTATCTATCTATCTATCTATCTATCTATCTATCTATCTGTCTAGCCACCTACGACTTTGTGCTCTCCTGGCCGTATGGTTAATGGGATTTATACCAAAATTAGTATGGCATAACATGACTGTATGACGAACCTGAATGACTGGTCACATCATGAAAATCATGAATAACTTGTCATGAAAAGTATGATTTACACGCCATGGTCATAGTGCTCCTTAGGCCGTTTTCTTAACTTCATATTTCCAAAAATTGGTACGATGAGACATTTCTGCATGACCAGCATAAATGACTGGTGGTAATATGAAAATCGTGACCCGCATGTCACGTACAACATGATTTACATGCTACGCTCGTGGCCCACTGACGACCGTTTCGTTAGCTTGATATACACTAAATTTGGTGTTGCGTGACGTGATTGTATGACGAACATAAATGCCAAGTGGTCATTGGAAATCTTGACATGTCATGTGCAACATGACTTCCATGCATAGCTCGGCACACTCACTCATGAGTGCACTCAACTCACACTCACTCACACTCGTTTGAACGTGGTGAGTTGAGTATGAGTGAGTACTCATGCGTGTGAGTGGACGTGAGTGTGAACGTGAGTGAGAACTCATGAGTGTGAGTGGTCGTGAGTGTGAACGTGAGTGAGTACTCATGATTGTGAGTGGATGTGAGTGTGAACGTGAGTAAGTGCGAAGGCTGAAAAAATTGTGGTGAGTGAGTTTGAGTGAGTACTCCCTTAAAGTGCCGACCTATGGAGCTCGGCACACTCACTCATGAGTGCACTCAACTCACACTCACTCACACTCATTTGAACGTGGTGAGTTGAGTATGAGTGAGTACTCACGAGTGTGAGTGGACGTGAGTGTGAACGTGATTGAGTACTCATGAGTGTGAGTGGAGGTGAGTGTGAACGTGAGTGAGTACTCATGAGTGTGAGTGGACGTGAGTGTGAACGTGAGTGAGTGCGAGGGCTGAAAAAATTGTGGTGAGTGAGTTTGAGTGAGTACTCCCTTAAAGTGCCGACCTATGCTTCCATGGCACGTTCATCGCACGCTTTCGGCCGTTTCGCTAGCTTGATACGCACCAAATTTGGTATTGCGCGACGTGACTGTATGACGAACATCAGTGGCAGGTGGTAATCTGGAAATCATGACATGTCATGTGCAACATGATTCGCATGCTACGCTCATGGCACGCTGGCAGTCTTTCGTTAGCTTGATATACATCAAATTTGGTACTGCGTGAATGTCATGAATTATTTACTGGGAGGTACGGAGAAAAAGACGAAGAAGGCCGAAGATAAGAGCTTGCTTAAAATGAATATAGAATAAGGGAAGAAAAAGAAGACAGGACATGGAAGACATAATTGAGTAAAAACGGGCACGAGAGGCGACGTGGCCGGGGGAGAAGGACGGAGAAGACAGCAGAGGACTGTGGAACGAGGAGAGGCGCGGACGGGCAGTTGCAGCGGTACGGTGTTCTACCGAAGTCCGCCAACAGAGCTCCTGGCAAGGTTCCCCAGCCTTTTCAGCAACTCCCTGTGAGCTGCGGGGCACGACCAGGAGTGGAGCTCGGCCGAGCAGCGTCATCCTCGTGTGGACGCGCAAGATGTCTTGCGGCTTTGCACCGCAGACTGCGCATCAAGAGGCCGAGAGATGCAGCCACTGCAGAGACCCGACGCTATGGTAACCTGACACTACAGGGACCCGATGGCGCAGCTGACTGCCGTGTACCGGCGACGCGACGAGTGTACGACTAGGCATCGGAGCCGCCGCCACGTCAAGGTCATGCACCTGTGCTGTAAATATGACTTTCTAGGTTGTGTACATAGTGTGTAAGAGACCGCGATGGCTTAGTTTGCATGTCTTTTGCTACTTGGTGTTTTTATATTTGGGTTTTTCGCTTAAAAGGAATTTTTAGTACTCCCCTTTGTTCCTGTGTTGTGCTTACCACCTCGAGACCTTACAGTCACGTGACTATATGACGAGCATAAATGACAAGTCGTAATATGGGAGTCATGACATGCCATGTGCGACATGACTTGAATGCCACACTCGTGGCACACTCGGCAGCCGTTTCGCTGGCTTGATACGCACTAAATTTGGTAGTGCGTGACGTGACTGTATGAAGAACATCAGTGGCAGGTGGTAATGTGGAAATCGTGGCATGCATGTCATCTACAACGCCATTTGGATGCCACGCTGATGGTGCGCTTGCGTCCAGTTCGCTAGCTTGATATACACCAAAATGGGTATTGCTTGACGTGGCTGTATGAGGAACATAAATGGCAGGTGGTAACATAAAAATCACTACATGCATGTCATATACAACGTGATTTTCATGTCGCGTTCATCGTGCACTTGCGTCCAGTTCGCTAGCTTGATATACACTAAAATTCGTATTGCGCGACGTGACTGTATACGAGCATAACTAACAGGCCATAACATGTAAATCATGACATGCGTGTTATTTACAGCGTGGTTTGCTCCTTGCTGGCTGCTTCGCCTTGAATCGATTCCCACAGTGCGTGAGATCTGCCGGTTTTTCAGGCAACAATGATAGGAGGGTTATGTCACTACGGCTGCTGAAAAGAAAAAGTCTTTCGTAGGTTCCAATGTAAGTAGCCCAATGCCCATGAGGCTTTCCTGTTAGTGATATGTGAAGTCAAGGAATGTGTTACATGTTAAGGTTACACCTAAATATTAGGACAACTTAACGCTTGATTCAAGATTGCCAATAATATGGTATGAAAACTTTGCGTTGGAATGTGTTACAGAGAAAGACAGTGCTTTGCATTTTATTTGGATTAAGGGAAATAGCCGACAGTTGCTCTAATTGTTAATAAGGTCAAGGTCGTCTTAATTATTGCGTGGTCATTACTCGGTACATTATACAGTCGCCAGCAAAAATAAGACAATATAAATCAGAAAAAGTGGTGGACTGAGCAGACCACCCTGCGGCACCCCGAAAGAAACGAAAGAAAGCGGGTAGGAAAAATCATTAACACTTCGGTGAACTGCTGCCTGTTAGCAAAAACGTACCGCATCCACGACCGTCTTAAATAATCTAATCCCAATGAAGATAGTTTAGGGATTAGCGGATAGTGAGCTACGCGATGGAACGCTTTCGAAAAATAAAAAAAATGCAATCAATTTCCAGGTTTCGGTGTAACTTGTGATGTAGGTCAGTAATGAACTCCAACAGTTGGGTGTCGCACGACAGGGCCTTTATGAATCAACGTTTCTGAATCAACAGAGTAACATGACTACGTTGAACACAAATGACTGGTCATATCATGAAAATCATGATTACTTGTCATGAATTGTATGGTTTACATGCCGTGGATATGGTGCTCCAGCGGCCGTTTCACTCTAAGAAATAATCGAGTAAAAAGGGTGTCTTTTTGCTACACAACTAAAATCGTCATCTACCCCGCGTACTTTCCTGGCGTTATCACCGCCGTCCCGGCACTTCCCGGTCACGAACGCCGCGCGCGTTATCGGCATGACATAGCATTCTTGATCGGAATGTGCCGAGAGCCGGGTTTTCAAGAGAGGAAACGCGAGCAAGCCAGATGACGATTATTGTGTAGCAGAAATACTCCCAAAATACTTGACTTTTTCTTAGAGTGTTCGTCAACTTGACATCTACCAAAATTAGTATGACGAGACATTTCTGCATGACTGTCATAAATTCCAGGTGGTAATATGAAAATCATGATTGTATGTCATGTATAGCATGACTATTTGCCACGGTCGTGGCGCATTCGTGGCTGTTTCGCTAACCTGACATGTAACAAGTTTGGTATTGGGTGATGTGACTGTATAATTAACATTCATTACTGGTGGTAACATGACAATCATGACAGTCATGTCATGTAAAGCATGACTTGCATACCACACTCATGGGGCGCTCGCAGCCAGTTCGCTAGCTTGATATAAACCAAATTTCGTATTGCCCTGCGTAACTCTGTGACGAACATTAGTGACAGATGGTAAAATGAACATCGTGACATCCATGTCCTGTGGATCATTTACATGCCATGAACATGGTGCGCTCGCGGTCGTTTTGCGAGTTTGATTTAAACCAAAATTGGTGTTCCGCGACGTGACTGTATGACCAACCTAAATGGCAGGTTGTAACATGAAAATCATGAGATACATGATATTTATGGCACGTATTACATGTCACGCTCATGCTGCGCTCGCGGCCGTTTCACTAGATTTATGTACATCAAAATTGGTAATGCGTGACGTCACTGTATGAAGAACATACATGACATGTCCCATATGTAAATCATGACATGCACGTTATGTACAGCACATTTTAATCCTTACTGGCTGATTCGCATTACATCGATGCCCACAATGCGTGGGATCTGCCGGTTTTTTTGTTTGTTTCTCAATCTATTTTAGTTACTTCTTGAACCACACGTTACGTTTATCATTTGTTATTTTGATTAATGGAATGTGTGCGCTTACTATTGAAGCTAACTTCTTTTTGAATAGGGTCCAGTTTTCTCGAACCTACAAATTATGAAAGGACGCTAATAACGTATGAGCTGTCAAGGAATGTACGCAATTCATCATTTATGACACTGTTAATCCTCCATCATAATCGCGAAATATTTTTTCTTATAGCACCAGCAAGACGATATGGGTCGTTAAGGATCATTGACATTTACAGGTGGTCACTTAAACCGTCTAAATATGTTATATGTCTTAAAGTATTTGGTGCCGTTCTTAATAGCAAGCGCACTATATTGTAGACACGAGTGGGCTGGCTTATGATCTCGGCTAGGTTAAAATGCAACGTTAAGGCAATGAACTCAGTGAAGAGATGGCAAGTCTATGACAGCTGCGTCCAGTCTATGGAAGAAAAATAAGGTCAGTGAATAAATAAACGAGCTCAGTTAGACAAGTCTTAAGAGCGTGAGTTATGTTGCTTCGTACGTTGCTTAAAATTGATGGATTCGGATCTGGAGGACGATCTTAGCAACCTAAGAATTATTTTTCAAAGTGAGTCATAGACACAACCCATACAATCACTAGATGCGTGTATAACGCAAGTAAATAAAAGGTTGTTGTCTTTTTAATGTCTATAAATAAGCCCCCCACCTCTCCTGTTAGTGCGGTCATATTGATATGTATTACACGTATTATCTATGGGACTAATTTCATAATCTGAAATGCCAGGATGAAGCCATGTTTCAGTGAAGATGATAATGTCAGAGCCTGCATCGTCAAAGAACCAAGAGACCTCATCGAGTTTGCGCAGAAGGCTGCGAATATGATATGGCGAGTGACGGTGAAATCCGAGGTTGAGGTGCCTGCTTGAATTGACGAGTTCACGTACCATGCCTTAGTTATCTGCTCAGTTGCACTACCGTGCCTGTGACGCGGTCGAACACGTAGGTTGCGTCATCTATGCGCATTCTGTCAACGCTGAGCTGGAACTTTTTTGTCGCCTTCGCGAATTCGATTAGCTTTCTTCTTGCCTTTCGCGTTGCAAGAGAGAAGGCTTCTTGTATAGAAAACTCAGACAATTTAAGCGCTCGCGCAGCTGACAAGATGCGCTCTTTATCCTTAAGAAGGTCATGTTCGCAATGATGGGCCTCTCTCTGCTATCAGTGTGTTTCTCAGACCCATTAAGATTTCGTGCAGCTGACAAGATGCGCTCTTTATATTTATAGAAGGTCGTATTCACAATGATAGGCCTCTTTCTGCTATCAGCTTGTTTCTCAGACCCTTTAAGATTTCGTGCAGCTGACAAGATGCGCTGTTTATTCTCATAGAAGGTCATATTCACAATGAGAGGCCTCTTTCTGCTATCAGTGTGTTTCACAGACCCTTTAAGATTTTGTGCAGCTGACAAGATGCGCTGTTTATTCTCATAGAAGGTCATATTCACAATGAGAGGCCTCTTTCTGCTATCAGTGTGTTTCACAGACCCTTTAAGATTTTGTGCAGTTGATAAGATGCGCTGTTTATTCTCATAGAAGGTCATATTCACAATGAGAGGCCTCTTTCTGCTATCAGTGTGTTTCACAGACCCTTTAAGATTTTGTGCAGCTGACAAGATGCGCTGTTTATTCTCATAGAAGGTCATATTCACAATGAGAGGCCTCTTTCTGCTATCAGTGTGTTTCACAGACCCTTTAAGATTTTGTGCAGTTGATAAGATGCGCTGTTTATTCTCATAGAAGGTCATATTCACAATGAGAGGCCTCTTTCTGCTATCAGTGTGTTTCACAGACCCTTTAAGATTTTGTGCAGCTGACAAGATGCGCTGTTTATTCTCATAGAAGGTCATATTCACAATGAGAGGCCTCTTTCTGCTATCAGTGTGTTTCACAGACCCTTTAAGATTTTGTGCTGTTGATAAGATGCGCTCTTTATCCTTATAGAAAGAAGGTCATCTTCGCCTCATTGTGCTATCAGTGTGTTTGCCTAACCTATGCACCCTTTCGAAACGTGTGCTTGATGCGAGTTTAAGTCAAGCTTTCGTGAAGTTAATCCTCAACAGTACGGTTTTCGTAGTCATTTTTCTGTACGACACAGTTACGTGAAATGACACATGACCGATTGTGTGCTTTAGATAGTTTCTCCGTTGACTGCTTCTTCCTAGATTTTAAAGAAACCTTCGACGTTGCACCTCACTCATTATTGATAGAAAAACTAAAAATGTATAATATGAACGATACGGTTGTGAACTGGATATACTGGTGTTTAAACTTAGGAATGAAAAAGGTTGCTATCAATGGTATGACATCGCGGGAAGTTTATGTGTCATCTGGCGTGCCCCAACACTCAGTCTTGGGTCCGCTGGGTTCATCAGTTTTGGGTTCATCATCTACATAAATGGTATTTGTTCCGATATATCATCACGAATTAAAATATTCGGCGATGACTGTGCTTTTTACAGAATTATACATAGCTCCCATGAACGCACTACTCTACAAAACGATCTCGACAGAGTCTCTGAAAGGTGTGCAAAGTGGCGTATATATATTAATGCAAAAAACGTTGCACATGTGTTTCACTAGGAAAAACGCCAACCATGACACATTTTATGCTGTTGATTCAACCACGCTGTTATCAATTCTGCAAGACAAGCATATTGGTGTATATTTTACACCTGATCCTTCCTGGAGTCGTCACATAAATCACATCACAAATAAAGCAGGACGTGTTCTAGGCTTCCTGCGCAAAAACGCAAGAAAGTTACCAGTTGAGGCCAAAGCACTATACTTGTCCAATGTCCGATCTATATTAGCGTGTGCTGTGTGGCATCCGTGGAAGGCATGTGACGTGTCCAATTTAGAAAGAATTCAAAACATGGCTGCTCGGTTTGTGTGCTCTTTTGCCAGAAATTTTACCGTTTCAAAGCAAAAGAAACCCTAGGTCGGGAACTTCTACACAAACGATGGGAATCTTTGAGGCTCAAACTTTTTCAGAACACATTTCATAATCCGACAGGTCTGGCGATACTTTTGCAAACCGGATTACGTTTCACTGCGACTTGTCCATAGAAATACGATAAAGAAAATAAGATGCAGGACTAAAGCCTATTTAATGTAATTTTTTTTCCAGAACGATAGGTCAGTGGAATAGGTTGCCTTCAGAAGCAGCAGAAATAACTTCACATGATGTATTTTCAAGCTCACTGCCGGCTGTGCAGTGGTGTACTCGTGCGGTTGTGCGAGTGCGGAACCGTATTATGAACCTACTTTATATTTTGTACTCTGATGTGCCACTACGTAAGTCCACGGTGAATTGCCTTTTTATGGTAAGGTCGAAGTGTTAACATCTGTATTCTGTACTGAAATATTCTATTCTTTCTCCTCCCCCCCCCCCCCCCTTCATACTGTAATGCACTTGGGCGCTGTGGGTGCTATGATAAATAAATAAACAAAATAGAATCCGACCGTTTTCTCCTCGGACATTGCCCAGTCCTCTTTTTCTTCCTCCGCGATATGTTAACCAAAAGCAGGTTTGAGAGTCGCATTCTGTTCTCAGTGTCATCGAACCGAGAAGAAATAGTGGCCAATCGATCAGATACACTGCGTAGGCCGTCAGCACTAGCTTCGCCACCACCTGAACTGCTTCCAGGCGAGGGAGCACTGCGAAGCGATTTTCGCGTTCAGCACCTTAATTTCACATTTAGTGGCTTTCTGTTTCTTTTTCGAAATATGAAGTTCAGCGAGAAGTTTTAGCTGCTTTTTTCTAGCTTATCAATCTTCTGAGCAGAAGCACGATCAGCTTTGACACTAGTTAGCTCGGAAAGTTTGCTTGCGCCTTTTCCAATTTCTTAATTGCGTCTAGTGCAGCAGATTATACCTTTTCTTGAGCTTCAATCAATCGTCACGGATTTGGTTAAACCTCACCCAACAGCATTGATCCTAACGCAGACAAGGCATAGCTTATTTCAGATGCAACAGCCAAAAATCGCTTAAAGACGTCATTCAGGTCTCGTGGGAACGACACCCCCCAACAAACAATAATTACTGGCGAAAACAGCGCAGACGACGGGACGAAGAACATACAGCAGTGCTGTAGAAGATAGACCTGTCTGCAGGCTCGAAGGACACGGCATAGACGAAGCCCATGACGGTGGGAAAGGTCCCACAAGCAAGCCTACGGCTGGAGGCAGGAAGTCTTTTGATAACGATACATTCGCAAGAAGCGTTGTACATATTCAATGCTCCGTTTCATACGTCAGGTGCAACGCTGTGGAAGCTAGCGAGACATCTTGCCGTTGATGTGTTCACACCAAGAAATACTTTAACCATTTTACTACTCGTAATGTTATTACTTTCCGTTTTTAGGCTGCGTGAGAAATGAATGTTAAAAAATAAACAATCGTTGCCATGCTGTTCTATACGTTGTTCTGGATTGCTTAGCGTCTCTTTCTTTTCGTTTCTTTTCCGTGGTTCATTTGCAGCCCGTCACGACGCCTCATGCGCAGGCTCGAGCTCGGTTCGCACGAGCGTTTACGACGACAAAAGCTAAGCGTGAGAGTCGCGAAGTTGCACATTTCGTCTACCGAACGTTTTTTTAGCATACACAGCGCTGCACCTGATGTGCGGAACGGAGCATAGTGAGCTTGAGAGATGAAAGCTGCAAAAGGGCCCACTGTAGAAGAAACGTAATGCGCAAGGGTTCTTAGATGGGCTAGTTTGTTTATGAATATTGTGGCGAAAATAGCGCAGACGACGGGACTCCAGCCGTAGCCTTCCTTGTGGTACCTTTCCCACCGTCTTCGTCTCTGCCGTGAGCGGAAGCCTGCAGACAGGTCCGCCTTTTACAGCGCTGTGTCGTGTATGTTCTTCGTCCCGCTGTTTTTGCGACAATGTTCATGAGCCCACGTAAGAACACTTGCGAATAATTAGTAGATTTGACACAAGAAGGCAACTTTCAGGAAACTAACCTGGAAAGGCAGCGGATGTAAGCTTGCCATCCCGGATATGGTGTCGTGCCCGAAAGACGCGGCAGCTGACTGACGAATATGAAAGGCGTCGGCAGCGTCCAACAGAGTTTTGCCGTAGAGAAAGGGAAATTGGACAAGAGGGGACGCTCAGCGATAAGCGTATCGAGTTCTCTCCGCCACCTTCTCGCAAATGGCGTTCGAGATTTTCGCGTCAAATTACAGGGACCTTGATCCCGGAGAACATAGGCGGAGTTCAGGGGGGCGCAAGTAGCGCAAGAAAAAAGAAACGAAAAAAGATGTGCGGCATAAATAGTATAGCTCGTTCCTGTTTTTTTTTTGTTTGTTTACTACACGTGCCAAGACATTTTCTTACGCTATAAGTTCAAAATTCGTGAAAGAATATTGTAATATCGTTGCGCTGAGCGAAATACACGAACGACTAACGAAACAAACGAGAGGACAGGAAAGATGGTGCGCGAAATTTCAACTGTTTACTCTCGCAAAATCACCTCAGAGATATACACGAAAACATTGAAGATAACAGGGACTACGTTACAAAGTGATGTTCTTGAAAGCAAGTCATTTCGGGGCGATATGTATCGCTTGTGTTGTCTTGACTAATCTGGCAGTTGTCAAAAAAGTTAAAGGATTCCTAACTGAGGGCAACAGATGCGGAGCTGACGTGATTGTGAATCAAATTCCTTTCACGTGCGGAAAATGCTATGTTGGGCAGACCGGTCATTGCATAAATACAAGATTACGGTGACCTCTCATGTATTTTGAGGCTTTTTTAAGACCCACGAAGAGCGTTTGAGCTTGTTTCATTTTATTCGTCGGCGTCTCTTCTTGCAATGGGACTAGAATTATAATTCTATTTCAAGCGCTGACATTTTGGCATTTTTTAGCGAAGCAAGATATTTTAGTTTTTCATTTTTATGTAAAAAGGCCAAAATAATGAAACCTATTCCGCATGCGTACACCATTCAAGTTCAGCAGCTTCGAACTCATGTTTGGTTTTCTAGTAAAAAGTCAGCCTTTTGTTTTTTTTAAAGTTGTTTTGATGATGGAGCAAATGTAACAAAAAAATGATTTCGAGATATTGAGAGTTAAAGAGGAAAAACCAGTTTATTACATGTTTTGTTCAAAAAGAACATGTACTGAACAACTTAATTAATAGCAAGCCGCCTTATAGTCATCACACGAATCAGATTTTCTCTTCTTTTAGTGGTTCCCTGGCTTGCTTTTTCCATATCTTCTCTCTCTCTAATGGCCCAATACTGTCGATGGTGGTCCATTTCAAGCAACCATAAGTTGAAATGAATGTTTGAATCTCAAGGCCGTTTGGCATATCACCGATGCGCCGCGAAACGACCTTGAGAATGTTTACTCGGGCGGCCTTTTTGAAAGTTAAAATGGTTTCAAAGGTGGCAGTTCCACTCCGAACAACATAATCCATTGTGTTCTCTGCGAGTAGCACGGTACCTGTGCATGCTGTGCTGACAGTTACTCGTAATCTCGGTTTGTAGAAGCTCCACATCGATGAAAGCATAGCCATTGGCATTTCGTCCTTGCGGCGACGTCTGATGAGGACACAGCTTACTTGCTGAAGTGCTCGCACGAGTGATCCCGTTCTCGTTTCTGTTAGTAGCCGAATCTTGTCGATTTCTAAATACACTTCACTTTCTAAATAGTTTCCTTGATTCGTCAAGAAGAGGATATCTTTTGCCGTCGCAACAAAATCAATCAAGGTTAAAATCAACTCTAAATTAATGCACAGAACCACGTCTCCGTGCGCGTCTTACACACATAAGGTAAATGGGCTTAGTAAATGTCACGCGTGTTAAAAAAAAGCTCCACCATGTAGCCGGAATACTTTTTGAACATGAAAGTGTTTTATGCCAGGGTCTACCACGGCTTTATTAACGTATTTCCGTCACGGATATGACGTTGAAAAATATAAACTAACAGATTTCAAAGAAAAAACTAGAAGAAAAAGTTCCGTCGCAGGGCGTCGAAGCTACGACCTCTAAGCTCGAAACCACTAAGCCACAGAGCCTACGTTCTCCAGCTTGCTAACAGCGAGCTATTTATATACACTATATACCGTTGGCGGTCCTCAAAGCTCGGCAACTTAAGCGCGTTTACGTCATTAATAGTAAGATGGCACGAATGTGGCGCGGTGGGCGCGCTCTCAAGGCCGTCGCCCCTCTTTCTGGGAAGCGCGCGCGCCTCCACAGGGTGTCGTCGCTCGTGCGCGCGCGCTTATATTGCTCATATCGTGACTGGGGCTTTTTGTAGGTCTTGTGCTTCCACCGCAAGTTTGCTTTGAAGTGGATAAAGAGTGCACGAAGGTCACTTCGCTCGCCGCAGCGGCCGCGTTTACGAAAGAAGCGCGCTGCTCACACACGAAGTAAGAATTGTGACAGTTGTTCGCACTCGTCCTGTGTATACTTGAGCGTTCGTTTCGCGCACTTTTCTTTGCGTTTGAGCAGCACGCGTTAAGTGTCGAGCTGTGACAGTTAATCCGCGATAGTCCTATGTATGCTGATGAAGTCCTGTGTAACCTGATGAAGAGACCGAACGGGTCTCGAAACGTTGGGCCAGTTTTTAATTTCATTATTAAACCCTTAGATTAAGAATGGTGGCTGGAGAGTTTATTTTTTCGTATAATTTGTACCCAGCCAGACAGATCTCTGTCAAATATGTTTACATTTAATTTTGTACGTCCTTTCTGCTTGAGGTTGCGCTCTGCGAGTTTCGCGCCGCTTGCCGTTCTTTGCGTGACATTAGAATTTGTTGCACAATGCACAATAAACGCTCAACTACCTCTGTGAAGACACGTTTCACTTTCTTGTTATACCGATTGATATAACAGAGGGATCAGCCACCTGAAGGAAAAAAATTGTAGCGCAAAGCAACACACGGACAGACAAAGAGCACGGAACTGGCGCTATGTGTTGTCCATGTGTTGCTTTGCGCTACAATTGTTTTCCTTGAGAACTCATGAACCCAGTAGCCCAAGAAAACGTTTCGCTAAGGAGCAGCCACGTTTTTTAAAACCTGCTAAGCTCGGGGAAACTACCAGTTCTGATGTAAAAAAAGAATCACTTGTGGCAGAAAACTCAGGTTGTACACCGACTGGGAAAAAGGGGCTTGGCTTCGCGTCAGTTGGTCTCGAAAACCTGCTGAATCGAAACCGCGCAAAAATATGTAGGGCACTGAATATTGTTAAGAAAGGCCTTGCCATTTCAGACAAGCAAAAAACCAAATTTCGAAGTTTTTAATGTTTTACCAGTGGGCGGGAACTCGCTATACTTCCCATGGGACGCGCTCTCACATGCTAAAACGCAGCGGCAGCGCCGTCTACCACTGACGGCTGCTGGGCATCCAACTAGAAATAAATCACAAACAAAAATTTCTTTCTTGACATCACTGGTGAGGTCACCAAATAGAGGGAAAGGGCGCAAAACCGAGAGGAAGAGTGTTGCCGCGGAAGCTCTCCTTTCCCACTTCGCATGCAAGCTGAGTGTGGCGCTACCCTCTTTCAGGTCCGCTGGCCGCTCAGTCGATGCGGCCATTCGTTATATTTCGTAAACCCTTTTGTAATTTCGGTCGGGAGTTCCGAATCTGCAAAGCTGGCCGATTTCTCAGTACGACAAAACTCGATCGACACAAGTAAAATTAAAAATTTTTAACCGCATGTCTCACACTAAAACACAGAGACCTCCACGTAGTGTTAAATTGTCAGTCTGCAAAAGCAGATTTAGTTCACAAGTGAAATATGGATATAATGAGGAAACATTGAACCCAAGAATATCCGAACCAATGCAGAAATTATCAACAATCACGAGCAGGCCACGCCGTACTTGACTCAATTCCGCCTGTGATGACGGCGCACATATTTTTCTTACAGAGCTTCAGTACCAAACAAGACAGAAATTCAGGGGAACAGAGAGGCTTGATCCAATAAAAAAAGTCACAGTTTCGCCACAAGGCGAAGGCAATGAATGCGATAGCAACAAATTGGAATGTCAAGCGACGAATGGCAAGCAGGTCGAAACGTGCAGCGCACTGCTCACGCACACATGACGCACGAAAACAACACGCAATGGACGAGAGAGAACTAACAACATTCACAGCTGGACAGTTAACGCGCTGCTGAAACAAAAACGACGCACGAAACGTATTCACAGATACAGACGATCGCGAACTAACAAGTGTCACAGTTGTTACTTCGCTGTGTTTGAAAAGCGTGCTCTTTTCGCAAACGGGGGGGGACTGCAGCGAGCGAAGTGACCTTCGCACGCCCGGTAACTACAATGCAATCGTTCCGGCGAAAGCCCAAGGCCAATTCTCCACCACCGCGAGATAAGCGCGCGCGCACGGGCATCTACCCCCCTCCCTCCCTCCGGGCAAAGTGCGCGCCAGAGAGCTAGGAGCGCCTGAGAGCACGCGTCGCCACAAACGTGGCGCCCGGCTAAGCCCCGCCGAGCGTGGCCTTTGCGCCATCTCGCTGGTAATGCTGAAAACACGCTGAAAACTCACTGTATATAAATAGCTCGCCATTTGCACGTTGAAGGACATGCGCTTTCGTGGCTCAGCGGTTAGCGCCGCGCGCTGTGGAGCGAGAGGTCCCTGGTTCGATGCCGCGCGTCGGAAACATCTTTCTGAGTTATTTTTCTTTGTGGCTTTTATAAATATATAGATGCATATACATATACGGGAGAAGACGGCGACGCCGACGCCGACGGCGAAAACCAGCCGAGAGTGTCCATATAATTGCTATCGCAATAAAAGTTCTTGAAGACAGAACGTCAGAACGTTTCGGCGTGTTGACTTGTCTTCGTCAAGGCAACATCATTACCTTGACGAATAAAAATGCACTTATAAAAACGTTAGTTCCAGTGACATCCCCTGTAACGATTTCTTAAAGCGTTCACTCCATCACATGTATTTGGGAGACAGGCCTACACAGTTTCAAACTGGCTACATAGATTTCATGAACAGGAAGGAGCCTATAATTGCTTCCCATCATTTGAACTACATACCAAAAGTAAAAGATGAAAAAGCTATGAAGCCGAGCCAACACGCAATAAAGCCTTTCATTAAACGTATTTTGCCGACAGCAGTTAGGCTGTCGTCATGACTAATTAGTCTAGCGACACTGCGCTGATGTCAGTCCAGTCAGGCTTCGAGAGAACTGGGTAGTACTCAGACGGTGTTCCAGTCACAACTGTTTTTAGATGTCAAGCATCTTATGGCGAAGCTTAATCCGTGGTGGTGGTGGTGTGCGGCGTGACCACCCTTACTACGCATGCGCAAACCCTTTCAAAAAGAAATAAAAATAAAAAACCTCCTCTGACCCTCTCTCTCCTCTAGGCATCCCTCCCCGCGGCAACCACACCCTCACTGCGCATGCACCTCCCCTCCTCTCTCCCCTCCTACGCTCCCCCCTCTCTCCTCTAGGCATCCCTTGCCGCGGCATCCACACTCCCACTGCGCATGCGCGTCCCCCCCTCTCTCTCCTCTCCTACGCCCCCCCCCCTCTCTCGCCTCGCGATGCGGACGCAGGCAGCATCTGCTAGCGAGTTTCTTGGTTGAAAAGCCGGCAGATCCCACGCACTGTGGGAATCGATGTAATGCGAAGCAGCCAGGAAGGAGCAAATCACGCTTTACATAATTTGCATGTCATGTTTTAATGTTACGACCTGTCATTTGTGTTCGTCATACAGTCAGATCGCGATATACCAATTTTGGTGTATGTCAAGCTAGCGAACTGGACGCAAGCGCACCATGAGCGTGGCATGTAAATGGCATTGTAGATGACATGCATGCCAAGATTTTCATGTTACCACCTGCCACTTATGTTCGTTATACAGTCATGTCACTCAATACCAAATTTGCTGTGTATCAAGCTAACGAAACGGCCGCGAGCACGCCATGGGCGTGGCATGCAAGTCATGTCGCACATGACGAGTCATGATTTCCATATTACCACTTGTCATTTATGTTCGTCATGGAGTCATGTCACTCAATACGAAATTTGGTGTATATCAAGCTAACGAAACGGCCGCGAGCGCTCCATGAGCGTGGAATGCAAGTCATATCGCTCATGACATGTAATGATTTCCATATTACGGCTTGTCATTTATGTTCCTCATACAGTCACGTCGCGATATACCAAATTTGGTGTATATCAAGCTAACGAAACGGCCGCGAGCACGCTATGAGCGTGGCCTGCAAGTCATGTCGCACATGACAAGTCATGATTTCCATATTACCACTTGTCATTTATGTTCGTCATAGAGTCATGTCACTCAATACCAAATTTGGTGTGTCTCAAGCCAACGAAACGGCCGCGAGCGCGCCATGAGCGTGGCATGTAAATCATACTTTTCATGACAAGTTACTCATGATTTTCAAGATATGACCATCCATTTATGTTCTTCATACAGTCATGTTATGCCATACCAAATTTGGTATAAATCTCATTAACGATACGGCCAGGAGAGCACAAAGTCGTAGGCGGCTAGATAGATAGATAGATAGATAGATAGATAGATAGATAGATAGATAGATAGATAGATAGATAGATAGATAGATAGATAGATAGATAGATAGATAGATAGATAGATAGATACGCTCAAAGTCGCCGAAGTTCGCTAAGAAATGCTTCGCATTTAAAAAACCGACTGCTCGCGCTGCACAACCGTTCACTGGCCACCCCGTATATATGGCACTGGATCTTGACCTGCAAGGTGGTGCCTGTGAGAGATTTCTCCTGTGCGTTGTTGAACAATAAAAATTCGCAGCGTGCGCGTTAACTAAAAGCGGACTGCGGGTCTCTGTGTCCAGTCGGAGTCTTCTGTCTCTCATTGCCCATTAGCAGCGATTGGCATGTTCCAGTAGGAAACACCGCTCCATCACTGCGTGCTTTGCGCCTCCCCAGTTTTTCTCTCCTGCGCAACGCTGCGATGAGCGCCAGCGTCAACGCCGTCGCCAGTGTAAGCGTTAGCGCCCGCTGCTTCGCATCTACACATGGTTCCCTTTAGCGGGAGGTGGTGTAATTTTTTAAATACGAAGCATTTCTTAGCGAACTTCGGCGAGTTTGAGCGTATCTATCTATCTATCTATCTATCTATCTATCTATCTATCTATCTATCTATCTATCTATCTATCTATCTATCTATCTATCTATCTATCTAGCCGCCTACGACTTTGTACTCTCCTGGCCGTATCGTTAATGGGATTTATACCAAATTTGGTATGGCATAACATGACCGTATGACGAACATAAATGGCTGGTCATATCATGAAAATCATGACTAACTTGTCATGAAAAGTATGATTTACATGCCACGCTCATGGCGCGCTCGCGGCCGTTTCGTTAGCTTGATATACACCAAACTTGGTATTGAGTGACGTGACTGTATGACGAACATAAATGACAACTGGTAATATGGAAATCATGACTTGTCATGTGCGACATGACTTGCATGCCACGCTCATGGCGTGCTCGCGGCCGTTTCATTAGCTTGAGGTACACCAAATTTGGTATTGAGTGGCATGACTGTATGACGAACATAAAGGACAAGTGGTAATATGGAAATCATGACATGTCATGAGCGACATGACTTGCATTCCACGCTCATGGCGCGCTCGCAGCAGTTTCGTTAGCTTGATATACACCAAATTTGGTATTGATTAACATGACTGTATGACGAACATAAATGACAACTGGTAATATGGAAATCATGACTTGTCATGTGCGACATGACTTGCATGCCACACTCATGGCGTGCTCGCGGCCGTTTCGTTAGCTTGAGGTACACCAAATTTGGTATTGAGTGACATAACTGTATCACGATTCACGAACATAAATGACAAGTGGTAATATGGAAATCATGACATGTCATGAGCGACATGACTTGCATTCCACGCTCATGGCGCGCTCGCAGCCGTTTCGTTAGCTTGATATACACCATATTTGGTATTGAGTGACATGACTGTATAATGAACATAAGTGGCAGGTGGTAACGTGACAATCTTGGCATGCATGTCATCTACAACGCCATTTACATGCCACGCTCATGGTGCGCTTGCGTCCAGTTCACTTGCTGGATATACACCAAAATTGGTATTGCGCGACGTGACTGTATTACGAACTTAAATAATAGGTCCTAACATGTAAAACATGACATGCAAATTATGTAAAACATGATCTGCTCCTTCATGGCTGCTTCGCATTATATCGATTCCCACAGTGCGTGGGATCTGCCGGCTTTTTTTTTTGCCTACTGTCACAAACTCTTCCTCTCTTTCATTCTTTTACACCCTTTTTCCCCTTCCCAATTACAGGGTAGCATACCGGAGTCCTCCTCTGGTTAACCTCACTGTCTTTCCTTTATCTTTCTGTCTCTCTCTCTCTCTCGCTGGGTTTAGTCATGTACTCATGCAAAATGAATATCTGCTTAAATAATGGGCTCAAGTGCTTGTGCTCACCCGTTGCCACTAGGAAACCTGAAAAACCTTCGCAGAACTGGAAATCCCCCGGTTAACACGCACACTGCAGTGCCGCGCAAAACATGTGATGCCTGGTTCAGCCATCTTCGTCTAATGCATGGTTGACCTGCTCAATGTAGCTCACTGCAGCTTCCGTTGGCTGCACGCCACAGCATCCCGTATTATCTTCACCGTATTATTACTTGACACGCCAGCCGAGCGAGATAACCGAGCGCGATCCAACTTGTGATATCGCTGAGTGGCAAGGGGGAGTGGAGGCAAGTTCTGCAAACACAAGTCAACCACTTCCCGCGCTTCGCCCGATATAGAATTCACAAAATAAGAAACAAAGAAGACAAATAAAAGAAAGAAGCGTTCTTTACAGTTAAATCAAATTTATTTATTTGTCAAAACACGTGAAAGCCAATAAATGCGAAGATCCACATCAACCTCACTCGGTTCAACTACATCTTAGGATGCCTGGCAACCGCTACGAGCGCGCATGTTCCTTGAAACCGAAACTGGTGCTCAGTTTCCGGGGCCTGGTTTTACCCTACCAAGAGAACATAGGCACCGTGCAGTCGAGTTTTCAAATGGGACTGCAGCGCCAGAAAGCACAGCCAATTGAGCGGTTAAAAAAAGTAATATTGAGACGGGGTCGATCGAAATGTAACGCCATACTCGCGTCAACCTCCCTGCATGAGTGGGCGGATTCTGGCTGATCGTGGCCGAGATACAGCGGGGACGCGTGTGCGCATCTGTGTTCTGCGTGTCCCTAACGGCCAATTTCAGCGAACTTGGGACGGGCCAGTGCGAGCAACGCAGCTCCCTCTGGTCAGTGGACAGTGCCTATATGTGCGCCACAGAGATGCTGCAATCACCAGGGCACCTAGCTACACATTTCACAAGATGCGGATGTGATTCCATTTTTAACCAAACGCGAAAGCTGTTGCATTGCAGGTCTCAAAGAACATGAGAAATCATGGAGGCACATTTCATGTTTAAATCCCGCAATCTCGTAAGCTCTGCACCTATCGCCCTCAGTGAGGCAGCCTTTACCTTTATTGACAACCGCCAGATTAGTTAAGAATTCACACACGGAACATGATCGCCCCAAAATGACTTGCTTTCATGAACATCACGTTGTAACATAGTCCCAGCTACCTTCAATGTTTTGGTGTATATCTCTGACGTGCTTTTGAGAGAATAAATAGTTGAAATGTTGCACACCACTTGTCCTGTCCTTTTATTTCGTTAGTCGTTATGCATTTCGCTCAGCGCAGCTACATTACAATGCCGTACCAACTAGCCCAAATTGAAGCTTTCCTAAACGTGAAACAATATTCTGCCACCAAGCGACACCAGCGATACGACCAGACCAGCTATGGCGCCTACCAGACCAGCTATGGCGCTTATTGAAACAGGGCCGCTCTGATGCGTGTTTCGGCGGCATCTGTTTTTGCTTATTCAGCACACACTTAACAAAATAACTAGAAAAGGGAATGAACTGCTTGTCCTTGAGCAGATTCCTTTTTCTGTTTTTTTTACTACGTACCAATCGAGTTAACAGTTTACTCTCATGGTGACTGAGTTTGTGAACGTAGAAACGGCAGTAATTATTTACCCCGCTGCGGTTTTCAGCGAATATAGTGAGAATAATTGTTTGCTGCCTTTACAAAGCTTTTCCGATGATTTCTGACTGTTATTTGTCCGTCCAGAATCCCGTGGCTGATGTAGTATTTATTTACTCCCGTAACTTTGTTATCGCGGCTATTTCTGAGCATAAAAAAAAAGAAGAAAAGAAGAAAAAAAAAAGAAAACAAACAACGGAACAAAATTAGGGGCTGCCTACGAGCCGTGGAATTCCTTCTTTAATCAACATCGAAGAACGCAGATCGATGAGATATAGAATGATAAAAGTATACACAAACACGCACAAAACCAATGCAGAACAATACACCATATAGACCAGCCGCTTGCGCTTTTAAATGCGAAGCATTTCTTTGCATACTGTAAGCACTTTCAGCGTTTCTATCTGCGTATCTATCTATCTATCTATCTAGCCGCCTACGTCTGGGTGCTATCGTGATCGCCTCCTTAAGTTAGGGTCGACCAAAACTAGTATGGAAGTATAAGAGGGTTTGACGAATATGTCTGCCTTGTCGTGACTTCAATAACACAAATATCCCGTCGTGTACGTCGTCAAACTCGTTTCTCCAGACACGTGTGGCTCATACCCGTATACCACGGGCATTGAAATGCGGGTATGTGCCACAGGTGTTTGACAATGTACATCTACGCAGGAATGGCGATGACAGACATCGGTAATTTAAACCCGAAGGGCGTTAAGAACAACAGATATCGGCAAAGAATAGAAATCAGAGTCCTAGCCGGAATCGAACCCAAGCATTCTGCGTGTAAATCAAGTATTCTACCACAGAGCCACGTCAGGTCTCGAAACTGTTTTGGAAAAAGACCATATGCAGGCGTAATGTTCGTGAAGCGTCAAATGTGCTTGCAGAGCTTGTTATCTAATTTTAAAAGCATTAAGTATGTACACCTATGATGGAAGGAGTCATGTCAGGTTAACGTCAGTTATATACTTAAGCGCCATCCACTGTAGTTGGTTTACTTAGCACTATCCATGGCTACCATCCTCGCAAGCACAAGCGCTACGTATCAGCTTACCGATTCTAGTGTTGGTAATACCCATGTTTCTGTTGGCATCGTTACGCAATGGTAAACAACTGGTTATATGAAACATATGCGACTGTTCAGCATATGTTTGTGCGTGCAATATTTGTACATATCTTTGACATCATTTCGTAACATTTCGCTCAATAAAAAAATCACAACCCAGTCACCTTACCTCCGCATGCTTCACATAACATCGATTCCCGTGGTACTTGGGATCTGCCTAATTTTTTTTTATTGCAGTGCTTCCGTATGCAAAAGTAGTAAGCACGCGCTGCACAAGCTAGAAACTGCCGCCCGGTATATATAGGCACTATACATCTAGACCTGCCATGTAGTGCCAGTAGGAGACTTGTGTTTTGCGCTACTAAACAAAGCAAATTCAGAGCGTACGCGTAAAATTAAAGTGGGCTTCAAGTCGGCATGAGTCACACCAATCTTTGAGTACAAACCCGCTTGATCTCACCATTTTGGTTATTCAACGAATGGCTGGCTTTTCGGCGCGTTGGCCGCACCCACGCTAGCACAGCTGATGTACAAGTCTGCAAAATATACCTAAACACACAAATCACGCCCACTCAATAATTTTTCATTCAGCGGCTGCGCACAAACACAGTAGCAGCACGTATTGAGGAACGCCGGCGAAGAAGAGCGGCGCGGCGACTGTACCAGCATCTTACCGACGGCGTCGGTACGCCTTTTCGAGGAGCACGGCTATGTGATGAACGACAGCTGGTGATCACAGAATGCGGGTCCTATGCAATTTTCGTCGTCGTTATTTTAAGCACAAATGAAAAAAAATTTAGCAGTGGCTTAGCTAGGCTATGCCAGAATATACGTAGCGTGACCCTTGACGTCGTCGACGGCGTTTTGTTGCTGCTGCTGCGATGGTCGGGCACGTCGCTCAGCCTCCTGGCGACGCCGCTTTGCTAGACGTTTCTCCCTTTGCTCTGGTGTCTCCACAGCACATTTAGCCTTTTTCCGTTTGTTGTTCCTACGCCCAACCGCTAATTGCGAGGCAACTACTTCGGGATCCGATGAGGTAAGGGCCAACCACTGGCACACGTATGCACGCGCACGCGCCTACACGTCAAAAGCGTCGTGTCGCGCCGGTGAAAGAAAAGGGCGCGCAAACACCGGTACGCGTAGACACTCACGCGCTTACGCGTCGACGGCTGACGCACAGTCTCGCTTGATGTTTTGGTTTAAAACTGTCCAACTACAGCACAGAACGGCGCGTTGCCAATCGAAGCGAGTTGGTGCGTTGTAGAAGATACAGTCTAAGAAAAAAAAAACAGTATACCTGACTCTTTTCGGGGAGTTCTGACTTGCCACGTATACGACTCTCTTTGGAGAGTCAGCGTGACTCTCTTGGTGGGTCAGAGTCGGCGCGCTCAGGAGAGTCCCCGGACCCTCTTAAGAACAGTGGGAGGACTGTTAAGCGAAGGATCACACTACCACTTCTGAGGGAGTCAGACGACCCTTGCCGGTGACGCTCCTACGCGGGTCACTTGACACCCACCGAAGCGTCAAGTGACTCTACGGCTATTTTAAGCTACTAAATTGACCCATGCTCTACTTTTGCGCGACTACTGCTGGAAATAGCGAAGTATTCATTTTAAGCAACTCCATTAATACTTGCCGTTGTGCCCAGCGACTGCAAAAAAAAGGGATAGTTCAATTTTAGCATTATGTTAATAATGCTCAAAACAACACACCATTTCCAGCAAAGTTGAAGCAGTTGAAGTATTCCTCGTTTACATGCTTGTATGAGTATAACCAACCAAAATGTGTGACTGTGATGTGCATAGTGTCATGTCGTGCAAAATAAACAGCAGATATCGGTATCATGTTTCCACATTTATTCCTTATGATTAAGAATCGAAAAGTCGTGAAGGCTGGATGAATCAGACTTGTGACTTGCTACGTTGTCGCTCCTGTTCAGCGTGAGCAGCCATGAAAAATGGTACCTGAAAAAAAGAACGTGACATCGTAATGATAAAACGGAATCATAGTAAGAGTTTGCAATACCTACACAATAAGTGATTTACACAGACATAATGAAGGCTCACAACCAAAACAACAAATGCAAAGATGCATGGTTAGGAACCGTGTTTTTTGCCGTTATCGTGTAAAAGCAACTTTCATAAAGTAGCTCAAACATGGCGTATGCTAGAATTAACGCACATAGCTCCCACATGTATTGCAAAAGAGTTCTGCGGAAACCCGCAAGGTGGCGGAAGGGTTAAGAAAGCTTTTTTCCCTTTTTATCCCTTTTTTCCCCTTTCATAGCTCCCACAGTAACGTATACTCACTCCATTTAGTTATAACTCCGAACGTCATCGCAGATGTAGGCAAAGCACGAAAAGAGCAAACAGAAATGAGGGAAAAGTGCGCACGGCGGCGGCCGCAACAACGCGCGCCGTTGAAAGTCTAGAGCTTTTCCCGTTATCGGCGAGGCGAGTCCTAAACATTTAAGCGACTACCGCGTACGTGCTGAAAGCATCATACCATATCTGCACCTCAAAACTACCGTCTTTACGCCAACAACAAAGCCATTATATACAGTGCGTCTATGTGTCCCGTACACAGAGGATTTTTTTTCTCTTTTTTTTCATGTTTACACGCACGGAAGCCGCTGGATAATCGAGTATCGATGTAAATGTTATTATGACGTAGACTAAAGCGCACCTCAAAATGATATCGAGCATCTTCATCAGTGCAGACAGAATGTGCGATCAGAAAGTAATCGCCCTTGATACGGGTTTGCAGTCACTTGCACAACAACGCGCATAGCGGTCTCAGCTCGTTAAGTAACAGTTTTAATTGGGCACCTGCAACAGCCCCACGGACGCAGGCTACCGTTGGAAATGGCTGCCAGCCTACTTCCGCATAGCTGCTGCAGACGCCCAGCTAAAGCTGTGTAATTCGTACATACGAAAGCACTACACTCACCGTTAACAGGCGCACGTTGTCCGTGTCCGCTGCTCCTAAAATATTCCTCACTCCAAGCGTCACTTCGAGCATGGAGCCTGGCGTGCAGCCACCGAAGATACGCACGTTCGCTCGAACTGAAAACTACAAGACACGCGACCAGCGACCAGCACAACCAACGCAGCGCATTCCAAAAGACGGAGGAGAGGGAGAGAGCAGGCAGCGGAGGCAGCGGAGGTGGCCAAGGTGGCGGAGGCGCCGCGCCGGCGGCGACAGTTTGGCGTCGGGGCTCGCGGGCCCGCCACAACGACGCCGAACGGCAAACGCCCGATATGTATGGCCGCGCCTTCATCCCGGGAGCAAATCGAAAGGCGCTTTGCGAGAGTGTTCTGACTTCCTTAAAAATGCTAACTCTCTTTCTCTGCATCTACCTTCCAAAAGGGGTCAAGTGATGACCCGAAGGGAATCACGGTCTTTTGGTCCGCTTTTGACTCCCGTTTTTTCTTAGAGTGTATAAAGAGCGCGTTCAAATATTCATTGTACTTCACCCACCACTGTTTTGACTATTTAAGAAGTAACTGCCATCACAATGACCAAAGTAACAACCGCGGTACGCACAAGTAATCGACATCGGCGCGTGCGCTGCTCCCGTTATCAAAAGTTCGCGTAGATCTCGGCATCACGAGGCACAGCCAGCGATGCATACGAAATTGACAGCGCTTCTACAATCGCCTTACTGACGCCTGTTCACGGCCTTGTTATTAGTTCTCAACAGGAATATAATCATCCTGTTCATGAAAATGGTTCTACGCTCTTGTTGCTGCTAAAAAGAAGCGAACGGGAGCAGCGTCGCCCGCACCGTCGGTGGGCTAGACGTTGTCTCTTGGCGCGTACTTTAGTTACGAAAAAAGCAAAGAAAGGAAAGTGGACGTTTCCTGCGCAGTCCAAATGAGGTGCCCTAAAACTTCGGTGCATAGCAACTAATGGGTTTTACATTAGCAATAAGACGGCTTTCCTATGTACCACGGGTGTCACTATGACTAACATTAGAGCTACCTAATGTGCGTTACAGCTTATTACAAGGGACAACATTGAGGAGTTCGAATACTGGAGCAAGCAAACATACTGAATTTTCTTCAATAGCATGGAAATGAGAAACAAGCATTACTGGAAACTTCCATTGACTTAAGTCCCTCTAATAACAAAATGCAGGTAAACTGAAGCACTGCGATTAGGGCTCTACTTGTTTTCTCATAAATGAACATGCACTGCTCACCACAAAATACGCCTCGAGCAAATAAATATTTAAACAGTCTACGCCTTATATGCTTCCAGGCACTACAAAATACATACTCAGATAGACGAGAAAAATAGCGCTGAATGAACGGGGACACAAGAAGAAGAGACACAACACAGACGCAACATAGCGCCTGTGTTGTGTCTCTTCTTCTTGTGTCCCCGTTCATTCAGCGCTATTTTTCTCGTCTTCAGTATGTACCAACAAGCCCCAATTTCAACAGTGCTGATACTCAGATACCTGCTTATTGTTTTCTTGCAGAGCTTGATGTTTTAAAGGGCCCGTCAACAGGCTCCTACTTTTTTTTAACACCCCCCCAAACAAGCTCGCTAATTCGTACAGAAGACCACGGCGATCACGTTTCCCGAATATTACAGCGCTGCGCGCCGCGCAGACCATCCATTTCGAAAAACAATTCCCGCGCTGCTTTCCTACGCCTGACCAATCCTTCTTGTACGCGCAGTGACGTCAAGTCGGCGACCGCCGACTTGACGTGGCATTGAGCTCGTCGATTCGGTCCTTTGCCCTACGAAACAGCGCCTTGGCCCTGCGGTGATGCAGTTTCGGCCACGCAGTACGATTTTCATTTTCCTGTGCTGCCCTCTGCCTTTTTGTAGAGCCCGAGACTACTGGGAGAAGCGGTATTGCCAGAACGAAAGCCTCCGAGATAAAGAGGCGTCTCGCTACTTTACCACTAGGGGAACGGTGCTCTTCTCATCGCGCTGTTTCTCCGCGCCGCTATGACACGTGCTCATGTGGGGGAAGCCCTGCTCGGTCGTTGGCTGCGCGCCGATGGCATATCACTGACGTCGTGTCACGTTGCCGAAGTGGGCGGAGTCACGACAACGGGCTACGCCTCCTCCCTCCCCGTGGCGGAGAAGGGTGGCGAGCCCGCGCGAAAATTTGAAACCAGCTAAAACGGGTGTTCAAACCCCTATAACTTCCTTATTATAGCACATATTCGCGAAATTCTTGCGGCAGCATGTTCACAGAGAAAAAGTGCGCATATTTCTCTTCATTACAATTTTTGGACCTCGGGGCTGTTGACGGGCCCTATAAGAAAGACAATCACGTCTGTAAAACAAAAAAAAAATTAAAACTAGAATACATTATACAGCATTTGGTTCATGTAGTTGGAGTGTGCAAGAAGTATTTTTCTCTGAAATAAGATGAGTGCTATGATGGTGTCGATACATTGCATAATTCTTGCTCGGAACGGCTCAGAAAGTGAATTTGTGAGCAGCGCTTTTGGTGAAAATATCAGTGTCCATCCTGTTCCAGAAGCTTGTAACAGCGAGAAGAACTTTCTAAAGGCTCTAATAAGCAAAAAATGAAGTACCATCAAGCTTTACAAATCACCACATTCCTCTACCAACACTACCGAATTCATTAAAATTATCATGAATATGCTGGTGCATCCAGTAAATGTTACCACTTCATACTTTACAGCATTCATTAAAGTAATAAATCACTCCTGAAACTTCATGAAGTAGCATATATTGGTCATAAGGTTGAAACTCAGCACTGAATAAAAGGCTTTTGCACGTTGTCTATAGTCGAAATATTCTCTAACGCAACAAACCACACCTGACACTTCATGACGCGATAGATATGAGACATAAGATTGCAGCTGTGCACTGTGTAGCAGGCTTTTACTCATTCATGGTAGTCTAAATATCTCCTAACGCAACAGAGCACACTTGACTCTTCATGAAGCAACATATATCGGTCATAAGATTGGAACCCACCACTGTGTAGAAGGCTTTCGCACGTTCTTGGCAGTCTAAATATTCCCTAACGTGACAAACCACACCCGACTCTTCGTGATGCAACATATATGTGTCATAAGATTGGAACCAACCTCTGAGTAGAAGGCTTTCACACGTTCTTGGTAGTCTAAATTTCTTCTAACGCGACAAACCACACCTGACAATGCGCGATGAAACATATATAGGTCATAAGATTGGAACGAACCTCCGTGTAGAAGGCTTTCGCACGTTCTTGGTAGTCTAAATATCTCCTAGCGAGACAAACCGCACCTGACTCATTCGTGATGCAACATATATAGGTCATAAGATAGGAACCAACCTCTCCGTAGAAGGCTTTCACACGTTCTTAGTAGTCTAAATTTCTTCTAAACGCGACAAACCACACCTGAGACTATGTGATGAAACATATATAGGTCGTAAGATTGGAACCAACCTCCGTGTAGAAGGCTTTCGCACGTTCTTGGCAGTCTAAATATCTCCTAACGTGACAAACGACACCTGCTCTTCTTGATGCGACATATTGTCACGTGGTCGTGACGTCACGAAGGCAACAGTCGGCGTCTCAAAGAAGAAACTCTTTATTTGGCCGGACTTGTGGCCGGGAAACTGAGTTAGAGTAAAGCGATAGACACTGGCACTGATAGCGGCGAACTGAGAACGTCGGCCGTCGAAAAACTGACGAGCGGTGAAGCGCGCGTCGGCATCGTATATTCCACCCTTTATCACTGCTTGTCGCGCAAGCTCTGGAATAAACTCGAGTGTTCGCGTCTTGTGCGCAAACTTAACAAAACTATCTACAATAATCGCGAAGCTTCTCGAACAAAGAGGCGCGGTTTGCGCGGAGCATTGCTGACAGTCTTTGTGGGCGAAAACCGAATACAGCAACTGTGAAAATTAGAAACGCGCGTGGCAATATATAGGTCATAAGATTGCAACCAACCTCTGTATAGAAGGCTTTCGCAAGTTCTTGGCAGTCTAAATAACTCCTAACGCGACGAACCACACCTGCTCTTCGTGATGCGACATATATAGGTCATAAGATTGGAACCAACCTGTGCGTAGAAGGCTTTTGCACGTTCTTGGTAATCTAAATATCTCCTAACGCGACGAACCACACCTGCTCTTCGTGATGCAACATATATAGGTCATAAGAGTGGAACCAACCTGTGTGTAGAAGGCTTGTGCACGTTCTTGGTAATCTAAATATCTCCTAACGCGACAAACCACACCTGACTCTTCGTGATGCAACATATATAGGTAATAAGATTGGAACCAACCTCTGTGTAGAACGCTTTTGCACGTTCTTGGTAGTCTAAATATCTCCTAACGTGACAAACCGCACCTGACTCTTCGTGATGCAACATATATAGGTCATAAGAGTGGAACCAACCTGTGTGTAGAAGGCTTTTGCACGTTCTTGATACTCTAAATATCTCCTAACGCGACAAACCGCACTTGATTCTTCGTGATGCAACATATATAGGTCATAAGATTGGAACCAACCTCTGTGTGGAAGGCTTTTTGCACGTTCTTGGTAGTATCAATATCTCCTAACGCGACAAACTACACCTGACTCTTCGTGATGCAACATATATAGGTCACAAGATTGGATTCAACCTCTGTGTAGAAGGCTTTTTGCACGTTCTCGGTAGTCTAAATATCTCCTAACGCGACAAACCGCACCTGACTCTTCGTGATGCAACATATATAGGTCATAAGATTGGAACCAACCTCTGTGTAGAAGGCTTTTGCACGTTCTCGGTAGTCTAAATATCTCCTAACGCGACAAACCACACCTGACTCTTCGTGATGCAACATATATAGGTCATAAGATTGGAACCAACCTCTGTGTAGAAGGCTTTTGCACGTTCTTGGTAGTCTAAATATCTCCTAACGCGACAAACCACACCTGACTCTTCGTGATGCAACATATATAGGTAATAAGATTGGAATCAACCTTTGTGTAGAACGCTTTTGCACGTTCTTGGTACTCTAAATATCTCCTAACGCGACAAACCGCACCTGACTCTTCGTGATGCAACATATATAGGTCATAAGATTGGAACCATGCAACCTCTGTGTAGAAGGCTTTTGCACGTTCTTGGTAGTCCAAATAGCTTCTAATGCAACGAACCCTAGCTGACTCTTCGTGATGCAACATACATCGATTGAGATTGGAACCCACCACTATAGAAGTGTTTCCCACGTTCTTGGTAGTCAAAATCTCCTTTAACTCACTTACAAGCTCTTAGCTAATTAGCTGTCCAGCTGTAAAGAAAATGTTTGTTCTATTTAGGTAAACTGCAAAACGATGGAGAAACACCATTGTTCGCATTCTCCCTATTTTATGAGTATCAGAATAGACTAGGGAGAATATGTGTCAGAATAGAGAACCTGCAAAAAAAAGGTATGTGCAAGTGCAACTGGGCATGTGCTAATGTGTATTTGCACGGCAGAGAAGCAGAACACGAGTCAAGAAGTGAAATAGCAGGCGACGCAAACATCACTTCATCATGCAACTTTCTTTTTCGATCCCCAACACTCGCGCACATTCGAGCGTCTATATTATACATGAATGTAAATGAGACCGCTGACAGTTGAATGTGTCGGCATCGCGGGTACCAGGCACGAAATCACGTCACACTCCTTGAAACAAGCGCACGCTTGTTGTTAGCTTGGCAACACATGGAAACGATTTGCACCGAAGTCAACCAATGTTTCAACGTCGTAAACTCCGAAGTCCACTCGTGTACGTCGTCACATCACCGAAATGTGTTGGCAAGTGCGAGGTTCGTTTTCGGCAATGATGAGGCGAATGGCGATGTTGAAAACAAACATACTGCGGATAAAACCTCCAGCGTAAGCACCACGCCATGTCTCGGGCGTCATATATAGTGTCTCCACTGCGACGGAAATAACTACCTTCAATTTCCTTCAACCAAAGTTCCTCACATGAGCTGCTTCACACGAACTTGACGGTGGAGGCCTACGCTGAATGCAGACGACACCTCCCTGAATTAACTTCGCGGTAGGCGAGGGCTCACGCTCAAGCCTTCAAACATCCGAAGCATGTTTACACTCGTTCCGAACACAGACAAACACAGATCGAAGCACAAAAGCAGTGACATGCCGCGGTAGTCGATACGATGTTTTCACTCGGCCGACGATCGCACTCAAAACCGGCGCAAGACCAGCCGGTAGACATTCGCTGGATTTGTCGGCGTCGCTCGAACTCGGCACGAAAACGGCGCGTCCCACCGGTAGCACTCGCGATCGTTCGCCGTGTCGTTGTCGTACTAGTTAACGACGCGGTCACTCAGGAACGTTACGACCGTAATTTCCGTGCTTGCCCCCAGCCAGCGCAGCACTCGGTCACTCGGTTGTGCCGTCGAAGCTGGCGGCCATTAGGCATAGCGGTCGGAGGTATTGCGGCCTCTGATTGGTTGACGCCGCCGTATGTGTGGTGACGTAGGCGAAAATTTCAAGCATCGCTTGACCCCTCGCGCCTCGTAGCGTCTCGCCCCGTACAACCCTCCGCGACCGACGCTGAGAGGTGCATTTGACGCGTAGGCGCGTGCGTACGCGTGCCAGTGGTTGGGTCTTTAAGCATCTCCGCGCCGCATAGCAGCATTTGCGCTCTCCTTCTCCATGGCTATACACCACTGGCAAACGCCAGCCAACCGGTCCGACAAGGCTCCCTGTCCTTCCGTTTTTAAAGACGCTAGTCTTTTTTGGGATACTTCAGCGCAGAAATTTTGGTCTTTCTGTCTGTATTTCTCTCTGTCTGTCTGTCACATATTCAGCCACCCGGCTAAAGTTTAAGCCCTTGCTGAACGCCCAGCCATCTTGAATAGCGAGCTGCGTTCATACTTGTGAACATTGTCGATCTAAAAGTAAATATTACGCATATCTGAGGCACAGCGTCAATACTTAGGTGTTAGGTGATGTGTTCCTTTATTATAAAGTACATAGATACTTAATTCTAAAGAACCTAGTGTTTCTCAGGCGGCGCTGAAAATGTGGGCTACCTCGAAAAAGCGAAGAGCCGTCGTCTGTCTCCGAGGTCGCGCGAAGCAACGTTACTAGAACAAACTCAGTTTCGAACCTCCGCCGGAGAGGCGGTCCAAGTAGCGGTCGCGAGAACTAGTGGCGCTGTAGTCGAGTCTAGCTCCCGCGGCCGCTTGGCGCGTGTTGTCATCGGCGCCGACGAAATGCAAGCGGTTAGAGCGAATGGTCCGCTGTGTTCACTGGTCACTTGTGGGGCTGTTTTTAACCCTGCGTGTTGTCTTGTACGAAAAACACGTGCGTCATATACGGCGCGTAGCAAGCAGGAACACATTTATCTACGGTGCAGTACGCCGACATGGTATGCGCCGGGATCAAAGAGCGGCTACCGCAACGACGACTCCGTTTCATGCCACTTATTTATTTATTTATTTATTTATTTATTTATTTATTTATTTATTTCCTTCCTAAACATGGTTACACATTGGCAGGGGCCAAGATAAAAGTTGCTATAAGCAGACAGAGAAACTCGTAGCCCCCGGTCTCTTTCGCACTGGGGTGACGGGCGAGCCGACGCACGATCGTAACAGAATTTCCTTTCTGTCTAGACATGCACGTTACCCGAGAGTTCATTTTGTTGTACAAGTAAAAATATTATTATTATTATTATATTATTATTATTATTATTATTATTATTATTATTATTATTATTATTATTATTATTATCATCAAATGGCGGCAACACTTGGCGGATATGGCGCAGGTGACGCATCGTTGAGTATTTTATACACTGTGCGACAACAGTTACAGGTACAAAAAATACAAAATAATATATACTACATGAATATAAGTATAGGTGAAGAGGCAGTCGTTTATCCAACAACGTCATTTGAGAGCATGATCAAGGCACACAGTGAAAAGTAGTTGTGATATCCAACAAAAATAACCTGAGAGAGTGACCGGATGAGCGAAACAAGTTGAGACCATGCTATAGTTGTGGTTTCCATAGGCGTGCGCAGAGTTCCCGTTCAGGGGGGGGCGAAGGTTCGTCGCAGCACCCCCCCCTCCCTATTAGGTCAATGTATGGGGCCGACTTTGCGCCCCCCCTCTCCAAGGTTACTAGGGGGGGGGGGGGGCGGTCGCCCCCCCTGCCCCCCCTCGTGCGCACGCCTATGGTGGTTTCAAATCCAGCATGCTGAAGTGAATTCAGTAATCCTTGTGATTTCTTTTTTTATCATTTGCATACAATTATTTTGTTCTTTGCTGGGGTCTGCACCAATGTTCACCGCGAAGGAACTCCGAAAAACCCTACGCAATTCAGAAGCTGGGAGCAAGCTTTGCATCGCAAAGATAGATAGCTCACTGCGAAGTGCAAGGTCTATGACGTTCAATTTGAGAATGACGACATTGTAAAGCACTTCCGTCATGTTTTGCCGGACAAGAAGTTCTTATCTCACGCGGAAAGTGGGAACTCGCGCCCGGCACTCTTCCGCGCTTGTTCCCAGTACTTCCACACCATATATCGAAGCCAAAATGTTCAGGACGAACCAAGGCGCCGATTCCCCAAAAAATGGAAGTCACCCCTCGAAGGCCCAGTGCCCAGTTTTGGAGAAGCCGCCAGAAATAGAACAGCAAGATGAAAGGCAAGCGATTAACAACCCTGCCGAGTAAGAGTTGCATCACATTAACATTCGATCAATTGTCAACTGTCGCGCTGCCTTCAAATCAGCGGATTTTTTTTTTGCTTTAACATGCCCGATATATTGCTCCTATGAATTAACAAAATTGTGTATAAGTGGTCATGTTTCACGAATGAGCAGGATTTTGTTGCATTTCCTTCATATTAGAGCAACATATCTTCTTAATCGTATACAGTGTTCCCATTTCTGAAGCTTAGCGCAGGCAACGGGGTGTCGCACAGATTCGTGTCCCTTTTTGGTGGAGCGTAGCACACCGGCCAGTAACACACCGTCAGTGTACTACATTGGTACGTTCACAGAAACATGGAAGAAGTAACAACGCGCGAAAATTGCCTAGCACCCCTGAGGAGTGCGCAGCCGCGCCTAAACCACACAAAAGTGCATTCACTCAGAGGAGGTGTTTGCGTAAAGGCTGCCGCCTGCGTCGCCCCTCACGAGATCTTCTTTCTACGTTAAAATCAATTGAGAAAGCTGTCTAGAGGCCTGTGACGAAAACTCACCTAGTTGGTGAACACTTTTGTATTGTGCTTGAGAATTTCGAGTAGTTTCCACGGCATCCTTTGAGCTGTATCGCTCATGATCAGGACGTGATGGCTAGAATAGTGATGTTTTACATTGTGATGAAAATGTTCTTTTTTTCTTTTTGCAAGCAATTCAATCAGGAACTACAGATTTCTTAAAAGGTGGAAGCTTTCAGAAAGAAGGTGCAGTTGCTGTATCATTTTCCTTCTACTCTGGATTGTTAGCCGTCGCGAAGCCTCGTCTTGTATACAGTGTAAGGCATAGGCAATGTTTTTGCGAGAACTTCATTTTTGCAAATAGTAGAGAACACGAGTACTATGAGTAGAAAACATGAGTCGACAGCTCAAAAAATTCGGGGACCCTTAAGCTTCGCCTTTAAGAGCTGAAAGCAATAGCCATATCCTGTCCCTAGCGCATACTTCAATCACTTAGTGCACACTATGTAATGGGCAGCATGCTTTAAACCACACGCAATTATGCGCGTGAAATGTTTTCGAACTTGCTATGTGCCCGCTACGGTGTCTTAAGGAAATACGCGCAGTAACGTGTGTGCCTTTTGTAATGGGCGGCTGGCTTTAAACCACGACGTTCTGACGCCGGATGGCAATGTACGCTTGTACCACGCAATATTACGGCGAGATTACATGTTTTATTGTGGCGCCTGTATACAGGATGCGTGTGTTTGTAAAACATGAAAGGTTATTTTCACTCCATTTCCAACCACAGGAAGTTATTTTTGTTGCATTTTCAAGAACATCTTTATCTATGGCAAACAGTTTCACGATTCTTCTTTTTTTCGAGACAATTCACATCCCGTAATCCGTTCATTCTTACAGGTTACACTTGTTGATTGTTTACCAGACTTAATTGTTTCATCAAGCTTCTCCGATCGCCCGTGTTTGTGGGGATTCATGCAGGAAGTCTACCTCGCAATTCGGCTTCCTTAAAGCTCGCTTTTCCATAGAATACCTGTACACAGTATCGCGCAAGGTACTGTATAAGGATCTTATAACCATGCTTTTCCCGCCTCCGTTGTACCGTTCATTGTACTCCGATCTTCCTGGCCATGATGTGTTGAAACGAGTGCGCAAAATGTATATCCCGCCGAATTCAAAAACATTCTTCTATAAGCTCCACTCTGAAACATTGCCGGTAAACACATGGTTAAAAAGGAAAAGGCATTTTTGTTTCTTCTGTTAACTGCCGCCTATGTGATGTGCCGGAGAAAATAGAACACTGCTTTGTTAGCTGCAAAGACGGTATCCTGTTCTGGGATGTCCTTCAACGGGCTCTGAAGAAACGTTTTGAAATCAATTCTTACACTATACGTTATCTTCTGCCAAAATCACTGGATGAAGTGCCCTTTGATATGTTTTTCCTCATGGGTATGCACAGCCTATGGAAGACACGTATGCAAGGCCGCAACGCAGAACCCACCATTTCTTCGAGAAAACATTTTATTAGAATGGCTGTTCACCTAAAGGACATTTATGACGAAATAGACTTTGAACCGGACTGGTACCCCATCTTGGTGAAGGTGCTTGGCCTCACCATCTTTTGTGTGTGACATGATTTTGATGAACTCTCGCTGCTCTACTGCACGTTGTTAGAAGTCGAGTGTTTCCTCAGTAACGCCAGAGCGCTTATTGTCGCTATGTGATTGTACTTGCTTCATACTATTAGTGCCATTTATGTTCATTGTAGCACACATTTAATAAATACCATGAAAGAAAAAAAAAGCAGATGCGTGGCTGTGTGGTAGAACACCTGCTTGCCACGCAGACGACCTGGGTTCCATCCTTACTCGCAACCGGGAATTTTTATTATTTCTTTTATTTGCATCTTTGCATTTCCAAAAGTTATTTCGCTGTATTTCCAAGCAGACGCGTGGCTGTGTGGTAGAGCACTTGCTTGCCACGCAGACGGCCTGGGTTCGATCCTCACTCGGACCCGGACATTTTTATTATTTAATTTATTTGCATCTGTCTCGATTTTTCGGTCACGGACAAGATGATAATTTTTCGCTCCCAACCAACGACGCCGACACCGACGCTGACGCCGGAATTTCTGCGAAACGAGCTCTTTAACGCTATCGCGTTAATATACGATAGGCTGGACATTATTTGATTCTTAGCCAACGAATAAGCAACATATCCGGGCCAACACATACAAGCAACGTTATGCATATTTGAACTGGTATAGCGCATTACGGAAAAAAGAGTAACGGCCGAGCAGACCGACGCAAGAGGACAGAGTGCTCTGTCCACTTGTGTCGGTCTGCTCGGCCGTTTCTCCTTTTTTTCGTAGTGCGTATATAACAATAAAAGTACGACGAACCAACTCGCTCAATCTTCAACACTTGTGGACTTATGCATATCCATCTAAGCAGTCCACAAATACGACGCGAGAATGTCGACTGGCAGAATGATAAATGTTTAAGTTTGATAATAGTACAACTAGAAAGCCGCCGCGAGCAACAGCGCGCCGGACCGCCGACCGCCGCGGTAAGCCGCCGTAGTAGACGATGCGCCGAGCCGAGAGTAGCGCAAGATAGAGTGCCTCGATGCGCTCGTTCGCCTCCGCTCCGTTCAGGGTGGAGACAAGCGCGTCGTCTGCTACAGCGGTCGCCATTACTGATCCCAATCGTCAATATTCGCAGCTTTTTGCTCACGAGTAAAGACACTTTGGGCTGGACTTGCCTTCGCAAACGCATAATCATTCACGGATGTTGCTAGCTATAGGTTTGTAGGCACGTATCACAGCAAGTAATCGAATGTTTCGCGCCTAAAGGTGTTGCAGGACGTCATGACCCTCACCGTCGGCGCGGCCGCTGGCTGCGGCTGAGTGGTGCACAGCTGCTTTGGATCACTGAGAGCTAGAGGCACCACTATTCACTTTTATAGTTTGCGGGTGTATATGTTCGTTTATTTATTTATTTTTACACCGCATACACACAGCATTTCCCAACATGCATCAGCAGTGATAAACTTGCTGACGTGAGAACCCTAAGATTTAAATTACTCGCTGTTTAGCTAAATCTTAAAGCGAATAGAATTCGCGCGCAGATTCCGAGGCTGCTGTTCTTTGTGACCGATATCCGGATATATTCATCCTCGTGTCCTCCTATTGAATGCCTATTTAAAATACGGCTGTATTTCCCATATCGAGAAAATACCAGCGAAAATGCGGTAAGCATCACAATGTCGTTTAGCGATCGCAGCGGAAACGACTCTACTCTGTGATGCTTCAGTTTTTAGGAGAGCCTCCTTAGGCTCTCAACGGACATCGTGAGAGCCTCCTTAGGCTCTCACGATGTCCGTTGTCACCGTCTGACCGAAACACAGCTGTTACGATTCCCGTAGCCAGGGGTGGGGGGGGGGGGGGGGGAGGCTAGGGGGCCCGCCCCCCCACCCCCCGAAATTCTCATGGAGGGGGGTTGTTTTACCGAAAATAACTAAAATAAATAGTGAAAATGGGAGTTTTTTGCAAGCCCCCCCCCCCCCCCAAAAAAAAAAAAAAAAAAAAAAAAAAAAAAAAAAAAAAAAAAAAAAAATTCCTGGCTACGGGCAGCTGGCTGTTACATATACCGTACAAAGAGCGTTCATAGCGCGCATGTGATTTAAAAATAGACCGTACTCTGTCCAACCGTCCATGCATATATCCGTCCATCCGTCCGGGCGTCCATCCGTGCATCTGTCCGTCCCGCCGTCCGTCCGTCCATCTGTCCGTCCGTGCGTGCGTCCATCCGTCCGTGTATCTATCCGTGCGTCCATCCCTCCGTGCGTCCGTGGATCCGTCCGTCCGTCGATTTGTGCGTGCGTCTGTCCATATCTGTCCGTCCTTTATAATAGTCGGCTTCTTCAACGTAGACATTATGCACGTTAGGACCTAGCTTCGCTCCGTCATCAGCAGTCACTTCGTGGATCTGCAGCCATTTTTTTTTCAGCGCCGCAAACTGCGCGTTGAAATTAATGACCGTGTATGGTACACAAAAAGCGTTCCTTCAGGGAGGTAATTCTGGAAAATTATTCCACCGGATAACGTAAATTTTTTTTCTATTTGTCGTTCTTGTTCCGCAAGAAAACACACACTCACAGAACTTGAGGGAGTACTTGAAGAGCAGGGCAACTGCATTACTCTCGCCAGAATTCTTTAACTCCGTGGGGGGAGTAGCGCAGAGTTAGCCGCCGAACGTACTCTTTCCTTGAAGGAAGAGTAAAAGAGGCTGCGAACGCTCTGCTACTCAGACGGAGTTCCCAATCTATGCAACTCTCGTGCCGATGCGGCGTGAATGGGGTCTGGAACTCCGTCCTTAGCAATGTAGCGCCTGCATCTGACCATGGCGACGCCTCAAAGCAATATAACTGTCTCGTAACCATACGCCTTTGAGCGTAGACGCCACAGATGCAAGTTTATTGCGTCAACTTAGTAGAATAACTTATAACTTTCAGTGATAACAAAAGTATGGTTTTGTGATTGTGAACGTTTCATTCCGAAAACGCCAACAGTGGCACCTTAGAAGCAAGGAGCAGCGCCAACTTCTAACCCGTCGCGAAAAATTAGTTTATGGCACAGTCTAATTGCCACTAGAGTAACGTAGACACCCGTAAAAAAAAAAAAAAAAAAAAAAAAAAAAAAAAAAAAAAAAAAAAAAAGAAAGGAAAAACTGCCTTACAAAAAAGAAAAAAAAAAGACTTCACCAGCAGAATTCGACCTCGCCACCTCCCGATTACCAGGCGAGTACTAGCTCTACCACCACGCAACGTCTCACAGCGCTGACTACACCGTAAACAAACTGATGAAAACAAAACAAGCCGTTTCGCTTCACGGGTCGCATTCTCAACACAGACGCGATTGTCTTTCCCAACTAAACCTTGCGTCTTCATGAGATTAAAACTGCTGCCAGCCACGCATGACATGCGGCTATGGCCAACAGCGCCAACTTTCGTTCAGAATCATAACATGGAAAACAAAATATACAAAAATTACAAGGATCTGGGGCGGATTATCAGCTGTTACTGCCGAGTACAAGAGCCGTTTCTCGCTCTTTCCGTTGGTTGACCTGCACAGAAGCTTTATGTCGACTGTAATGTCGTTCGATAAGTACGCGCGTATTTGATTGAATAATCTGTATTTGCTTGTGCAAGCGACGATATGCTAGTGCAGCAGCTGTGTCAGTGTGCAGATTTGCATTGCTATACCGATAGCTGCAACTACCTAACCGATCGCTAAAAATCAAATTGAATGCGCAGGAAAGTATGCCTTCATGTTACTTCAATAAGGCGTACCAAGTGACAAGCCTGTGTTTTCACGTATGAGTCAGCGAAGTGCCGGGGAGTGCGCCCGGCGGCTATCTGCGGCGGCCTGTGTGCACTGGCTGAAAGCGCGTCGCATCGACGCTCATCGCTCCTTGTGCGGACACCGTACGCAAGAACCAATGGTTCAGTCAGGTTAATCGATACCAAAGCTGCACTGTACAGTCATTATTACTCCGCGGAATCGCGTATCATTAAGCCCAGAAGCGCCGATGACATGTAGACGAACTCGGCCGGTACACTAGGCCTACCTTCGCTGGCCCGATCTCGGCGCAGGCGGCCTGTGTGCACTGGCTGAAAGCACGTCGCATCGATGCTCATCGCTCCTTGTGCGGACACCGTACGCAAGAAACAATGGTTCAGTCAGGTTAACCGATGCCAAAGCTCTACCGTACAGTCATTATTACTCATCGGAATCGCGTATGAATAAGCCCAGAAGCGCCGATGACACGTACACGGACTCGGCCGGTACACTAGGCCTACCTTCGCTGGGAGTCGTACTCGTACGGGTCGTATTTGGTTGGCCCGATCTCGGCGCAAGTGGCTCGCGAAGGTTGAGGTTTGCGCATTTCTCAAGCCTCTTACTATCCCATTAAAGTGTAGCCGAGGTAAGCAAAACTGTAAGGATTGCCAGAGATGCGCTTGAGTTGTAGTTTTGCCGACCGGCGTTGTTTTTCTGGCGTACTTGTAGTACATGCCGCAGCACCGCAAATCGGATCGGACACCGGATCGTAACGTTCGTAGATTATTTCTCGGCCAGCTCTGCTGAAAGATTGTCCCAACTATATTTGTAAGCGCGTAGCTACAGCTCCCAGACTTAGGCATTAGCGGCTGAACTACATTGAGCCGATATGACAGAATGCCAGCTGGTAATTGAAATTTAACGAAAATTGCGTTGATTGTTATGTAGTTTTATAGTAAAAGGCAGACGTGCCTACAGTGATCCTAACTATCACCAGATACTTACACGGGCTCGGCGTATGTTTGTCTTTCAATACGCACAATAGAGATGTTGCGCTACCGGCACTAGAAGGGGGGCCAGACATCATGGGTATATATACCGGTTGCTGAACATAAGGTTGTCCGTAGCGCGAGCGGTATATGTTCAGTGTTGCTGTGTTGTGTACGATTGTAATGTGTGTGTCGATGCCTGTCCCGTATATGTGACGTAAGCTTAAAAAATCTCAGCCTGTTCACTGTTAGATTGTAAAAAATGCTAGAAAAAAAAATTTTTTTTTCACATTACTCCTAGCAGAAAGAGTGATTCTACTCTTGGAGGGAGTTGATGCACTCTAGCCAGACCAGATTATAAAATTCTGTGACAGAGTAGCGTAACTCCCGCAGAGAGTGTATGCACTCCATTTCAGAAGCGTGACTTTACTCTGGCGAGAGAGCTTGTTCACTCTCGCTCAGCCAGGGTACCAGAACTCTGTCGGGAGAGTGTGCCTACTCTGTGCAACAGAGAGTTCTCAGCACTCCTGAAAAGAGAGTGAAATATGGGACAAGCGTTTATTCCCGCAAAGGGAGTCGCTGGCACTCTCTTGGGGCTGTGAGTGCAACTCAGAGTGAATAGTTGCAGTTCATTACAGACGCGGCAATATTCGTAATCACACGTTCATACATCAAAAAAAAAAGTAGAAGAAGGAGATGCCCGCGATCGCGAAAGTACGATTTCCAAGCACACCCCGAAAACAACGCCAAATTTATGAGAACGGTTCTCAACATTCGAGGCACCAACACGCAGTCAAAACCACACACATAACTTGTAATGGCGTTGCTAGTAATATACACGCCGTTTTAAAAATCATCCCAAAAGTACCCGACGTGCTTGCAATACCCACGCTGCATAGACGAGAGGCACTCTTCGGCTGCCACTTGTCACGCTTTATTATCATTGTCCATAAAAAAATTCTTTTAGGATACCTTGGGAAAGAAAACATCTTCCATCCATTCCTAGAATGGTTCGTGCACTGTGGCACGCAACATCCAGTCATCTTGCGGGACTCGCGACGAATCAGACGGGCGACAAGGCGGCAGGCGCCGCGTGCTCGCTTAAAAAGAGCGCGGCGTGGGGTAAAACATGGCGGACGCGCGAGGCGAGGCGGCGTCGACCCTTTCAAAGAATGGCCACACTCTAAGCGGGGGGCGCGCGCATCGAGGCACTCTAGCGGATGGATGGATGGATGCTATGAGCGTCCCCTTTATAACGGGGCGGTGACATGTCTGCCACCAGGCTCGAAAAAAAACTTTCTTTTTATGGTGGCCTAATGCCTTATCTACATTGATTAAATCTATGTTATTACAGCAAAGAAAAATATAAGTTCACGGTCCATCTCTCTGCTTCTTAAGGCAGAATGACCTTATTTTCCCCCTTCTTCATTTTTGTCCTTTATCTCTACTTTTCTGCCACCAATACTCTAACCGTCTCTTACTTATTTCTATCGCGGACGTGTTCAGCTTTCCATTGTTGTCCCTAAAACCCAAGGCTTCATGTAGACTCGTGTCCACACGTATATCTGGGTGGATATCGCCACATTCAATCAGTACATGTTCCATCGTTTCCTTAGTTCCCCCCACAGCATGTACATTGTTCTTCTTCGTTACAGAATCTCGCTTTATAGCTACGCGTTCTAAGGCAACCCGACCTTGCCTCAAACAGTAAAGCGCTTCCCCTTGAATTATCATAAAACCTCTCCCTCCTTATTTCGTTTTTTCCCTTTCGGTAGTCACTGAGAGCCGGCTTCTTTTCCATCGCTGTCATCCAATAAGTCCTCTCCGCCTCTCTGACTTTTCGCTTAATGCTCCTTGTTGCCATGTCGCCCACACTACTAGCCGTATATTTACTGGTGAGCCTCCTAGTTCTTTTTCTCCACTGCGTGTCGACGCTTTTTCTATACAAATACCTGAAAACCTTCCCTGCCCATCTACTCTCCTTCATTTTCCGCAGCCTCTCTTCAAATCTAATTTTGCTCTGAGCTTCCCTCACTTCAAAACCTGTCCATCCCATATCACCCTTTACAGCCTCATTTGTCGTCTTCCCGTGAGCGCCCAACGCGAGGCGTCCCACAGTCCTTTGATTTACATCCATTCCAGATTGCACCTCTGACTTCATGCACACCACTGAGTTCCCAAATGTAAGCCCCGGAACCATCACACCCTTCCGCAGCCCTCGAAGCACCTCGTACCTGTTGTATCCCCATAACGCTCTGTGCTTCATGATTGCAGCATTCCTCTTTCCCTTTGTTACCGACGCTTTCTCTTGTACCTCCATATATCTATCCCCCCCTCATTTACCCACACTCCGAGGTACTTGTATTCGCTTACCTTCGGTATTTCTTGGCCCTGTATTAAGACCGCATGGTCTTCGTGATCATTGAATACCATCAATCCACATTTTGTTGCACTAAAACCTAGTCCTAGAGCCTCGCCCTCCCTTCCGCATATATCTGCCAGCGCAAGAGTGACTGCAGCGCCGCTAGTTCTCGCGAGCGCCGATCGGACCGTCATCCTCCGCTGGCGGAGATACGGAGCTTTGAAAGTGAGTTTAACGTTTGCCGCTTGTTTCATGCGACGCACGATAGCTGGCGCAGTGTGCCCCCGTCGCTCCCTACCGTCGCTGCAAACAAGGGAGGCTCTTTTCGCGGTCGCTCTACGCGACTTCTCGGCTTTTGACGCCTTTGACTCACATAAGGCCACTTACTACGCATTCGCCAATATCAGTGCATTTTCGAGCCTACTCTCCGCAATGAACTTAAAGGGACACTAAAGAGCAAAACGATTTTTCTCGTACTAATAAATTGCTCGTGTTTCTTTTTTTTTGCGCTGTAGTGTCCCGTAGGCAATAACATTCTTTCAGTCAATCTTGTATTCTACTGACGCAAACACTACGTGCTCAAAAGCCTAAATTAATTTGTGCCACTCTCAAACTCAAGCTGGGCCTCTCCAACCCCATGCATTTTCTTGGAGCCTTTATTTATGTGGAGAAGATGCCACCCTATTTGCGTCATACTGCCATAATTGCTGGGCAACTCGCCAAATAATGCTGCGCAACAAAATTTTGCAGTTGACTCTTTACGCGTTGTTGTTAGCCTGCTTTGCATCTGCAGGTTGCAGCAATTACTTCTCATTCTTTCACCGCTATTGTGTAAGTTCATGTGGGTTCTCGTTCACAGCCGACGTTTGCCGAACAAATCCGGCGAATGTTACTGTATCTTCGTTCTCTTCCTTGGCGTTGCATGCTACTTATACATGGCGTCGTGGACCACTTCTGCTTCCAAAAGCAATCTCAAAGTGGTGAAGCTTTCGTCTATGAATTTGTTGAAGGCAGAGAGCGGCAAGTTCACTGGAATGCAAAGGGAATGATAATTAAAGAGCATATTAAAAAAGGCATCGCATTTGCTCACGCTCTGTGCGAGCACCAAATGAAACGAACGCGCTGAAATAGCAGAAGCAGCGGCTATTGCTCGCTTAGAAGACCGATCAATATGCAGTGCGAGGCAACATGGCAAATGACATTGAAACGCATACGAATTTTTACCGAAAAAAACAAAAAAAATTAAACGTTGAATCGTCGGGACGGCACATCACAAGTGGCCATAGTCGCGCTGAAGTCGTAGTTTTAATTGTTATTGAACTGCTCTGATAGCGTCCGCGCAACAATAGTTGCTTGTGTGCTCACAAATTTTCATATCTTGCGGCCTAAACGTTCACAGCACGACGCCAAAACACGCTCATAGCGAAAGCGAAACGGTCAGTACGAACATGCATCAAGAAGTTCATACACGCAGAAGCACCGTCGGTTGCGGCGAACTCGTGCGATCGCTGGCTTGAGGTTTCTTTCTGTTATGTTCCATTTTGTTATACAGGCCGTCTACTCTAATAAAAAAATTCACATAGTTCGCACACAGCGACTGATTACATTTCACGCTAGAAGCCAGTTCAGGGCTCTCCATCGCGGTGACCGCGTGAAGCGGGCGCTCCGTTTTCTGCAAAGAGCCAGCACTGCAAACTATGCTGTGCTTTCTGTTCGTCGAAAATTATTATTTTGACACTAAAGAACATGTTTCGTTTCGAAAGTGCTTGCAGAAATGTCCTGAAGGGCTTCCGCGAGGTGTTTTTGTAGAGCGTTGGCAGCAAAATCTGTGGGGAGCACGGCGGCGGTATCCTGCCTAGCATGCAATCGAGGCTCGTCCGATAGAGGGCGATTCCGTAGCTCTTCGCGGCCAATAGCGGGGAGGAGGAAAAGAAAAACGGAAGGACAGGGAGCCTTGTTAGGGTTAGGGCTCCTCGATACGTGCGCTCCCTCCGCCGCCGTGGAGGGTGGAGACAACAGCGTCATCTGCTACGGCGTCCGCCATTACGATGCCCTCTCCGCAAGCCGCCTATAGCCACGATAGGCAGCCAACGGGCGTCGCGCGGCTTCATGCAGAGTTCGTAGTGTCAAAACGAGTGGTACTCAAACAACATGACAAAAATACAAAGTTTTCGCATCGAGAGTGTGAAGGTCTCAGATTTCTAATCTCTAATCTTTATTTTTAAAGCGACATTAGCAGCTGGAGTTGCTCGCAGCAGAAAGCTACCGTCCGCGCCAGCCGCGTTAACACCTTCAGTTAGCATCTTCTTGGACTAGTCGGTAACTATTTATATTGGTTAAAGATGCGAAACACATGCACCCAAGTCCCATGGCCTTGCATTCTGTCTGTGTCTTTTGTGCCTTCCACAAAAGTGTAAAAACAGTTTGCCTGCCGATCGAAAACAGAAAAAAAAATCACGTGATGTCACGAGAAAAGAGAAAACATGTGATTGCACACCATATTTTCAGATCTTGTTTTCGAATTATTCATCAGCTACCCCATTTACGGACCGCATTCTGCAACGCACAGTATTCTGATTTTTTGTTTTCATCTCTTTTACCTTACTGTAAATAGCAGATGGGCAAAAAAATGTTGAATACATATCATACTACTTGGGGCTCTACATACGGCTTTTATGGCATTAAGTCATGAAATTTATGACATTAAATCATGCACACACGTATACGCACGCGCACACGCGCCCACGCACATAGACGCAATCACACGCACGCGTAAACACGCACATGCACGCACACGCGTAGACACACACGCACGCGCACACACACGCATGCCCACATGCTCGCACGCACACACACACATGCACGCTCATCATGCGTACATGCTCACACGCACGTATACACACGTACACGCACACACACGCATGCGCACACACAGACACACACGTATACGTATACACACGCACGCACGCACGTACAAACACACACAGGCACACAGATATGCACACACGCATGCGCACATGCGCGCACACACACAGGCTCGCACTCACACGTACACGCATACGTACAGACACGCACACACACACACACACGCGCGCACACATGTGTACACCCACACACGCACGCACACGCATGCAGCAAGCACACACACGTACACGCACGCGTACACACACTCACCGACATACATGCGCCCACACGTACACACACACGGGCATGCGCGCACACACACACGTGCACACACACACGTACGCACACTCACGCGCACACACGGACACGCACGCGTACACACACGCACGCACAATAATGCGTACATGCGCACAAACACACACGTACACGCGCATACACGCAAACACACACACGCACATACACCGTCACCGTTCGGCAATACGCGTCCGGGAACCAGCTGAGAAACGCCAAGGCGTCGTTTCTGGACCTACAATGAGTGCCCCGAAAGTATTCTTTCGGCGACGTATACGTTGCGGCGAGTTACGTGGTTACGCCGAGCGAGAAGGCCAGCGTAAGCGCGGCGAGTTATAACTCTCGAAATGCTGAAATGGCGTAACTTAGCCTGCACAAACCCGAACGGTCCCTGGGTTGCCACTTGTCGCGCTTGATCTTTACCAGCCACTGGAGTCGCCTTTTCGCATCTCTCGGAAATCTGAACATCTTATAGCCATTTCGAGAGTGGTTCGTGCACTGTGGCACGCAACACCCGGGCATTTTGTCCGAGAAAACGCCGCGCACCGGCACCTGTCTCACTCAAACAGCCGCGACGAGGCGGGGGGAGCCGAATGGCGGCCGCCGATCGGAAGGCGGCATTCCCCCCTCAAAGAATGGCTCCACCCTCCAAGGGGGGCGCCCCATCGAGGAACCCTAGTTAGGGGTGTACTAGAACCAGGCCCCGGAGACTCTCAAGTTCCAGCGATGGCCGCAGAGGGCGAAAAAATCGACCACGGCGAGTTCCATCGAAATGCGCGTATAGTGGGACTACTGACTCCTCTTTTAGCGGTCGGATAAGTTAGTTCGGATTTTCCGTGTTAGGGGCGCTCAACGAGACCAAATATTTCGTTTTAGAATGTGTCAAAAGATTGTTGGAAGCTTAGTTACCGTGTCATTTTTCATAAAGATAGTAGGTATCGGTTTTATTGTTACTTCTAGAATTACTACAAGAGCTTGATTGTTTGAGAACAAGTATTGAGATTACACTGACGCTCGAAAAGCAGCAGCCCATTGGCATCGGTTGCGTTTCGGTCGGTTAATTCATTCAAATTGTACCGCGGTCGTTTTCTGTGATTGGCATCACGCAGCTATGGTAACGCAGCTATGGTAACGCAGCTCCGTTTCAGATCGGCTTTGATATATCAATGCGAGTTTGAGTGTCAGACTTACCATGCCGCTACCTCAAGGCGAACGTGTCTAAAGCCTGTGAATCATCTCAGCTGCGGCGCTTCACCGACTTTATAAACGTCGGGCTGCACAGCTTCCAGCGTGAAAATTCAACGCCGGCAAAGTGCTCGGCGACTACCTACGAAAACGGAATAACGATGCACGTTGTGCGCGTGGGCACCGGTGAGTGAAAATGCACTGCTTTGCACTTGAACATAGTCTTTTTTTTTTTTTTTGCATGCGCAACGGTTTTTGTCAATTCATAAGGTTTTACGACTTGTCCATTCAGCTGATGAGATGCACAGCTTGTGGGTTCTAATGACATTTTCTCAGCAGGGGCGGGGCGCGGGGGGGGGGGGGGGCGGAGGCTGGAGCCCCCCCCATCCCCAGAATTTTCGCCTGCTCATCCCCCCCCCCCCCCCCCCCCTGGTAAAAAAATCCTGGCGCCGCCCCTGTTTCTCAGATCGCTTACTGCGTTCTCACATTTGCAGATAATGTCTGTACTGCTTAACTTTGCCACATAGATCACAGCATAAGTTTTACCTGTTTCTGCGTAAACGAGTCCACTGCGAGATATGCTCTTAAATTCAATGCATGGTAAAGCCAAGTGAACTTACAGTATGTGTACACATTTGAACATTTTCATAAGCAGGGACAGTTACATTTTCATATACCATATAGTTTATCCAGTTGGGCAATTAACTAGCTTTGTCCACTGATGGGCATCTCTAAAACAAATTCACAAACATATCGTTTTCGTGCAGTGTTCTCATATACATTCTTCTTAGACGTGAATCACAAATACATTCACTCTTCTACTATAGTAACCATGACTGCTTTTTCCTCTTTCAGCCCAACCACAGCCTCCAAGGAACTACTCATATCAGCATACGCTTGGATGCTTTATCTCTGAACCTACCTCAGGTTAGCAGAGAATGTGTCATCACTGAAAGTAAACTCATGGGCCAAAATCCTCGCAAGGTATGGTTGTAGATGCTTTAATTATGGAACCAATTTTTGTTTAAACATTTCTGTCTTACTCTTTCTCATGACTTGGTTTTTTTTTTCTTTTCAGGAAACTGTACAAAAGAGAGATCATTGGTTTCCAAGCCACCCACATCAAGTCGTAAGAAGCTCAACAGTTGCCGCAGTGACAACCCCATGGGCCACCAATATTTACGAGGCATACAAACACAAGCCTTAGGTATACTGAAAAGCAGTGATATTGTACAGTATGTCGAAGCAGTACGAAATTGGGTGCACCAATTATTTTCTTGCTTCATGAATTACTCAATTTAGAGGAAATGTGCACGCTTCAAATTTTTTGGATAGTGCATGTGATGGGGTGCACATACTGTACTTCACTCTACGTGTCAAACTTTGCATAGAGTATCACATATAACTAGGTAGCAAATGGGCCAGTAGTAGTGCATATTTAGCAGCACTGCTTTTTTAGTATAGATTGCTGTGAATGCGAAGACTGTTGCAAAGGAATGGCAAGAACAGCTACAGTAGTGCTGAAACGAAAAGTTACTGGTACCACTTACTTGTTGGGAGTGACATTGTGAAGGTTCTAAAATAGGAAACTGTGTGCAAGCACTCGTCCCTTCATTAAACAAGACGTGTCGTGCAGTGGTCACCTAGAGATGAGTGGATTTAAAGGCACCTCAGTGTATAAGTATTGTTGGATGGCACTTCCAGGTCACTACTCTGGAATACATAATGTTTGATGATGGGCGTAGGTGAATGAAAGCATGTGCATAAGGATATTTTGGGCAGTATTCTATGGAACAGGCTGAGGAATTTGTAAAGCATCTAAAAAATTCGTTTTTAGCTCTGTTCAATGAACATTGCCAATACATTAATGGGATGATATGTAAACACACACTGTCCAGAAAAGAGGGTACATCACCGTTGCATTTGTGCAAGCAATTTGTTTCGTATGTGAAGCTGAACCACAGACAAATAGCAAATACAGTAAAAGCTCATTAATTCGTACTCGAAGGGGAATGTGAAATTGTTCAAATTAGTGGGCAGGCATTTAGAATGAACAGACATTGGGCCACAATGCGTGGGCAGAATCCAAAGAAGCCACATCTGGGCTCTTTATCACGAACTAGGCGCTACTACACGTTTGTGGTATGTGAATTCGTAAATTAAGTTCATGGAGCTCTAACAGCGAACAAAATTGATTGGTCTGTGATACGCCAAAAAAAAAGCATCTACGTGCATTGCGAGCAGTGAGCCTTAATGTCGAAATATATGATATTTATGCTCCAAAACACGTTTATTTACATGACAGAGTTAACACAATCAAAATTTAAGCTAATCGGTAATTTGCATTCACTTGCGTTTCTTCCATCGCAACTCCATGAGCATTGTTTGTAGCTTGCCCACAGGCTCCAGTGCAGCATCTGAAATCTCATCTGCTGAGAAATGATGCTGTTTCGTTGTTTTGCATCTCTAGTAAATTTAGTTTGGTTTGATGTTGCAACATATTGTGATCACTCTGGACAGACTTCTGCGAGGAGCGACGAAAACCAGGAGCTCCCAGTTCGAGCTAACTGTTGTTCATACCAACGCGCTCGAATTATTGGGAGATGCCCCCCTAGAAATACACAGGGCTGTGCCGGGACCAGGGCATCAATTCGAATTCACTGTAACTTTGAATTAACTGAGTTTGAATTAATGAGCTTTTACTGTAATAATATTTGTTCATGATAACAGAATGACACGACATAGAGTTTTTAACAGAGCATTAATTGAGTGCACTCAATAGATGTAATCAGAATTCATTAGAGTTGGCCAGTGTTTGTACATGTTGAAGATTTGAATGTGTACTGAAAGCTATTTCCTTGGTATTGCTCTGAGCTATGTAGCCAAAAAAGGTTAGTTTTGCACGATACTCATGTTAAGAGTGAGGCAGACAGTTAGGAGGTAGTGAAGAATGAAAATGTGAATTCAGCTTCTGCAATCGTCCATCGTATGAGCAGTGTCTTTGACGACTGTGTACCGTTGGCACCAAAAAAACACTCATTTATTTATTTGTCAATGCAAAGCATAACAATTTCACAAGGGTTATTCAAAAAGTAAGAGCTGTTTGGTCCCAAACAAATAAATATTCATTAGCAAAGGTTTTTATTGGCGGGCTTAGTTTAGCACAAACCAACTTCACTTTTCTACATAACCACCGTTAGCTTCTAAGCACTTTTCATACCACCACACTAGTTTCTTTAGTCCCTCAACATAAAAGTTCGCTACCTGGGAATTGAACCTGCTGACAGCAGCGGTCTTCAATTTCTTGCTGTCTTCAAACTGTTGTACCCTGAGCCACTGTTTCAAGTGAAAAGATAGGAAATAGTCAATTGGTGCTGGGTCGGGACTTAGGGTGGGTTATCAGTGTTCCCAACCAATACCTTGAATCTTCTCATTGGTTCTGGCTGTGGTGCGAGGACGCATGTGGTCATGGAGGAGGATGATTCCAGACGAGAGTTTGCCACGTCGTCGATTTCTTATCATACATTTTTGCTTGGTGAGCGTTTCACGGTATACGTCAGCTGTAACTGTGGCCCACATTTTGTGAAATCAACCAAAAGAATGCTCTTTTCGTCCCTGAAAATGGTAGCCATCATTTTCTGACTGGAGTAAACAAATTCCTTGAATTTTTTTAGTTTTTGTGACGGGGAGTGGAACCACTGCATTGGTCATTGTTTTGTTTCTGAAGTGGCATAGGATATCCAAGTATTGTCATATGTAACAATGTGTGAAAACAAAGCATCTCTGTCTTGTCGGTAGCCGTCCAAAAATGCTCGTCCACTTGACATTCTTAGGTGTTTGAGTTGGTCAGTAAGAATTTTTGGTACCCAGCTTAAACAAATTGTGATATCTGAGCATTTCAGCTAAAATCGTGTAAATTGTAGTGAGACCAACAAGGGAAACTTTATCTGACAGACCACTAACTGTTAGTCGTTGATCTAATTGCAATGCCCTGTCCACTTGAATAGTTTCATTGGTCTGGATGCTTGGCCTGCCGCTCTGCTCTTTGCCGTACACATTTGTGCAGCCGTTTGTGAAGTCTCGACACCGTTTTCTGACCTTTCTTTCACTCATCACTGTTGGTCCGTAAACTAGGCACAACTACCCATGAATTGGAGGAGTTGATGATTCTATTGCATGCAAAAATCAAATTACAGCGAGCAACCTCACAACAGGCGGGAGGTACGATTTTCGCAAACATTGTCGTCTGCATTTCCCGACAAGCAGATGACTACTGAGCCAGAACAATAACTTCAGCACTTTCGCGGAGAATTAACGAATGGTGATGTGCATATTAATCTTTAATCTGACGTGTAAATATTAAAAGGTTAGCAAACCGCCCTTACTTTATGAATAACCCACGTAAAAAAGTTAATTATACAGATTAGACAGAAATGATTACTTACTGCCTATTTTCCAACATTGCTACCGTGAATTCCAGCACTTCCTAGCTGTCTAGTGTACTAATGTTCCATATGTCCCTATTGTATGTGCATATGTCATGTGCAATGTATTACGAGTGCTGTACACTGGTGTATCGTTTCTTTTTGCAAATGAGTGCTTTTAGGAACACCCAAAGGCATCCTCTATCTCATGTGTCAGCTGATCAACAGTGGGCGAGCAAGGGTAGCTCAATTCTGTAAACTTATCTTCCGTGACAACCTTCACAAGAATGTTCACTTGCTGAAATGTTGGATTCAGGCTTAGGCTTTCATTATTCGCCAACTGTTACTCAATTGAAGTGTTTATGTCACTGCAACCTCTTCGACTCTTTGAAACATAAACCAAGTTTGCTTTTCAACAGAATCCCGTAAATGGTGTTTTCCCAGGATAGACGAGGTTAGCACAACTGAAAGTTGAACTAGTTGTCGGAATTAGTCGTAGTAAGATCGGACGCGCAGGCACGAACACAATATTACGCACAATAACGAGAACGCGTTATGTGCAGGAATATCTAGCATAACAGCGTGGTTTCACTTTTCTTTTTTTTTTTTTCAGCGCGATGTGCCTCTCGCCAATGTTCTGTCAAAATATTACATTGCGGCTCAGGCTAATTTTACTGACACTGCATCTTTTGAGGGCAGTTTTAATGCTGTTTGTTTATTACAGCTCAAATCATCAAACGCGCATGTGTAGTGAGAAAGACAGCGGGCAGCACTGTACAGTACGTACGCAAGTACTGTGCTTGGGTCACCCACAACGCGTCGTTCAACGTATTATAAATGGTATACTGAACGAGCCAAGAGACAAAGTTGCTCGATTTCAGCAGGGAATTTTATTAAACAGATGGCTAATACTGTTTTTTGTGTGTATTGTTCAACTCTGTGACTGACAGTGCTCCTTGTTTACATGTATACTGCCACATTCACGATTGCCAATAAACAATGTAAGCTTACTTGCTTGGCGTGTTTTTTTGCCAGTTGAGGCCTCGCGGTCACCTGGCGACTTAGGGGAAATATTTGTAGTAACATTAGGCTGCCGTGCGCGCGAATACTATCCCGCGGCAGCGGTGAATAAACGCCCGCAACCTGCGGGCGCGCACCGCGACCGCCCGCACCCGCCAGCAATGCAGCAGCCATATTGCCCCAGCGTAATGATGATGATAGTTTTATTAGCGCCATCTCTAGGTCGGATACTTTAGTTCACAACGCCACCGCTACCCTTATTTGTGTTGCACTGTCAAAGGTACAGTTTCCCTTCTCTACATAGTAGTATAGGTGTTCTGTGCTAGAACTGTTAAGTGGCGTGACCGCGCCTCGTCGCCTGATGGCTTCCGCGTCGATAGTAGCGGTGGCGCTGCAGCCGCTCGGTACTGAAGGCGCGCTGCGCCGCGCGCAAGAACTGCTGGGCGCGTCGGCGGCACCCGGCTTAATAAGGCCGCGTTCACACTTGGCCTCGAAAGAGGCGAAACCGGCAAAAGGCACCGGAAATCTGCTCGTTTCGCCGCCGAAGCGGCCGGAAAATCAGGCGGCGGGAAAATCGCTCTCGGACCGATTTTTGCAGCACGCGATAGCGGATCGCCTTTCCGCTTCACGGCTTTGGCTGTGCTAGCTCAAACCACGTGACGTAAACAACCGGCCACAAGTTCAACATGGCGGCACAGGCGTCGGCGGTGGCTCGCATCGGCGCAATTGAAAACTACCCGTGCAGCACGACAAAGCTCACGGCCTCGACAAGGACGCGTTCATCGAGAGCCTGGTTTGAATTACGATCGCCGAGAACGCTGGAATTAGAAGAAGGTGCAGCAGCAGCGAGTCGGCATGCCCCAACGCGTCTCACGTTTGCACAATCGGTTGAGACCGCCGCCGCCGCTGGAGTGGTGTCCGCTCGGGTTGATTCTGTTAGTGTATCTCCCGAAACAAGGTTTGAAGTGGTGCAAACTGTTTCTTTTCAGTGCCTTGCATGCATAACTAGAATTCGGTACGAAATTTAATGCTCAGGAAACCGGCAAAATGGAATGAATGCTCAAAGTGGCCAAGGCGGCGGCGGCGGTGGCATGTACGAGGGGCAGAACGAATGTGAACGTTTCCGACGCGTGCGGACGTGGTTTTCCGGCCGCTTTGGCGTTTTCGCTTCTCAAGTGTGAATGTGCACATTCACACTTCGTTCTCGGCGTTCACACTGCGTTCTCGGCGATCGTAATCCAAACCAGGCTCTCGATGAACGCGTCCTTGCCAAGGCCATGAGCTTTGTCGTGCTGCACGGGTAGTTTGCAATTGCGCCGATGCGAGCCACCGCCGACGCCTGTGCCGCTATGTTGAACTTGTGGCCGGTTGTTTACGTCACGTGGTTTGAGCTAGCACAGCCAAAGCCGTGAAGCGGAAAGGCGATCCGCTATCGCGTGCCGGAAAAATCGGTGCGAGAGTGATTTTCGCGCCGGCTGATTTTCCGGCCGCCTCGGCGGCGAAACGAGCAGATTTCCGGTGCCTTTTGCCGGTTTCGCCTCTTTCGAGGCCAAGTGTGAACGCGGCCTTACTGATGCGGAGTTCGTTACGTGTCTGTAATTATTAAGCCTAGGACTGGTTGTCGTAAGCCTTGATCGACGAAACTTCAATGCATTTAATCGATGCTTGCTTCATAAATGCGCTTGCGAGATGCTGAAAATTAGTTCTTGTTGCCGAAGCGACTGCTGGAAGGTACGCAATCATATAAAATTTATTACGGCCTTATTGCGACAGTGACGATTAGCGATTTCGATGTAATTGAGCCGGACTTATTGCTGTGCTAGTTAGTAAATTACCCTCAATTAACAAGACGCCGAACGACCACCAGAAGATACAGAGGAAACAGAAAGCTAGTGCCCTTATTCTGATGTCTTCTGTCTTAATCCTGTCTTCTGGAAGCATTTATTCAAAGTAACTGAGCTCCTTTATTGGAAATTAGCAGTGCTCAGAAAGATGTATGCTGATATATAATCTTGCCGAAAGCACGCCGGACATTCACCGCTGGCGAACCTGCGTGTACGGTGCGTTTCTTAACAAATGCGCTGTGTAAATATGACTTTTTCGACAGTACGTACGAGGGCTCAAAGGTATCGGAAGTCAAACGTAACTCGACCGCGTACAAATAACGGTCGTCCTCAGAAGTGTTGCCCGGATATTGTTAATCGGGCCAGGCGGGGAGGTGCGACTTTATTGCCCGTATTTTGCGTAACATATATAAACATATACCGCAAAATAAGCGCAGAGCACCACCGCCCCTTCTAGCTTCAGTCTTGGCACTTTACAGATACAATAACTAAATTATAATACAGAACACTGTCGCAAACAAGTTCTTGCAATGGCATCAATAGAAGATCTGGAACACAGCATATTATAAGCTCTCCATAGAAAAGGAAACTGGCTATAGTGAATTTAGGCGGAATAACATACGTCCTGTATTTACGTCTGCGCATTTTAATATACTTGAGATAAGCACTGATGCATGAAGATCGTGCCTAGGAGGTGAACGCGCGCCTTTGGCTCGGCTCCCTGGCTCGGCTTTCTGGTATTTAAGCCCTCAGAGGTCGCATAACCGATGCACAGTAACCGCAGAAGCACGATGTTGAAACAAGATAGCCTTTCGATTGGCATTAAAGAAACAGCGCAAAACGGGCACAATAGAACTCTGCCGTCCCAAGTATAAATGTTGGCATAGAATTATTTGTACTCAGGTTAGCCATGAAACAATCGAGCGCTTTGGAGCTCATAAGGATCAGTGCCCTAGATGTCGTAGGAACTGCCGACAAAAGGATTGTAGGCTTTCGCCGCTCGTTTGTTACCTCTTCACTCTTCGTAGTGAGTTCGTAGTCACTTACGGTGTAGCGCTTCTCGAAGTGTTGCTTGCAAACCGCAAAACAGTCAGTGAACAGCTAGGTGCTTGTGTGCGAAATCTGATTGTCGCCTTCTTTGGGGGGTCGGCAGGCTCCTCAAACTGGAAACAACACCTGATATGCGGCGCGGCCGCTTCGTTCATTCCACTGCCTCCTTCTATACACTGTAGCCTTGTCAGACCGGCTGGCTGGCGTTTGCCAGTGCCGTGCCTCTATTTTTTCAGTACCTGGGCGAAAGCTCTCCTCGGGCCGTCGAGCGCGCTCTCCGCCTTCGCTCGCCGCTGCCGCGTGGCGGCGCTGTGCGAATAGACTACGTAGGGTTCCTCGATGCGCGCGCCCCCTTGGAGGGTGGAGCCATTCTTTGAGGGGGTGAATGCCGCCTTCCGATCGGCGGCCGCCATTGGGCTCCCCACCGCCTCGTCGCGGCTGGTTGAGTGAGACAGGTGCGCCGCGTTTTCTAGGGCAAAATGCCCGGGTGTTGCGTGCCACAGTGCACAAACCACTCGCGAAATGGCTATAAGATGTTCAGATTTCCGAAAGATGCGAAAAGGCGACTCCTGTGGCTGGTAAAGATCAAGCGCGACAAGTGGCAACCCACGGACCGTTCGTGTTTGTGCAGCCGAAGTTATGCCATTTCAGCATCTGGAGAGTTATAACTCGCCGCGCTTACGCTGGCCTTCTCGCTCGACGTAACTCACCGCAACGCATACGTTGCCGAAAAAATACTTTCGGGGCACTCACTGTCCTCGCATTGTAGGTCCAGAAACGACGCCTTGGCGTTTGTCAGCTGGTTCCCGGACGCGTATTGCCGAACGGTGACGGTGTATGTGCGTGTGTGTGTTTGCGTGTATGTGCGTGTACGTTTGTGTGTGTGCGCATGATTGTGCGTGCCTGTGTGTGTGCGTTGCCGCGTGGGCGCATGCGTGTGTGTACGTGTGTGCGCATGCATGTCGGTGTGTATGTTGCGTGTGTGTACATATGTGTGTGTATGCGTGTGTGGGTGTACTTATCTGTGCGCGTGTTTCTGTGTGCGCAGGCGTGTGCGTGCGTGTAAGTGTGCGCACACACGCGCATGCGCGTGTGTATGTGTGCGTATGTGCACGTGCGTGTGCATTTCTGCCTGCCTCTGTGTGTTTGTACGTGTGTGCGCGCGTGTGTATACGTATACGTGTGTGTGCGTGTACGTGTGTGCAGGCGTGCGTGTGTGTGCGAATGTGCGTGTGCGCATGCGTGTGTAGGCGTGCGTGTGTGTGTATGTGCGTGTACGTGAGTGTTGTTAGTGCGTGTGCGCATGTACGCATGATTGTGCGTGCATGTGCGTGTGAGCATGTGCACATGCGTGTGTGTGTTTCTACGCGTGTGCGTGCATGTGCGTGTTTACGCGTGCGTGTGATTGCGTGCGTGTGCGTGGGCGTGTGTGCGCGTGCGTATACATGCGTGCATGATTTAATGCCATAAATTTCATGATTGAATGCCATAAAAACCGTATGTAGAGCCCCAAATAGTATGATATGTACTCAATTTTTTTTTGCCCATCTGCTATTTACAGTAAGGTAAAAAAGATGAAAGCAAAATTCAAAATACTGTGCGTTGCAGGGTGCGGTCCGTAAATGGGGTAGCTCATGAATAATTCGAAAACAAGATCTCAAAATATGGTGTGCAATCACATTTTTTTCTCTTTTTTCGTGGCAGCACGTGGTTTCTTTTTTCTTCTTTTTTTCGACCGTCACGCAAACTGTTTTTACACTTCTGTGGAAAGCACAAACACAGACACAATGAAAAGCCGTGGGACTTGGGTGCGTGTATGGTGACATAGATGCGTGTGTTTCGCATCTTTAACCAATATAAATAGTTACCGACTAGCCCAAGAAGAAGCTAACTGAAGGTGTTAACGCGGCTGGCGTGGACGGTAGTTTTCTGCTGCGAGCAACTCCAGCTGCTAATGTCGCTTTAAAAATAAAGATTAGAGAATAAAAATCTGAGGCTTTCACACTCCCGATGCGAAAACTTTGTATTTTTGTCATGTTGTTTGAGTACCACTCGTTTTGACTCAACGAACTCCGCATGCAGCCGCGCGACGCCCGTTGGCTGCCTATCATGGCTATAGGTGGCCTGCGGAGAGGGCATCGTAATGGCGGACGCCGTAGCAGATGACGCTGTTGTCTCCACCCTCCACGTCGGCGGAGGGGGAGCGCGCGCATCGAGGAACCCTAAGACTACGTAGAGTGCCTCGATGCGCTCGTTCGCCTCCGCTCCGTTCAGGGTGGAGACAAGCGCGCCGTCTGCTACAGCGGTCCCCATTACTGATCCCAATCGTCAATGTGCGCACTGCCAGCGCGCGTATTCGCAGCCTTTTGCTCACGAGTAAAGACACTTTGGGCTGGACTTGCCTTCGCAGACGCATAATCATTCACGGATGTTGCTAGCTATAGGTTTGTAGGCACGTATCACAGCAAGTAATCGAATGTTTCGCGCCTAAAGGTGTTGCAGGACGTAATGACCCTCACCGCAGGCGCGGCCGCTGGCTGCCGGCTGAGTGGTGCACAGCTGCTTTGGATCACTGAGAGCTGGAGCTGGATATATTCGTCCTCGTGTCTGCTCGTGTCCTCCTATTGAATGCCTATTTGAAATACGGCTGAATTTCCCATTTCGAGAAAATACCAGCGAAAATGCGGTAAGCATCACAATGTCGTTTAGCGATCGCAGCGGAAACGGCTCTACTCTGTGATGCTTCAGTTTTTAGAAGCGAAGCTCCTTAGGCTCTCACGATGTCCGTTGTCACCATCGGACCGAAACACAGCTGTTACATATGCCGTACAAAGAGCGTTCATAGCGCGCATATGATTTAAAAATAGACCGCACTCTGTCCATCCGTCCGTGCATGTATCCGTCCATCCGTCCGGGCGTCCATCCGTGTATCTGTCCGTCCCCCCCCGTCCGTCCATCTGTCCGTCCGTGCGTGCGTCCATCCGTCCGTACGTCCGTGTATCTATCCGTGCGTCCATCCCTCCGTACGTCCGTGGATCCGTCCGTCCGTCCATCTGTGCGTGCGTCTGTCCATATTTGTCCGTCCTTTATACTAGTCGGCGACTTGACGTACACAATATGGACCTAGGACCTAGCTTCGCTCCGTCATCAGCATTCACTTCGTGGACCTGTAGCCATTTTTTTCAGCGCCGCAAATTCCGCGTTGAAATTAATGACCGTGTATGGTACACAAAAAGCGTTCCTTGAGGGAGGTAATTCTGCAAAATTATTCCACCGGATAACGGAAAAAATTTTTTTTCTATTTGTCCTTCTTGTTCAGCAAGAAAACACAACTCGGAGTGAATAGTTGCAGTTCATTGCAGACGCGACAATATTCATAATCACACCTTCATGCATAAAAAAAAATAAAAAGATGGCCGCGAACGCGAAAGTACGATTTCCAAGCATACCCCTAAAACAACGCCAAATTCATGAGAACGGTTCAAACGAGATAAAACCATTTGGCTTGCGAGTTAGCTCAACGTTCGAGGCACGAACACGCAGTCAAAACTACACACATAACTTGTAACGGCGTTGCTAGTAATATACACGCCGTTTTAAAAATCATCCCAAAAGTACCCGACGTGCTTGCAATACTCACGCTGCATAGAGGAGAGGCACTCGTCGGCTGCCACTTGTCACGCTTTATTATCATTGTCCATAAAAGTGTTCTTTTAGGATCCTTTGGGAAAGAAAACGTCTTCCATCGATTCCTAGAATGGTTCGTGCACTGTGGCCCGCAACATCTAGTCATCTAGCGGGACTCGCGACGAATCAGACGGGCGACAAGGCGGCAGGCGCCGCGTGCACGCTGAAGGGCGCGGCGTGGGATAAAACATGGCGGACGTGCGAGGCGAGGCGGCGTCGACCCTTTCAAAGAATGGCCACACTCTAAGCGGGAGCGCGCATCGAGGCACTCTAAGACTACGGGAAGCTGGCGCTGAACGGTCGCGCGTGTTACGAAATTTGCATCGGAGTTTAGTTGCATTCTTGCCTCTCGCAGACTTTCATAGGTACAGGGGGGAATGTAAATAAACACGAAAACAGCGGCGCGCACTTTTTATCACACTCTGATCATGATGGCAATAAAAATATGCTAGACGGTCTTTGTTTGTACCGTTAATTACACTGTCTTTTTATCAATCATGCAGGCTAGAAGCGCTCAAAAATAAAAGCGACACAGCAAAGAATGCCGATACCGCATGTTAACGTTTCTTTCCATGCCTACTGTACACTGTAAACGAAAAGATACCCAGCCGGGAGGTTTCGGGGGGATGATGCTCCCGCTCAGTTCCGGTAGCCTCACTCAAACCGGAATGCTCCGGAGCATATACATTCGTTTTCCACCCTTTTACTGCGGTGGGCGATGGACGGAGGGAAGCGGGACCAGTTCCCTGATTTTTCTCCTGTGGATGCTCCGTAAGAGCTCAGGCGCATCACTTATGCTCCGTGGATGTTCCGCAAATACTCCGGCGCAGTGCGGGGACAGCTCCTCCTTTCCAGTGAAAAAGCGTCCCCCCGCACAACAGGCGTCTCGTTAACAATGCGTAGGCTGAGAGGCAACAATGAGGCTGGACAACCCCGCAGTAAGGTTTGAAAAAGCTTTTGTGGTGTTGGGACGCCTTCACTGGCAAAAAGGTCGACGACCGGGAAAGGAGGAACGTAACTTGCTAGAACTTGCTACAAGTGACGTAGGCAGCCTCGCCGGGCGCCGGGCGGCCTGTCCCCACAAACCAACATGTCGCAGGCCAAGCAACCCGAATCGAAGTGCAGCGAGGATTGCGCGAACCCTTCGCCCGCGTTCGGGAAAAGGAAATCGTTCTGTGCACCTTGTGGACGTCACAAGCGACTACAAGCGTCAACGAAAGTTGTCATCGACAGAAGGGAGTTGCGGGAACCTTAATCGTGTGATGGTTCCGTGCAACGAACGACACATTGTGATCTCGCTAGTGGCGAACGATCCGGCGGTCGCTGGTGCGGCGCAAAACTGGTGAGTGAGCTTTTCTTGAATTCTCTGTGTTATTCTTTTCAAAAAGTGCTAAAATTGAGTAATTTTGTGTTGATAACCAAGTAGGTTATCAAGACTAGGCTAGCTTTGCAAGATGGCAGTAAAAAATTCAGTGGAAATATTGAAAATGCGTTGTTTGGAACACGTGCTTTTCTTTCTTAATATGAATAACTTCGGTAATTTCAAGCACACTACTGTAATATTTGGAGCGCTGATTGACTCTCTGTAGATATGCATTAATAGAAAACATCATAGTTGTGGGTTGATTCGATAAAAGGTTATTAATTTTTATAAGTAAACCTAATTGGTTAAAAGATATTTTGGTCTGGTGAATTAATAAAACAGGAATAACTGAAATCGGCGTTAATTTGTTATAAATTTAGCGAATTGGGCTAGGGAAATGTGTTTGGTACAGACTTTAGAACGCATATACTGTTATGACAAAGAAAAGACACCGATGTTAGGGCGCGCGGCCAGCTGGAACGAAGCAGAGAAAGACGAGGCAGAAAAAGAACAGCCGGCCCGCAGCAAGGGTGCTGTCTCTGTGTCTCTTTTATTCCTTACAATGGCGCAGTCGACGAAGACGAAGTGCTACGTCTACGCTTCTTCGTCCATGGCAGTCACGAACGTGCACCAGCAGTAAGTCCTGCTTGAGGACGGCGTCCAGCCTCCTCGGCACCTGCTCGCCTGCCGCCACTGCCACCACCATTCGGGGACGGCGTCTAGGCCTCCTCGACGGCTCCACACCACTGCAGTGACGCTGTGTTCACGACAAGGGACGCCGTCCACGCGTCCTGGACCATGGATTCAGCCACCGGGAGTACCGGGACCGCCGCGCACTCCGCGAACCCCGCCCAGGGTTCGTCGGGCGCCTCCACCGACTGCGGCTCGGAACTCTTGCGTGTTCTCATGGAACTGTCTCGTCAGCTCCACAACGGGTCGTCGCTGAACACCGGGTACTCGCCTGCCGCTTTACTATCGTCGGCTCTTTGGGCAGTGCCAGTGTTTCGCGGCTTCCAGGACGACGTTTTCCTGTGGATCGAGACCATCAATTCTCTCGGCACCCTCCATTCGTGGCCGGAATATCGAAAGTGGCTGATTGCCATTGACCACCTTCGTGATGCCGCCAAGGCATGGCATGCCTATGAAGGCGTCAGGCAGCCATCTTGGACGGAATGGTGCGCAAAAATCACGAGTCTTTTTCGTCCTCTTTCCCATGCCTGTGACCCTATCTCCTCAGGGCCACCCTCGACCGCGGATGGGGCCTGTGAGGCACACCACCTCGACGGCGTACCTCGGGCGTCCCCAAACCTGCCCTCCGCCGGAGATCAAGCTCGTGAGGCGCAGCGCTTCGATGCTGCAGCTGTGCCCTTTACCAACGTGACCTCACTCGACCATCGAGCTCATGTGCGGCACCAGCACGATGCGCCATCGGTGCCCTCCAGCCCCACGACAGAGAGCTTCTCGGGCAGCCCTAACATCGAAATCGGACGCCGGTCCTGCGCTCCGTTGGTGGTCTCCGCCTCTGCTCCGGTAGACGACGCGATAACATCACTGAGAGAGGCCGAGATCAATCCTCGTCCAGCGCAGATGGAGGAGACAGCCCCAGATTTGCCTTTGCTAGAGCACACACAAACACCAGCTCCTGTCGTGCTTGAAGCGCCTACGGTGATGGCGGCCGAAGAGCCCAAGGCATCCATCACTGATCTCGATGATAAATTTCTTGAGGGAGACAACCTCGGCGCTGAACATACCCGCAGCAACCACCACAACGAGAGTAACGCAGAAGGCCGCGGGTCAGACAGCGACACCGGCCGCGAGCAGGGTTCTCCGCCAGGCATCTCGAACTCCGTGACGTTGCCAGAGACTACGAACACCTTCGCGCAGGTGCCCGCACCTCTCGTGCCCAGCCCGTCCTTCGCGGAGGTACCGGAAGAGCCCTTGACAAACACCACTGTGCTCGCAGACCCACCGGAGCCGCTTCCACAGATTCGACAGCAGCCATTGACACTCGACCACCTTCCATCGAGCGAGAGGGGTCTCCCGGACCGGCCCAAGGAACTGCCTGATGTACCATCAACGCCTGCGAAGCCTGCGATAGACTTCTCAGCCAGGCCACCCAGTATGCAGCCCGGACACCTCCAGAGCTTCCGGGCGATGAAGAAGAGGAGAATGAGCGATGAGCCCCCCGATACTAACGTGAAGGCTGTATCTGCTCATTTTGCTGACCAAGGTCGTGACCGTCATCCCGGAGTTGACGATAATGGGAATGTGACCGACTTCCTCAAAGAAGCGGAAAAGAAGCGTCATGAAACTACGCCACCCGCTGTGCCGCCTCGGATGTTATTCTGGCAACGTTCTTCGAGCATGCCGCGTCCACCGCTTACTCCGCGACACGGCCGAAGTCGGCTGCCAGATGCATGGTTGGCAGCTACCCCCAGAAAGTCTCTTCGTGACCGAGACCGACCACTGCGAGTTAGCCAGGGTCGCCCACCAGACCCACTCACCGCAGATCCACCAGCCAAGTCGCAGCATGGCCGAGACCGACCTCTGCGAGTTAGCCAGGGTCGCCCACCAGACCCATCTACCGCAGATCGACCAGCCCAGTCGCAGCGTGGCCGGGACCGACCACTGCGATGCAGCCAAAGCCGCCCACCAGAGACACTGTCGGCAGCTCCGCGCGCTCTGCAGTCATGGCCGAGTGTTATGACAAAGAAAAGACACCGATGTTAGGGCGCGCGGCCAGCTGGAACGAAGCAGAGAAAGACGAGGCAGAAAAAGAACAGCCGGCCCGCAGCAAGGGTGCTGTCTCTGTGTCTCTTTTATTCCTTACAATACGTACTCATTTTGGTGAAAAAATTATTTTGATTGTATAAGTGGTATCTGAGATATTATTCTAGAAGTATAATTGACCATTCGGCGGACGTGGTGCTTTCATGACAAAAAGAGGGGGGAAAGGGCCTCACGAGACCAGTCACGAGGAATGCGAAAGGAGGGTGGGGTTGCTTTGCAGAACGTGTTGTGAGGCGCGCGATGTTTGTCTGGATGGGGAGGTTGGTTCACGCTTATTTCTGCAACCCATTTGAGAGCACCGCTCACCGTCGTTGGGTGGAAGGGTATGGGAGTGAAAGAAAAAAAAATCACCGCCCAAGAACTCCGTACAAATGGTTAACCAGCGAAGCTGAAATGTGCGGCCCCGGTGTTTAGCACTGGGTTCAACCCGACGCTGAAGCCTTCCACAATTATCGTTGCCAGGTTGTGGTCGAACCACAGGCGGTCACAGACGTCGCAGCCGAAGCCAAAGTGACGCTGGAGAAACTCTCGCCCAAAGCGGGCGTTCGCCCCGGCGCACGCGCTCCCGCAATCACGTCGACGCTGTTCTGCTCGCAACGCCGTTTCTTTGGCGCGCCAGAGGGCGCGCCGTGGCTACAAGCGTTTGACCTTGCAAGCGTCGTACCCAAGCTCGCGCGCCAATGGCGCGCGAGCTTTGGTACGACGCTCAGAACGACGTAACTGATAGCACAGCCAATGGAGACCGCTCGTGACACAGATGCCGAACAGTCTTTCGTTTCTCCTAGCCATATACAGCTTTCGCTGTAAAAAGGAAAGAGGGCACTTCCTGAGAAACTGGCAGTCTTTTCTGTGTTGATGGGAGAGAGAACTATCGCGCTGCTGCATTTTTTTTTCTGTGTTCAGTTCTGCTGCCATGGCCGTGAATGCACTCTTTTTTTTTTTTTTTGAGGAGGGGGGAAGGGGTGAGTTGAATTTCCCCGACCAAACAGGTAAAACTGTCAAAATGTTCGCCTTCATGTCCCATATCTCTCTGAGAATAAAACACTTCTTTCTATCTTTCTCTGATGAACAGTGCGCGAAGACGAGACATAGTATTGACCTGGACGATGCAACGACGCTGGCTTGTGAACAGAAGAAGGAAAAGAAAATTCATCGAATCCTGGTGCACACGTCGTGACACCTCGGCATGCATCACCATCTGTGGCCTCCTGCCGGGCGTCTTCACGGACCTGTGTGTTGGTAAACTGGTCCACCTCCCCTCATTTCTGTCAGTGTACTATACTGATGATGCAATTGGCATAGGTGGCGTAATGCTTGTACTTTTGATTGCTAATTTATTTCGTTAAGTAAGAGTAAACTTTATTTTGTGCTCGAGCCTGTTCATTTGGAAACGATACATGCTCATGCAATAACTATTTTGAAAAATGTTCATTACGATAACTTTCACGACAGAGCGGGCGCTGAAGATTAAAAAAGAACGCAACGCCAACTTCTCTCGAAGACTATTTTTCAAAGCAGAATGAAGGTACGTTTTTCTTAAGAACCGGCCGCAAGTATACAAACTGTAGCCCAATATGCTGGAAGTAGGACGATGAGCACATACTAAAATGCGACTGTAATAATCATGCAGCTATAATATTTTAGAAAATTAGCAAGTTAATCGGGAGAGGTATTCCTGATGCTGTCTTCGAGAGTACCAGAAGTCGCTCATTTTAGTGAAAACAAAAAATGCTTTTGAATCTGTCAGCAGAAGTAGAGGTATCGATATAGAAATATATGGAAAATTTTCGCCCGTTTTGAACTTTGTCCGCGGCACGGAGGTGTGTTTTTATCATGGAGCGGCTGGCTGACGCCGGTGTACATGTGATATGCTTCTTGATATTGAGCGCTCGTCCTGTCTTTTTTGTGTGGTCCGTTTAAGAACCTGGGTGTTCTCATGGACAGGCAGACAGTATGGGATTTAATCAGTGCCCGCGGCTTCACTGTCCTCAGTTTTCGCGCCTCTGGCATGATTTGCAGTTCTCGTGTATTATGTTTTTGATAAATTATGCAGGAAACAATCAGCTGAACCCTTGCGTCGTCAATGAATGTGATGGATGATTTTTCGGAGATGGTTCCCGGCGGCTACGCTTCCTTCGTTTGTTGTGCATCGTTTTACGGCATTCTGGACTTCATTTCAACGTGCTTCGCTTAAAACTTGAGTGCTACTTATTTCATGTGATCTGTTTCCTTCTGTTCTTTTTGGTGGCTTTTTGTATATTTGTTCCTTGTCTTTTTTTCTCAAATGGTGGGTCATCAGCCACAAACTGCACCATCTTTTGAATAAATCAAGCAATAAGAACTCAAGTGTTCTCCTGAATTTCATCTGCTAGAGCTCTGTGGAAAACAGTACACAGTAACTCTGCAGTGTTTGCATGAGAATTCCTTCATCTAACTAATGCGTGACACGATCAGCATAGAATAAACAGAGGAAGCAAAGAATTAAAAAAGAATACTCGTGATCCATCGCACTGCAATTCCGTCCGGACGAAGTAAGGACATTCGTAAAACACTCCGGAGGTGCCACGCGAGAACTCCGGATAGCCGGAGTGAAAAAGCAGCGAAAAATACTCCGGAGGTGCCTCGCAGTCCCTCCGGCCAGCCGGAGCAAAATGCCGGTAAAAAGTGCTCCGGCGGCGCCACGCAATCCCTCCGGCCAGCCGGAGCAAAATGCCGGTAAAAAGTGCTCCGGCGGCGCTACGCAATCACTCCGGTCGGCCGGAGTGAAATATCAGTTAAAAGTACTCCGGCTGTGCCACGCAATTGCTCCGACCAGCCGGAGTAGCAACTTTGCTCCGGAGGTCCGGAGTAAAAATTACTCCGAACAGGGGGGTCGCTAGAGGACAGGCGTTTTACTCCCACCTGGGAGTAATTTTTTTTTTACAGTGTACGTAATCCGCTGCAGTCTCCCAGGCCGTGCTTTCGGTTCGATACTTGCATTCGAGTTTGATAGTATTCGCGTTTTATTTTCTATTTCAGGCTATTGCAACCCCGTCATTTGCATGCTTCAGTATGTCATGCTGTTGTGTACCACTCTGCAAATCGAACGGAAAGAAATCACGATTCTCTTTTTTTTTATTTCCCTTTATGGATAAAGAAAAAAAAACTCACAGTGTCCTTTATGCATTCACCTAAGACGACTGAAAGGCGAAAGCCAGCTTATTATTTTTCTTTCCAGTCGATAGAGAGTTTTAGAATAGCGTGCGCAAAGCTTTGCGTTAGCGTTTCGCGCCACTGCGCATGCGTCTTGCGCTAACCTCTTGCAGGCCCCCCGTTAAGTGACACCCACAACGCCACGCCCGCCAGCATTGCGTACGGTATTCTAAAACTCTCTAATGTATTGAACATCTCCCTCTTCCCTCCGCGATATTTCTGCACCTAACGTGGTTTTCTTACTGCCTCAGGCATCGGAGGCACTGCAAGCTGTCCGCACCTCAGCTGGTCATGCACTGCCTCCGTGATCGTTTTCACCAAGCGAAGATGTAGTAAGACGACGTCCCGTTATGTGACGCCATGATGATGTCACAATATTTTATGATCTGTGACGTCATGTGATGACTTCATCGCGTAATGATGATTCCTTACATCACTCACCAACGGTCATTGTTCGCGTTTGACGAGGCATCTAAGGCCTTACACTGTGCTGCTGGCGTTCCATGAAATTCCCACTGTCACTGCTGTTCGGGCGAGGTGGCTTGCAGTAATTAGGTGGTGTCCTAAAAAATTGAAGGACACTTTGTACATTCCAAAGTCTGTACGGCGAAAGCGTGTGGTCATTCGACTGACTATACCATGTCTTTTTTCTTTTACACTCTCAGTGGGATAACACACAAACCGAATGTGTGCGTGTTTTCTTGTTTAATTATTTACCGCCAATTGCACCGCGACGCGAGACTAATCTTCCTCCGTTCGCATGCGTTCGTATTTTCTCGCGCTTTGCGCATCGTACAAACGCCATCCGCGCTCCAGCGCTTACATTGACGGACCCTTTGTAAATTCCAAAGTATGTTCTGCGAACGCCCGTGTCCATTGAGGCGGCGTCGGTCAGAATGATTCCAAACGCTGCGCAAAGCGACGCTACGCAACGCAAAGCGCGAGCGCTGTAGAGTCCGGCGCGACCGGCGTCCGTTTGCGCACCCCGGCGGCCACCTGGCACCGTGCCAGGGCTCGGACGGACGGACGGCACGGACAGAGGGGCGTGCCGACGGACACGGACGGACAAACGGACGGACACGGTCGGACGGACGCCGGACGGACGTGAGTATGAGACATTAAAGGCTTTCGCCTTAATATGTCTTCAGACTACACTAGAAGAACTAGCCGTCATGTACGACAGAGCCCAGACAATGACGCTTAGACTCCTACAGACTGGTTCATATCCAAATCTGGCCCTATTTCACAAAATTTACCCAGATACACTAGCAGCTTGTGTCGCCGTTGTGGGAAAGTAGCTAAGTTAGAGCATATGCTCTGGCGATGGCCCCTCGTTACTGGGCAGTAGGCATGTCAACCCAGCCAAGTGCTGCTCCGCCATCAGAAGCCCCAACAAGGGGGGATCAGCTTTTTGGCCGTCCAGAGTGCCCACGATGCGGCGGTCAGGCTTAGCCTGCCCGTCCCAACGTGGGAGAAGCCCACAGCGCGCTAGTCGCGTCTCTCGGGAATATAAATAAAGTTCCACCATCCATCCATCCATTTAGGACCCGAAGATTTCGTAGAATATAAGAAGCGGAGGCTCAAGAAGGATGCAGTAGCGTCGGTCTTTGCAGACTATACCTTCACGTTTGCAGCCAAAGGTAACAACTGAACCAAGCATGGCAAGTATCAATAAACGTGACCGTGCCACAATGCCCAGGCCATTCCTCTGCATTTCCAGGGTAGGGACCGCCGAGCCCATTGCAGCACATTAGGCTGCACACTCGGCATGTCCCCTTGCCGCACAGTACACTGCGGTGGCAAAGTCCAGGCGCTCCATGCTCTCCAGAAGGTTCTTCAGTGCGGCCTCCATACCTGCCGGAGCAGGCCTTCCTCGCACGTTGGGCGCCAGATGAAGGGGTTCGAGCCGTCTGCTCTGAGAATCAACGAAGCCGCCTGGTTCAAAAATGAACAAGAGAAAACATTTATTAAAATAACTGAACTTTCAAGTTATACGGAATACTACAAACTAGTGGGTACACGACAATCACGCACTAGCCCTCTCCGCGACGGGGCACATACAACACACACGCGCACTGTGCTGACCGCACTTGCTGCGCGTCCCTCGCCGACTCCCCCGGCAGCGCATGAGCAGCTCCTTTTGAGTCAAGCAAGTGGGCCACGCGCATCGCCAGTGTGCAGCACGTGTCACCTTGATAGCTGGACTGGCGATGGGCGTGATTCCCACAACTCATGGTAATGTTCATACAAAACTCACAAGGGCCTATCAGACCAATTGCTTCAGGTAGCCCAAAAAGAGGCATCGTGGAGCTAGGAAGGAAAAGAAACGTATGCATGGCACACACAGTTCAGTACTTCCAGTTACCTTGCACTCATCATGTACATGAATGAACAAGAGAAAAGCTATCAAAATGTAACCAAAACACTGTATGCATCTATTGCTGGCATACATGTTCAAATGTTCATGAACAGGTATACAACAAAAAGGACTGAAGAGGTTCCTACTGTGAAGTAGTGTATGGGAAAGGCCATGTGTATTACACGGTACATTCTTGAAGTGAAAAACAACACACAGGAAAAGAAAAAAAAGAACTAGCACAAAAAACCATCACTGGTTTGTGCACGCTTTTTCTTTTATCCTATGTCTTGATTTTCGAAGTACAAAAAAAAAGGGCCCACGAACAGTCACTGGTTTGCATACGCTTTTTTGTCCGATAACTTGATTTTCGCGGCTTCTTTTCGCTTCACACATAAACCAATTGGCCCAGCAATTCACATTTCCATGTCTATTGATGTGCATTTACTGGGGAGTAAACTAAAAATGCAATGTGCAGCACGGGACGCTACGTTTCTGCGTCGACTATCGTCGCCTGAACAAGATCACGAAGAAGGACGTGTACCCCCTCCCACGGATAGACGACGCCCTGGATCGACTCCACAACGCGAAGTACTTTTCGTCGATGAACCTGAAGACGGGCTACTGGCAAATCGAAGTCGACGAGAGAGACCGAGAAAAGACTGCCTTTATAACACCAGACGGCCTGTTCGAGTTTAAGGTCATGCCTTTTGGTCTTTGCTCGGCCCCCGCGACCTTACAACGCGTTATGGATACTGTACTGGCTGGCTTGAAGTGGCAGACTTGCCTTGTGTACTTGGACGACGTCGTTGTGTTTTCCTCGAACTTCGATGAACACCTGCGGCGCCTTGAAGCTGTACTTCAGGCAATCAAGACGTCCGGACTCACTCTCAAGCCAGAGAAGTGCCGCTTCGCGTACGAAGAACTTTTGTTCTTGGGCCACGTGATAAGCAAATCCGGAGTACGCCCCGACCCGCAAAAGACAACCGCCATCGCTGCCTTCCCGCCACCCACCGACAAGAAGGCCGTGCGTCGATTTCTCGGCTTGTGTGCCTGTTACAGGCGGTTCGTTAAAAACTTCGCCCGCATCGCCGAGCCTCTCACTAACCTCACCAGGACCGACGTCGAGTTCAAGTGGGAAACGCCGCAGGAGGAAGCATTTCAAGAACTAAAACGACGCCTGCAAACGCCTCCGTTACTTGCGCATTTCGACGAACACGCCGAAACAGAAGTGCACACCGACGCGAGCAGCGTAGGACTCGGCGCCGTCCTTGTGCAGAGGACGGACGGACTGGAAAGGGTTATCAGTTATGCTAGCCGGCCGCTATCAAAGGCAGAGGCCAACTACTCCACAACAGAAAAGGAGTGCCTTGTCATCATCTGGCTACATCAAAGTTTCGCCCCTACCTTTACGGCAGGCCCTTCCAAGTTGTGAGCGACCACCACGCCTTGTGTTGGCTAGCTAGCTTGAAGGACCCTTCTGGTCGCCTCGCACGGTGGAGCCTGAGACTTCAAGAATTCGATATTACAGTCGTTTACAAGTCCGGAAGAAAACACTCTGACGCCGACTGCCTGTCTCGTGCCCCCGTCGACCCACCGCCGCTGGACGACCAGAATGATGACGGCTTCCTGGGAACCATAAGTGCCGACGACTTCGCCGAGCGACAGCGCGCCGATCCGGAACTCAAGGGCCTTATGGAATACCTCGAGGGCAAAGCCACCGTGACTCCAAAGGTATTCAGACGAGGACTGGAGTCGTTTTTCATGCGCAACGGCGTTCTCCTAAAGAAAAACTTCTCGCCACTTCGGGCCGACTCCCTCCTCGTAGTACCTTCGGCATTACGACCAGAAGTTCTGCACGCTTTGCATGATGACCCGACGGCTGGACACCTTGGATTTTCCCGTACGCTGGCAAGGATACAAGAAAAGTACTACTGGCCTCGCCTCACTGCCGACGTCACCCACTACGTGAAGACTTGCCGAGATTGTCAGCGACGGAAGACACCACCGACTAGGCCGGCCGGACTTCTGCAACCCATCGAGCCACCTCGCCGGCCGTTCCAGCAAATCGGCATGGACTTACCGGGGCCGTTCCCGACGTCGAATTCCGGAAACAAGTGGATCGTCGTAGCTACTGACTACCTCACCCGCTACGCCGAGACAAGGGCCCTGCCCAAGGGCAGTGCCGCCGAGGTAGCAAAGTTCTTCGTCGAGAACATCGTACTGCGTCATGGCGCCCCAGAGGTCCTCATTACCGACAGAGGTACGGCTTTTACCGCGGACCTAACTCAGGCGATCATAAGGTACAGCCAAACAAGTCACCGCCGGACCACCGCCTACCACCCACAGACCAACGGCCTGACCGAGCGTCTAAATAAGACCATCGCCGACATGCTGGCCATGTACGTCGACGTCGAACACAAGACGTGGGACGCCATCCTTCCGTACGCGACCTTCGCATACAACACGGCCGTGCAAGAAACGACGCAGATGACGCCATACAAGTTAGTCTACGGACGGAGCCCGGCAACGACGCTCGACGCCATGTTATCGAACGTCACCGACGAGGAAAACATCAACGTGACCGCCTACCTACAGCGCGCTGAAGAAGCACGACAGCTCGCCCGCCTGCGGATCAAGAATCAGCAGACGACCGACAGCCGCCGTTACAATCTTCGACGACGCTTCGTGGAATACCAGGCCGGCGACCGCGTTTGGGTGTGGACACCGATACGGCGACGTGGACTTAGTGAAAAACTCCTTCGGCGATACTTCGGGCCGTACAAGGTGCTTCGACGTCTCGGTGCTCTGGACTACGAGGTCGTCCCGGACGACATAACGAACTCTCAACGGCGCCGTGCGCGACCTGAAGTCGTCCATGTCGTGCGCCTCAAGCCGTATTACGCGCGTTAGCAAACCAGAGGACTGCACTTATTGCTTAATTATTGCACTTTCTTTCTTTATTGTTGTGATTTATTGTTGCATGCATTTTCCCCCGTGTTCTGTTTTAAGCATCGGGACGATGCCTTTTCAGAGGGGGGGGCATTGCCACGCGCTATTCTTATTTTCACTTTTGTTGTATTCGGTTTTCGCCCACAAAGACCGTCAGCAAAGCTCAGCTCAAACCGCGCCTTATTGTTCTAGAACCTTCGGGATTATTGTAGATCGTTTTGTTAAGATTGCGCGCAAGACGCGACCACTCGAGATTATTCCTGAGCTTGCGCGATGACCAGTGATAAGGCTAGAATGTTCGACGCGTGATGCATAAAAGCCGGCGCGCTCCAACGATGTGCAGTTGATCGCCGGCCGACGCTCTGTTCGCCGCTATCAGTGCCAGCGTGTATTGCTGTAATCTTGCTTTCTCGTTACCGGCCACAAGTTCGGCCTAATAAACAGTTTCATCTTGGACACGTCGCCTGCTGCCTTCGTCGACGTCACACCCACGTGACAATATGCAGGATTACATGCTCAATCTGGCAGTCTGAAATGGAGTTCGTTTTTTGAATGCAGTCAGTATGTGTCAGTTTTGTTTCTATTTGATCACGGCCTTGCCTAACTGAACTTAAAAATATAGTTGGAAGTATACAGCATTTTATCGTAGCTATGGTCGCTTCATAGTAGTGCAAAGGAGGAGGAGAGATGGAGCGGACAGCAATACTGCAGACATGTAGACAGAGCTACAGTTGCTTGGCATGGTTATGCAACAGCATGTTAGGTCACATACTGTTATTTTATTCCTCTGCGGCGCTGCTTTCGTTAAAGCATTGCATATATTTTCATGAAATATGAGTTAGGGACTATTTCTGCCCTCTCGCTTTTTTCTTTCCTTAGCCCTTGTGTAGCTATCATTGCATTTACGCATGTACTGGTCTAACAAACCACTTTGCTAAAACTTTTCTTTTTGTACACTGCTATCCATTCGTTTAGACAAAAAGGAATTTAGTACATAAGTGAACTTGTGTGAGAAAGTTTGTTACATCACGACTAAAAACAATGGATATGCATGATAGGATTGTAAATTGGGCTAGTAGGTGTTGCAGTATCGACAAGTTTGCATGGTGCAAATTGATCAAGTACAGAAATTAAGACAACACAGCGCCGGTGTTGTCCCTCCTCCTTTATGCCCATTCAATTTGCGCTGTGCAAACATGACTTTATGCATATAGTTTACTTTTTCGACAGCAGGGAATGCGTTCACGATATTTTTCTCTTCCAGGTTCCTCATAAACACGAGTGGGTCAACTTCAAGGAAACTAACACTACTGGAAATGCCTCTGGACTTGTCCTATGTGCTCGAGGAATAGCCATACAAAATTGCTTTCAGGAGGGCAGAAACGTTTAGAACAGCCTGTAGACAACTCATGCTCTCCGTACTACCAAATGACAGTACATTGTAACAGACCATCCCCATCAGATGACGGAGGAATAACACAGGTTTTGGCTGTGAGAGGCAGGTGCCAGTGTTTGGCGTTGCTCAGCGATTTGAGGCCAGTCAGTTATCGCATGTCGTTCACTTCATAGAGCGAGGTAACGTCGATACTGCATTGATGAGTACTGGAGGGTATGTACTGTTGCTAGGAAACCGGTCCAGGGAGCAGGCAAGGCAGTCTATCATACCTGGGGACCAGGGATGGCATGAGGTGGTTGCTGTTATATGCTGTTCCAAGTGGCTGCTGCTGTTTCGAGCTTTCTGCCAATGGCGAGCATAGTAGCTGGAGCTACTCTGCGACTTTTGAAGCTATGGCGGTGCTTTGTGCCGCTGTTTTGGCTCCAAGCCATGCTACGCAATAACTGGATTCATGGTGACATCCTCCATGAATTAAGCAACGCACCGGCGCAATGGCTTCGGCACGAGAACGAGCTCTCCAAACGGCAAAGGGCGGCGAGAATAATATTAATAATATCTGGGGTTTAATGTCCCAAAACTACGATATGATAATGAGGGACGCCGTGCAGTGGAGAGCTCCGGAAATTTTGACCATCTCGTGTTCTTTAACGTGCCCTAACATCGCACAGTACACGGGCCTCTACGATTTCGCCTCCATCCAAATGCGACCGCCGCGGCCGGGATCGAACCCGCGACCTTTGGGTCAGCAGCCGAGCACCTTACCCACTGTTCCACCGAGGTGGACAACGACGAAAAACAATAGTTGCGTTTGTAGGAACATTTCATGTAATTTTCGCATGTAACCAACTACTTTCTTGAGTGTGACCTTATGTACAGAGTTTTTTTTTTAATTTTTTATTAGCGTGCAAATACATATAATTTACTTCAGTTAGAGCTCTTAGGTGTCAGCTGCAATCCATCGTGTGTGATCCTGGATCCACACCATGATCCGTTCTACCACACTGAGGAATTGTGCAGCCGCGTCCACGTCCGTGTAGAGTGCGCGAGCAGCCAGTTTCAACACCTTGCGGCAGTTTCGGGCTCTGACGTGGTGCGTCAGGAGCACGCACGGCCTAATAGTCATGCTGACCACGTCAGAACCCGCAACTGCCACAAGGTGTCGAAACTGGCTGCTCGCGCACTCTACACAAATGTGGACGCGGCTGTACATTTAGGCACAACATACGAACATGGGTCGGCACTTTAAGGGAGTACTCACTCAAACTCACTCACCACAATTTTTTCAGCCTTCGCACTTACTCACGTTCATACTCACGCTTACTCACCCTCATGAGTGCTCACTCACGTTCACACTCACGCCCAATCACACTCATGAGTACTCACTCACGTTGACCCTCACGACTACTCACACTCATAGGCACTCACTAACGTTCATACTCAAGCCTACTCACACTCGTAGACACTCACTGACGTTCACACTCACGCCTATTCAGAGACATGAGCACTCATTCGCGTTCATACTCATGCCCGCTTACACTCAGGCACTCACCCACGTTCACACTCACGTATAATCACGCGTAGGCACTTACTCACCTTACTACTCACGCCTACTCGCACTCGCAGGCAGTCACTCTCATACTCACACCTACTCACACTTACAGACACTCACTTTCGCACTCACACCTCACACTCGTAAGCACTCACGTTCATACTCACGCCTGCTCACAGTTATAGGAACTCACTCACTTTCATACACACGTGTTCTCACACTGATAGGCACTCACGCTCATACCCACGCCTAATCACAATCATAGGCGCTCACTCACGCTCGTACTCACGCCTATTCACACTCATAGGCACTCACTCATGTTCATACTCACGCCTACTCCCACTCATAAGCACTCACTCACGTTGGTATTCACGTGTACTCACACTCGTAGGCACTCACTCACGTTCACGTTCAAGCGCGTCATCCTGTCTCCTTCGTGCCCTCGCGAGATGTTCTTTTCGCGCTTTTTTCAAACATGACTTACGTTCACACTCGTGTGCTCGCACTCATACGTACTCACTCACGTTCATACTCACGCCAAAGCTATTGGTAGTCCCTCATGACCGTACTCACACCTACGCATTCACAGGCACTCACTCGCGTTCATACTCGCGCCCACTCACACCCACTGATGCTCACTCAAGTTCATACTAACGCCTACTCACACTCATAGGCACTCACTCACGTTTATACTCACACCTACTCACTCATAAGCACTCACTCACGTTCGTACTCACGTGTACTCACATACGTAGGCACTCACTCACGTTCCCGTTCAGTGCTACCATTTCACATAATGATCATTGATTTGTACTGCACTTAATCTTCGTGATACAAAGTGCATTGCGCTTGCACGCAGCTCGACCATTCTAGCATTCAACGCTTGTGTTTATTGTGTCAGCAATGGGAAAAACCAGCGACATAGACGAGAAAGCAGCACACCACCACAGCCAAGATCGGCATTGTGTCACATTGTGGTGTCTGTGCGCCTCACCAGCGGCCCCGGTAATCCTTGGATTATGCCGCTTTAGAAACATGGCGAGTTGATGCCGGAACGTGGACGCTTGCATAACGCGGACAAATGTGTATCTACCACAGTGAATCGGTGTACTTCCTATAAAATCATTCGCATTAAGGCGAAAGTCCTATATGCCTCATTAAACGGGAAAAGTAACTTGTAATGTCATACGACGCTCTCCCTAAGTTATCTTTCTTCGTCCATCTTCAAGCCTAATAAGTAAAACAAGAAACACAGATTAGATCATACAAAATACACTTCATGCGCAAGAGTGAAAACGTGGTCACAAACTCATTTATTAAGGCGAAAGCCTTGCATGTCTCACGCGAAGGTGGCATTGGTCGAAAAGCTAGCTAAAAAAATCTAGTGCCCTGGCTCTCAAGTGCGAAGCTTTGCGCTAACTTCGCCTTTGCGGCCTTCGCGTACAAAAAAAAGTAATAAAAAAGCAAACAGGGCGAGTTTTGACTGGCGGCGCCTCTATCGGTGGCAACGGGGAACTGATGGCATGTGGGCGCGGGAGCGGGCGCAGGCGCTTGCTGCGGGGGGCGCGGGGCTGGATGTTGGCTTCGCTTCATTGTGCTCTCATCACTTGTGTCGTGTGCTGCCGAAATCTACGTTAATGTGCGGAGACTGCAGACTACAATGTCCGTTAAAATATTAGGGCCGGTGAAGCATCTAACAGAAAAGGAAAACGTAGAGAACGGGAACTGGAGCGTCCAAGGACTATACTGAGAAGCAACAGGTGCCGTCGGCGAATCATCGAGTAAAGAGAGACGAAAAGGGAATGGGAGACGTACGCTCTCTTTTTTTAATGTTGGGAGACAACGTTAACGAGTAGATAGAATAACAATATTGTTACGGGGAATATACAGACTCGTAGGGCTGGTGACATACAGACGAGGCTGGTGACCTTGAGGAGATGGAGAGCGGGAGTAGCGGGGCTCACTCATAGGTTCCTGATGGGCAAGATGGTCGGGGCTGGTCTCAGGACGATAAACGGGTCGGGCATTAAATGAGCGCTGGAACGTTTGTGCAGTAGGACCCCAACGACTTCTGCAATGGCGAGAAATGTGCCCAATACGGTGACAGGAGAAGCATATGGGCTTGTCGTCATGTGTTCGCCATGCAGACGGATTGCGGAACGTTGATGGAGGGCCAGACGGGAATGGACGAGCTGTCGGGAATTGTGGCGGGTAGTCGGTACGGGAAGGCGTCGAAATGGAGCAGATACCCAAGCTGGCGATTTCCTGTCGTACTACCGCTTGAATTAGGGGAAGGGGTATTGAAGGAGAGGGTTCGGGGGATGTTGGCGCCCTTGTAGCTGGAACGGCCGCTTCAAGTTCACGCCTGACAAGTCGTGTTAAGTCGTCACAGGTGTCTGGGGGACGATATGGGTCGAGGCAAGAGGACGTCGCTGCGGTATTCGGAAGGCGCTGGAACCGATGGGAGATGCGCCTGCTTTTAGCCTGTTCGAGCCGGCGGCATTCCTGAATTATGGCATCAACAGACGACACGTTATTATATACCAACAAGTTGAACGCATCGTCAGCGATACCCTTGAGGATATGCGCAACTTTTTCAGGCTCGGACATGTTTTCGTCGGCTTTGCGGCATAGGGCGAGGACATTCTGAATGTAACTGATGTAGGACTCGGTGGAAGTTTGGGCACGAGTCGATAACTCATTCTTCGCGGCTTGTCGACGACCAAACGGGTTTCCAAAAAGCTCCCGGATCTGTTCCTTGAAGCTGTCCCAGCTTGTGATGTCATGCTCGTGGGTGTCAAACCAGACACGAGGGGTTCCGTCGAGGTAAAAGATGACGTTCGCTAGCATGAGGGTAGGGTCCCACCTGTAACTAGCGCTGACGCGTTCGTAGAGGCGTAGCCATTGATCGACGTCGGAACCCTCGCCGCCCGAGAACACGCCAGGGTCTTTCAAAACGGGAAGCGTCACGAAAGTTGTTGGGGCCGGTGGGTTGGCAGGCAGGGCAGGAGGCGTGACGACCGGAGTGGATGTAGTCGAGTCCTGCGTAGTCATGTCGAAAGGTGCAAGAGAGCGCCCGCTGCGGAGTTCCGTGGCGAGGACGGAGATCCCACCGCTGCCACCAAATATGTTACGGGGAATATACAGACTCGTAGGGGTGGGTACAGATGTATTTTTCAACTGCCTAAGCGAGCAGCGCCACCGATACTGATCAGCTCGCGACAGTCTATCTTCTTTTTCGTCCTTCCCTTCGTCCTCTTGATCTCGATGCCACTGGTACGTAGCAATATATTAGGAAAATTTCGGCAGATCCCACAAATAATGAGAATCGGTTTTATGCGAAGCAGTCAGTGAGTCTGCTGCATTTTTTTACCTTTGAGTCAAGCGTAAGGAGGTGGATAGATGTGTTTTTGTAAACTGACGTTTAGAGGGTAACTTCTGGTCTGACGTAATGTCAGCACTTATATTAGAGAACAGACGTCAGCGTTATTGAAACGAAGCGCACGATACGGTGCGATTCACATTTCGCGTCGATGATGTGAACATGCATGCGCGTAGCGTTTGTCAGAGTATTGTTCCGGGGTCGAGCAACGCTTGAATATAGATTGCAGAGTCATCGGAGCACATAAGTAATGTTTATTTCACGCTTATAAAAGCGGAGCCAGCACTGAAAATAAAGGTGTACATAGTAGCGCAAACTTAGAAAATAAAGAGACAAAAAAGATTGGGGGGACCCTTAAGCTTCGCCTTTAAGAGTTGAACGCGATAGCGATATCCCGTCCCTAGTGCGTACTTCAATCACTTAGTGCATACTATGTAATGGGTAGTATGCTTTAAACCAGGAGAAATTATGCGCGGCAAATGTGGGAAATGTTTTCGAACTTGCTATGAACCCACTACGTGGTGTTAAGGGAATACGCGCAGTAAGGTGTGTGCCGTTTGTAATGGGTGGCTGGCTTTAAACTATGGAATCGTTATGATAGTCACATATTCTGACGCCCGATGGCAATGTACGCTTGTACCACGCAATATCCCTGGGATATTACATGTTTTATTCGGACGCCTATATAAAGGACGCTTGCGTTTGCGAAGCATGGAAGTTATTTTCACTGCATTTCCAAGCAGAGGAAGTTATTTTCACAGTACTTTCCAAGAAGAGGCATGGCTGTGTAGTAGAACACCTGCTTGCCACGCAGACAACCCGGGTTCGATCCTCACTCGGACCCGAAAATTTTTATTGATTTATTTTATTTGCATCTTTCTCAATTTTTCGGTCACGGACAAGATGATGATTTTTCGGTCACGGACAAGATGATGATTTTTCGCTCACAACCAACGACGCCGAAGCCGACACCGACGCCGACGCCGGAATTTCTGCGAAACGAGCTCTTTAACACTATCGCGTTAAAAGAAGTAGGAGGGAGTGCCCAACCTTTCTACGCCCTCCTACTTCTTTTCTCGTGACTTTATCTCTAAGTTTTCTGTACTATGTACCCCTTTTATGTTAACCAACTCGCCCAACAACAAGTCTTACTGAAACCAAAATTGGCGTTAAGCCGACGCAACGTCTGTTTCATAGGAGTATATGACTTATGTTTATCACCTTGTCACATCGTCGTGACGTCGACGAAGGCAACAGTCGGCGTGAAAAAGAAGAAACTCTCTATTTGGCCGAACTTGTGGCCGGGAAAAAAGGTCAAACTACAGCAATGCACACTGGCATTGATAGCGGCGAACCGAGCGTCGACCGTCCGATAATCTGATCCGCGGCAGGGTGCGTCGGCATTTATACAGGCGGTAGCGAACATTCGTTTTTGAGCAAAGAGAAAGGTAATGATTGTGTTAGTCGGACGTCTGTTGTCTTGTTTGCCGCGGAATATGCGTTTTTTAAATGCGAAGCATTTCTTTGCGTACTGCAAGCACTTTGAGCGTTTCTATCTGCGTATCTATCTATCTATCTATCTATCTATCTATCTATCTATCTATCTATCTATCTATCTATCTATCTATCTATCTATCTATCTATCTATCTATCTATCTATCTATCTATCTATGTATCTATCTATCTATCTATCTATCTATCTAGCCGCCTACGCCTGGGTGCTCTCGTGATCGCCTCCTTAAGTTGGGGTCGACCAAAACTGGGAGTATAAGAGGGTTTGACGAATATGTCTGCCTTGTCGTGACTTCAATAACACGAATATCCCGTCGTGTACGTCGTCAAACTTGTTTCTCCAGACACGTGTGGCTCATACCCGTATACCACGGGCAGTGAAATGCGGGTATGCGCCACAGATGTTTGACAATTTATATCTACCCAGGAATGGCGATGACAGACATCGGTAATTTAAACCCGAGAGCGTTAAGAACAACAGATATCGGCAAATGAATCTAAGACCCGCATAGTGCGAAATAAACATAGTAGGCACGTTAAGGAAAATAGATTTCACAAGAATTGCTATAAATACTCATTCTTCCTTTCGACAGCACGTGACTGGAATTGTCTTCCTGCAAACATTGTAACCGCTGGGACTCGTGATCAGTTTTCTGCACTTGTGTCCGAATATTTTCAACGATAGGGTGTAGATCACAGTATAACTGTATTATATTGTTCCGTTGACTGTTTGTTGTATGTAGATGTATTGTTACCACTCCTGTCTTGGTCCTGATGTGGACCGACAGTATCTGTAAATAAATAAGTAAATAAAAAGAATAGAAATCAGAGTCCCAGCCGGAATCGAAGCCCAAGCATTCTGCGTGTAAATCAAGTATTCTACCACAGAGCCACGTCAGGTCTCGAAACTGTTTTGGAAAAAGACCATATGCAGGCGTAATGTTCGTGAAGCGTCAAATGTGCTTGCAGAGCTGGTTATCTAATTTTAAAAGCATTACGTATGTACGCCAATGATGAAGGCGTCATGTCAGGTTAACGTCGGTTATATACTTAAGCGCCATCCACTGTAGTTGGTTTACTTAGCACTATCCATGGCTACCATCCTCGCAAGCACAAGCGCTACATATCAGCTTACCGCTTTCTAGTGTTGGTAATACCCATGTTTCTGTTGGCATCGTTACGCAATGGTAAACAACTGGTTATATGAAACATATGCGACTGTTCAGCATATGTTTGTGCGTACAATATTTGTACATATCTTTGACCTTATTTCGTAACATTTCGCTCAATGAAAAAATCACGACCCAGTCACCTTACCTCCGCATGCTTCGCATAACATCGATTCCCGTGGTACTTGGGATCTGCCTAATTTTTCAATCGTACTGTTGTTATGTAATCTTTGACTAACGCCCCCCTGTAGCACGCCGGATGTCACTTTCCCGCCTGCGCGTTTGGAACAGCATATATATTCTGTGTGTCTTCAATTTTTCATTACAGTTGTCAGTAGCGCCTGTGGTTTGTGGTTCTCTGTGTCCGTATTGTCTTTTCGCGCTACATCATGATTATAAGGAAACACCAACTAGCCCAAGAACCAGTCCTTCTGCCGAACATTCGAGCATTATCACTGGTGGCCATGCAAGCTCTAGAATAAGCTGGACGGTTTCGCGTCCTGCGTGCAATCTTAACAAAACGATCTCCTATAATCGCGAAGCTTCTCGAACACTGAGGTGTGGTCTGCGCCGAGCATTGCTCACAGTCTTTGGTGGGTGGAAACCGAATGCAGTAAAACTGATACAAGAAATGCGCGTGGCAATGCCCCCTCTGAAAAAGCATCAGCCCGATGCTAAAACAGAACACGGGGGAAAATATATGCATGCAGCAATCCATAACAATAAAGCAAGAAAGTACAATAAACAAAAAGTACAAGCAAAAACGTACAATTAGCAAAAACCACATTCTTCAGGTCTGTTAACGTGCAAAATCGGCTTGAGGCGCACGACATGGACGACTTCAGGTCGCGGACGGCGCCGTTGAGAGTTCGTAATGCCGTCCGGAATAACCTCGTAGTCTAGTGCGCCGAGACGTCGAAGCACCTTGTATGGCCCGAAGTATTCTCCAAGCAGTTTTTCACTAAGTCCACGTCGTCGTATGGGTGTCCACACCCCCAAACGCGGTCCCCGGGCTTGGTACTCCACGAAGCGTCGTCGAAGATTGTAGCCGCGGCTGTCAGTCATCTGCTGATTCTTGATGCGTAGGCGAACGAGTTGTCGGGCTTCTTCGGCGCGCTGAAGGTAAAACAGTCACGTCGAGGTTTTCCTCGTCGGCGACGTTGGGCAGCATGGCGTCGAGCGTCGTTGCCGGGTTCCTTCCGTATACCAACTTGTATGGCGACATCTGCGTGGTTTCCTGTGCAGCCGCGTTGTATGTGAAGGTCACGTACGGAAGGATGGCATCCCACGTCTTGTGTTCGACGTCGGCGTACATGGCCAGCAGTTCGGCGAGGGTCTTATTGAGACGCTCGGTCAGACCGTTGGACTGTGGGTGGTACGCGGTGGTGCGGCGGTGGCTTGTCTGGCTGTATCCCAAGATCGCTTTAGGTAGGTCAGCCGTAAACGCCGTACCTCTGTCAGTGATGAGAACCCCTGGGGCTCCATGTCGAAGAACGATGTTCTCAACGAAGAACTTGGCTACCTCGGTGGCACTGCCTTTGGGTAGGGCCTTTGTTTCGGCGTAGCGGATAAGGTAGTCGGTAGCTACGGCGATCCATTTGTTTCCGCAAGTCGACGTTGGGAACGGCCCCAGTAGGTCCATACCAATTTGCTGGAACGGTCGGTGAGGTGGTTTGATCAGCTGAAGAAAGCCTGCTGGTCTTGTCGGCGGATGTCTTGCGTCGCTGACAGTCTCGGCATGTCCTGGCGTAGCGGGTGACGTCGGCGGTGAGGCGTGGCCAGTAGTACTTTTCCTGTATTCTGGCAAGCGTGCGGGAAGGACCGAGGTGTCCAGCCGTTGGGTCGTCGTGTAGGGCCTGGAAGATTTCCGCGGTGGCATTGCTGAAAGGCACCACGAGAAGGTACTTCGCTCGAACTGGTGAAAAGTTCTTGATGAGGATGCCGTTTCGCAGGAAAAACGACGACAGTCCTCGCTTGAATGCATTCGGAACAATGGCGGTCCTGCCCTCGATGTAACCAATAAGGCCCCTGAGTTCTGGGACGGCTCGCTGTCGTTCTGCGAAGTCGTCGGCGCTTTTGGTTCCCAAGAAGCAGTGATGCTCCTGGTCGTCCTGTGGCGGCGGGTGGACGGGGGGCGCGAGACAAGTAATCGGCATCAGAGTGTTTTCGTCCGGACTTGTAAACGAGGGTAACGAAGAATTCTTGAAGTCTCAGACTCCATCTTGCGAGACGACCTGAAGGGTCCTTCAAGTTAGCTAACCAACACAAGGCGTGGTGGTGGCTCACAACTTTAAGGGCGCACCGTAAAGGTAGGGGCGATACTTCGAAGTTGCCTAGATGATGGCAAGGCACTTCTTTTCTGTTGTGGAATAGTTGGCTTCTGCCTTGGATAGCGACCGGCTAGCATAAGTGATAACCCTCTCTAGTCCTCTGCACCAGGACGGCTGCCGAGCCCCACGCTGCTTGTGGTGGTGTGAATCTCCGTGTCGGCGTATTCGTCGAAATGCGCAAGTATTGGAGGCGTCTGCAGGCGTCGTTTCAATTCTTGAAATGCTTCTACTTGCGCCGCTCCCCACTTGAATTCCACGTCGTTCTTAGTGAGCTGAGTTCATGGCTCGGCGATGCGTGAAAATTCTTTGACGAAGCGTCTGTAATAGGCGCACATGCCGTGGAATGGGCGTATGGCCTTCTTGTCGGTGGAGGCCGGAAGGCAGCGATGGCAGCTGTTTTCCGTTGGGTCGGGGCGAACTCCAGACTTACTAATGACGTGGCCCAAGAGCAGAAGTTCCTCGTACGCGAAGCGGCACTTTTCTGGCTTCAGGGTGAGTCCGGAGGTCTTGATTGCTTGAAGTACAGCTTAAAGGAGCTGAAGATGTTCGTCGAAGTTTGAAGAAAATACAACGACGTCGTCCAAGTACACAAAGCAAGTTTGCCAATTTAAGCCTGCCAGTGCGGTATCCATAACACGTTGGAACGTCGCAGGTGCCGTGCAAAAAGACCGAAGGGCATGAGCGTGAACTCAAAGAGGCCGTCTGTTCTGTTCCGGTGATGCAAGCAGATGCATACCATCTAATATGGACGTGCCAAGGGTTACTGTCGGAACGCTCCCGTCATTTCCTGCAGGCCGGCCTTCGCTACATTGACACAAGCAGTTATGACCGATGGATACATGACAACACATTCCACAAGACACTGCTTCACTTCGTACACAACACCAGCCTAACGGCGCACATTTAATACAGCTATACACAACAAATATTATACCTTAAGGGCAAGTCTATGTCGCCAATAAAAAAAAGAGGCCGTCTGGTGTCATGAAGGCAGTCTTCTCTCGGTCTCTCTCGTCGACCTCGATTTGCCAATAGCCGGTATTGAGGTCCATGGACCAGGTGAACCCAGTGAGGTCCATCGACCAGGCAGTGAATAAAAAAGATCTGCAATGTCTATAGAAAATGCGTTAAGGTGCTTATGGGGTGACGGTCTAACATAATGCAAAACAACGTCACAGTTTTTTACAAGAAACGGATCCTCAACTGGTAACATATTGAGCATTTTTTGAAGAAACAAGGCAATACACTTTTGCCAGGTGCCGTTTCAGACACAATGGCCCGGAAAGGTGCGTCTACCTTATTTGTTTTTACGCTAAATAACACGTCAAGGGAGTCACATTTATTAGCAACTATACCTTTAACAACACTTATCTAAACGTAGCCGTTTACAAAGCTTCTTAGCTTTCGCTTTTTCTTTCGAAAGCGACAAATTTTTGCATGGTTTAAAAGCTTTCTTGACAGCGTCAATGGCTTTTGTGTTGAAGGCTCCATGAGTCAAAACCACGAAACCACCCTCCTTGTCCGCGGGCAAGACGCAGAGGTGGTTGTCCTTTAAAAAAAGAAGCAACACGTTTTACAGATACCTTTGGTACAGGTGGTTTGTTCAAGTTCAAGGCGTCGACACCGTCTGACACACAACGCACTGCGTCCTCCATCGGCGCCCTCTGGGAAACCTGTGTGACGAGAGTGAGAAGTTCTGGAGCGGTCCTCTTCTTCTCGATAGCGAACTTTGGCCCCAAGGCGAGGGCGTGCTGCACATCCTAAGGGAGACTTCCCTGTTGAAGGAAGTGGACTTTTCCTCTTGGCACAGCTAACTTGTCGGGACGGTGTCGTCGAAGTTGCTTGAGTTAAAACTGCCACAAGGATTCAGTCGTGCGGTCAATCAACCTTGAACACTCCCGGAGTCGACTGGTGACCGTGCAAGGATCACCAGTGGTGCTTACTTGTGCAACTATAAGATTTCTGTGCAGACGGGCCAGACGAAGCCATTCAGAATTTTGGATCTTACATATGCGAATTCCATGGTTCGCAGAAGGCAAGAAACCCCCAAACAATGCTCTAACTTCGTGTGGCAGAAACTTGTTCCGAATGTGAAAGGAAAGACACCGAGATTTGCAAACAGCAGCAGCGATGAACGCGATGGTTGCCGTTGGCTCCCGGGGAACATGTAGAAAGGGGCCCGATGTAGTAGAAATGAAGCTTAATAACGTAGCGTTTTGGGCGGGTTGGTATGTAATACTGAGGTTTTTTTAGCGCGCGAAAAAACAAGGACCGAGAAAGGCGTGACACACATTTTCTTGTTTCTTGTATTGCCTTGTATCTTCAAAAAATACTCAACATGTTACCAGTTGAGGATCCGTTTCTTGTAAAAAACTCTGACGTTGTTTTGGATTACGTTAGATCGTCACCCCATAAGCACCTTAACGCATTTTCTATAGACATTGCTGATCTTTTTTATTCACTGCCTCACTCTAGTCTGCCCTCTTGCGTTCAGTTTTGTATTGACCAGTTTGGAAATGTCGCCTTCAGGAACGCTACCGGGATGGAAAACGGGCAATTTTTAGAATGTTGGGGGGAAATTGCGCTACAGTTAACTGGGACTTAACAAAGCTAGAGGACGGACGAACGAAATGGACACGTTCGTCCGTCCTCTAGCTTTGTTAAGTCCCAGTTAACTGTAGCGCAATTTCCCCCCAACATGCACAACCAACTAGCCCAATTTCTTACTTTGCCAATTTTTAGAACTTCTTAGTTTTTATCTACGGTCTACTTTTATTCTATGGGAAGGGCAGCCTTATATACAGAAGCAGGATATTTGTATCGGCTCCTGTATTGCACTTATCCCAGCGATTTATTATTAGCAGAACTTGACAATGAACATGTAAGATCGGCTCCCAGATTTTAAGATTAAAAGAATATTTAGATATGTCGATGATTTTTTAACTTTTTCTTGACTTCAGCGCTGACTGTTTTGATTCTTTAGCCACTAACGCTCTTTCCTTCGTACGAGAGGGCTTATCCCCTCTAGTTGTAACACATGAGTTACCGGTTGACGGTAGCATTCGCTTTCTGGACGTCAGGCTTTTATTCCATGACGAAAGCATTCAGTGGAAGTACGACCCTCGCGCCAACAAGCCGCTGCTTCCATATCAGTCGGCACACTCAGTGTTGGTGAAGAGAGGACTAGCGAAAACTTACTTGCTCAGCGCCCTGCGCAAGTCATGTCCTGAGCGCATGAGCGAAAGTTCCAACGAACACATCGGCCGTCTTCGGTCCGCGGGTTACCCTACGCATGTGCTTGTTAGCGTAGCGGAGGGCTTTCTCAAGGTTAACTCTTCAAGAAAACACCCGCCAGCCAGCTCACGGGTTATCCACGGGTTATCACACCGACTAAAAAAGTTAGGACAACGTACGAACGTAAAAGTAGTGTTCTCTGCTCCCACAAAATTGCATTGTTTGTGCCGACTAACGAGACCTGCCTCATCGGAGAAGCAGGAATGCAAAACGAAGCATAAAAATAGGTTTATAGAGTGTAATAACGCAGTTGTGTACAAGATTCCGTTGACATGTGGCAAGAATTATGTGGGTCAGAGTGGACAGTGCATAAACTAACGCTTAAAGGAGCACCACTACAACGCGAAGGAAAAAACGGGGTGGGTTCCTCGATTCCCACTGCAGGCATTGCAGTAATTCAGGTACCAGTGCAAGTGACGACGTTCAAACCTGTGTACATGCCCATTTTTCATGAGTGTTCTATTCTCAGCAACAGCAGAGGTCAGCTGGACCCGGCGAAATAATCGAGGCAGGAATGATTGATCGGCTGGCAGACAACTGTATTTCAAAACAGTCGACTTGCCCTCTCCTGTAAGGAGTTAACCTATCTACGAAAAGATTAGTGAAATTGCAAATGTACGTGTAATCATGATGATTATAAATCGATGTTGCTTATATATGTGGTTCCCTGTTTCCAGAATAAATATTGTTTCAAGTTAGCGCCTGTGTGTGTCACGCCTTTCTCGGTCCTTCTTTTTTCGTGCGCTAAAAAAAACTCAGTATGACATACCAACACGCCCAAAACCCTACGTTATTAAGGTGTATATCAACCTAGCGAACTGGACGCAAGCGTACCATGAGCGTGGCATGTAAATGGCATTGTAGATGACATGCATGCCAAGATTTTCATGTTACCACCTGCCTCTTATGTTCGCTATATAGTCACGTTGCGCAATTCCAATTTTGGTGTGTATCAAGCTATGAAAACGGACCACGAGCGTGCCATGGGCATGGAATGCAAGTCATGTAGCACATGACATATTATGATTTGCATATTACCACTTTTCATTTATGTTTGTTATACAGTAACGTCACGCACTACCAAATTTGGTGTATATCCAGCTAGCGAAACGCCCGCGAGCGTGCCATGAGCGTAGCATGCAAGTGATGTCATGATTTCCATATTACCACTAGTCATTTATGTTCGTCATATAGTCACCTCACTCAATACCAAATTTGGTGCATATCAAGCTAGCGAAACGGCCGCGAGCGTGCCATGAGCGTGGCATGCAAGTCATGACATGAGAGTGGCATGCACATGACATGTCATGATTACCAAATGACCACGTTGGCATTTTTGTTCGTCATACAGTGACGTCAGGCAATACCAAATTTGGTGTATATCAAGCTAGCGAAACGGCTGTGAGCATGCCATGAGCGCGGCATGTAAGTCATGTTGCACATGACATGTCATGATTTCCAAATTACCACTTGGTATTTATGTTCGTGATACAGTCACGTCACGCAATACGAAATTTGGTGATTATCAAGCTAACGAAACGGCCGCGAGCGTGCCATGAGCGTGGCATGCAAGTCATGTTGCTCGTCATATGTCATGACTTCCATGTGACCATCTGGCATTTATGTTCGTCGCACAGTTACGTCACACAATACCAAATTTGGTGTATATCAAGTTAGCGCAACGGCAATCAGCGCACCATGAGCGTGGCATGTAAATCATGTACATGATATGCAGGTCATGATTTTCATACTACCATCTATAATCTTGTTGGTCATGCAAAAATATTTCATCATACCAATTTTTGGATATATCAAGTTATGAAAACTATGGCCATGACGTGTAAATCATAATTTTTATGACAAGTTATTCATGATTTTTCATGATATGACCAGACATTCATCTTCATCATATAGTCATGTTATGCCATACCAATTTTGGTATAAATCTCAGCAACGATACGGCCAGGAGAGCACAAAGTCGTAGGCTGCTAGATAGATAGATACGCTCAAACTCGCCGAAGTTTGCTAAGAAATGCTTCGCATTTAAAAAGGAGGGGGGCGGTAAAGAAAGGAGAGAGAAGGTGTTCTTTGGTGCGCCTATGGCAACTTGTGACGTGGCGTATCGACGATTCAATTTTTTTTCTTTCTAAATTTTTGTATCTTTCAATGTCATTTTTCAATTTGCCTCGCACTTCTTATTGGTCAGTTTTCTCAGAGAACAATTTCCGCTCCTTCTGTTTCTCAATTCAGCGCATTCGCTTCGGTTTGTGCTCACGTAAAGCGTAAGCAAATGCGATGAATTTTAATAAGTTCCTGAATTATAGGTCCCTTTGCATTTCAGTGAACTTGTCGCTGTCTGCAATCAAGAGATTCATAGATCAAACCTTCAAGACTTAGGGATTGCTTGTGGAAGGAGAAGCGGTCCACGAGGCCAAGCATGTAGTTGCATGCAACGTCAAAGACAAGAAAGAAAATACAATAACGTTCGCCGGACTTGCACTGCAGACTTCGGCTGTCCACAGGGACGCACACGAACTTGAAGTCGCTGTGAAGGAAAGAGAAGTTATTGCAGCAGCTTGCAGCTGCAAGGCAGGGTAACAGTGCGTAAAGAGTATAAATGAAAATTTTTAATGCACATCACTATTTGGTGAGTACCCCAGCAATGTAGCGTCTTTTCCATCCTGCGGGAAATAAGCACCAGTAGCCAGCGGGAAGCGCGCGAACGCTGCTCACCTTAAGGTCCCTATATATATAAAGGTAGCGACAACTACACGCGCGCCCTCTGGAGGGGTCCAAGGAGTAGCGCTAGCAGACGACGCTCCGCTCGCTCGCGTGCATTCTGCGGACGCCTAAAACTGCTCTCAGCGCGCGGCTTTAATCGGTTAATTATAGCGTTTTGTGGCGTAAGCTGCTTAGGAAAATTCAAACGACAGGGACAACAACTAACGAGTCCGGAGTACGCTCAAAATTGCAATAAAGACACGTGCTTTTCCGAAGGGAGCTTCTGAGAAGTTTGCCACAGCGGTTGTCATGCAGGACATTTATATTTTCGTTCTTTGCGTGTTTTCAAATTCAGCGTAACTTGAAGTAGATGTACTGCCCTTTTTCTAGTTCGAAAAATATTGGCAGGTTGTGAACTTATTGCTAATCTCGGAAACCTCTTCATTCATTTAGCGTAGTGTGTAGTGCAAAACATGTGCTATTATTGGTTTCATTGGGTTTCTCAGCGTTCAGAAGTATTCCCACGATTAAACGACACTTTTAACTACGCTTATTTTGTTTACAAAGTACTCTAATATGCTTACTTAGGAGAAAGAGTTGCACTGCATGCGTGGAATATCAGCAACCAGAGTACCTTTCAAGATCTAGGAAATATAGCATGCCCACTAGTGTCTCACGCATTTTAATGATTAACTGTTTTTAAAGACGTACATTTATCCAAAGCCGCCTCCCTTTTACTATCCCCGCCGCCTACATGTCCCGCAGATTAAAGGTATGTTGCAATGTTACCTATAATTATTGAGATCTAACAGACAATGATGCCAAGGAAAGTACAGGGGATGTTATTCGTTACCAAATGGAATTTCAAATAAATTCGAGGTATGTATGCACCTACAGGACCTAAAACCAGACTACAACGAGAAAAGCTGAGCTAGGTGACATTTTGTAGTGACGCATATGAGTATAAAAGAGCACTTATTGGAAAATTCGGTTTTATTGCATGAATTCATAGCGAAGTTTTTCTTTGGAAGATTTGTTGTCAATACTGATCACCCCTCATTCGCTTGCAGGGTGGCTTCCGTTCCTTCTGCCTTGGCAAATTAGCAGAGATTCTGGGTGCGGCATATATGGTTTCAGTTCTTTCCTCTCAGTGCCACGCAGTATTACTTACTCGAACTCGCCAAAATCATTGTGGCCCCCCAGGGAAAACATCACGCGGAATGCTTCAATGAAGAAGCCTTAATTGATCCCGCGCACAGCAATGCGGCAAAACATGGCAAGGTGTGGCAATAAACTAATACCAAATTGTCCTTTCCTTGTGAGCTTTCAGTGTTGAAGCCACCCCAAGGAAAAAAACGAAGGCATGAGTGTATTGGGTTCCGAGCTAATATTTAATGTTCAGAGATACGGGCGTGAAGCTGCGTTGTCTACTGCGCACAAAGCTACAGTATAAAAAATGCTCACAGAATAGCCTTGCTGAAATAATGCTCACCTATATGCACGAACAAAAGCTCGCCGCCAGGCGAAAGGCTGCTTGAAGTTATAAATATTACAAAATCACCCCTAATTTGCATAGCGTGGTGTTTTCTGTGTGAAAACATTTTTTGCGACTGATTTTGTGGGGCCATACCTTCCTTCAGAATGTATTTCTGTCACCGCGAGCAACAGAAAAAAAAATCACCGCCCAAGCACTCCGTACAAATGGTTAACCAGCGAAGCTGAAATGTGCGGCCCCAGTGTTTAGCAGTGGGTTCAACCCGACGCTGCACTGAAGCCTTCCACAATTATCGTTGCCAGGTTGTGGTCTAACCACAGGCGGTCACAGATGTCGCAGCCGAAGCCAAAATGCCGCTGGAGAAACTCTCGCCCAAAGCGGGTGTTCGCCCCGGCCAACGCGCTCTCGCAATCACGTCGACGCGGTTCTGCCCGCAACGCCGTTTTTTCGGCGCGCCAGAGGGCGCGCCGTGGCTGCAAGCGTTTGACCTTGCAAGCGTCGTACCCAAGCTCGCGCGCTACGACGCTCAGAACGACGTAACTGATAGCACAGCCAATGGAGACCGCTCGTGACACAGATGCCGAACGCTTTTTCGTTTCTCCTAGCCATATACAGCTTTCGCTGTAAAAAAGCTTTTTCTGTCCTCCGCGCGGTGAAACAACCGAGGGCATTTGAGACCCCGCATACTAGCCCGTCGCATTCAATTCAAGCCCAGAATTCCCATGTCCACTCAACTTCAAGTAAATAAACGCTTCTAAATTGCAACAACAATGCGACAGAGGCGCGTTAAGTACTTGTTAAATTGTCCAACCGCACGCTTGAAAACGCAGTCACCCGTAGCTCTCGCCGGCACAGCGCTGCCACCGCTGGACCCTTTGGGCGGGGCGCGGAGGCAAAAAGGTCACGTGTCGCCAACCGGCCAATCGCAGGGCGCGGCGGCTGGATCAAGACCTTTGGCTACTTTTGAAACATACAGGGACTTTAGCTCACCTAACAATGCAGCGCCCTCGCAGTACCGAAAGTCCTCGTCGCGGAAGTGGTTGGTTGCACACATGACTTGTAGCAGATGGTTGCTTGCCTGTTTTCAGCTTCACAACCCAGGCTTCAAGCAATTTCTTGTTGTGCGGGTAACGGTGCAGGCTGACACCGAGCTCTCTTGCGTAGTTCCGGCACTGTGGCACCGAGCAGTAGAGCATGTTATGCAGGTTTAGTGTTTTGTGGTTTGTTTCAATTGAGGCAAGGCCTCTGACCGGAAAAGAAAAGGAGCCATTTTCAAATACACAAAAAGTGTAACTTTATCACACACGGCAAAAAAAGAGAAGTAAAGACAGGCAGCCGAAACAAATAGAGTAAAGCTACGTTTACGCTAACGCTATTGTGATCGGTGCTATAATAATCCTCAAAGTTCCATCGAACGTTCCAAAGAAACAAAGCAGTCACCGGTTCTTGAGTCGCTTGTGGTGGCTGGGGCGGCGGAGTCGTCACTGACACGTTGAGTCGTTGACGGCGATGGCACTTGTGGGGCGGACGAGGAGGCAGGAAATCTTGGAAGTCCCTGATGAAGGCCTCTTTAGGCACACCAGGCCGGCGACCTCCTTGACCTCGTACGTCGCATGGAGGCCGGCAGCAGGCCCTTGGACTCGAGTTGGGGTAGCAGCAGCAGCAGCAGCAGCAGCAGCAGGAACCACGAGTGCCTGGTTCCAAAGACCCTTCGACGCTGCCGGGCCCTTCGTACTCGACTCCGTAAGTCGACAGCACGGACCCTGACACCAGCGTCGTGTCCCTCTGGCTCCTCCGGGTCTCACTGCTCTCCACGGTGGTTCAGCGGCCCGGAACAGCTGCTCGGATGATGGGAACGCCCCGTCTGCAGTATCGCCCGTTTCCGAGGACGTCTGGGGGCAGACGCTCTCGGGCACTTTGCGCTCGAGTCCGAAACCCGACGGCACAGACCCTGACAGCAGCGTCTCTTCCGAGCTGTCCGGGTCAGACTGCCTTCATTCCACCATCGTCGTCTTCCTCTTCCCCTCTGCCGTCTGCCGTGCCACCTTCTATTTGGACATGGGCGTTCTTGCCCTTCTCCGCCCACACGTGCTATGCCGCGCCAACCGTTGTTTTCTTGTCAGCGATGCACGAGTCTGAGGCGTGGTGCCGCTGTAGTGTCCACACCACCGCGTTTGCGTCACTCGCGACACCACATCACTCCACTAAGCACACCACTGTCGCACTGTCACATTGGTGCCCCACTCATTTATCATAGAGCACCATCTTCGTCGCCTTGGGGGCAGCCACTCCTATAACGATGGCTTCAAGTGGGCTCAGAATGCGAGAAAACGAGAAAACCTCCGCATTTGAGCAGACCGCAGCGCAGGTGGAACTTTAAACTTTCGTTTTCAAAGCATGCGGCAGCGCTCCACAGGCAGCCGATGTGGCCGCTCAAACCACGCGATCCTGCCAAGGACGTCACGCCGACGGTAACGCCGGCATTTCCAGTGTTGGGCCTCGAAGCCAATAGTGTTTGGGCTTTATTGTATATGTGTTCAGTATTGGGTGTATATACATGTGCTTATAGTGACATGAGAACTTATGCTGTTTTGATTACAAGAAAATATTGCAAACACTGTTTCATGTATCATTTGAGATATGACTATTTCACGTGCATGCAAATAGAAGAAGTGAACTTCTGCATGCGAAACGAATTGGTGAAACACTGCTCGCTCAATGTAACGGCTTGTGTTTCATTACCAAACAAGTAAAACAAATTATTTCCTCATCAGAACATATTGTGGAAGAAAAATAGGCGACAGGCAGTTAGACAGAAAGCGATCGCTGTGTTCTAACGTACATTGGGGGGAGCCTTCATCAATCGCAGCATAATTGAAGGTGCGCGTTGTATAAATAAAGTTTACCATAATGGATGCAGCTGGACGACGGAGTGCACATCTGACTAGGGTTTGCCAGTTTTGTGCCTATTTGCTACAGTCCTGGTGTTTCTGTGTTATGTGTGTCAAATTCTGAATGGCGAACAAGCCAACCTGTCTAGTTATGTGCATAGAGTACACTAGCAATTCAAAAGAATCATCATTTTCTGAAGAATAACTGTTTCATTGAGGAAGACAGTAATAAATATTTTTTTTCTTTAGTTCGCTCTCCATCATCTGTGTCAGAGGAGCATCAAGTTCACATGGACGTTGACAAGGGAGCGTGTGCAATAACTTTTTTATTTAGTGGGAGACCGGTCACTGCTAAATTTGTGGTAATTGGGCTTGACATTCGGGCACGCTTGAGGCATTTGCTTTAATCAACATGTTTGCACAGCGCAAGAAAAACGAGGACGTAGGGAGGACACAACACGGGCGCTGCGTCCTCGTCTTTCTTGCGCTGTGCGAACATGTTGATTCCAAATCACCAACTATCCCAAGCTTCCGTTTTATCAAATTCGCTTTAACGCATTTGTGTGATGTTTAGCGACAAAGGTTAATTAGTAAGATTGTAAGCAGTCTCAACTAAATACTGAATTTGAGTTAGAGAGAATCATTGTGTTCCTCACCAAAGTGTGAGTTGCGAATAAATTCTAATTGCGGAAATAGGTTATCGTTCAGCTGCTGAGAAGGCGCTCCTGCCCCTGCGTAAGGCTCGCTACAGTACGTGCGCATTAAAGGCACCTAATGTAGGCGCGTTACATTGTCCTTGTAACTCTGGCATCTGCATAGGCGTGCACGTGAGGAGCAGGGGGGGGGGGCACCTCCCTATAGTCACCTAAGAGGGAGGGGGGGGGGGGGGGGGTGCGAGGTCTGCCCTATACATTGACTTAATAGGGAGGGGGGCCGCTGTGACGAACCCTCGCCTCTTTTTAAAGGGAACCCTGCGCACGCTTATATTTGCGTGTGTAAGTTTTATTTTATATGCTGTGGGAGCGGCAGCGGTGTGCGCGCCGATTGTAGACGAGAATGATGGACACAGGCAGGCTCGCGCTCAGCGGCTGCTGAGTCAGTCGCGGACGAACCTTGAAATGATAAAGACGCGTCGCTCAGTGCCTCGTCCACCGTGGCCTCGTCCTCGTCTCTGAGGGGTTCTGTGTGGCGGCTGGCCCAGATGCCTACAATGGAAATGCAGGCGGTCCTCGAACAACTAAGAACACGCCGCTGCCACGGGACGCGTGCAGCTCGCGGCGGAAAAAACGAAAATCTCTCCTCAGCATACGCCCATGGATGCACATACGTCCGGCCATCTGAAGATACCTACGACACGCTCGTATCCACGAATTTCGGGCGAGCGATGCATTGTAGACTTCTGGAGATGCACTCAAGAGGCACGCGTTTACCATTTTTCTAGCGGCACGACACGAAGAATCGAATAATTCGGAGCAGAATGCGTTTGCTTTGGCCTGCATGACGCCCCGCAATTTATATACTGGCCTTACGCGAGTGCAAACACATGCCGATGGTCCTAGAACAAAATTTTGAAGTGCCGCCGATGGGTTACCAGCCACTTTGTACATTTACAACCCCGTGAAAAAACAAGCAATCAAGTGGTGGCTGTTTTCGGTGCGCGTGGTCGCGAGTTCGATTCCCGTCTCGCGCGTAATTGTATGCAAATGTGATGTTTGTGCATAAATACGTTGATGTACATTTTTTTATACGTTCTAACGATGATCAGTAGCAGGAAATGTCTGTACAAGGCTAATAAAGTGCCTAAACTTTTTTCGCAACCTCTCTAGGGCCGCGTATAAAAGGGGGTTTGAAAACCTCTCAAAAGGAAAAGAAAAACTCTCGATGCGCTCCGTTCAAGCCTCCGAAATCATTCAAATGAAAACAGCAAAGTTACAGCCTAAAGACTCTGTAAAAACATATTTGCGGGCTAGTTGGTAAGTCATTACGGCATATGGCAGCGCACACCAGGGAAAACAACGATCACGCACAAAGAGGGACGACACAAGCGCTGAAACTTCAACTGGTTTTTATTACGGGACCGAATAGCTTAAAAAGAAACGCATGAGTTGTGTTCACATGACGTGTGCCTAGTGCAACCATAAAAACCCAGAGCACCCTATCATGCAGCAGCACTCAATTCGCTTACACAAGAGCATCACACAGCAAAAGATAGACGGGAATAGGCAACAGTGTCACGTTTTGATACACTCTAAGAAAAAAAGGAGTCGAAAGAGTATAGACGTCAGACTCTGCCCAGGCGGCGCTGCAAAAAACGCAGCCACCAGCGCTCTCATCGCCGCCCTGGCCATAACTGGGTAGTGCAAAGTAGAGCACTGCACGGGCTCGGGCCTACCCGAAAACCCGGGCCAGGCCCGGCCCGTGGGCCGGGCCGGGCCGGGTAAAGTAGGTTTCACGGCGGGTCCGGGCCGGGCTCGGGCCTGAAGCTCCGGGCTTAGGGCCGGGCCCGGGTTTGAGGTGGCGGGCTCGGGTCGGGCCGGGCTTGGACTTTTCTCATTTTTTAAAGGGACACTACAGTGAAACACTGAATCGGTTTAGGCTGATAATGTGTACTCTGAAAACTCGATTTTCATTCATTTCACCACCATAGGTTTATTTACAGAGGACAAAATCAATGTGAGATTTCCATTTTATAATTTCGCGCTGAAATCAACACGCGTGGCGTCACGGACGTCAAACTGTATTCGTCGTACTTTGGGGGGTATTGTCTCTTCAAATTTCCTGTAACTTGGTATGTTAAGTCTATGGGACACTCAGAGGTCTATTTACTTCATTTTTACTGATTAGGATCTACGTAAACCCCAGCAGACGCCGTCAGAATCTATGACGTGACGACTTCAGCTCCGTGAGTTTCAAGGTGGCGTCGCCACCCGCATTTTCACGCTCACCAAGAGTCTTTGTCAGGGAGAGCGTGGTTATTTTGGAATTGTAAAAAAGGAATTCACTGATACTAGGAAAGTTATTCTTCTCTTTAGTGTCCCTTTAGGTTTATTCCAAAGATGTTGCGCATACATATGCGTTTCGCATTATATCTCGAGAAAATGCTTCTTTTATGTGGGGCAAGCTATTTGGAGTTGGACAAGTACTGAACTTATTTTGCTTCTTGCATATGGGGCTACTTGATTTATTTCAAATGGGCGAGGTAAATAGACCAGACGCTTATACATAGTTAACATCTGGCTATTCTGGGCTTTATTCGCTTTCTTCATTATTTTGTATCCCAAGTGTTTTTCTGTTATCACAGTAATTAAAGTAACATAATAAATTTCTAACTTATCATCGCAAGAGCTCTAAAGCTGGGAAACGATCTTGAATATTCCAGCCCTCCACTAAAACGAGAGGACTGCACGGAGTCTCGTTACATAAAATCCCTCAAAAACATTCGTTTTCCGTGGCTCCGTCACGGCTCCCAGTGGTCATGTCACGCCATATCGACTTGCACAGCCTGCTTTGTGCGCCCACATTGTGAGCGTCTGAGCTTTCGTCTTGTACCGTTATAGCAGTGGTCTCAAACTCACATCAGCTAATGGTCTACATTCAAGAAAATTTAGTCCCGCATGGGCCAGGACGGTGGGTAGGAGGGGGGGGGGGGGGGAATAGGTTGTACCAAATGTCACCTAATTTCGCCATTTGAAATAGCTTTCCCATTTCTCATATATCGGTCATTTCTGAAGGGTATTTGGTGGCGAGATTCCAACAACATATCTATACCTATCTCCAAAATGACTAAAGTCTGGGACGCAGGCGAGGCCCTCGGTGGGCTCCTAGGAGCTCCTCCCCAGGACTTCAATAAAGTTCGTCTGACTGACTGACTGGGACGAAGGCAGTTGTGTGCGGGCCGCGGACCTTGTGTTTGAGACTCTTGCGCTATATATAGTGCGAGTGATACATGATACCACCGCAACAGCGTTGGAATGTGCAGGAATAGCACAGGTTCATTAAACGAGGCGTCGGGCAAAGTATATTCGCTTACGAAATGCCTGGCTTGAAAAAAGAAAATTGCGAATTCCGTGTTATGTGATGTCTCTTTACCTCGAACCATATTCATCCAATGAGTTAGCGTCGAAAAGCTTATTCGAGCATTCATTACCAAACTGAAACAAAACCCCGAAAATAGATCGATATCTCTTCGTCCACCTCCTGTCAGTCGTATGCCTGCGTAGTCCAATGACCACCTTCTACCAGTACAGCGTCATTAGGAAGCCGTACACCATTATAATATGAAAGAAAAGAGAGAGAGAGCACGGTGCAAAACATGCATAACATACACTGCTGAAAACTGCGAGGAGAAGCCCTCAAAGGGGAGTTTTGTAGATGACATTGAAGAGCGGCATGACGTTCGGGAGCGAGAGAAATGAAGGCAAGAGCTGGACAGCTATGTTCATTGTGCAGAAGTCCGCAGAGACATCCTAAATTTGCCCCAGAGGTGGAAGTTAAAAGCAACGACTGGCGACGCGTTCACAATTCGCAAGGCAGATATACGCCCCTGCGGCTAACGCAAGGAGTGCGAGAAACTTTAGCGCTGCGGGATATGTGATGCAACAGTGCATGGCGTGTTTAAAGCCGGCATTTTTTGATAATTTGATTTTTTGTGCAATATCACGTGAAGAAACAAGCTGTAAAATATGCTACAAAACACTGCTATAGTGTATATTCTAGCAGCTGTGTGATAGCTGAAAGTAATGCTACGACAAATATTTTTTTCTTCCTTTCGGCAGCTTATACTTATTTCTATTCCCCCCTTATCCCTTGCCCAGTGCAGGGTAGCAAACCGAAACCTTTCTTCAGGTTAACCTCCCTGCCTTTCACTTAACCTCTCTATCTCTCTCTAAATGTGCACGTGGTGTGCGCGGTTCATTATTTTTGTCTAGGTTAGTGTAGTTACAATAACGTAATGAATATTGATTCCTTTCTCTATTTCTCTTGCTCTGGCAAGGTGCTACTATGCTGAATACAGGCGCTACATATCCAGAAGGGTACACGATTGGCTTTGTCGTTAGAGCATGCTTTAATTTTTAATAGACCGCAATGTAAACGAAGGGAAGAGAGCGTTCTGTTCCTTGTGTCCTCTGTTTTTATTGTGCTCTGTGTTGAAACTGAACTCATGCTGTAAATCACTTTCCTTGCTACAATATCTGCTCCGAAACGCTCTTGATGATGTCCATGGTTGATGTCTCGGCACGCAGTACGGGAGCTCTAATTGTCCAAAATCATTGTGAACGAGGTTTCCATTCTGCGTCCCGCAACGTGAACGCTCATTTATTCTGTTGTGGTCGGTGTCCTCGCCTTTTTATTCAATGATTCTTCCCGACAAGACGGGTGTCCGTCGAAGCCTTGATTGCGTCCCCATCGTACTAGCAGAAAAAGTCAGTTTAGTGCACCCCTGCCAAGCAAACATTCATCGCATCCAGTAGACTATCAGCTCAGCTGTTCCCACCGTGAGTCCTATTTTACAAGAAATTACCGTAGGTTAAAGTACAATTGTTAGCGAAGCATGCGCCACGAAAGCGTATATATTTGCCACTTAAAACACCTTGTTGTCGATTCCATGTTCGGGCAACCCCACCTAGATTATTGGATCGGGCCTATGTCGGGCCCGATCTGCGGTCGGGCCGGGCCGGGCCGGGTAGGCGAGTTTTTTCCTCGGGTACGGGCCGGGCCCGGGTCTCGCTTTGAGTCACCGGGCCGGGCTCGGGCGGGTGAGTTTAAACAAGTTCCGGGCCCGGGCCGGGCCCGGGCCGAAAATTCCGGCCCGTGCAGTGCTCTAGTGCAAAGAGAGCCGTCCGCAACAATGTGCATAGGCCACTATAGAACCCCCCCCTCTTTCTCTCGCGTTGAGGGCTGTTTCCTAAAAATCAAGGACCTAGAAAGCTTCTTCCGTCAATCCACTCTCTCTCCAGAAAAGTGGGAAGCTCATCAAAGTGAACTGCGGCTGCAATGCAAAAGATGTTTCAGTTATTTCGGCGTGCTGTACTCGCAAGCACAAGCGAGCATCGCATGACATCGAGTTCGAGGCACTCCGACGTGCGTTCTGTAACACCTGAATGCGTTAAATTTGGGCATATACAGTATGTCAAAGCGATGAAGTACGTACACGAGCAATGTTTCTTACGATCAGAGGTACAAAGCTTGCTTTATCAGGCACAAATGGTCGCGGCGATTTTCGCCTTTGCAGTTGCATTCTCCATCCATCTCTCGCTTCCAGTGCGTCGAACTGTTTTATTACGCATCCTCGAATGTACTGTTGACGGTTGTCTTCCGTTTGTATATGCTGCAAATGGGGATACGTGCGTGTCCACTTTCTCGGCGTACAACGAAAGGCAAAACCGTGGCCTCCGAGATAGCTCCGGCAATCGAGGAGACCACGGGCAAGAAAAACCTGACGGTGGTCACGACGTAGATTTTGCGATTTACTTGTATGACGCACGTGTTAGCATTTGCTATTTAAAGCCGGAACTTTGAACCTTCGATGCGTATGTGCGCGATGATGTGTGATGACGACCAGTTCAGATTATGGGTGGTCGCGGAGTGCGCGATGTTTATCGCGCGCTTCACCAGTCTGCATTTAACTGCTGCACGGCGCGCACTGCGGTCGGAGGCTCTGCTGAGCTTCATAGTCAAGGTTACCACGGTTCTACGTCAAGGCTACTCAAAACACTAACATGAGACCCACATTATCACACTTTCCCATGTGACCGGCTGTGGAGAACGCGAGTAATTCGCTTACCCAACACGTTCGCAACGGCCCGTATTCAGAGCTCTCGCCGTTCTGCTTCGTGCAACAGCTACGACAGTCGGTAAAACTGAAGTCCTTTGCGTCCGTGGCAATTCACAACGCAACAGTAGCGTCGACTGAAGCTACTGTTGGCCTAACTCGCTAGTTGTTTCCAACTCGCTAGTTGCACCTGGTTGCACAGCAAACTGTGCAAGGGAGCCGGACTTTGCACTACCCAATGGCCCGTATCCAGAGCTCTCGCCGTTCTGCTTCGTGCAACAGCTACGACAGTCGGTAAAACTGAAGTCCTTTGCGTCCGTGGCAATTCACAACGCAACAGTAGCGTCGACTGAAGCTACTGTTGGCCTAACTCGCTAGTTGTTTCCAACTCGCTAGTTTGCACCTGGTTGCACAGCAAACTGTGCAAGGGAGCCGGACTTTGCACTACCCAATGGCCCGTATCCAGAGCTCTCGCCGTTCTGCTTCGTGCAACAGCTACGACAGTCGGTAAAACTGAAGTCCTTTGCGTCCGTGGCAATTCACAACGCAACAGTAGCGTCGACTGAAGCCTTTCTGGCCTTTCTTCGTAGCGCGCGGAGCTGCTGCGTCTGCTCTTGTTTTCGCCGTCGTTCTGGCACGCACTTCATGGCGGTTCGGTTGCGCGTCCGACTAGCGGAGAGAAATTCGTAGCTCTTTTTCTGAGTGTTCAACGCGCCAACACACCAAATATTTAGGTTAATCGTTGTTTCCAACTCGCTAGTTGCACCTGGTTGCACAGCAAACTGTGCAAGGGAGCCGGACTTTGCACTACCCAATGGCCCGTATCCAGAGCTCTCGCCGTTCTGCTTCGTGCAACAGCTACGACAGTCGGTAAAACTGAAGTCCTTTGCGTCCGTGGCAATTCACAACGCAACAGTAGCGTCGACTGAAGCCTTTCTGGCCTTTCTTCGTAGCGCGCGGAGCTGCTGCGTCTGCTCTTGTTTTCGCCGTCGTTCTGGCACGCACTTCATGGCGGTTCGGTTGCGCGTCCGACTAGCGGAGAGAAATTCGTAGCTCTTTTTCTGAGTGTTCAACGCGCCAACACACCAAATATTTAGGTTAATCGTTGTTTCCAACTCGCTAGTTGCACCTGGTTGCACAGCAAACTGTGCAAGGGAGCCGGACTTTGCACTACCCAATGGCCCGTATCCAGAGCTCTCGCCGTTCTGCTTCGTGCAACAGCTACGACAGTCGGTAAAACTGAAGTCCTTTGCGTCCGTGGCAATTCACAACGCAACAGTAGCGTCGACTGAAGCCTTTCTGGCCTTTCTTCGTAGCGCGCGGAGCTGCTGCGTCTGCTCTTGCTTTCGCCGTCGTTCTGGCACGCACTTCATGGCGGTTCGGTTGCGCGTCCGACTAGCGGAGAGAAATTCGTAGCTCTTTTTCTGAGTGTTCAACGCGCCAACACACCAAATATTTAGGTTAATCGTTGTTTCCAACTCGCTAGTTTGCACCTGGTTGCACAGCAAACTGTGCAAGGGAGCCGGACTTTGCACTACCCAATGGCCCGTATCCAGAGCTCTCGCCGTTCTGCTTCGTGCAACAGCTACGACAGTCGGTAAAACTGAAGTCCTTTGCGTCCGTGGCAATTCACAACGCAACAGTAGCGTCGACTGAAGCCTTTCTGGCCTTTCTTCGTAGCGCGCGGAGCTGCTGCGTCTGCTCTTGTTTTCGCCGTCGTTCTGGCACGCACTTCATGGCGGTTCGGTTGCGCGTCCGACTAGCGGAGAGAAATTCGTAGCTCTTTTTCTGAGTGTTCAACGCGCCAACACACCAAATATTTAGGTTAATCGTTGTTTCCAACTCGCTAGTTGCACCTGGTTGCACAGCAAACTGTGCAAGGGAGCCGGACTTTACACTACCCAAAACTGCTGCGACAGGTGGCGCTAAGTGTCTGCAAAACTCCAGAGTCTGACGTCTATTACGAAGCCATGATTCTCTTCGGGTATTCACTAGACCGCTTTTGGATGGTAGACGCAGAGAAAGAGAGTTGGCAATTCGTGAGGAGTCACAGAACTCTCGTGAAGCGCGCTTCGATTGGCTTACGTGACGAAGGCGCCGCCTTATGCGCCATACATATCGCGCGTCATGGAGGAAGGAAAAACTCAGGAGAGGCCCTATCGTATTCCAATGCATTGCGAGAAGTGTGGCGGAAGTGACGTCAAATTTATGGGGCAAACAAACCGGTATGGGGCAAACAAAACAGCAGACGCCCCGCGGCGTGCTCTCCGCACTGGTTTGCTTCTGCGCGGATTTGTAGCCCCGGCGTAAACTTAGCGCGTATTGTGCAGTTTGAATGCAGTCAAATGTTTCGAGCACACGTTTATCAGGCTGTTCATGCGTGGCAGGCCCGAGCTCTGCGTGCTGCAATTCTTCGTGGAGCGTTTTTGTGCAACAGCACAGAAAGTACCGGTACGTGCCGTAATCAAAAACATTGAGCCCCTGCGTCATCGTATTCGAACTCAGCCGGCAGTGACTTACGCGTTCTGCTGGGCGTAAGGCCTTTCTTTTTCCTTTCTCGTAGCTCGAATTGCTTAGCAGCTATTCGGCGCAACGCCTACCAAGTATTTGACGTAACTTCACGCCATAAAGAGGACACCGCTGTATTGTATACGCGATTGTGCACGTAATGGTTGTAACTCCAGTGCGCACACAACTATAGCACGCAACGAGCGCACACCGCACAATACATACAGCACGCGTAGACCGATAACAACAAAAATTTATTGCCCTTCCGTATGAACGACACAACCTCTAAAAACGCGATATGATGCCTTCGGCTCATGTTATGTACGGCGCGTCAGACGCCAAAAACAAAACGTCGCGTGTGTTCTGAGTTAACACAGTGAGTAAGAACCAACAGAGCGTACAGCCGAGAGCTTCGCATGCAAATACAATGCATTAGTGATCAGCAATGAAGCGAACGTACGTGAAAAGTGACACCCGGTACTTTCCGCAGTGCACGCGATTTGCACGGAGCATACGCAACAGCTGGGCATTGCGTAGCATTCCTAAAAACACGCACAGAAGGAGCAACACATGAGAATTTACGGCGCCGCTCTGGCGCCGCTTCCTATCTGCAAGTTTCGCGACTCCCCCCGAGGCGCGCATGCGCTCGCTCACGACGCGGCGGAAATCACGAAGTGTTTAGCTGCTCCTTCGCTAGGAGGCGATACGTGTGTTTGCGATGTGAAGGCTTCACGAATACGACGTCAGGGCCTCTCCTTAGTATTCCTTCCTCCATGTCGCGCGTTCCGTTTGGCGCCGTTGTGACGGGCACACACACTCGCACCGGCGCCACAGAGCCGGCGCGACCGCCCGGCGCCTCCGCTATTTCGCCTGCTCTCTCTTCTCCTCCGCCTTTTGGAATGTGTTGCGTTGGTTGCGCTCAGTGGCTCAGTTGCGCTGGTCGCGCGTCTTGTAGTTTTGAGTTCGAGCGAACATGCGCATCTTCGGTGGCGGTCACGCCAGGCTCCGTGCTCGAAGTGACAACAGTGACGCTTGGAGTGTGGAATATTCTTGAAGTTGCGGACACGGACAACGTGCGCGTATTAACGGTGAGTGTACTGCTTTCGCATGCACTAATTACACAGCTTTAGCTTGGCGTCTGCGGGAGCTCTGCGGAAGTAGGCTGCCAGAAATTTCCAACAGTAGCCAGCGTCCGCGGGGCTGTTGCAGGATGTCCAATTAAAACAGTCACTTAACGAGTTGAGACCGCTATGCGCGTTGTTGTGTAAGTGATTGCATGGCCCATAAAATCAGTGATGCAATCACTTAACAAGGGCGATTACTTTGTGATCGCACATTGTGTCTGAAGTGCTGAAAGTGCTTTATATCGTTTTGAGATGCGCTTTAGTCAACGTCATAATAACATTTCCATCGATACTGGAGTGTGCAGGGTGCTTCCACGCGTGGATACGTAAAAAAAAAAATCTGTGTACAGAGACGCACTGTATATAATGACGTTCGGCTTTACTACAGAATCGAGTGAATATACGTGACTGTGGGAGCTATGTGCGGTAATTCTAGCATATGCCATGTCTGATATCAACGTAGACGGCGTCTGATCGCGTTGGTGACGTTCGGGCGTTCGTACTCGCATGTGTTTGAGTATTTAAGGACGGATTACGTTTGCAAAACACGCGGCAGTCAGGTGCACGCCCTGAGCGGTCAAAACCGCTCACGGCGTGCACCTGACTGCCGGAGGGGGGGGCTTGGTTGTCGGAATACGCCGGCGCAAAGCCGGGCTTATTCTGAAAGCAAATTTTGAAGTGATTTCTCAGAAAAGAAGTGCTTGCATTCTTGCATACCCACTTCCTATGCGAAACGAGGTCCCCGCCTTCTTTTACGTGAAAATTTCTTTTCAATGCGAAATTATTTAAAACGAAGCACTTGTGTCAGATGTGTGTACCGTAACGGTGTGTTGAACAAAGGGTGGTTTGCATAAAACCAATGAGCCTGTGTGTGTTTGTGTGTTGGTTATTCCCAGAATCCCGGATCGATTCTCCTCTTCACTCCAGCTGACTGCCACACTCGGGGAAACGAATGTGTCGCTATGGTCTGGCGCCTCACCACTAGTGATGGGAAAATCAACAGCGGCGCTCGCCCTGTGAACGAGGCAGTCGGTCCCATATTTCCTTTGGTTGGACATGACGACGTAGGAAAGGAGTTGAGTGGCACCTACGCAAACGAGCCTAAAACAACTGCCTTTGTTGTTTAAAAAAAAAGCTCACATCATCTTGTGCTGCAAATTTGTCACCAAGTGACATCTTAGAAAAGCTACTATATGAAAGTTGTTTTACACGATAACGGCAAAAAACACGGTGCCTTACCATGCCTCTTTGCATTTGTTGTTTTGTTGTGAGCCTTCATTATGTCTGTGTAAATCACCTTATTGCGTAGGTATTGCAAACTCTTACTATGATTCCGTTTTCTCATTATGATATCACGTTCTTCTTTTCAGGTACCATTTTTCATGGCTGCTCACGCTGAACAGGAGTGACAACATAGCAAGTCACAAGTCTGATTCCTCCAGCCTTCACGACTTTTTGATTCTTAATCATAAGGAATAAATATTTTAAACATGATACCGATATCTGCTGCTTATTTTGCACGACATGACACTATGCACATCACAGTCACACATATTGGTTGGTTATACTCATACAAGCATGTAAATGAGGAATACCTCAACTGCTTCAACTTTGCTGGAAATGGTGTGTTTTGAGGAGTTTTGGTAAAATAATGCTAAAATTGAACTATCCTTTTTTTGCCGTCGCTGGGCACAACGGCAAGTATTAATGGAGTTGCTTAAAATGAATACTTCACTATTTCCAGCAGTAGTCGCGCAAAAGTAGAGCCTGGGTCAATTTAGTAGCTTAAAATAGCCGTAGAGGCGCTTGACGCTTCGGTGGGTGTCAATTGACCAGCGTAGGAGCGTCACCGGCAAGAGTCGTCTGACTCCCTCTGAAGTGGTAGTGTGATCCTTCGCATAAGAGTCCTCCCACTCTTCTTAAGAGGGTCCGGGGACTCTCCTGAGCGAGCCCACTCTGACCCACCAAGAGAGTCACCGTGACTCTCCAAAGAGAGTCGTATACGTGGCAAGTCAGAACTCTGCGAAAAGAGTCAGGTATACTCTTTTTTTTCTTAGAGTGTACCTGAAAACTTTGTTTCGAAGCTAGTGCAGCCGATGGGCAACTAATACATGTCTCCTTCCTCTCGAAAATTTCTCCCGCCTCTATGATTTCCCGTGCGACATTGCTTTTTTTCTTTGGTCAGTATACCTTCGTGTTTTCCAACACGGGTAAGCAGCTGCAGTCCCTGCAGTGTAAGGCAAGGTGGCCAGCATCCTTTTTAGAGCAGTGGTAGTTGTGCTCTATAAGCCTCGTGTTGAGGCAACGGCCCGTTTGTCCAACGTACACCTTCTCACACGTCAGTGGTACTGAGTAGACGACACGCTCTGTGCAGGTGACGTAAGGGTGTCTGCTTAATCGAGCAGACTTCCCTCGGTGTGCTCTGCGAGTTTGCTTTTTTGCAGAGCGCGGACAGCCGTACCGGCGCAGAGAATACCACATCCACACCTAACCTTTCTACCAAGCTTACGAAGGTTGTGCGACACGGTGTGGACGTGTGGTATAACAGTTAGCTTACCTGAGCGGGGTCGGGCCCCAGCGCTTGTGTCGTCACTCTGCGTGCGTGATCGTTGTTTTACCTGGTGTGCGCTGCGGTATGCCGTAGAACTGTGTTAGTTCCCTCTTTTCACTCCGTTTAAGAGGATGTAAATCAAACCTCCTTTTGAAGGGGGGTTTTGCATAGTACCTTTAGGATACAAGTTAAGAGCCGAGGCCTAAACTCTCTAACAGGCTCAAACTCGTTTGCTGTGTACGCCAAAGATTTACAGAAACCTTCAAGACGGCTTTCCAGCAAGGTCTTTTTTTTCCTGCAACCAAGCGCTTTTGTTCACAGACTGCTTGTCTCGCTCGTTGGGCTTCTGCAGCTCACAGTTCCAGTGAAAGTGTAGGTTGGAGGTCAACAATAAGGTGCGAAATGCCATACCACTCTTTGGGGAAAAAAAACATCTGTGGTGTTCGCATACCTTCACTGGAACTGTGAGTGGCCCTCGGTGGCAGACAAAAGCCACCGAAGGAACTTCAAGTCACGTGGGAATAAACGCTCAAACGGTGGTTAAAAATCACGTGGTAGGAAACTCCCCATGTAGTAAAACTGGATTGTGACATACTTTTAATGACCACCGGCTATCCTGCCGACGTGCTACGTGCCCGGCCCATATCCATTTCTTCTTCTTTCTTTCAACTATGATATCCTTAACCCAAGTTTGTTCCCTCACCCACTCCTCTCTCTTCCTGTCTCTTAAGGTTGCACCTATCATTTTCCTTTCCATCGCTCGCTGCGTCGTCCTCAATTTAAGTTGAACCCTCTTTGTAAGTCTCCAGCTTTCTGCTCCGTAGGTAAGTACCGGTAAGATGCAGCTGTTATATACCGTTCCTCTTGAGGGATAGTGGTAGACTACCATTCATGATTTGATAATGCTTGCCGAATTAGCCCCATCATATCCTTATTCTTCTAGTTATTTCACTCTCATGGTTCGGCTCCGCGGTTACTACCTGTCCTAAGTAGACGTATTCCTTTACAACTTCCAGTGTCTCGCCACCTATCGCAAAGCGCTGTTCCACTGCCAAGCTTGTTCCAAGAGATGGCAAACGCGTAAGGCGGAGACAGAAAATTAGGTGGGTAGATGAGATTAAGAAGTTTGCAGGTATAACGTGGCAGCAGAAAGCACAGGACCGGGTTGATTGGCGAAACATGGGAGAGGCCTTTGCCCTGCAGTGGGCGTAGACAGGCTGATGATGATGATACTTTTAATACCTTCCTCTAAGGTGGTGAAAACTGTGTCATGAACCGCCTTTTACTCCAACATGAGGTAGTAATTTTACATGCGAAGCATCTTATGCTCGGGGCTATGTCCGTCCCCCGTCCCCCCGTCCGGCCAATTTCATGAAGTAGGGAAGCACCACCCATTATGCGAACCAGAACACTGTAGTAATATGAAGGCCGTCAACCCTACTACAGTCATCAGAGTCATGGCCGAGAGCACAGAGACGCTACTTAGCAATGGCTAGGTAGGTCGTGTCTGTCGCCCAGGTTAACCCCATTCCTTTAGTCATGGCCGAGGGCACAGAGAGGCTGCTTAGCAATGGCTAGGCAGGTGGTGTCTGTCGCCCAGGTTGACCCCATTCCTTAATCTTGCTTGCATGTGTTTGGAGGGGCTTGGTCCTTCCCACACCACCACAGCGCATGCGCTTCCCCTCTCCTACGCTCACCCCCGTTCCTCTACTCTACGGAGCGGCCCCCCGCGTCCCACACTCCCCACAGCGCATGCGCGTCCCCTCCCCTATGCACTCCTACGCTCACCCCCCTTCCTCTACTCTAGGAATCATCTAATCTACGGAGCGGCGCCCACATCCTCACAGCGCATGCGCGTCCTCTCCCCCCTCTCTCCTCTAGGAATCCTCTACTCTACGGAGCGGCTCCCGCGTCCCACAGCGCATGCACGTCCCCTCCCCCTCTCTCTCCTCTCCTACGGTCCCCCCCCGTCCTTTCCTCTAGGAATCCTCTACGGAGCGGCGCGCACGACAGGTGATGTGACAGCTGCATACTACTCTGGGGGGCGCCAAGGTTCCGCGGTATGAAAATGACGGAGCTCGCGCGCCTCATTCTCCTGCGCAGCGCCGCGATGAGCGCCCGGACCACTGCCGTGAAATGAGAGCGGCGACGTTCCTCCCGCTCAAGCTAATTATCTCCCCGCTGCTTCGCATCCACACATGGTTCCCTTTAGCGGGAGATGGGGAATTTTTTTAAAGCGAGTGAGCTTTCCGGGGGAAAAGCCACAAAAACTCCAATCTCGGTTAACTTTTGCTTACAGTGTACGAGATGTTGCGGCACTGAGTGACATTTTGTGTGACTGTGGCGATTTTCAGCACGACAATGAGGTGTCATCTGCAGCAGATGGCGACGGCAAGGTGAGAATGCTGACATTTGTGTCTCTCGAAGTACTGCGTAGTGAGGTTCTTACTCGTGCTAATACGTATTTAGGCTTAAGGTAAGTTGGATGTCGTAACAGCGCCGTAGATAGGAATTGGAAGCTTCGACGTAAACTTTTGAAAGGTCCGTGACGATAGTCATATTCCCCAGATGTGCGTTTCTTTAGGCACTCGCGTTATCAGATGAAGATAGTTTGGCGTAAACAAATGGACTAGCGTGTCGTCTCGAAACGCAACGAGCGTTTCAAGCGATCAAGTGATGACGCGCGTCACTCGCGTTTCTAAAACGCCTGGCGCAGGATAAGTCGCGCAGGTTTCGCCTTGCGCATTTCTTTCGAGCTCGTGTAGAATATTTTTCATCTTTATTGCTCTTCCTCCTCCTGTGCTAGCGTGTCCGTTGGGGTTGTACGTGGCACTGTATCGCGGATGCCGGAACTTAAATATGCGTCCTCGTGGGTTTGAAGGCGCATTGGAAAAGGTTGTGTAATGTAGCGCTTTATATCATGAGAGCGCAGAACAATCCTCACAATGCGATTTTCGTAAAAGAAAATTGCGATTCTTTCTAATTCCATGCGTTAAATGGTTGTGCCCTTTCGCGTCTGGTCGTAGGTTTTCCCTTACGACCCAAATGTTGAGGTGACACATTTTTTCGATTTTTTTTTCGTTTTCAGCTGACGCAGACCAGTGGAGCTTCGCGAGGCAACAGCGGCTCTGTACCTTAGTGTGGATACAGCTTAAGGGGGGCTGGTTGCATTCAATAAATATTGACTGTGTGGTCTTTTCTTTCTTTCTCGCTTTTTTCAGCGTAGAAAATAAACACCACAAGACGTTCTCCGTCTAATTTTTGGAATTTCACGTCACCTAGAGGGCAGCTGCCATGGCGGCTCGTGAATAATTCTTGCAATCTCTTGTATTCTCATGATAAAAAAAATTCTCTCCTTGGCCATTCACAAATGTAACCCAAATACCAGCTGTAGCAATAAAAAAATCACGCCATATCCACGAAGTGAATGATGATGTGTGGGCAAAGCTCCGGAGCTAACCTGGTAAACCGTGAATCCTTCGTTAATTGTGCCCACTGGCTCATCATACAAAGACCTGACACACAAACGCGGGGGTGTGGTGTGATTATACATACAGTATATACACGTTTCATTATTTACATAGTGATAAAGTATATACACAATGTTTTATTATTTACATATGAGGTAGATGATAATTTTGTTCAAGAGCTCTACGGACCACAAGGAGGGGGGTTCCCCTGATTTTGTTTTAGATGCGAAGCATCTTATGCACGGGCCTCTGTCCGTCCCTCCCGCGTCCCCCCATCCCGCGTCCCGCGTCCGGCCACTTTCATGAAGTAGAGAAGCACCTATTATGCGAACCAGAACACTGTAGTAATATGAAGGCTGTCAACCCTACTACAATCATCAGAGTCATGGCCGAGAGCGCAGAGAAGCTGCTTAGTAATGGCTAGGCAGGTGGTGTCTGTCGCCCAGGTTGACCCCGTTCCTTGATTCATGGCCGAGAGCACAGAGAGGCTGCTTAGCAATGGCTAGGCAGGTGGTGTCTGTCGCCCAGGTTGACCCTATTCCTTGATCTTGCTTGCATGTGTTTGGAGGGGGCTTAGTCCGTCCCTCCTTCCCACGTCCCACAGCGCATGCGCGTCCCCTCCCCCCCCCACTCTCTCCTACGCTCAACTGCTTTCTCTCCTCTAGGAAAACTCTACTCTACGGAGCGGCCCCCCGGGTCCCACAGCGCATGCGCGTCCCCTCCCCCTATCCTCTCCTACGCTCACCCACTTTCTCTCGCGTCCGTGCTACGTGACGCCTACAGGCAAAAAGGGTGTTCTACACTCGCCGTAATGGCAACAGGCGGCGCTGACTGACGCTCCCACGTTTAAATGAACATATATACCCTAAAAAGTGGACGGAGGTATGACCGCCACCGTAGCTCAGTGGTAGAGCATCGGACGCGTTATTCGAAGGTCGCAGGTTCGGATCCTGCCGGTGGCAAGTTATCTTTTCGTCCACTTGCCTTTCTTCACATTTACATTACAATTACTTCTAATAACGTCCTCTATACCTTCCTTGGCATCATTGTCTCTTAGTTCTCATTAATAATGTGTTTAACAAAGTAAACGAGCCCTTAAGTTCTGGCTTCTTTCCTTCGTTCATAGCCGAGGGTCTCGTTCTGGCAGACTTGTTGCCTTCAGGTGGTATGCGAGGGATTATTGGTCAGCTGCCAGCTCGTAATAAGATCACGTGCTACGTGACGCCTACAGGCAAAAAGGGTGTTCTACACTCGCCGTAATGGCAACAGGCGGCGGTGACTGACGCTCCCACGTTTAAATGAACATATATACCCTAAAAAAGTGGACGGAGGGATGACCGCCACCGTAGCTCAGTGGTAGAGCATCGGACGCGTTATTCGAAGGTCGCAGGTTCGGATCCTGCCGGTGGCAAGTTATCTTTTCGTCCACTTTCCTTTCTTCACATTTACATTACAATTACTTCTAATAACGTCCCCTACACTTTCCTTGGCATCATTGTCTGTTAGTTCTCATTAATAAAGTGGTAATATGGAAATCATGACTTGTCATGTGCGGCATGACTTGCATGCCACGCTCATGGCGCGCTCGCGGACGTTTTGTTAGCTTGATATACAGCAAGCTTGGTATTTAGTGACGTGACTGTATGACGAACATAAATGACTAGTGGTAATATGGAAATCATGATATGTGATATCTGACATGACTTGCATGCCACATTCATGGCGTGCTCGCGGTCGTTTCGTTAGCTTGAGATTCACCAAATTTGTTATTGAGTGACATGACTGTATGACGAAGATTAATGACAAGTGGTAATATGGAAATCATGACATGTCATGAGCGACATGACTTGCATTCCACGCTCATGGCGCGCTCGCGGCCGTTTCGCTTGCTTGATATACAGCAAATTTGGTATTGCTTGACGTGACTGTATAACGAACATAAGTGGCAGGCGGTAACATGAAAATCTTGGCATGCATGTCATCTACAACGCCATTTACATGCCACGCTGATGGTGCGCTTGCGTCCAGTTCGCTAGCTTGATATACACCAAAAGTGGTGTTGCGCGACGTGACTGTATGACGAACATAAATGACAGGTCCTAACATGTAAAACATGGCATGCAAATTGTGATAAGATTAGTTCGCCGTTCCGGCGCCCGGGAGCGTCGATGTTTCCAATGAAATAAATAGGGCGCACATGACCAGCCAGTCAGTGTGGAACCCGCCAACGTACGTGTGTGTGATTCTGTCCGGCGACCGGCATGGCCCAGGACTACCCGGTAATCACAAGTGGCGACGAGGTCGACTGACGAACCGGACGGGCACAGCACAATCACACGTCGTCATGCCTGTCGTCGGGAAGCTGGATTCGTTCGACCCGAGTACATCGGAGTGGGCGGAATACCGTGAGCGGGTCGAGCTGTACTTCGTCGCGAACGATATCCCGAGCGACAAGCAGACAGCTGTATTTTTGACATGCTGCGGTCCAGAGACTTATTCTCTGCTACGAGGCCTCCTAGCACTAAGCAGGCCCGCCCAAGCAGGACTGACCGAAATTTTTACCGAACTGGGCAAGCACTACGCCCCTCGCGTATCAGAAGTAGTGGCAAGTTTCAAGTTTTTCTCGAGGCATCGAAAAGAGGGGGAGACCGTAAGTGACTACATTGCCTCGTTGAAGAAATTAGCTGAAGACTGCAATTTCGCAACATTTCGAGTGCGCATGTTGCGCGACCAGATAGTCAGCGGAATCAATGACTTAACCATGCAAACACGGCTGCTGGAAACGACGTGTTTAACCTTCGAAACTGCGAAGGACACCGTCGTAGCTATGGAGGCTGCGCGTAAAGATTCACGCGCATTGAGCTGTCAGCAAGCACAGCTACCATCTGACGAAGCTCCGGAGCAAGCGAACGTTGTCGCCTCGGGGAAAAGTGATAGCTGTTGCTTTCGTTGCGGGGGGAGGTCATTCTACGCGTTGGTGTAGGCACGGCAGCACGATCTTTCACAACTGCCGCCAAAAAGGGCACCTTGCGAGAGTTTGCAGAGTTCAGCCGGGGAGTAGAAATTTCGACCGGAGCCAGTCTAGTCGCAGCCGGTCTAGTCGCGTGAACAACCTGCCTGTCTCTGCTGAAGAGCCCGAAGTTTCCGACTTGTGGACGCTTCACACAGCTAGTTCGGAGCCAATGCACATAGCGGTTGAAGTTAACGGCGTAACGCTCGATATGGAGTTGGACACCGGCGCTATGTGTCGACCATTGGTGATGGCAAGTTCGCCGAGCTTTTTTCTTCGGTGCCGTTGGAGCCATAGAGTGTGCAGCTGAGAAGCTTTTCGGCGACATGAAACGCGTCCAGGGAAAGCTGGAAGCAATGGTAAAACTTGGCGACAAGGAGCGCCAGCTACCACTATTTGTCGTGAAAGGGGCGCGTCCTACGCTATTTGGACGAAGCTGGATGAAGACCTTCAAGCTAGGCATCGCTCAGACGGAGGGAGTCAACGTCGTGAAGTCTACGGAAGACCTGGTAAGCCAATATCACGAAGTTTTTTCGGAGCAGCTTGGCACGTTTCACGGCGTTGCAGCTTCTTTATCCGTACAAAAGGGCGCGAAGCCATGTTTTGTCAAGGCACGTCCGATACCATTTGCTTTGCGTGATCGGGTTTTTGAAGAACTACAGAGGATGGACCGGGAAGGCGTTATCAAACCGGTGAAAACTTCTCAGTGGGCCACGCCCATCGTTCCTGTATTGAAGCGCGACGACCAGGTTCGGGTCTGCGGCGATTTTAAGACTACCATAAACCCGGTGACGGTCGTCGAGTCCTACCCTATTCCTAGAATTGAGGAACTTTTTGCGCGGCTTACAGGGGGGCAAGAAGTTCACAAAGCTTGACTTGCAAGACGCCTACCAGCAGGTCCCACTCGATGAGGAGTGCCAAGAGCTAGTCATCATTAACACTCCGAGGGTGTTATATCGATTCACAAGGCTGCCGTTCGGGGTTTCATCAGCTCCGGCTATATTTCAGCGAGAGATGGAAAATCTTTTGCACGACCTTGACCATGTCGTAGTGTACTTTGACGATATTCTGGTCACAGGAACCAGTTACAAAGAACATTGGGAAAATTTGGGCCGAGTGTTGGATCGCCTGAAAACCGCGGGACTGCGACTGAAATTATCCAAATGCAAATTCTTGAAACCAGAAGCCCAGTACTTGGGCCATATCATTAGTGCGACTGGGCTGCGTCCAAACCCGGCTAAGACTGAAGCAGTGCTAGAAGCCCCCGCACCCCGAGCGGTCAAGGAATTTCAGAGTTACCTCGGGTTGCTTAATTTTTACAGAAGGTTTTTGCCAAACCTTTGTGCTGTGTTACAGCCGCTCAATAGTTTGTTGGCGTCGGGAACACCATGGCACTGGGAAACTGATGAAGAGCAGGCATTTCGGAGAAGCAAGGAGCTATTGGCCTCTGCTGCTATATTGGCACACTTTGACCCAGGAAAGCCAACTGTGCTTGTCACTGATGCATCTCCCTTCGGTATTGGAGCAGTACTGGCGCAACGAGAGTCATCTGGAGAAGAGCGCCCCATTGGTTTTGCCTCCCGCAGCCTGGCAACCACGAAGAAAAACTACAGCCAATTAGATAAGGAGGTATTGAGCCTTGTATTTGGCGTTACAAAGTTCAGGCAGTACTTATGGGGCCGGCATTTCGAGGCCGTCACAGATCACAAACCGCTGCTCGGCCTGCTCGCAGCAGACAAACCAGTTCCCGAATCCTGTTCTCCGAGAGTGCTAAGGTGGGCCTTGCTGTTGCCGGGGTAAAGTTACGACCTGAAGTATGGGCCGGATTCGCAAATTGCACATGCCGATGGGTTAAGCCGGCTACCTCTGCCAACTCCCGAATTTGTTGTTGACTGCCCTGCCGAAGTGTTAATGCTGGAAGGAGTATATCCAGGGGTGCTGTCGTCAAATACTGTTGCGGCAGCCACCTCCAGAGACCCAGTGCTCTCGCAAGTAAGAGCAGCGTTGTGGTCAGGCTGCCAGATAAAGCTAGGGTCAGAGGGAAGACCCTACGAGACGAGCTTTCATCAGATGAGTGTGCAAGGGAACTGTCTATTGTGGGGCAATAGAGTCATTGTTCCGAAATCCTTACAAAGGGAACTCCTCCAGTTGCTGCATGAGAGTCATTCAGGGCTGTCCAAAATGAAGGCAGTTGCGCGTAGCCATGTGTGGTGGCCTAGCTTGGATAACGCTATAGCGATAACCATTCAAAGGTGCCGTATTTGCCAGGAGCATCAAAGAGTGTCACGACCAGTGCCTGTCATGCCCTGGCCGTTCCCGGAGAAACCGTGGTCATGGCTGCATGTGGACTATGCCGGTCCTTACAGGAACACCTATTTTTTCATCGCAGTCGATGCGTTCTCAAAGTGGATTGAAGTGTTCCCGGTCTCCACACCCTCGGCTGAAGCAACTATTTCCTGCATGCGAACTATGTTCGCAAACCAAGGCCTTCTAGATGTGGTCGTGTCGGATAATAAGCCAGCATTTACCAGTGAGCTCTACTCCACATTCCTCAAGAAAGACGGGGTGAGGCGAATGCTGGTGCCGCCGTATCATCCAGCGTCAAACGGTGCTGCAGAGCGGGCAGTGCAGACTGTCAAAAACAAGTTGCGGAAGGCTGGCCCTGGAGATATTCGCACTCAAATTGCCCACATGCTCCTGACTCACAGGTCAACGCCTCACGAGGTCACGGGTTGCTGTCCGTCGGAGCTGTTGTTGGGCCGGTCAGCTGAGGACTGCGTTGGGCCTGCTACACCCAGACCTCAGGACTAAGGTGCTACAGAAGCAACTTAAGCAGAAAATCAGGCGCGACCAACGAACAAGACCCAGGGTTTTGGGTCACGCTGGTGACCAGGTGTTCGCAAGGAACTTCCGTCCAGGTCCTGCGTGGCTCCCTGCAGTCGTCACCGAACAGCGCACTTCGTCCATGGATGTTCTACTGGAGGACGGACGGCGTTTAACTCGACATCTGGATCACATCCGCCAGCCCCATGAGGAACTGAGTGCAGATAACCAAAAGTCAGGCAGCCCAGTAGCTACAGGTCTTGCTCCAAGCTTGGACGTGGGTCAGAGGCAGCTAACTCCGGATCGCCTTCACGACACAGAGTCTAGGCAAGATCCCAGGGAAGACGTGGCGAGGGAAACGGAACTTGCTGTCACAGCACCCAGTACTCCTGTCCTGCGTCGAAGTACCAAAATTCGACGACCAGTATCGCGCTACTCACCTTAAACAATTGTTGCATCCATTAATAAAGGGGGGGAGGGATGTGATAAGATTAGTTTGCCGTCCCGGCACCCGGGGGGCGCCGATGTTTGCAATGAAATAAATACGGCGCACATAACCAGCCAGTCAGTGTGGAACCCGCCAACGTACGTGCGTGTGATTCTGTCCGGGGACCGGCATGGCCCAGGAATACCCGGTTATCACATAAATATGTAAAGCATGATTTGCTTCTTCCTGGCTGCTTCGCGTTACATCGATTCCCACAGTCTGTGGGATCTCCCGCCTTTCTTTTTGCCGTTGAGGCACCGCTTCCCGCGTCCTCAACACCGGGGTAGCAGCTTGTGGTCGGCGTTGCCGTTTTCCTTTTCGCGGGCGAGAGCGCGTTCACTATTGTTTTCATCCATGGCAGAAAGAGAATGTGTGGTCTGGAACGCGCTTATTCTTAATCGTCATCAGTGCCATCTTCATCGTTACGACGTGTAGTGGGTACATTCCATGTGCTGTGCCATGATGGCAGAAAGAGAATGTGTGGTCTGAAACGCGCTTATACTTCATCGTCATCAGCGTCATTGTCATCGTGATGGCGTATAATGGTTACTTTGCATGTACTGTGCCGTGATGGCGCGTAATGGTTACCTTGCATGTGCTGTGCCGTGATGGCAGCGTCATCGTCATCGCGCTAGCGTGTGTACAGCGGGGGGAGTGATGCGCAAGCCTCGCGCTTAAGGAGCTTCGCCCCTAAAAAAACATGGCATCGTACACTCCGAAAATGGAACCCGCCGCACTGAAGCAAAACTGAAACTCGCGAACTATCATAAGCGACCACTTGGTGTCGCAATGCATTTCACGAGAAGTCCTTTCTCGTTTCCTTTGTTTTGTTCGACCGCGTGGCACTATGGTAGTGCCCGCTCATAGTTTCTCTATCTTTATGGTTGTGCTGGATCCATGTTGCCAGATGAGCTGCTCGCCTGGCTTCAATCTTGGCATCCTGCGCAACCACTGCGGCCGCACTGGAAGGGAATCTTCTGCAGCTACTTGGCACGAACTGAGCAATCCGGGACAAAGGACCCAGGCGAAGGTAACCAGTTCATTGTTCGTCCCTCGAGGGGGCTCCAACCTGAGCTCCACCTCGCTGCAGAGCTCCACGAACACGAACGGGCGCTCGCGCCGGCTTCGGGCATCCATCTTGGCATCACCGCATCATCACTGAAGCCTGAAGCGTGGAGCTACGCTCGAAGTATCCGATGGGGGCTTTCCGAGGCAACGGCGAAAAGCACCAATCCAAGCGCTCCCGCTTCAAGCGAAGCATTGGTGGCGTTCGAGGAAGCTTCAGTTGCGTTGCTACGGGCGCCAATCACGGCAGGATTTTAAGCCCGAGCTATCCGCCGAGCTATCCATCGACCCAGGGAACGAATTACAGCTCATGATTACTGAACTGGACACGGAAAGCAGAGGAGTAGGTCTGAAAATTAATATTCACAAAACTAAAGTAATGTGGAACAATCTCGGCAGAGAACAGCGCTTTGCGATAAGTGGCGAGACACTGGAAGTTGTAAATGAATACGTCTACTTAGGACAGGTAGCAACCGCGGAGCCGAACCATGAGAGTGAAATAACTAGAAGAATAAGGATGGGGTGGAGCACATTCGTCAAGCATTCTCAAATAATGTATGGTAGTCTACCGCTATCCCGCAAGAGGAAGGTATATAACAGCTTCATCTTACCGGTACTTACCTACGGGGCAGAAACCTGGAGACTTACAAAGAGGGTTCAACTGAAGTTGAGGATGACGCAGTGAGCGATGGAGAGGAAAATGGTTGGTGTAACCTTAAGAGACAAGAAGAGAGCAGAGTGGGTCAGGGAACAAACGGGGGTTAGGGATATCATAGTTGAAATCAAGAAGAAGAAATGGACATGGACCGGGCACGTAGCACGTCGGCAGGATAACCACTGGTCATTAAGGGTAACTGACTGGATTCCAAAAGAAGGAAGACGCGTGAGGGGAGAGCCAGACAATTAGGTGGGCAGATGAGATTAAGAAGTATGCAGGTATAACGTGGCAGCAGAAATCACAGGATCGGGATGATTGGCAGAACATGGGAGAAGGCTTTGCCCTGCAGTGGGCGTAGTCAGGCTGCTGCTGCTGCTGCTGCTGCTGATGATGATGATGATCCGCCTATACGTGGTTGTTGTCGAAGAACGGGAAACGAAATCTTGCAAACTTAGTTTTACGCAGGTAAGTAAAACAGAGAAAAGAAACGAGATCGAGGTTGCACCAGACGCTCGTTCGTTTGCTTATCGTCTGCATTCGTCCCTGCAATAGAGGGCGGTCTTCTCGAGCTGCTCTCGCTCTTTCTTGCGCTTGAACGGCTGGCCTCGTCGTCACAGCACTAGAAAAAGCAACTTGCTGCTACGCCATGGACAAAATAAGCCACCACACTCGAGCAGCAGCCACTATACAGCACGGCAAAACACCGAGAGTCGGTCGTCGTCACACCACTCGCGAGCGAAGGCCTATGGAACGTGGACGCCACGGTGCTCACCGTGGTACTTCGAAAGAAGTTTCGTTTAGCGCCGGGGCTGACTGAAGGAATTCAGAGCCACACAAATCAGTCACGGGTGTACGACACTGAAAGGCTTCGAGACGTCTCGATGGTGTTTTTGGCGCTGCTGACAAGCACTGATGTGAGAACGGGCAATGGGGCGATCCTCTTCAGCGTGTTTAGCAGTTTGAGAAGCTGTCATCGTCTCACTCACGTAAGCATGGCGTGGAAGTATTGTGCAGAACGTACAGAAGTTTTCGTGTCCATGTAGCAAGAAGTAAACAGAGAATGCAGTCGTGATCTACGTAGCAGTATTATGACGCACGTCCCAAAGCAAGGGACACGGTCCCAGTCTTAATAAGCGGAAGGGACGTATATTGTCATCATATCACCCGATGTTCCATTAAATCGTGCTGTCAAGCCATTCGTTTTATGATTCTAAGCCATTGTGGTCTGTTGAAAGACGTTGCATTCCTCTAGAATTGTCTGACGGAGGCCTACAGATAGAAGATCTGAAGACTACTACGAGAGTACCGTCTTAGCTGCAAACGCTCAAACTCTTCGTTTACGGAGACGACGAATCTTTGCTTAAAGGAAAAGGCGCACGAAACAAGAAATACAGAAATGCGGAGCGTTCCTTACTTTCGTACTAATTATGGTTTTCAGATGCTTCGATGTACTGTTCCTCGAGTACTAAATAATTACATTAGCAAAGGTCTAGATGTGTCTTATTTAGGTGTCGCAGAATTAGCGGCACTTTTTGTTGTATAAACTATGTAGCGATTCATTTAGGTGCAGAAGATTGCAGCAGGATCCTTTGTTGTATAAGCGATGTATAAACCACGTTATCAGTTTTCCTTAATGACATGATCTTTACGCAAAACAATGTGACAGTTAAAAAAAAAATGTGATATTATCACGTGGTCGTTACGTGGACGAAGGCAGCAGGAAGTAGTCCAAGATGAAACTCTTTATTAGGCCGAACTTGTGGCCGGTAAACAGAAAGTAAGATTACAGCAATACACGCTGGCACTGATAGCGGCGAACAGAGCGTCGGCCGTCGATCAACTGAACTTCGTTGGGACGCGCCGGCTTTTATAAATCACGCGTCGAACATTCTAGCCTTATCACTAGTCGTCGCGCGAGCTCTGGAATAATCTTGAGTGTTAGCGTCTTGCGTCCAATCTTAAAAAAACGATCTACTACAACCAAGAAACTTCTGGAACACGAAGGCGCTGCCTGCACCGAGTACTGCTGATAGTCTTTCTGGGCGGAAACCGAATGCAGTAAAGGAATCGCGCGTGGCATTGGCCCCCTGTGAAAAGGCATCGTCCGGATGCTTAGAACAGAACACATGGGGAAAATACATGCAACAATAAATAACGACAATAAATCAAGAAAGTTCAATAAACAATACGCACAAGCAAGAAAGTCCAATGACAAAAAAGTACACTCCTCAGGAGTCGTCCTGTGGCGGCGGGTCGACGGGGGGCGCGAGACAAGCAAAACGGCATCAGAGTGTTTTCGTCCGGACTTGTAAACGAGGGTAACGTAGAATTCTTGAAGTCTCAGACTCCATCTTGCGAGACGACCTGAAGGGTCCTTCAAGTTAGCTAGCCAACACAAGGCGTGGTGGTGGCTCACAACTTTGAAGGGCCTGCCGTAGAGGTAGGGGCGAAACTTTGACGTTGCCCAGATGATGGCAAGGCACTCCTTTTGCGTTGTGGAATAGTTGGCTTCTGCCTTGGATAGCGACCGGCTAGCATAACTGATAACCCTTTCCACGCCGGCAGTTCTCTGGACAAGAACGGCGCCGAGTCCTACGCTGCTGGCGTCGGTGTGGATTTCCGTGTCGGCGTGTTCGTCGAAATGCGCAAGTATTGGAGGCGTCTGCAGGCGTCGTTTCGATTCTTGAAATGCTTCGACTTGCGCCGCTCCCCACTTGAATTCCACGTCGTTTTTCGTGAGCTGAGTTAGGGGCTCGGCGATGCGTGAAAATTTCTTGACGAAGCGTCTATGATAGGCGCACAAGCCGAGAAATCGGCGAACGGCCTTCTTGTCGGTGGGCGGCGGGAAGGCAGCGATTGCAGCTGTTTTTCGCGGGTCGGGGCGAACTCCAGACTTGCTGATGACATGACCCAAGAACAGAAGTTCCTCGTATGCGAAGCAGCACTTTTCTAGCTTCAGGCTGAGTCCAGAGGCCTTGATTGGTTGAAGTACAGCTTCAAGGCGCCGGAGATGTTCGTCGAAGTTTGAAGAAAACACAACGACGTCGTCCAAGTACACAAGGCAGGTCTGCCACTTCCAGCCGGCCAGTACAGTGTCCATAACACGTTGGAACGCCGCAGGTGCCGAGCGAAGACCGAAGGGCATGACTTTGAACTCGAAGAGGCCGTCTGGTGTGATAAATGCAGTCTTCTCTCGGTCTCTCTCGTCGACCTCGATTTGCCAATAGCCGGTCTTGAGGTCCATCGTCGAAAAATACTTCGCGTTGTGGAGTCGGTCCAGGGCGTCGTCGATACGTGGGAGAGGATACACGTCCTTCTTCGTGATTTTGTTCAGGCGGCGATAATCGACGCAGAAACGGAGGGTTCCGTTCTTTTTCTTCACTAACACCACGAGTGACGCCCAAGGACTCTTCGAAGGCTGGATGATGTCGTCGTGTAGCATTTCGTCGACTTGCTGCTTTACGGCCTTGCGTTCTCGCGTTGAAACTCGGTACGGGCTCTGGCGGAGTGGTCTCGCATTTTCCTCTGTTATGGTGCGATGCTTTGCGACTGGGGTCTGTCGAATTCTTGACGACGACGAGAAGCACTCCTTGAATTGCAAAAGCGGACTTTTGAGCTGGTCTTGACTGTGCTTCGGGAGGCTCGGGTTGACGTCGAAATCTGGTTCGGGACCTCGATTCGTCCAAGCAGGTTAGGCAGCATCGAAGAGGTCGAAAGCATTGCTAGCGGCCACGCATTCGTCGATGTAGGCGACCGTCGTACTAATGTTTAGGTGCCTACATTCGTGGCTGAAGTTTGTCAGCACTACCTTTGCTTTACCGTCACGCAGCTCGGCTATACCTCTTGCGACGCAAATTTGACGGTTCAGGAGTAGGTGCTGATCGCCCTCGATGACGCCTTCAATGTTCGCAGGGTTTTCGGTGCCGACGGAAATAATGACGCTGGAGAGCGACGGAACGGTCACCTGCTCTTCTATCACATTCAATGCATGGTTCCCTGGCGTCGCGAGGGGCGGGAGCGCTTTGTCTGAGGTTAGTGTTGTCGACTCAGACCTTAGGTCGATGACGGCGCCGTGGTCACTTAGGAAGTCCATTCCAAGTATCACATTCCTGGAGCAGTTTTGTAGGATTACAAAGATCGCAGGATAAGTCCGGTTACTGACGGTGACTCTCGCCGTGCAGACTCCAATCGGCGTTATCAGGTGGCCTCCAGCTGTCCGGATTTCGGGTCCACTCCAAGCGGTCTTTACTTTCTTCAGCTTGGCTGCGAATAGCCCACTGACGACGGAATAGTCGGCCCCATTGTCGACGAGAGTGATCACGCCGTGGCCGTCGACAAGAACGTCGAGGTCGCTAGTTCATCGTCTCGCGTTGCTGTTAGGTCGCGGCGTCGGGTCACGGCTGCGTCGGTTTGTTCCGCCGGTTCCACGTTGCCTAGTGATGTCTTCTTCGGGATGCGAAGTTTCCACGCCAGGGCCTCGTTCGTCTGGCGACGGGTTCTTTAGATTTCGTCGGCATCGTCGTCGTCGGCGGCGGAGGATCTTCGGTAGTTCGTCGTACAGCAACCGCCCCTCCATCGGTTGCTGCCCTTAGTTTTCTGAGTAAGGGCTAGGAGATCGGCCCCGGTTTGGGCCAGCGTACTGCCGGCGGTGCGGTGACATGTAGCGGCCAGGCGACGGCGAGCGGGATGGTCGTCGGGGTGTCCACTGAGCTCCTGCGAAATAGTCGGCGATGTCGCGTGGTTTTTCACCCCGTTGTGGACGCGGCGCGTCGATGGCGAAACCACGCAGTCCCATCTGGCGGTACTGGCAGCGGCGGTAAGTGTGGCCAGCTTCTCCGCAGTGATAGCACAGTGGGCGGTGGTCAGGGGCGCGCCAAACGTCGGTCTTTCTCGGAGCGTTGCGCTGGCCGGCGGGTAGACGGTATGGCGTCAGTGGTGGTGGCGGCGGCGTCTGGCGGCGGAACTGGGGTGGTGCGAAGCCTTCACGTGGGCGCGGTGGTGAAGCGTTACGACGCGCTGCAGCAGCATAGCTCATAGCCTGCGGTTGCTGCTCTGCTAGCTGAGGAACGCCCAGGGATTGCTGGATCTCCTGGCGCACGACGTCAGCGAGAGAATCCACTTGAGGTTGGGAGGATGGCAACAGCTTACGCAGCTCTTCCCTAACTATGGTCCTGATGGCCTCGCGCAGGTCGTCGGATTGCAGCGCGTGACTCTCTCCGTAGGTCGTTAAGGCAATCCGGCGGTTGTACTGCGTCGTACGCATTTCAAGGGCGTTCTCTATCGTCGTTGCCTCGGTGAGGAATTCAGCGACCGTCTTGGACGGGTGACGGACAAGTCCTGCGAACAGTTTGTTTCAAACCCCGCATGAGCAGGCGAACTTTTTTGTCTTCGGGCATAGCAGCGTCGGCCTGGCGAAAAAGTCGCGTCATCTCTTCCGTGAAGATGGTGACGTTTTCGTTCGGTAGCTGCACCCGGGTCTCGAGCAATGAAGCGGCCCTTTCCTTCCGGACGACGTTCGTGAACGTCTCCACGAATGCACTGCGGAAGAGATCCCAGGAATGAAGTGAGGACTCCCGATTCTCAAACCAGGTCTTTGCGGCATCTTCGAGGTAGAAGTAGGCGTGACGCAGCTTGTCATCGGCATTCCAGTTGTTAAAGGCTGCGACACGCTCATATGTTTCAAGCCAGGTTTACGGGTCTTCCCGCGATGAACCACGGAATGTTGGAGGCTCTTTGGGCTGGTGGAGCACGATCGATGCCGGCGGCGCAGGAGCTGTCATCGTCGCTGCTGTTGAAGTCGAAGTCTTGCTTTGCCTGCTGTTTTCCGGCAGGAGTCCGTGTTCTGGCTGCAGACCTTGCAGCCTGCGGCTAACTCGCTGCTGCACGAGGGCTTCGGTGTCCTCTCCGTGGTGTGGGCTGGGTTCACGGCTTGAAGGGGGGCGTTCGGTACATGGACCGGGAAGCACCTCCACCAGATGTCACGCGGTCGTGACGTCGACGAAGGCAGCAGGCAGTAGTCCAAGATGAAACTCTTTATTAGGCCGAACTTGTGGCCGGTAAACGGAAAGTAAGATTACAGCAATACACGCTGGCACTGATAGCGGCGAACAGAGCGTCGGCCGTCGATCAACTGAACTTCGTTGGAACGCGCCGGCTTTTATAAATTACGCGTCGAACATTCTAGCCTTATCACTAGTCATCGCGCAAACTTTGGAATAATCTTGAGTGTTAGCGTCTTGCGTGCAATCTTAACAAAACGATCTACTACAACCGAGAAACTTCTGGAACACTAAGGCGCGGCCTGCACCGAGTACTGCTGATAGTCTTTGTGGGCGGAAACCGAATACAGTAAAAGAATCGCGCGTGTCAATATTGTGGTGCCCTTCAGCTGCTGTCATTGTTCACAAAGGGGGGCGGAGGATCCCTCAAGCCGTCATTACGGCTCTTCCCTCCGCCTCCTGTTACAATGTCCTATGACGAAGCAAATAAAGCAATCAATCAGTCAATCAATCAATCAATCAAGATCCAGGGTAGGGGCCAGTTTGTTGTACACTTTTGGCGCGCTACAAGGAAACAAAATCGATGAAGAAAGAACGATACGGATTCTTCCATCATCGGCTTTGTTCCCTTGTAGCGCGCAAAAACTTCTCACTGCGTTCTACAGAAATACACGTCCTTCGGTCGATAAGCGCCTAACGAGGTGTGCCGTGCTGTAGAATGACGGGGCATGAAATAGGCAACATATCCCTAGCCGATACATATGGAAATGGTGAAGCCTCTACTTAGCATGTGAGGTGATCGATGGCAGCAATTATCTATCGCGTGGTAGCAGGAGTGTTGAGAATGGGCCCATACAAATGAACACCGACACGGTCGAAGGCGCAAGGAGGACAAGACAACGGTTGAAACGGAGCGAGTGGACGGCAAGGGTCTAGCGGCACTGGCAAACGAGGCATGAGCGCACGTAGCAGCGTACGAAGCTGTACATTCAAAAGGAGACTGATGGGCTTGTTGTTACTGCATCACTGGGAACAGTAGCGCAAAAATTACACAAGAGACGGCAGACCAGACGGGACACAGGGCTGTGTTAGCGCTGTGTCCCGTCTGTTCTGTGGTCTCTTGTGTAACTTTCCGAGTTATGTACATTCAACGCCAAAGATGGCGAAGTCAGACAAAGGTGTAAGTCTTCAATACTCCAGCATATGCGCACTGTGGGCCAACGTGGGATGTGGCGCATGTGTCTGAACGTAAATGACACGGAATAAGAGCGATTTGAGTCCACCCGAGAGATGGTACAAAAATCATCGCGTAGAATGAAGTGTTGTGCTCGACGGCTCATTTCCCTAGGGACGGCATGCGACATTGCTTCAAGCAATAACTTCATCAGAGAAGCAATCCAGCGTTTCCTTCCGTTGTTCCAGAGGCACATCGGTGACAGCGAGTGAGGGCGCGTCGTAGATGGACACAGACTGGGACACACAAGGAGGTTTAAAAGAGGAACACAGCGCCAAATAGAAAAGGCGACCGGGGCAGAGCGTCTGCATCAAAATGTTCGCTTACAAAGCGGCAAATGACGCGCATGTCCTACTCCTGCATGTAGCCGGAGTACCGAGCCAGTAAGCGGACTGGATGGATATTTCGAGGAGTGGTGACATGACGCCTGGTGGTTCGTAACTACATCCAACGGGTGGCCGTTCATTGGGGTTGGACAACCATGCGGAACCTCCTTGTGGTTCAACTGATAGCTAAGCGCTCCTTTTCTGTGACAGCATAGCGGGCTGAGGCTTTGGTAAGCGCAACAATGGCATAAGCAGCAACTTACTCGTAATAATTATTAATAATATTTAGTGTTGAATGTCCCAAAACCAGCATATCATTATGAGAGACACCGTAGTGGAGGGCCTTGGAACTTCCGACCACCTGGGGTTCTGTAAAGTGCACCTAAATGTAACTACACGGGCCTCAAGCATTTTCGCCTCCACCGAATATGCGGCTGCCACGGCCGAGATTCAATCCCGCGACCTTCAGGTCAGCAGTCGAGTACCAAAACCACTACACCACCGTGGCGGGTCAATGACTTACTCGTCAAATCCAGGTTTACGCTGGGCAAGCACAGCGCCGCACCCGACACCACTCGCACCCTGGTCAACTTCAGTTGGGGCAAGCGGCTCGAAATATAGGAAGATTGGAGGCTACGTAAAAATGCGTCAAAGTGATTTTAATAAATCTTGTTGTTGGGCTGGTTGGTGCATGCTACAAGCAAATTAGACGACGTGTACCACCGCGAAGAAAAGGAGAAAGGAAAGAGCGTCACTCGCAGCTAACCTTATTCTTACAAAAGCACCGCAATATTTACACCATGCCACACATGCGCCGCACCACGCCATGTGTCACATCACAAACAATCGCCCACTCTCAATGCACGTGCTAGTTCAAAAATCAAATTCAGCTGAACGCAGGAGTACCGACGTATCGGTAATACAGATATCTTTTTTTTTCTTTCTGATGAGGTATGCGTCTAGCATCTCTCGCTCAATCCCCTCCTTGCTTCTACCTAAAATGGTGATATTGGCAAATCTTGCCCCACATCGACACACGCTGCAGTGCATAGGCAAATATACCAAAAGATTGTTCTTGATCGAAAGATCATGCTCCCTCGCTCTATCGTTTACGCATCGGCCAGTCTGGCCGATGTAAACCGTTCCACAGGAGAGCCAAATTTCGTAGACCACTTTCATAACACAGGTGACGTAGGGCCTCGCATGCCTCTTACGAAACGGGGCAGGCACGGGTCCTCTTGAAATCTGTGGGCACAAGCCCGACAGTTTCCATGGCGCAGAAAACACCGCAGGTACTTTGTACCTATTGGCCGCCTTTTTAAGGTTGTCAGCAACCTTATGGGCGTACGGGACAACTACTGGTCTTTTTTCGAACCGCGGGCATTCCTTCTTTTTCCCTTTAACCTTATCAAGCAGGGATTCAGCCGCTGCTGCAACGACCGCGCGAGTATACCCAGCTGAATATAGCTGGCTCACCTGGTTGTCAAAGCTCTCCTGCATTCTTTGAGGGCTAGACTTAGCCAATGCACCTTTCAAGCACATAAAAACAATAGCTGTCTTAACTACTTTAGATTGGGCAGCATTATAGGTCACCAGCTCTTTGCACGATCGAGGCCGGTAGGCCCAACAGATCTGCTCTTCCGCCAGAGTGAGGCTCAAATCTAAAAACTAAATTTCGTCGTCAGTGGGTAGCTCATGCGAGAAGGACAGCCCCTTCTGTTGTTGAAATTTCTTTAACATTTCGTCCACCAGGTTGGTGGGTGGTAAACCTGGTTTAACATTTAAAACTACCAAGAAGTCGTCAAAATACCTGTACACTCTGCGCACATTTGCATTGTCAAGAGCCTGAGCTAACACTGTGAAAAGATGCTAAAAACAAAGTGCACAGAACGGGTGCCAAACACGAGCCGATACATATCCCCTCGCGTTGAAGATAAACCTGCCCTTCGTGCGTCACAAACGTCGAACGCAGATAAATTTCTAATAGGGTCATGAAATTATCAACACAGATACCCGCACCCCTCTCAAATGTCAAAACGCCGTTATCTTCAATGCTTGCTTGCACTTCTTTGAAAAATTTTATGTGCGGCACTGAATAAAATAGATCCCCATAGTTAAGTTTGGGGTGGTGTTGGTTGTTGGTATCGACAGCCCCTTGGTGATCCAAGTACACGCTGGCAACGCGAAGGAAGAGCCAGAGTCTGGTTGAAGGCAGCGTTTATTCAACACGACCGTCCGCTTGGGCCCCACCCAACGAACCTTCCGTTCCGTCTTGCAAGCGGCCATTCCCGCTCAGTTGCAAAACAATCATACAAACAGTAGGGACCATACCAACAGTGTACAGGCTCCCCCCTCTCCTTGTTCTCTGCAAGGAGAAAAGGAATTCGCGGGACGTTCTCCGTCGGCAGAACCACCCGCGCTCACCATTATCGCCGACGGAAGTAACGCGATACGCCGCTCATGCCATTCGGTCGCTTCGGCCACATGGCCTAGACCGGGGCGCTCGCCTGACCGTCTTCAAACCCGCTGCGGTGGTTCGCTTCCCCGACACAAACTCTCGAAGCAATAATTCCGGGAAACCTGCCACCGCGTTCTAGCCGCTTCTCCCGACGACCCCCTGTGGCGTCGGCGCCACGGATCCGCGTCCACTGCGACAATCACAGCTCTGAGTCCACTGCGACACACTCTGAGACTGTGTGTGAGCTTCTCAGAATGTGTTAGCGGGCTGCTGCTCGCTATGTTTTCGAGCTGTGATTGTCGCAGTGGACGCGGATCCATGGCGCCGACGCCACAAGGGGTCGTCGGGAGAAGCGGCTAGAACGCGGTGGCAGGTTTACCGGAATTATTGCTTCGAGAGTTTGTGTCGGGGTAGCGAACCACCGCAGCGGGTTTGAAGACGGTCAGGCGAGCGCCCCGGCCCGGGCCATGTGGCCCAAGTGACCGAAGGGCAGAAGCGGCGTATCGGATTACGTCCGTCGGCGATAATGGTCAGCGCGGGTGCTTCTGCCGAAGGAGAGCGTCCCGCGAATTCCTTTTCTCTTTGCAGAGAGCAAGGAGAGGGGGGAGCCTGTACACTGTTGGTGTGGTCCCTACTGTTCGTATGATTGTTTTGCAACTGAGCGGGAATGGGCGCTTGGAAGACGGAACGGAAGGTTCGTTGGGCGCGGCCCAAGCGGACGGTCGTGTTGAATAAACGCTGCCTTCAACCATACTCTGGCTCTTCCTTTGCGTTGCCAGAGTGCACTTGGATCACCAAGGGGCTGTCAATACCAACAACCAACAACACCTCAAACTTAACTCCCATCATCTACCGAAAACGCATGCCCACCCCTTTGAAAATCAAGCAAAAATTGGGTAACGTAAACAGAGTTCCTTATAAAGAAGGGATCTTCCACAGGGAGCATATGAAGCTGCTTTAACAGATACCAGCTCACTAGAATCTGCCACGAATCTCTTTCGCTTACAATGCACTGGTGCGCGAAACTGCTGCACGAAAACTGAAGCTATTATCTTCAAAGTTCATAACTTGAGAAGACGATGCCAAGAAACGTTCTCTTTCCAATTTCAATCTCCTGCTGACGTCAGAGGCCGTTTTCAATCACCTCGCGCGCCTCATAGATCCAAACAGGGAAACTCGCCCCGTGGATGGTTGGATGGGCGCTATGAGCGTCCCCTTTATAACGGGGCGGGTACAAGTGTGCCACCACGCTCCTCAAATAGAGTCAGTCAGTCAGTCAAGAACTTTAATGAAACGTCCTGAGGAGTTAAGCCGCCGGGCGATCCACGAGGCACACCCTAGCAGCCGCTACCATAGGCGACGCCCGAGTCGGGGCGGGAACGTGGTGGCGTTCCGCCAGTTCTTGGGCCCACTGGACTGCCTTTAGTTGATGGTGGAACTCAGAGCTCCTGAGTGCCTCTTCCCAGTCGGACTCACTGGTTAGATGTCCCTGAGGTAACGCGGGACATTGCCAGGGCATGTGTGAGAGTGTACAATAAACTTCTGTGCAATATGGGCATTGTGGAGGGATGTCCGAGTTGTAATGGCTGAGTCGGGCCCGTGATGGGTACGGTCTCGTTAGTAGCATTCGAAAGGCTACCGCTTGCGCGCGTTCTAGCTTTTTACAGCGAAAGCTGTTATGAGATCACAACAAGGGTCGTTCCTGCGCCGTAGTTGTCCGCCGCCACCGCTGCCGCCGCCGCCGCCGGTGTCCGTAACCAATATCGCACGAAATAAGAAAAAAACTAACTGAATAAAAAAAAACACCTATGACACAATGAGAATCAAACCCGGGTCTTCTGCGTGGCAGCCCAGCACTCTACCACTAAGGTACGCCGCTGCTTTAAACTGCGGCGCAAACTGACCCTATGCAGGCTTCATGTCGGCTAAGAAATCGCGTTTACGTGTGCTGTAAAGCGTTTTAAAGCAGTAGAGTAAGAACCAGGCCTCACAAAATGCGAAATGCGTAACGAGTGGGGGGCGTTCAATACTCCAACCCATTTCAAAAGCCTCAGGCAAAATTCTTCATCGTCGTCAGCCACAGCATCAACAAAGTGCATATAATGCGTTACAAGAGTGTAGCGGGTACCTCGCTTTTCTGAAGAATCACGAATAGTGGCATAGTAGACGCTTCCCCACTACACAAAAATTATGATGATTTATGGCGTAGTGGGTACCATGCAAGTGCGCTGGTAGTAGTGATTATTATTATTATTATTATTATTATTATTATTATTATTATTATTACTATTATTTGTTTTGCATACATAAAAAACACGAAGAGACAGAGGAAATAGGGAGGGAACAGCTGACAACTGCCACCTAGAGGGGCACAACGCCTGCCTGCTCCTTCTGGAAGGGGAAAGACAGAGGAAAGAAAGAAATGAGGGAAGAAAAGGAGAGAGAGAAGAGGAGAGAGAAAAACAAACAAACAAAACAAATAACACAGACGTAAACACAAATAAGTAGTCACATGGAATAATGTCTATAAGCGCGAGGCCAAATCGGTTTTCTTTAGGAAAGTTAGTCCTGGTCACGCCTAGTAGCACATCCACCCGGGAACAGGGAATCGTCAAGTGTCCTGCACCTAAGTCCAATAAGGCCATATTCCTTCGTGAGCAGTGCTCGCTGCGCAACGAATGTTGGACACTCTAAAATTATGTGTTCTAGTGTCTCGCAGGAGCCACACGACGAACATAAGGGACTGTCCGCACGTCCTTGACGATATAATCGTTCGCGCACTGATACAGCACCAACTCTTAACAACAGGGCTATGTCACGACGAGTCAATCCCCGACCACGAATTCGAGGAGGGAACAATCCTCTTGCGACACGCTGGTCGGGGTGCTGCTTTAGAAGATGTCGGCGGATCAGCAGACGAGCGTTGTCAAACAGGCATGAAATTTCTTGACAGTCACACTCGTTGTGGACACAACTTGAAGCAAGGTGATCGGCCTCTTCATTCCCCGGAATACCAACATGTGAAGGTATCCACTGGCAAATGAGGGATACCCCACGAGTAATAAGTTGTGAGGCAGATTTAACGATGCTGCACATAATTGGGCCATCGGAGTCTGTTCTATACAATCTGCAAAGGGCAGCACGAGAGTCTGTAAGTATGATAACCTTCGATGCTCCTAATTCTTCTTGCACGTATTTCATAGCAACATCAATCGCAGCTAGTTCCGCAGTTGTTGATGACCCAAGAGTGTTTTAAAAAGGCTCTGAAAAGGCCGCTCCCAGTTTTCGCTGTAGCTGTGCTGCGCGTTCCACGCAGGCCTGGCGGTTTTTTATGTGGTGAGGGGTATTGGCTTCTGTCGATTCGATAATGAGATGTGATTTCGTGGTAGGTTAGTAAGGGGTCGTTGAACTGTATGTCGGGCCCAACTCTTCGGTGGCTGATTGATCGTCGCGGCGGGTCAGTTCTCGCGCTTTGTCATGAGCCGTTTTGTTGAGGTCTGGTTGCCGTGAGTGGTCGTCTTTTCCTATGTGGGCCGGGAACCAAGAGAGGTAGTGCGAGCCCCTGTGCTTGCGTGTTTGTAAAATGTGGGCTGCTTCACGCACGATATTGGCGGTTTCGTAAGCCTGAATGGCTGCGCGGGGCTCTGTGAAGATGCTGGTGTGCGAGGGGTCGATCATCGCCAAAGCTGTGGCAACCGCCTCGGCTACGACGTTCGTTGCTAGCCTAACCAAGGCGGCTGAGCGTAGGGCTCCGTGGCTGTCTACTACCGCGAGTGCAAAGGTGGAAGAGTTGCCGTATTGCGCCGCATTGACGAATACGGTAGAATCGCGGTTCGCGGCTGTGTGGTCAAGGATCGCCCGAGCACGAGCCAGGCGTCTACTTTTGTTGTGTTGCGGGTGGACGTTTCGTGTGAATAGGGTTACCATGTAGGTATCGCTGACATCTCTCGGGAGGGTGATTGTGCGTTCAAGGTAGGGGTGTGGGCATAGGCGCGTGCAGGGTTCCCCTTCAGGGGGGGGGGCGAAGGCTCGTCGCAGCGCCCCCCCTTCCCTATTAACCCAATATATAAGGCAGACTTTGCGCCCCTTCCTAGGTGACTAGGGGGGGGTCGGCCGCCCCCCTCAGCCCCCCCCTCGTGCGCACGCCTATGGGTGTGGGGACACGCCAGCCTCGTTTAGAAGTCGACGGCCTGCTTGGCAGACTTTGCGCCCCCCCCTTTCTAGGTGACTAGGGGGGGGGCGCCCCATCAGCCCCCCCTCGTGCGCAGGCCTATGGGTGTGGGGACACGCCAGCCTCGTTTAGAAGTCGACGGCCTTCTTTCAAGGAGGAGAGGTGGATGGACGACTTGGGCCGTGATCTGGGCCTCGATCACTTCGTCGATGTCATTGTGCATGCCTAGTGTGTCAAGACGGGAGGTACTCGTGTTTTGTGGTAGTCCGAGTACTTGTTTAATGCTATTGCGCATTAGTATGTTCAGTTCCGTCTTTTCCACCTTTGTCCAGTTGGGAACAGAGGCGACGTAATTTATGTGGCTCATTAAAAACGCGTCGGATATGCGCAGGAGGTTGGCCTCGCCTAGGCCTTTCCTGCGACCTGAGACTAGCTGGATGAGCCGGAGTATGTTATCCGTTTTAGCTTTGACCTCTGTTATAGTTCCGGCATGGCACCCGGTGGCCTCAAGTAGGAGGCCGAGGATGCGTATGGAGTCAACGCGGGGTATTCGTTGCCCGTCTTTGGCTCGTAGTGCTATGGGAATCTCGTCTAAGAGGGTTAACTGACGAACGCCTTAGCGAGATTGCCGGTACAGTAGCAATTCTGATTTCGTGGGTGACAGCCGCATTCCGCTGTTTTGTAGGTAGGCTTCCGTGGTATCGAGAGCATAGCTCGGCAAACTCACTCATGAGTCGATTCACTCAGACTCAGATTAAGGCGTGAGTCTGAGTCTGAGTGAGTCCGGCTGAATTATACTTAGGTGAGTCTGATTCCGAGTGAGTCCACTTGAGGAAAATTTTGGTGAGTCTGAGTTCGAGTGAGTCCGGTTGACGAATACATTCGTGATTCTGCTTCTGAGTGAGTCCGGCTAAGTTATATATTCGTCAGTATGAGTCCAAGTGGGCCCGCTTGCGGAAAATTTTGGTGAGTATGAGTTCGAGTGAGCCCGGTTGGCGAAAATATTCATGAGTCTGAGTGAGTTCACTTCAGCAGAATTTGGTTGGCCTGGGTCCTAGTAAGCGCGAAGCGAAAAAACATTTATTGAGTGAGTCTGCGTGGGCTCCATTTATTTTGCCGACCTATGGCTACAAATATTTATAGCCTCCTTTTATGGCGTGCTTTGTAATCGTATGGATGTACCGTCTTGTAAAGTCCTAGAAATTATTTTTCAAAATATCAAGCTGTCCATGCCGTCATATACGAGGGCATGTAAGTGGGCTGTGCAGCATGTTCTGACACATGTGCATCTGCAGGCCACTTTTATTAAGCGACATCCTGATCCACATTGAGTATGATCTACAATTGTATACCTAATCAACGTAGAATGAGTGCAATGTTCCAGCTTCATCATTCATGTGGGTTCAAAGACGGCAAAGCAGCACGATTCGCGACCATCGAGGGCCCCTTCGCTCTCTGTTGCATTGAACCGCTTGTGTCCCTAGATGCCGCTTCTGTTTTTCCATAAATAAATGTGGCATTTGGGAAATTTTTGAGCGCCAAACAAGACATTCACAAGTACGAGAGAGACACGGCGGGCGCTTCTGAATACCTTCTGAATGCATTGTTTCGCGCTAAAAAATATTCCCAATAGCTACGTGCCATCTCGCCGAATTTCAAGTTTCGTTAAAAATGCAACAACGACACAGATCATCGGCTTTTATCATGTCATTCGCTACCAAATAAACAGTGGCTGCGGTTATTCAGGGTGGTTTGACAGAGCTTGCGCCCGTAGTACCTTGAAAGTTGTAGCGACCGGATATGAAGGAGGAAGGGAGTAGAAACGCACCATTCATGCCATACGCGATGCTTCATCGCTAAGAAAAACCAATTTCTTCGGTCTGTAATGTGGTCAAAGAATTCTAGTCCCTGTTAAACTTTAATGACCTCTTCGAATTCTGTTTTCCCAGTACGCCTGCAGATCAGCCCTTGCAGACACAAGCAACACCCATTTTTTTCGTATTTTTTTCTTTTTTTTCCTATTCAAATACCTTTCCATTTATTGTCAGCGTTGACGCACCGAAGCACTTTCGGTAGTCCCTCAGCCGTCATTGTGTTCGTCCAGTCCACACGGCAAAAAGCTTCATGGCACGGGCGTTTCCCAGGCTCGTTTCTTGTACCTCGCTTTCGAGCTCTTAATACACCCCAAGGAATGCAAGCAGAGTACAAGCAAGGAGCTCGACACTCTAGGCTTGGGGCCTGCAAAAATATCTGTATTCTTTCACAGGTGAACATTCGGCAGAAGTCTGCCTGCTTGGAATAACAGAAAACTGGAGAAAAGAGCAAACTACAGCCAAAATTTATTTTATGAAACCGCGACGTTTTGAAGCCTGGTCGGCTTTTTGTTCAGTGGTGAGAAGGCCCGAGATGTGCAACGCCTTCTTTCCAGGCGTGATGGTTTACCGTGAGTCGTCGCAAGCCCTGGCAGTACTGGGAGGTCAGTGCCCCGTGGTGTGGTGGATGTTTCCCGCTGTCTGCTCAATGTACCAGGATTCGAGGAGGGGATGCCGGCGAAAGTTGCTTTCTTTTTCCAAAATCACCGCGCCGTCTGGACTGGTATGGTGGTCAAACCGCTAGCAGTGCTTCGTCACTGCGCTCCGTCCGCTGTTCAAGTGACGGAGGTCATTCTTGTGCTGCCGCATTCTTTCATGGAAGTTCTTGGTTTCCTCAATGTAGGAAGCGGCGCAGTCAGCGCACGTGATCCGGTACACGACGCCCTGCGCTTTTTCTTCCTGGTGCACTGTCATTGGGCCGAGGGATGAAACTGCCGATGGTGGTGGATGGCTTGTGGGCAACTTCGACCGCTGCCTTCGCTGGAGCCCGCAATGTAGGGGATCGACACGCGGCGTCGCTGCGGCGCCGTTGGTGTCACGTTTTCCCCGTCTTTTCTCTTACGGAGGGCTCTGCGAACAAACGCCTTTGTATAGCCGTTGCTGCAGAGGTCACGAATTATTAAATGCGAAGCATTTCTTAGCGAACTTTGGCGACTTTGAGCGTATCTATCTATCTATCTATCTATCTATCTATCTATCTATCTATCTATCTATCTATCTATCTATCTATCTATCTATCTATCTATCTATCTATCTATCTATCTATCTATCTATCTATCTATCTATCTATCTATCTATCTATCGAGCCGCCTACGACTTTGTGCTCTCCTGGCCGTATCGTTAATGGGATTTATACCAAATTTGGTATGGCATAACATGACTGCATGAAGAACATAAGCGGCTGGTCATATCATGAAAATCATGACTAACTTGTCATGAAAAGTATGATTTACATGCCACGCTCATGGCGCGCTCGCGGCCTTTTCGTTAGCTTGACATACACCAAATTTGGGATTGAGTGACATGCCTGTATGACGAACATAAATGACAAGTGGTAATATGGAAATCATGACTTGTCATGTGCGACATGACTTGCATGCCACGCTCATGGCGCGCTCGCGGTGGTTTCGTTAGCTTGAGATACACCAAATTTGGTATTGAGTGACATGACTGTATGGCGAACATAAATTTCAAGTGGTAATATGGAAATCATGACTTCATGAGCGACCTGACTTGCATTCCACGCTCATAGCGCGCTCGCGGCCGTTTCGTTAGCTTGATATACACCAAATTTGGTATTGAGTGACATGACTCTATGACGAACATAAATGACAAGTCGTAGTATGGAAATCATGACTTGTCATGTGCGACATGACTTGCAGGCCGCGCTCATGGCGTGCTCGCGGCCGTTTCGTTAGCTTGATAAACACCAAATTTGGTATATCGCGACGTGACTGTACGACGAACATAAATGACAAGCCGTAATATGGAAATCATGACATGTCGTGAGCGACGTGACTTGCATTCCACGCTCATGGCGCGCTCGCGGCCGTTTCGTTAGGTTGATGTACACCAAATTTGGTATTGAGTGACAAGACTCTATGACGAACATAAATGACAAGTGGTAATATGGAAATCATGACTTGTCATGTGCGACATCACTTGCATGCCACGCTCATGGCGCGATCGCGGCCGTTTCGTTAGCTTGAGATACACCAAATTTGGTATTCAGTGACATGATTGTATGGGGAACATAAATGACAAGTGGTAATATGGAAATCATGACTTCATGAGCGACATGACTTGCATGCCACGTTCATGGCGTGCTCGCGGCCGTTTCGTTAGCTTGATATACAGCAAATTTGGTATTGAGTGACATGACTGTATAACGAACATAAGTGGCAGGTGGTAACATGAAAATCTTGGCATGCATGTCATCTACAATGCCATTTACATGCCACGCTCATAGTGTGCTTGCGTCCAGTTCGCTAGCTTGACATACAGTAAAATTGGTATATCGCGACGTGACTGTATGACGAACACAAATGACAGGTCGTAACATGTAAAACATGACATGCAAATTATGTAAAGCATGATTAGCTCCTTCCTGGCTGCTTCGCATTACATCGATTCCCACAGTGCGTGGGATCTGCCGTCTTTTTTTATTCCTTTCTTCTACCTGCTGCTGTGGCGAAGATTGGTGATTTTGGTTGTAGTTTTATATTTAAACTCGTGAAGCAGCGGGTGGTTGGTTGTTTACACAATAAACATAGGCACGTTTAGCTGCAGTAGGGCGATACGAACTTTAAAATCAATTTTAAATACGTTCTAGGCTATATTATCTGTTCATATTTCGTAGATGATGCGCGTGTGTATACACAAATCTATCCCACATATTATCTAGCCTTCAAAATTTTGTTTCAGAACTTCTTTAATGGAGAACATAGAGGGAGGGGGGGGGGGGCGTATGCGCTGGTATGAAGATAAGGAGTTGTCTCAGAAATATACGAGACTCGAGCACTGCTCTCCACCCAAAAACCCCCCTCCCTACATCTTTCAAAAATGTAGTCTTTGAAGCAGGAAAAAAGAAAGCGCATGTCCTGCCCTCATCGCACTCCTTTTGTATTCGTTGTAGCACTGGCATTCGATCATGAGTCGCTGAGCATTGTCCCCTCTTGGTAGACAAATTAGCGTATTTCTCATATGTATCATGAATCACTAGATGTCATTATGAACCCACATCAATTGCCCATCAGTCTGTTATTCTGCAAAGAAAAACTACGTCACGCAGAAAGACGGCAAGCTCGGCTTCCCCCATTTACCCGATGAAAAGAGGCTCCTCAATTATTTATTAATTTAATACTACCCTGAAGGCCGGAAGTAATTACAGAGGGGAGCTCTGCATTTGAGAATGCATAAGAGATTAGCAGTTACATCGAAGTAAAAACAGTACAAATAATAACTTATTAAGGCTAGCTAAAACAGCGACGCAGTGAGAATAAAAAGAAATAAAATTGCTTATGGCGCACGGTTAGCTGCGTGAATTTATTGCGTCGGGTTTGTAGTAAACCCTTCAGTTGTCAGTTCAGTGCCTTGTCGAGTGACTTTTTTCTTAAAAATGATCATTCCTGTCCTTTCTGGGGACCAGTACGATCACTGTGAAGCGGCGCCCGGTCCCCACCTTTCATACGGCATTCTTGCAATTGGGGTTTTTGGAAAGCAGAAAATGGCCAACTCATTATGCATGGTCTGTACCAAGTTTCGACCATATCTTTGAAAGCAGTGGCCGGCTCTCATCGGCACGCGCCTATGCACATTCCTTTTTGCCTTGTGTCCGTATCCTGCGTGGTACTCATACGACTCTCCATAATTATCCACGAGATGGAGCCGTCACTGACAGTGGCAACTGGTTCTTTGTCTGCTCCGAAAAATATCTTGCTAGAAACAAACGCAGTCCAAACCCGTGTACTTAGATTGATGTACACGTTAAGGAACCCTGGGCGGTCGAAATATCTGCAGCCCTCCACTAGGGCGTCTCTGACAACCACATCTTCGTTTTGCGACTTAAAATACCAACCTATATTATCCGCAATCACTTTGCGAAAGCATGACATCGAGTTACACCGAACTTTGCATTTCCATAATTCGAAACACTAGTATGATAATTATTGGCGTTTAACGTCCGATAACCATGATGTGATTATGAGGCGCGCCGTAGTAGACGGCTACGGAAATATTGGCTACCTGGGATTCATTATGTGCACATAGATATAAGCATACATGCCTCAAGCATCCATCGAAAATGCGGCCAGGATTCGATGCCGCGATCTTTGGGTCAGCAGTCAAGCACCATAACCACTAGACTATCGTGGCGGGTGTTTTTGAAACTTTAGAGAGGCATAGCCTTGTAACGTATAAGGCCATGTTTCCGAAATTTTTCAAGGGTGGTGAGCTCGCTTCTGCAAAAGATGGCCGCCTCATATAATCTTCTTTTTCGCGTCGTCAAAGAGCGTTCAATGGACTGTAAGACCATTGGCAGTTTCACGAGCGTTTTTAGAAACGCGTCATAACGTAATGTGAAGCTTTCTTCGTTCACAGTAGCGTGAACAGGCCTTCGAACGGCAAAGCGCAAGAAAGGACTTCATTTAATTGGGTCTTACAAAAACGCACACTCGCGCTTGCCCGTTGAAAACAAATGACGCGTGCGCCATAGCACATGGGAAAGGTTACTGGCATAAAAACCTAATCTTCCTCGAAGGTCCGTCGACCAAGTCTTACTTTTAAAGAAAAAATTCTCAATATTGCGGGAATTGCGTGTAATGTTGAATTTATGTTTACTGTAGACATTGAGAAGCACAGGAAAGAACTATCATATATATATATATATATATTTTCAAGGTTGCCAGGCACTTGCAAACCCTTTACATGTGTTATTCTACATAAGCTTTTTCATGGCACTCTTTCGACGGGTGGCGCCTTTGGCTAGTTGGTAGGTCATGGTGATTATTATAGCGCGAACTCAGGCGCTCGTCTTCATGTACCTTTGAACTTGTCCTGAGTTCGCGCTATAGCAATCGTAACTCACGACATTTATGGTATGAGCCGGACCAGATCGAATATTACTGATTTTTAGTCGGAGTAAGTCTGGTTGAGAACAAGTTTGTCGAGACTGTGAGTCTGAGTGAGTCCTCTTGAGAAAAATTTTGGTGCATTTGAGTCCGAGTGAGTCCAATTGACAAAAATGTTGGTGAGCCTGAGTCCGGCTGAGTTATACTTTCATTATATTTTCGTTAGTCTGAGTCCGAGTGAGTCCAGCTGAGTTATATATTGGTGAGTCTGAGTCCGAGTGAGTCCGCTTGAGGAAAATTTTGGTGAGTCTGAGTCCGAGTGAGTCAGGTTGACGACAATATTCATGAGTATGAGTTCGAGTGAGTCCGTTTGAGGAAAAGTTCAGTGAGTCTGAGTCTGAGTGAGTCTGGTTGACGAGAGCATCGGTGAGTCTGAGTCCGAGTAAGTTTCGTTGGAGAGAAACTTCGTGAGTGTGAGTCCGAGTGAGTCTGCTTCAGCAATATTTTTGTGAGTCGGAGTCCTAGTGAGTCCTGGGCGAAAAATATACGTATTGAGTGAGTCTGAGTGAGCTCCATTTATTTTGCCGACCTATGATCGAGTGTGACTTGTAGGGCCTGCTCTACTTCCAGCAGGGAGCCTCTCGGGCACCAGATGGTGATGTCGTCCGCGTATAGAGCATGGTTTATGTTAGGGATGTCGCGGAGTTTGTCGGATAGTCCCTTCATTACTATGTAGAAATGGAGTGGAGAAATGACCGCCCTTGTGGTGTCCCGCTGGGACCTGTCAAGAATGACAAGGTCTACGAAAGAATAGGAGGAAGAAGTGATTTGGAACGGATAAATAATTTCAAAGTTGGAAGGAGAAGAGGAAAACGAAGACGAGAAAAGGGGCGCGTGGCGACGCCATCTTGGAGGGGGGACACGCGCAGAGAAGAACATAGGAGCGGTGACGCAGGGTTCGAGGTGCGGAGAGCAGTGGATGTTCTGGCTGGGTATCGCCCCAGTCTCCAGCCCGAGCATCGGCCTCGGCGATAAGTCCTCGGAACGACCACTGACCTTGGGATGCGGGTGTCCCGCCCGGGCATCGGCCTCGGCGTGCTGCCCACGGAACGACTGCTGACCCTGAGCTGTGGTGTGTTCCGCCCGAGCATCGGTCTCGGCGAGCAGCGCCCTGGACTACCACTGCAGGGGCCGCTCCAGCCTGCAATCCGCCGCTCAGCACGGACACGGCGTGTCGGCGTCACGCGGGAGAGGACTTCCCTACTGACTAGAGGGCACGCCATGACCGTAAGCGCGAGAACCAACTAGGCGCAAATAGTAGCGGACGTTGAGCGCGAGACATTGATTTTTTTTTATCTTTGTTATTCCTAGTGTGCGTCGTATTGTATTTCTTTTCTGTGTGAAGTTTTCGAAGAATGAAGTGTTAGTGTTTGTTGGGAAACATCGGCGTCTGATTCATTTCGCACGGCCAGGCGAGCGAACCAGGCTCCTGCATAAGGGTGACAGGACCTAATGTGAATGTGTCTGATTTAGTTGCGATACTCGTAGTTGGACTTTTCTGTCCTGCAGGAAAGAACGGACGTATGCCTGGAATATTTTACCGAGGTCGAGGCTGGCAATGGATTCCAGTATGAAGCGGTGGGAGACTGTGGCGAATGCTTTGGTGAGGTCTAGGGCGAGGATGCCGTGGACATCTCTCGTTTTTGAGTCGAAGATGTGCTTCTTTAGCAATAGCATGACGTCTTGTGTTGAGAGGTGTGGTCGAAACCCTACCATGTTGAGTGGAAATAGTTCGTTGTCTTCTATCTAACGCGATACGCGGTTTAGGATAGCATGTTCAGCTGCTTTTCCTATACATGAGGTTAAGGAGATGGGGAGTAGATTATCAAAGTTGAGTGGTTTGCCTGGCTTTGAGAGGAGGACTACTGTGGCTGTGCGCCATTATTCAGGCACGTGGCCGGTTTCCCACATGTGGTTTATGTCTTTCGTGAGTAGTGCGATGGCTTGGTCGTCTAAGTTTCGCAGCAGGCGGCTGGTTACCCTGTCCGTGAAGGGGTCGTCGTGTTCGGGTATTGTTTGACATTCTATTTGTGGGTAGTCGGTGGGTTGTGATGTGTGTAGGGGGGAGGTGTCGTTTGGCGATTTCCTCAAGGAAGGTTGTCTTCGTTCCTCCCGTCTTCTTGCGTGAGTGTAGAAGACGGTCTCCCCGCAGGGGCGTCTGCGCAAGCAGGTGTTTGGTGTGTGGCGACACCACGGACCCGAGCTAACGGGGGGGATTTCGACCCCCCTCCCACGCCTAGCCGCGCGTGGCTTTGCGGTGTTCGGAGAAAAAGGGGATCCTGGGGGGTTGAGCCGACGCCTGGTGATTGACCCTTTAAGGCCCACCGGCAGAGGCAACACACCCCTTTGTCCCCGGCTTCACGTAGACGGCACCCCCCCGATTGACCCGCCCGGGGAAATCGGCAGTCGCCTTTTCCTGTCTCTACCTACCCTTAGCTCCGTCTTTCTCTCTCACTTTCTAGCTTTCCTGTCTTCTCCTGTTTTCTACTTCCAAATTTCCTGGCTGCTAGAGTTAACCTTGTGTGGGTAGCCAGCCTTGGATATGCCCCTATTTGGTTAGAGCGGTAACGTACCGCTGGTGCTTGCAGGATGTGCTTTTCACATTTCCTGCAGCGTCGCCATGTTGGGCTCCTGGGTAGGTTGGCGTTATTGCCGAAACACAAATTATTCTATGGCTAGCTCTTTCCCGAAACTTCCCGATCACCCCCCAAAAGAGGGGGGCGCACCGAAGAACTATTTGTATTTGTTGGAAACCAAAACAAAACATTTCCCCGTTACCATGTTGTTCATTCTGAGAAAGCAGGAAAGACAGTGAGAATGATCTCACCTTTCCTGGTCTCAAAAACTTTGTCTGATACCATTGGAGTTGGCTACAAAGCGTCGAGAATGGGAAATGAAGACCTTCTCTTGGAACTACGGGATCAAACACAACACCAGAAACTGTCGAATCTAACATCATTTGGGGACGTCCCAGTGACAGTCACCCCACACCGCACTATGAACACGTCTCGTGGTGTTGTCTCTGACGATGACCTCAGGGGACTAACCGAGGCTGAACTTATTGAAGGCTGGAGTGACCAGAATGTCTTGAATGTGAAGAGAATTAGTATTGAGGCGCGATGGCAAAGAAAAAGCCGGCAGATCCCACGCACTGTGGGAATCGATGTAATGCGAAGCAGCCAGGAAGGAGCAAATCATGCTTTACATAATTTGCATGTCATGTTTTACATGTTAGGACCAGTCATTTATGTTCGTGATACAGTCACGTCCCTCAATACCAAGTTTGGTGTATATCAAGCTAACGAAACGGCCGCGAGCGCGCCATGAGCGTGGCATGCAAGTCATGTCGCAAATGACAAGTAATAATTTCCATATTACCGCTGGTCATTTGTGTTCGTCATACAGATGTCACTCAATACCAAATATGGTGTATATCAAGCTAACGAAACGGCCGCGAGCGTGCCATGAGCGTGGCATGCAAGTCATGTCGCACATGACTAGTCATGATTTCCATATTACCACTTGTCATTTATGTTCGTCATACAGTCACGTCACTCAATCCCAAATTTGGTGTATATCAAGCTAACGAAACGGCCGCCAGCGCGCCATGAGCGTGGAATGCAAATCATGTCACTCATGACATGTCATGATTTCTATATTGCCACTTGTCATTTATGTTCCTCATACAGTCATGTCACTCAATACCAAATTTGGTGTATCTCAAGCTAACAAAACGGCCGCGAGCAGGCCATGAGCGTGGCATGCAAGTCATGTCGCACATGACATGTCATGATTTCTATATTACTACTTGTCATTTATGTTCGTTATACAGTCACGTCACTCAATCCCAAATTTGGTGTATATCAAGCTAACGAAACGGCCGCGAGCGCGCCATGAGCGTGTAATGCAAGTCATGTCGCTCATGACATGTCATGATTTCCACATTACCACTTGTCATTCATGTTCGTCATACAGTCATGCCACTCAATACCAAATTTGGTGTATCTAAAGCTAACGAAACGGCCGCGAGCGCGCCATGAGCGTGGAATGCAAGTCATGTCGCTCATGACATGTCATGATTTCCATATTGCCACTTGTCATTTATGTTCGTCATACAGTCACGTCACTCAATACCAAATTTGGTGCATATCAAGCTAACGAAACGGCCGCGAGCGAGCCATGAGCGTGGAATGCAAGTCATGTCGCTCATGACATGTCATGATTTCCATATTGCCACTTGTCATTTATGTTCGTCATACAGTCATGTCACTCAATACCAAGTTTGGTGTATATCAAGCTAACGAAACGGCCGCGAGCGCGCCATGAGCGTGGCATGTAAATCAAATCATGTTGTTCATGACATGTACGTCATTATTTGCATATTACCACCTGTCATTTATGTTCGTCATACAGTCACGTCACTCAATCCCAAATTTGGTGCATATCAAGCTAACGAAACGGCCGCGAACGCGCCATGAGCGTGGCATGTAAATCATACTTTTCATGACAAGTTATTCATGATTTTCATGATATGACCAGCCATTTATGTTCGCCATACAGTCATGTTATGTCATACCAAATTTGGTATAAATCCCATTAACGATACGGCCAGGAGAGCACAAAGTCGTAGGCGGCTAGATAGATAGATAGATAGCTAGATAGATAGATAGATAGATAGATAGATAGATAGATAGATAGATAGATAGATAGATAGATAGATAGATAGATAGATAGATAGATAGATAGATAGATAGATAGATACGCTCAAAGTCGCCGAAGTTCGCTAAGAAATGCTTCGCATTTAATACAAACAGAGCATCTAATCCTCACTTTTTGGCTCCAGTATCCTACCCGAAGCCATCGAGGCAGGTTACATCAAACTCAAAGTCCGACCTTACATTCCAAGTCCTCTCCGACGCTTCAAGTGCCAGCGATTCGGCCAGAGTTCACAGAACTGTCGCGGCTGGTCTACCTGTGCAAAATGTAGTGCAACCGAACACCTGTCTGAGTCCTGCGAAAACGCTCTGCACTGTGCGAACTGTGATGGGGACCACGCCGCGTACTCGCGATCGTGCCCGTCATGGAAGAGAGAGAAAGAAATAGTTTCATACAAGGTCAAAGAAAAAATTACACCATCTCCCGCTAAAGGGAACCATGTGTAGATGTGAAGCAGCGGGCGCTAACGCTTACACTGGCGGCGGCGTTGACGCTGGCGCTCATCGCAGCGTTGCGCAGGAGAGAAAACTGGGGAGGCGCAAAGCAGGCAGTGATGGAGCAGTGTTTCCTACTGGAACATGCCAATCGCTGCTAATGGGCAATGAGAGACAGAAGACTCCGACTGGACACAGAGACCCGCACTCCGCTTTTAGTTAACGCGCACGCTGCGAATTTTTATTGTTCAACAACGCACAGGAGAAATCTTCCACCGGCACCACCTTGGAGGTCAAGATCCATTGTCATATATACGGGATGGCCAGTGAACGGTTGTGCAGCGCGAGCAGTCGGTTTTTTCAACCAAGAAACTCGCTAGCAGACGCTGCCTGCGTCGGCGTCGCGAGGCGAGAGAGGGGGAAGCGGAGGAGAGGAGAGAGAGGGGGTGACACGCATGCGCAATGGGAGTGTGAACGCCGTGGGCAGGGATGCGTAGAGGAGAGAGGGGGGGGAGCGTAGGAGAGGAGAGAGAGGGGGGGACGCGCATGCGCAGGGGGGAGTTAGACGCCGCGGGCAGGGATGGAGAGAGGGGGGGAGTGTAAGAGGGGGAGAGAGGAAGGGAGGCGCATGCGCAGTGAGGGTGTGGTTGCCGTGGGGATGGATGCCTAGAGGAGAGAGAGGGGGGAGAGGAGGTTTTTTATTTTTAGTTTTTCTTTAACTGTTTGCGCATGCGCAGTAAGGGTGGGCACGCGGCACACCACCACCACCACCACCACCACCGGATTAAGCTTCGCCATAAGATGCTTCACATCTAATATCTCCTTGAAGGAGGCACGCAGATGTATAGCATACCTACTGATGTGACCAGGAAGGGGCTGAGGTTGACTGCCAGTAGTTCACTATAACTGCCAGGCTCCCGGCGACGAAGAACTCTTTCGAGGCCTCTTGCTTACAAAGAACACGCGTTTTAATTTACATATTTACAGGGAGGCAGACAAAGGGTGCAGACGCACCTTCACATTACAAAGCTCACAAAATACGAGAAGGGCCCCAGCGCACTCTTGATGCGCTCCTTTGATATCGGTCCGTGAACGCGCGTCTGGTCAAGTCTTTTCACAGGACGCGGACAGCGTGAACCAGCACGTCCATTGCGCGTTCCCTGCAGTGCACAAGGACACCTCTTGCGTTCCCGCTGGACGTGGACAACGTTTGGAAGGTATACCGATGAGCGTCCTTGCAGGCCGCCTTGCCGGTTATACCAGCCCGTCCGCCGCCCGAAGAGGTCACGTAAGGGCTGCACTAGCGCTGCTCCCTGAAGTGACCATTGTGCACCTCACACACACACGCACATCACACAGCAGGTCACTCCGTAGGCGCAACATGGCATCGGAAACCACCCACAGCATAACACACCCTTTGTCACAGCACGAGGCCATCCACAGCTGCAGATACCCGGTCGCCGCTGCCTCGTCGTCGAATGGTCGACGATGAGCACGTAGCGCCTGAAGAAAGGCCACAGTCCGCAGTGGCTAGTTCGTCATGGATCAGTAGGCACAGCTGGGATTCACTTCTGCCTGGCTTTTGCGGAGGAGGGCGCTCACAAACAAGACACCGACACTGAGAACACTCAGCTCTCCCGAGATTTGCCAGGTGTAAACTGTTACAAGGCTAAGTTCTTAACTTGCTGCACTAAAGAGTCCTTACACGACGGCGGTGACCAGGCGTTGAACTTGACGCTTAAGTTATAGCATCCCACACCGCGCGAGTGAAGCTCTTCTCATGATGGCCCGACCACACACAGAAAGAAGCTTTGAAGCGTGTTCTTTGAGACGCGTGTCGGAAAATCCGCATGAAAACACCACGACGCTTTATGGAATCTTTATCCACGGCGCAGCAAAGAGGAGGTTCAATTTGAGAAATTTGTCCCCGGTCGCATGGAGATAGGCGCGTCCAAGCAACCCCTACCAGAACTCGAACGCCTTTCTCTGGCTCAACATCTAACCGACTAAATTTCTTTAAGGAAGTGTCCTCTACAACCACAGACACCTCAGAACATTGGTCGGTTTCCTCGTCGCTGAAGAAGCTGTGCGCCTGCAATCTATTACCATTTCTTTTGTCGCTGTCTCCACCTTTATTATTGTATTCCACAGAACTGACTGTTTCTTTTGGGACATCCTGCCCTATCCAGATCACCGTATTCTGACGACAGAACTTCCGACTGTGTGCTTTGTGCTTTGACGAGTGCTTCGGCACTCTTTTCCTGATCAGTCGCAGAAATGGCATCCTTCCAAAGCCGAGAAGTTACATCTTTCTTTACGAGCGAGTCATTCGGGTTTTGAGCCATGCTTGTGACGCCTGTTATCTCTGACTGGCGATGAACGCAGTACACACCAGCTAGCACAGCTGCGCGTTCAACGTTTCTCTCGCCCGGTGTATTCTGAACTCCTACGTTTACTGTACCCTGACCACCGGTACGTTTCGCCTGCAGAATCTGAAGCTCAAGCCCTAATCGTTCAAGCTCCCTTTCTTGAGCTGCAGCTTCTTCCTTACGCCTGGCGGTCTCTCTTTCCAACGCAAGACGCCCCGTTCTTCGTTTCCTCGCGCCTTCTCCATCCTCTCCTGAATGAGCTCCCATGTTCTCGCGAAGCTCCTCCTCATCCGCACCGGAATCCTTAATTACCTGTAATGAGGCTTTCTATGTATACTCGCCACCTCAATCCCCAGGTCCTTGCACAAGAGCACTAAATCCGGTTTCCTCAACTTGTTCAAATCCATGGTCACCCCGTGCTCAAGCTGCCGTTGCTCTTGCGTTCCTGCTGGACGAGGACAGCGTTTGGAAGGTATACCGATGATCGTCCTTGCAGGCCACCTTGCCGGTTATAACACTACCTAAGGGTAGCTTTGCCGATGTGGCGCGTCAGGGGGGCAGCGTTACAACGGCTAACGGGGGCTGACCAGCCCACGCGGAGTGAGCTGGCAGTGACGCCAACTGCCCCCTCGGCGGCTGCAGCCAGTGCTGCAGCGCCATTTCCTCAAAAAGGAACCACCAGCCTCTGGGCAGGTGGGCCCAAAGGCTCCGCCCCCTGAGGCGAAGCCTCTCCGGCGAACGTCCAGCGCCTCGCAAGAGGCTATGGACACTAGTTCGAGTGAGGCGGCGCGAAACGCGCGAAAGGAGCGGCGCGACTCTGTCGACCGCTCCAAAAAAGGAAAAATTCCTGTTACGGGGCCTGCAAAGCGCTCTGTAACTTGAGGTTTCCTTAAACATACAGCACTCACCTTCCACTCAAAATGGTTACGGAGGTATCACAATGGAATGTCACAGGTCTTCTGCATAATCTAGACGATGTTACAGAGCTCCTGCGTAAATTCAGTTCAAAAGTGCTGTGTGTCCGAAAAACACATTAAAACCCACACCCACAAACTTCCTCAGACAATATGCCATATTCCGCAGGGATCGTGACGACGCAGTGACTTCGTCCGGGGGTGTGGCGATAATTGTTGATAGTAGCGTTTGCTGCAGGCAACTCCATCTGAGAACACGTCTGGAAGCAGTCGCTATTCAAGCGATGCTTTTTAACAAACGAATTACGGTTATCTCATTATACATTCCCCCAGGCTACAGACTTAGAAAAAATGAATTCCAAAACTTAATTGACGAGCTTCCTGAACCATATTTATTAGTTGGTGACTTAAATGCACATAGCACACTGTGGGGAGACTCTCGTGATGCGAGAGGACGACTAATAAAAAATTTCCCTTTCTCTACTGGTGCATGTCTGCTGAATAAAAACGAACACACATACTTCAATGCCACGCACCAAACCTACTCATCTATAGACTTAAGCATCACATCTTGCACTCTAGTTCCATTTCTTGACTGGCGGGTTATTAAAAACCCATACGGAAGTGATCACTTCCCTATAATAATAACTTTACCACAACGTGACAATGGTTCCCCACACTTTCCCCGTTGGAAAATCGAGTCAGCAAACTGGGAGCTGTTGCAAGAACATACATATCTACCGTGGAATGCCATTTCTTCCTTCAGCATAGACGACGCTGTGGCGCACATAACACATTTTATTATAGACGCTGCTGAAAAATATATCAAACAAACAAATGGACAAGCAACGAAACGTTGTATACCGTGGTGGAATGAAGAATGCAGAGAAGTTAGGAAAAAACAGAATAAAGCTTGCGGCTTGCTCCGCGACCATCCAATAGCCGAGAACCTTGTTAATTTCAAAAAGACCAAGTCTCAGGGCAGACGAGTGTGCCGGCAGGCGAGGAGAGAAAGGTGGCAAAAGTACATATCCAACATAAACTGTTATACGGATGAAAGTAAGGTGTGGAGTAGCCTAAATATATTAAACGGCCGGGAAACCCAACCACTACCCTTAGGAAATACCGGAGGCCATGGAGGACGAGGCCGACTCTCTTGGGTGAACACTTTCCAGCATATTTCTAGGGCATCCCATTATAATCCAACTTTCCTCAAGTTCAAGGAACGCGCTGAGCGGGAACGCCTAAAACAAAAGTGCACAAAAGAATATTCATGCAACCATAAGCGTGCGCAGGGTTCCCCTTCAGAGGGGGGGCGAAGGTTCGTCGCAGCACCCCCCCCTCTCTATATGTCAATGTATGGGGCTGGCTTTGCGCCCCCCTATCGCCTTTCCTACTATGTATAGGGCTGGCTTTGCGCCCCCCCCCCTTCTCGCCCCCCTGCTCCCCCCCGTGCGCACGCCTATGCATACAACCATCCGTTTAATGTAGCCGAACTGAAGGCCGCTCTGAGTTCCTGCAACAACTCAGCTCCAGGGGATGACCGCATATTGTATGAAATGATAGAGAACCTACACCCTGAAGCATTAAATGCACTTCTATCCCTATAAAACACCATGTGGGCATCTGGCTATATTCCGGAAGGAAGCTATTATCATTCCCATACATAAACAAGGCAAAGATCCGTCCTTCGCCAGCAGCTATAGACCAATAGCACTGACAAGCTGCTTGTGTAAACTCCATGAAAAAATGATAAATCGGCGACTAATCTATTATCTTGAAAGCAACAATCTACTAGACCCGCTTCAATGCGGCTTCAGGGAGGGTCGGTCAACACTAGAACCACCTTTTCCGTATTGAGGGAATAATCAGAGATGCATTTATCCACAAACAGTTCTTTCTTTCCGTACTTCTCGACCTCGAGGAAGCCTATGACACAACATGGCGCTTTGGAATCGTCAGAGATCTTTCCGCGTTGGGTGTATATGGCAGCATGTTGAAAACAATAGAAAATTACCTGTCTAATCGCACGTTTCGCGTTAGGGTTGGAAATGTCCTCTCGAAATCGTTCATTCAAGAAACTGGTGTGCCGCAAGGGGGCGTCCTTAGCTGCACCCTCTTCATTGTGAAAATGAACTCTCTCCGTACGGTGATTCCTCCAGCGATGTTTTACTGTGTATATGTTGACGATGTCCAGTTGTCTGGCTTCTTCCGCGCGCTGAAGGTACATGCTGGCGTCAACGTTTTCTTCGTCGGAGACATTGGGCAACATGGCGTCGATCGTCGTTGCCGGGGTCCTTCCGTAGACCAATTCCTACAGCGTCATCTGCGTCGTTTCTTGTACCGCCGTGTTGTATGCAAAGGTTACATACGGAAGGATGGCATCGCACGTCTTGTGCTCGACGTCGACGCACATGGCAACATATCGGCGATGTTCTTATTTAGACGCTCGGTGAGGCCATTGGTCTGTGGGTGGTAGGCGGTGGTTCGGATGGTGACTTGTTCGGCTGTACCTCAGGACCGCCTGTGTTAGGTCCGCTGTAAAGGCCGTACCTCTGTCGGTAATGAGGACCTCTGGAGCGCCATGACGCAGTACGATGTTCTCGACGAAGAACTTTGCTACCTCGGCGGCACTGCCCTTGGGCAGCGCCCTTGCCTCGGCGTAGCGGGTGAGGTAGTCCGTTGCTACGACGATCCATTTGTTTCCGGAATTCGACGTCGGGAACGGCCCCGGTAAGTCCATCCCGATTTGCTGGAACGGTCGGCGAGGTGGCTCAATGGGTTGCAGAAGTCCGGCTGGCCTAGTGGGTGGTGTCTTCCGTCGCTGACAATCTCGGAAAGTCTTCACGTAGTAGGTGACGTCGCCAGTGAGGCGATGCCAGTAGTACTTTTCTTGTATCCTCGCGAGCGTACGGGAAAATCCAAGGTCTCCAGCCTATTCAACGCGGAAATTTGGGCTAGTTGGTGGGTGTGAAACTTGTGCATCTTGGCAAGCGCAGCGGGAACAAAAACACAAGAGAAAGGAACACGTAGACAGGACGGGCGCTAGACATCAACTAGCGCCCGTCCTGTCTACGTGTTCCTTTCTCTTGTGTTTTTGTTCCGCTGCGCTTGCCAAGATGCACAAGTCTCCAGCCGTCGGGTCGTCATGCAGAGCATCCAGAACTTGTGGACGTAACGCTGAAGGTACTACGAGGAGAGAGTCGGCCCGAAGTGGCGAGAAGTTTTTCTTTAGGAGAACGCCGTTCCGCAAGAAAAACGACTCCAGTCCTGGTCTGACTACCTTTGGAGCCACGGTGGCCTTGCCCTCAAGGTATTCTATCAAGGCCCTTGAGTTACGGATCGGCGCGCTGTCGTTCGGCGAAGTCATCAGCGCTTAATGTTTCCAAGAAGTAGTCACCATCCTCGTCGTCTTGCGGCGGTGGGTCAACGGGGGGCACGGGACAGGCGGTCGGCGTCAGAGTGCTTTCGTTCCGGACATGTAAACGACGGTAATGTCGAATTCTTGAAGTCTCAGGCTCCATCGTGCGAGACGATCTGAAGGGTCCTTCAAGTTAGCTAGCCAACACAAGGCGTGGTGGTCGCTCACAACTTTGAAGAGCCTTCCATAGAGGTAAGGGTGAAACTTTGACGTAGCCCAGATAATGGCAAGGCACTCTTTTTCTGTTGTGGAATAATTGCCTTCTGCTTTGGAGAGCGACCGGCTAGCACATCTGATAACCCTTTCTTCTCCGTTAGTCTTCTGCGCAAGAACGGCGCCACGTCCTACGCTGCTTGCGTTGGTGTGGATTTCCGTCTCGGCGTACTCGTCGAAATGCGTAAGTATCGGATGCGTCTCCAGGCGTTGTTTCAGTTCCTGAAATGCTTGAACTTGCGTCGTTTCCCACCGGAAACCGGTGTGCACTTCTGTTTCGGCGTGTTCGTCGAAATGCGCAAGTAACGGAGGCGTTTGCAGGCGTCGTTTTAGTTCTTGAAATGCTTCCTCCTGCGGCGTTTCCCACTTGAACTCGACGTCGGTCCTGGTGAGGTTGGTGAGAGGCTCGGCGATCCTTGAAAAGTCCTTGACGAACCGTCTGTAATAGGTGCACAGGCCGAGAATATGGCGAACGGCCTTCTTGTCGGTGGGTGACGGGAAGGCGGCGATGGCAGCTGTTTTCTGCGGGTCTGGGCGCACTCCAGTCTTGCTGATCACGTGACCCAAAAATAGGAGCCCCTCGTACGCGAAGCGGCACTTTTCCGGCCTCAGGGTTGAGTCCGGAGCTCTTGATTGCTTGAAGTACGGATTCAAGACGCTCGAGGTGTTCGTCGAAGTTTGAGGAAAACACAACGACGTCGTCCAAATAAACGAGGCAAGTTTGCCACTTCAAGCGAGTCAGTACTGTATCCATAACCCGTTGGAAAGTTGCAGGCGCCGAGCAAAGACCGAAGGGCATGACCTTGAACTCGAACAAACCGTCTGGTGTAATGAAGGCAGTCTTTTCTCGGTCTCTCTCGTCGACTTCGATTTGCCAGTAGCCCGTCTTGAGTTCTATCGAGGAAAAGTACTTCGCGTTGTGAAGTCAATCTAGGGCGTCGTCTATTCGTGGGAGTGGGTACACGTCCTTCTTCGTGATTTTGTTCAGGCAACGATAATCGACGGAGAAACGTAGGGTACCATCTTTCTTCTTCACTAACATCACAGGTGACGCCCACGGACTCTTTGAAGGCTGGATGATGGCGCCGCGAAGCATTTCGCCGACGTGTTTCTTTACGGCCTCGCGTTCTCGCGCCGAAACTCTGTACGGGCTCTGACGAAGTGGCCTGGCACTTTCTTCTGTGATGATGCGATGTTTTGCGACTGGGGCCTTGTCGAACTCTTGACGACGATGAAAAGCAGTCCTTGTATTGCAGGAGCATGTTATTGAGCTTTTCTTGCTTATGCGTCGGAACGCGCTCGTTAACGTCGAAGGCTAGTTGATAATCTTCGTTCGTCGTAGCAGCTTCTATAGACTCGGCGAGGGTGAAAGCGTTGCTGGCTTCAACAATTTCTTCGATATCGGCAACCATCGTGCCTTTGCTCACGTGCTTGTACTCGTTGATGAAGTTTGTGAGCATCACTGATGTTTTCCCTCCTCGCAGCTCGGCTATTGCTCTGGCGACGCAAATCTCGCGGTTGATCATTAAGTTCCGGTCACCTTCAACGACGCCTTGAAGGTTTAATGATTTTTTAGTGCCGACGGAAATGCTGACGCTGGAGCAGGGGGGGGAATGGTGACTTGGTCTTCGAGCACATTCAAGGCGTGCTTTTCTGATGGCGTGTGCGGCGGTAGTGCTTTTTCTGTGGATAGCGTTATCGACTTGGCATCTCAGATCGATGACTGCTCCGTAAAGGCCTAGGAAGTCCATACCAAGGATGACATCTCTCGAGCAGGGCTGTAGGATGACGAAGCTCGCGGGATAAATCCGGTTGTTAATGGAGACTCTCGATGTGCAGATTCCTGCCGGCGTTACTAGGTGGCCTCCGGCTGTCCGGATTTCAGGACCTTCCGAAGCAGTCCTCACTTTCTTCAAATTTGCGGCGAATGGCCCACTGATGACGGAATAGTCGGCTCCAGTATCGACGAGAGCTGTCACGCTGTAGCCGTCGATAAGCACGTCAAGGTCACTAGTTCGTCGTCTCGCCTTGCGGTTTGGTCGTGGCGTCGGGTCACGGCTGCGTCGGTTTGTTCCACTGGTTTCACGTTGCGTCGTCATGTCTTCTTCGGGCTGCGAAGTTTCCACGTCAGGGCCCCGTTTGTCTGGTGAAAGGCCTTTTTGGATTTCTTTGCGGCGGCATCGTCGTCGGCGGCAGAGGATCCTCGGCAGTTCGTCGTACAGCAACTGCACCTCCTTCGGCTGCTGCCCTTAGTTTTCCGGGTAAGGGCTAGGAGATCGGCCTCGAGCAGGGCCAACGTACTGCCTGCGGTGCGGCGACATGCAGCGTCCGGGCGAAGGCAATCGGGAAGATCGTCGGGGCGTCCACTGGGCTCCTTCGAAGTAGTCAGTGATGTCATGCGGTCGTTCACCCCACTGTGGACGCGGCGCGTCGATGGTGAATCGACGAAGGCCCATCTGGCGGTACTGGCGGTGGCGGTAGGTGTGGCCGGCCTCGCCGCAGTGGTAGCAGAGTGGACGGTGGTCGGGGGGCGTGCCAGATGTCGGTCATCCTGGGCGTGTAGCACTGGCTGACAGGCGGACGAGATGGCGGCTGTGGTGGCGGCGGCGGCGTCATGCGACGATAGTGCGGCTGTGCGGCGTCCTGACGGGGACGTGGAGGAAGTGCACTGCGTCGCGCTGCAGCAGCGTAGCTCAGGGTCTGCGGCTGAGACTGTGGTGGCTCAGGGGTGCCGAGCGACTGCTGGAGTTCTTCACGAACTATCTGGGCTATCGAATCCACCTGAGGTTGCGCTCTGGGGAACATCTTCTGCAGCTCCTCACGGACAACCGCTCTGATCGTCTCGCGGAGGTCGTTGGCTTTCAGCGCTTGAACATCCGCGTAGGTCGTCGTAGGCAGGCGGCGGTTGTATTGCCTGTAACGGATTTCTAGCCCTTTCTTGATGGTAGTGACCTCCAAAACCAATTCCGAGACCGTCTTCGGGGGGTTGCCCACAAGTCCGGCGAAAAGTTCTTCCTTTACTCCTCTCATGAGGAATCGAACTTTTTTTTTCCTCGGGCATGTCAGCGTCGGCGTGCCGGAAAAGCCGCGTCATCTCCTCCGTAAAGATGGTGACGCTCTCATTCGGGAGCTGCATTCGTGTGTCCAGTAAAGTGGCGGCCCTTTCCTTTCGGACGACGCTCGCGAACGTCTCCAGGAAAGTGCCGCGAAAGAGGTCCCATGTTCGAAGCATGGACTCCCGGTTCTCAAACCACGTCCTCGCGGCGTCTCCGAGGTAGAAGTAGGCGCGGCGCAGTTTTTCATCGGAGTCCCAGATGTTCATAGTCGCGACGCGTTCGTAAGTCTCTAGCCAGGTCTCGGGGTCCTCAGTTGGCGATCCATGGAAACCAGGTGGCTCTCTCGGTGCCTGCATCATGATCGTTGCAGGGGACACAGCGGCCGTCATTTTTCCCTGTCGTCTTCGTCAGCGTGGCTTTTGGCTTGTCCGGTAGGAGTCCGTGCTGCGGGGGGGAGTCCTTTCAGTCTGCGGCTGGCTCGCCTGTCACTGATAGTGTCGGTGTCTTCTGTCCCGGTGTCCACCAGCAAGCATAGTCCTGTGGTTCGGTCGGTTATGCAGAAGAGGTGGCTTGATGATTGGCCGTGATCGCCCGCCGCTGTTATTGACGATTGGCCTGAGCGTTTCCCATGCGCCACGCACAGGGTGACAGACACCGACGAGCCGCGGCACGAAAACGTCGGTGATAGTAGCATGGCGTCTGTGTTGGAAAACTGCGCTCAGGCTGGTGGAGTGGTCGTGGCGGAGAAGGCGACGTGAGAGGCTGTCGATGTGGACAAGGCTGGCCATTGAAGTTGCGAGTGTTTTGCAGTTCCACACGCAAGTCGGCTACTTGACCTGCGATATCTTTTACTGCTTCTCGAAGGGAATCTACTTCAGAAACCGGAGCAGGACGGGCAGCGTTGATGACTGCCGGAGCAACATCCATCATGTCGTCAGCCGGTTCTGCGAGCTCCGGCAGGGACTTATGCTGAGCTGGGACAAGAGCCATTCGCACATTAGGCGGAAGACGCTGCAGAAACAGCTCACGTAGTATAGCTGGGTCGAAGAAGCCTGGCTGGTCCCCAACCAGGTGCTGCAGGTGACGTTGGAATTGGGTGGGACGTCTGCCCCCAAGCACTTCGTTGTTCAGGAGTTGTTGAATACGCTGATGCGCAGGCTGAACAAGGCGGCGAAGAAGAGTCTGTTTGACTGCCGTATATGGAGTTTCACCAAGCGGTCGCTGGAGGATGTCGCGTATCTCGGCCATTGCCTGTGGCGGCAACGCTTCGAGGAGTAGCTTGTACTTGCTAACTTCTGACGTTACGCGATGAATGCGGAACCTGTTCTCGGCTTGTACGAACCATAATGAGGGACCGGCAAGCCACAGCTGCGGTAGCGTTATGGTGGTATTAGCTCCTACGACACTCGAAGTGGGTATCTGGCCGTTTACCGAGGTAGGAGTACCGGGGTTGAGGTCGTCTGGATTCTCGCGTTGCTCCATGGAAGGTCGTGCTCGTATTCCGGGTCACCAGTAACTGTAGCACTCTGAAGCATGGTTTAGTAAAACGCAGAGTGGTTTATTCCTACGTGCACGCCACTCTCAGAACTACTTCTTCCTCCTCCTTCAGCAGAACCCCACTACCAATCCACGTGCCAAGTTGTGCGCCAGAAGAAGAAAAGTCCGCCACACCTGCCATGGCAGTGTGAGCAAATTGGCTGTGACATATCATTCATTGAAACGTCCAAACATGCTCCACAAGCGCACATACATATGCACTTTCTTGAACTGCAGGCAACGTACTGCTGTCCTGAGTTTCAGGGGCAAAGCTCCTAAGGGTGTGGGTCTGTCCCTCCTCTGTAGTTGTCGTAGTAGGTAGGTAGATAACCACGTATAGTGGAATGTACCCACTCCACGTGATAAAGATGACGATGACGCCGTGTAGTGGAATGTACCCACTACACGTGGTAACGATGAAGTATAACCGCGTTCCAGTATAGTGGAATGTACCCACTACATGTGATAACGATGACGATGACATCATTCACTTCGTGGATATGGCGTGATTTTAGGGGCGAAGCTCCTTAGGGTGTGGGTCTGTCCCCCCCTCTGTAGTTGTCGTAGTAGGTAGGTAGATAGCCACGTGTAGTGGAATGTACCCACTCCACGTGATAAAGATGACGATGACGCAGTATAGTGGAATGTACCCACTACAGTGATAACGATGAAGTATAAGCGCGTTCCAGTATACGCGATGCGCAGCGGTTATAGGGGCGCCACTGAAAGCCGCGTAGCGGCGGCCGTCGGAAACGCGCGCGGGTCGCGTAGCAGACGCCTCCTTTCAATGCAAGCATGACGGAAGTGCGCGCGTGCGATTTGCCACCTGTGCGCGTCCCAAACGATTACTTTTGCGGTGATAGTGTGCGCAAAGGAGCCGCAGTTTATAATAGTGAACCAACGCGTGAACCAAAGTTTTTTCTCGACACAGTAGCTTCGTTTACGTGTCATGTGTTTATATAGTAGATTTTGAGGGAGCGCTGTCGCACCGGCGAATGGATTTCACGGGTGCGGCCTACGCGAAGGGTCAGCGTTGGTAAAACTTGGAAACCAGCGCGATAAACTTGTGAAAAAATATCTCGGCAGCTTGCGCTAGTGACGCGAGACTGAGTCAATGCGGAGCTGGATGGTCACCTAGCTTGTTATACCTGCTTGGTAACGTATTTGCTAGGTTTTTTTGCAAGCTATTACCAATTGTTGAAAAAATGGCGTTAGGTTCTACGTGATAATACGTGGTTTTGGCGGGAACATGGCACGTGAGTAGATACGCTAATTACGTGATTCTTGCGAGAACGTCTCACGTGATTAGTTACGTGACTTTCACGTGATTAGTTACGAACCAAAATATACTCACCAATTACATGCTAAAGAAAACATAGCAACCAGAAGCTAGCACCACCAGCAAGAATAAAGAAAAGAAAACACGTCAGTTTCATAATCGGCTCCACTCAGGCGTGCGCAGGGCTCCCCGTCAAGGGGGGGGGGGGGGGGGGGGCAAAGGATCATCGCAGCGCCCCAGGCCCCACCAAGTCAATGCATGGGGCAGATTTTTCGCCCCCCCCCCCCTCTTAGGCGAATAGGAAAGCCCCCCCCCCCCCCCCCCCCTTTTCCCGTGCGCACGCCTATGGCCCCACTCATAACACAGCTTCTCTAAAGCGAATGAGCATTAGTGGGGTACATCAAGGGTTTCCTATTAGCACGAGGTCATGTTACGAGGCCATTCAAAAGGAGGTTGAATCGGTTGAATGTCCTGTCAAAAGCCTTCAATTCGCACAGGTGTCATGTTTTACAGCCAATATGCATATAGTTGAGGTGAGCGCACAGCGAACATTCTGCACTGGTGATCACATTCCAGTGCCATCAATAGGTAGAATGCAGCCGATTTCGGGGAGCATACGTGTGATTTCAGGGCGCTTTTGTAAAGGAGCCGTCACCTGCCCCACATTCTCTGGCATTGCGCTTCGCGCCATTCGTTTTTCAAGAGAGCCTAGGCATCGCGTCTTATCAGTAATAACAACCTCATGTGTATTGTAGCGTGTATTGTAGCGTCTACAATACAGGCGAGGCGACCAAGTGTAAACGTAGCAGCGTTCGCTGAAGACGTAGCGACATAAATGGAGAAATAAAAACACGGTAACCGTTCTAACACTGCCGTAAACAAAGCGCGATTGCGTACCTTTTTCGGACAGCCGCAATCAACCACCGCCGTCGCTATCGCTCATGAAATAGCACCGGAAACCTGTAGAAGTGCGTTCCTGGCGATTTTTAAATGCGAAGCATTTCTTAGCGAACTTCGGCGACTTTGAGCGTATCTATCTATCTATCTATCTATCTATCTATCTATCTATCTATCTATCTATCTATCTATCTATCTATCTATCTATCTATCTATCTATCTATCTATCTATCTATCTATCTATCTATCTATCTATCTATCTAGCCACCTACGACTTTGTGCTCTCCTGGCCGTATCGCTAATGGGATTTATACCAAATTTGGTATGGCATAACATGACTGTATGACGAACATAAATGGCTGGTCATATCATGAAAATCATGATTAACTTGTCATGAAAAGTATGATTTACATGCCACGCTCATGGCGCGCTCGCGGCCGTTTCGTTAGCTTGATATACACCAAATTTGGGATTGAGTGACGTGACTGTATGACGAACATAAATGACAAGTGGTAATATGGAAATCATGACTTGTCATGTGCGACATGACTTGCATGCCACGCTCATGGCGCGCTCGCAGCCGTTTCCTTAGCTTGATAAACACCAAATTTGGGATTGAGTGACGTGACTGTATGACGAACATAAATGACAAGAGGTAATATGGAAAGATCATGACTTCTCATGTGCGACATGACTTGCATTCCACGCTCATGGCGCGTTCGCGGCCGTTTCGTTGGCTTGATATACACCAAATCTGGTATTGAGTGAGATGACTGTATGACGAACATAAAAGACAAGTGGTAATATGGAAATCATTGTCATGTGCGATATGACTTGCATGCCACACTCATGGCGCGCTCGCAGCCGTTTCGTTAGCTTGAAATACACCAAATTTGGTATTGAACGACATGACTGTATGACGAACATAAATGACAAGTGGTAATATGGAAATCATGACATGTCATGAGCGACATGACTTGCATTCCACGCTCATGGCGCGCTCGCGGCCGTTCCGTTAGCTTGACATAAACCAAATTTGGTATTGAGTGACATGACTGTATAACGAACATAAGTGGCAGGTGGCAACATGAAAATCTTGGCATGCATGTCATCTACAACGCCATTTACATGCCACGCTCGTGGTGCGCTTGCGTCCAGTTCGCTAGCTTGACATACACCAAAATTGGTATTGCGCGACGTGACTGTACGACGAACATAAATGACAGGTCCTAACATGTAAAACATTACATGCAAATTATGTAAAGCATGATTTGCTCCTTCCTGGCTGCTTCGCATTACATCGATTCCCACAGTGCGTGGGATCTGCCGACTTTTTTTTGTATGCGTTTGAGCAGCCGACAACGCAGCAGTTATTTTTCGGCATCGCTGAAGCCCGACAGAGTCGTTAAACCCCGATAAAAACACATCCATCCGTGCACTCGCGTACACACTCGCGGGAAGACTGCTCGCCCGGACCCGCGAGCGCTTCCGAGCCGTGGCGGCAGATGGCGTCGTCGGCGCTTTGCGCATCGCCTATAGTGGAATGTACTCACTACACGTGATAACGATGACGATGACGCTGATGACCATGAAGTATAAGCGCGTTCCAGACCACACATTCTCTTTCTGCCATGGATGAAAATGATCGAGCTTCGCCCACTCATCATCATTCACTTCGTGGATGTGGCGTGATTTTTTCACAGACGCTTCCAAGTGGCCTGCCGGTGTGCGTTATGTAGCGATCGCTACTTCATTTACAAACTCTGGCACTCTGCACCCAGAAACAAGCTTCTTCACAGCAGGAACTTTTGCTCTGTTCACTGCTGTGAAACATATCCGCCTGGAAAAGTTACAAAAATCAATTATATTCACTGACTCTCTCAGAGTGGTAAAAGCTATAATTTCTCTCCGAAAGAATAAAAACCCTGTAGTGATGAAACTGTATTCATTACTTTGCACCATTTACGCATCCGGCCAACATATCATGTTGTGCTGGGTGCCTGGATAGAGAGACATCGAAGGCAATGTCTTAACTGACCAGCTAGCCATTTCTGTCCAGGTAAATGCTACTGATACATTCATGGGTGTTCCTGTAATGGACTTGAAGCCCTTTTTAAGGAAAAAGCTCAGGGCCTTCTGACAAAGATCATGGGATCTAGAAATGCATAATAAATAAAACATGATTAAGCCATATCTCGGTAGCTGAACACGCACTTTGTGGGAACCACGCGCACCGGCTATCCAGAGATAGCGCCACGTGTTGCGCAGTGGCGGTGCGCGTGGCCCACCTGCGCTCTTCAAAAGCGGCAGCCTGCGCGCTGCCCAGGGGAGAGGTGACTTGACCAGTGGCGTAAATCCACGAAGACCACAAGGGGGGGACACACATCTTGCAATGGCGGCCATTTTGTTTTTATATAGATGCTTTATTTTTAATCATATAAAAATAAATTATGCATTCATATAACAATAATAATAATAATAATAATAATAATAATAATAATAATAATAATAATAATTATTATTATTATTATTATTATTATTATTATTATTATTATTATTATTATTATTATCATAAAACAAGCATCGGCGCCTAATCAGAAAAAATAGCATTGAGTATCCAGTAGTAATCGACATCGCATGGCGAAGTTTCTAATAGCAACTCGTAGGCAGGCGCTAGCATTTTTGCAGCTGCATTATTCGGGTTAAATTACGCAATGAAAATTGTAACACTTTTTGTGATACCGCATAAAGGTATTCCCCATCGTGTGTACCGGCTAGAAGTAAGTACTTAGTTTCTGTTCAATGAAGGTGCTTCAGATTTCAGAGTTGGTTTTACGGAAAGCGCGTTGTCCTTGACTGTCAAGAAATTCAAATGTGACAGTTGGACGACAAATCTCGAGGGGGGGACACTTGCATGGGGTGTCCCCCCCCAGCCTGAACACAGGGGGGGGTCAGGACCCCCCCTGACCCCCCCCCATGATTTACGCCACTGGACTTGACTGCCGAGAAGGACGGATGCTGCCACCCGCGCTGGCCGGTTGCTGCTGGCCGTGAACCGTGGTCGCCGAGAGTTCCTGGGCGGACCCTGCCGTATGGCGCGTTTAGTTTAATATATTGTTGTTTTTGTTTTGACCTGAAGCCTCCGTCGTCCTTGCTTTAACTACGGACGGGATGCAGCAAAGCCGAAACCCACAGATGGCGCCCAACGTGGTTTTTGCTCCCGCCCGTAGGAACAGCACGGTGGACGTAGGTCCGGTCCTTTGTCTTGTTCGAGAAGCTTTCGTGTAGCGCGTTCTCGTGTGTGTTCTTTTGTTGCGCGGATTTTTTTTTCTTCCAATGGCGCAGGCAGACGGGAAGCAGCTGCGCTCCGGGACGAGCTTGCCTACCGGCGGCAAGGAGGATTCATCTCCCCAGCCGGCGGACGAGCTGCTGGCACAGCAGCTGCACACATTTCAGCGTGTCGCTGAGTTGTGCAACACGGTCATGGACCACGTGAGCAGTCTGGCCGTGGAGCCAAAGAAGGTAAGCGAGCCACAGCTCCGACCTCGCGTCGACCTACCCACGTTTACGGGCTACGACGACCCGAAATCAGTGGCTGACTGCCTTGATGAAGTAGATAGCTATGTCAGAGCTACTGGTGCCTCGGAAGCGTACGTGATGGCTCGAATCCTGCCGTTGGCTTTACGGGATGCCGCAGGACGGTGGTGGAGGCTACAATCGCCTTTCACCACTTGGGAAGATTTTGCAAAGCGCTTCCGAGAGGAATTTCTGCCCCCCTGGGTACGAGCTGCGAGTCCAGCGTGAGCTCGAACTGAGAACCCAGCATCCAGACGAAAGTTTGCTCGAGTACGTCCGGACGATGCAGGAACTGCATCGCCGACTGCTGCGGAAAGGGACAAAGTAGCTCGGGTCATTCGACAGAGTCATCCCAGATTCAGGCCATTTCTTTACGGGCGCACATTCGAAACCCTTGAGCATCTCGCACGGGAGGCCCGCGGTGTACAAGACGCCCTATTAGCTGAGAGCACTTACGCTCCGCCGCCAGCGCCGCAATCTGCTCTTGAGCCGTCACTGGCTTGGCGCTCCCCCGTTGCCAGTCCCTCATGCGACCTGACGAGCCCAGGCGCATTCACGGCTGTCTCCTCCCTCGCCCTGGACCCCTTCGCGTATGAGCAAGGGCCGCGCGGGGCCCCATTCAATACCGTATCAGGGGTCAGCTGTTCCTGGGAGCAAGTGTCCGCGGAGCAGCGTCATAGTGCAGAGCGCTCGCTCCTTATTCGAGCCGTACAAGAGCATAGTCGGTCGGACCCCCCAGTCTCAATACGCCGGGTTCACAAGTCCTGCGCGAGCCGACTGCGACAGGCGCTCCTGTTATGGGCACTCCGGGGGCCACTCCGCCGAAAGGCGTGATTTCATTGATAGGCTAACTGGCCAACACAGACATGCGCAAGTCGTATGCTACCAGTGTGGTCAAACTGGTCATGTCAGGCGGCAGTGCTTTGCGCGCCGCAACGCGAATGCAGGAAGTTCGGGAAACTGCTTCGGCCGGCGACATTAAACACTGGCAGTGTGTCGCAGTCCACGGCCATAAATGCCAGGAGCATGGAACGCTGTCCGGTACGTGCTGTCCGGTACGTGCGGACTTTCCTCCGCCACGAAATACTAAAAGTTTGCAAAGGTTTCTGGGAATGATTGCTTTTTATCGTGATTTCATTGCACAGTGCGCAGACATCTCTCGACCACTAACACAGCTGCTAAAGAAAGGCGAGAAATGGCTCTGGAGCAGTGAGCAACAAACAGCTTTCGACATGCTTTTGAAAGCGATTACCTGTAACGCCTCCTGTTCCGATTCCATGGCACGCGTCTGTAGCGGCCACTCCTCGGGCAGATGACGGACGGCGACAACATATATACAAACTGATGTTTAATGTCATAACCATCCGTAAAAAGGCGGTGCTGCCACACGGAGCAACACCAGAGTGAGACATAAGGAAAAGAGAGAGGGGGGAACACAAAGTCTGAGTGGTCGGCACAAGGTTGGCGGATCACGCAGCGAAAACGAAACCGCAACTGCAGCGGCCCGGAAACATGGTTCCAACACACTCCCCGCCTGGTATCACATGATACCACTCTATGTAAGCTATAAGGAATAGAGTGCATTAGTCCTCGTGCGCTATGAGGAGAACAGTTTCGGTCACTGGTCGGGAGTAGACCTGTGCGCCGGACCCAAAATCGCCGGCGGCGGCGCGCCGGTGTTTCCACCTCCGGCGGCGGCGCGTCAACGGCGCGGGGTTCATCGGATCGGCGGCGGCGCGGCGCGAAGGGGGGGGGGGGGGGAGGGTAGATTCAAGAGTTTGTGGGGATATCTGTCTGTCTCTTGAATTTTGAAAAAGAAAATCTGTTTCCCCGAAAAGGCGAAGCAGTAAATGCGATAGCAACATGTCGTAATGCTATAACGAACTAAGGCTAGCAGCTAACTCTTTCATCCGATCTCGCGAAACTGCAAAACACTGGTGTATGGGAATACGGCCGCTCCAGGGAAAGAAACAGTTCTCACGCAGTTTGTCGTATCAGTGGGCACAGCACGAAGCGGTGAGATGATAGCGCGTAGAAGGGTATACGAGACGCGTTTGCTGATGCCTGCCGAGATAACGCGCGCGCCAGCGCTCGCGACTGCGCCCTTATAGTCCAAGTTCACAGCTGCGCATATCAAGCCACGCCGCCCCCCCGCCCCCCCTCCGACGTCTCTCCATGCTCCTTCGCCCAGCGAAAGACGGACAGGGCTTCCTTTCTTGTTGAGGAGCAACCGATGGCAGGCCTTGCACGCGGTGTGATGTAATCGCATGCGCCCTACGTGCGATGGAGATGGGCAGCTTGTTTCAATGTTTCAGCCGTGTTTCTCGCGAGCGCTCGCGCGCTTTTACTAGCGGGTACAGCATGCGATGCGCGTACAAAAGTTACCGATTTGGGCTTTATACGGAACATGACGGCGACAATGAAAACCAGCACAGTCTCCATATAACTCTTATCGCAATAAAAAATATACAGTAACCGTGGAAACGGGTTGGCCTATTTTTTTGGAGAGCTGCATCGTCTTCACTGTAAAGAGTCCGTCCGTTGGAACAATCAAATAATCCGGTTCCCATTCGTTCCATTCCATATCTCCTCGACACTTATTTCTTCATAAAGCACGTGCAGAATGGGAGACTAAGCGTTTAGTCCATCAGAATTTCGAGCTTGTCGGCTGCACTCTGTTATTTCACCTTGCGTAATCGGAAACTCACAGAACAGTGCAACATAAGTTCATCGCGCACGGTAATCACGCGAGGTGAGGAAGAACGGGTGGGTAAATGCATGGCAAAGCAGGGTAGGAGACAATTCACAACTGAAATTTCTCGTATATGGACCAATAGAAAGTATTTGCTCTAATAATGTCACGTGAATCACCGTCCTGGCGTCACGAAGAGCGCCAAAAAAGAAAAGGGAAATGCCAAGGGAGAATACCGCGCTCGATACTGTGTTTTCAGAGGCTGTACTGGGGCCGTTATACAGACAGGGTGTGCAAACACGGACACAAGAAAGTAGTCCAGACACCGCAAACACCGCCACCTGAAAAATGGTACAGCGGCGGGGGAAAAGAAGGTAGACAAAAAAAAAAAAAAAAAAGATTAACACACCTTCGCACTGGTGGTGCCAATCCTGAAGGAAGTGCGGAGTTGGGCAGCCTTTGTTTCTCTTCCGTTTTCTCTTTCTTTCCTCTTCTCTTTCTTTTTCTCTGTTTCCTTTTTTTTTAACGTTTACTGATTTCTTCCTCTCTCTTTATTTATTTCTTTCTCTTTCTTGCTCTTTCTATTCTTCCTATTTTTTCCTTTCTTTCTTTCTCTTTCTATTTTTTGCTTGATTCCTTTTCTTCTATTTTTATCCCTGGCTTTGCCTGCGTTATGCCAAGCGACGACAGCATACGGCAGCATACGACAACCCAGGCGCATAAACTGCTCCGCACTTAATATCATCAATGTGCTCGAAGAAGAAGAGGGAGAGCGTGCGCTCAATATGCGACAGATGGCTATACTATTCGTGGTTTTTCCTGCGTTACACCAAGCTACGACAGCATACGATGACAGCATGCGATGACTACATACGACAGCCCGGGCCCTTAAATTGCTCCGCACATAAAACACTCATGTGCGCATCAGGCCCGTAGCCAGGAATTTTTTTCGGGGGGGGGGGGGGGGGGGGCACTTTTTGAAGGCCTTGAAAAACCCCTATTTTCATTATTTATTATCGGTAAAACACCCCCCTTCATCCGAATTTCGGTGGGGGGAGGGGGCCCTAGGGTCCCCCCCCTCCCCCCTGGCTACGGGCCTGGTGCGCATTCCCGGGCAAGAGGCGATACCTATCAGTCAGTTGTGCGTGATGGTCAACATGAGAGATAACTGGTCACTCTCTTGACTTGACCGTTGTGTTTTAAGGCGAAAGCCTTTAATGTCTCATGCTCACGTCCGTCCGGTGTCCGTCCGGTGTCCGTCCGGCGTCCGTCTGTCCGTCCGTCTGTCCGTCCGTCCGAGCTCTGGCACGGAGCCAGGTGGCAGCCGGGATGCGCAAACGGACGCCGGTCGCGTCGGACTCTACAGCGCTCGCGCTTTGCTTGCGTAGCGTCGCTGTGCCCAGCGTTTGCAATCATTCTGACCGACGCCGCCTCAATGGAGCCAGGCGTTCACGGAATACACATACGAATTTACAAAGGGTCCGTGAATTTAAGCGCTGGAGCGCGGATGGCGTTTGCACGATGCGCAAAGCGCCAGAAAATACTAACGCATGCGAACGGAGGAAGATTAGTCTCGCTTCTCGCACACATTCGCTTTGTGTGTTATCCCACTGAGAGTGTAAAAGAAAAAAAGACATGGCATAGTCAGTGGAATGGCCACACGCTTTCGCCGAACACGCTTTGGAATGTACAAAGTGTCCAATTTTTCCACGCCGTGTCTTTTTAACATGAATACCTACCAACAAGCTCAGCTATCGGTTATTATAAGTGTTTCATTGCCTTTACTTCTCTATTTATTTATCGACTTACTCGAGTAAAAAAAAAAGTAAGGAAAAAAAGTGCATTATAACCATCGATTATCTATTTGATTTATCTATGCCATAGGTCGGCAAAAGATGTGGAGCTCACTCAGACTCACTCATGAAATATATTTTGCCCTTGGGACTCACTCGGACTCAGATTCAGCAAACTATTCCTCCACCGGACTGACTCGGACTCAGATTCATTAAAATTTTTCCCAGCCGGACTCACTCGGACTCAGACTCACGAAACTTTTTTTACAGCTGGACTCACTCAGACTCAGACTCACGGCTATATCTGAGTCTGAGTGAGCCGACTCATGAGTTCGTTAGCGTACATTTGGCTTCTTTGAACTTGGTTTCAATGCTCGTTAACACCAATATCTCGCGTAATCTGAGCTCTCCTTGGCGCCTTTTGATCTCGTACTTTCAAATATGAGATATCAGGGGTTGCAATCCAGTAGGCATCTTTTTATTGAAAGAGATGACTCACATGAAATATTTTTATCAAAAATTCCCGGGAAGCAGTTTTCGGGGGGTGGGAGGGACGTCACGCCCCCCCCCCCCCCCCCTTTCCTCCTCCATAACTGACACCTCTGATCAATTAATATTAAGCTGGCGTATGAACGCTGGTTCTTTCAAGTCTGCGGGAGTCGGCCTGAGTATAAACGTGAGCCTATGTAAGGCTGACAGTAATGCTGAAGTTGAGTAAGTAGAACCATAGATCGGCAGAAAAGTGTAGAGCTCACCCTAACTCACTCAAGAAATACATGTTGGGCTTTGGGCTCACTCGGATTCAGACTCACCAAAACTTTCCTCAACCGGACTCACGCGGACTCAGACTCACTAAAATTTTTCTCAGCCGGACTCACTCAGACTCAAACTCACCAAAATATTACTCACCCGGACTCGCTCAGACTCAGACTCACAGCTCGATTTGAGTCTGAGTGAGTCGACTCATGAGTGAGTTTGCCGACCTATGATCTATGCACAATGTAGTTGCCCCGAGACTACACTACTCCACTAATATGCTATCCAGCGAGTTGGATCGTCTCCCTTTAAGGCTGTACGCCGCAGCGTTGAGGTCAGGCAATACTCTTGAGACTTTTGGAGGAAAGAAATATATATACAACTTCCGGGGAGCTGTTCTAGATGTGTCCATCTGAAGAAGCTATTCGCAGTCCATTTCGGGAGAGCGCATTCAGTTACTCGAAAAAGCGGTTGGCCGTGATGTTTGCTCTTGACCACGTCGATGCGTCCACCGCGGGGGTGTAGCGGGTGCTCGACGACTGCTGACCCGAAGGTCGGGGCTTCGATCCCGGCCGCGGCGGTCGCAATTCGATGGAGGCGAAATGGCAGAGGCCCGTGTACTGTGCGATGTCAGTGCACGTTGAAGAACACCAGATGGTCAAAATTTCCGAAGCCCTCCACTACGGCGCCCCTCAATCATACCGCGGTTTTGGGAAGTTAAACACCATATATATATATATATATATATATATATATATATATATATATATATATATACCACGTCAATGCACCGAACCCGTCAGCACATTCCCAGCGTAAGAAGAAAGTGCACGAAAGTTACAGGAGCAGGAACTTGTCAAGTCTTAACTTGCAAATGAATGTGTCCCTGTGTCCCAGATGTTTGAGAACCATGCAGGGAATGCGTACCGGTGCGTTAGACGGGCGGTCGCATTAAACCTAATTCGATGGCTTAGGCAACCAGAATTTGTGCACAGCCTCCGAGATGTACGCCCAAAAACGGATCTGTGGGCGCTGCGTTCGTTGCGTTGAAGCGCATTTCGTCCCTCTCATTAGTGTCGAGAGTTGTGAAAGCTTTGTGACATCAAAATGACGTTCCGGAAGAAGATCCGGAAACAGGGAGCGCACTGGTCACCGAACTCCAGCCAATCAGCTGTGGCCGAAATGGACAGTTCACTAGGGGGGACACATCGAGAATAACTCCCCAGCCATCAAGAATGAAACAGGAGCATGCTGGAAACTTTCACCAGAGCTTGGAGCACGAGGGGGGATTGTCGTTGGAGGAGGTTCGTCTGTGGACGTGAGGTACTCGCTCGTGAATTTTCTTTTATTTGCACATGAGCTCACCATGAAAAAGGAAAACAAACAAGAGCATGATGGGAATTGTGACACGAGCCCGAAGTGGTAGGGTCTTCGGAGGAGGTTGACAAATGGATGCAGGCGTGCTCTCGACAATTTTTTTCCCTTATGGTTGAAGCACATTCCGTTCCTCTAATTTGAGTCAAGGGTTGTGAAAATTTCGTGACGTCGTAATGACGTTGAAGAGGAGGAATCGGAAAGAGAGGGCACGCTGCTGGTCGAGCTTCCTCCAATCAGCGGCGGCTGAATGGAGAGTCCATTACACCGACACATCGAGAAAACTTTGCCAAGTGAAGTGATTATTTTATGTCCCGGTTCCCCGTTAGGGTTAAAATGAGAGGCCACCGGCGGCGCGCCGAGATTATTGCGCGGCGGCGGCGGCGGCGTGGTCACTCTGGAAATTTCGGCGGCGGCGCGATCGGCGTGAGCAAAAACGGGCAGCGGCGGCGGCGCGGCGCGGCGGCGCACAGCTCTACTTGGGAGTAATGCTAGAGGCCGTCCACGTCCCGTCATCATGAAGCTCTTGGATTTTCAGGATAAGGTGACTGTGCTAAAAAACTGTTATAAAGTTAAAAACACTGAATTTCGGGTTTCAGAAGACTTCTCTCCCCAAGTTCGCAATATTCGCAAGAAGTTGTGGGAGGCATCCGCCTGTCATAAGGATAACGGCTCATCTGTCCAACTTCGTTTTGATCATGTATTCATCGACAAGGTGCGATATGACTGGGACAGTTCATGCAATACTCTTGTCAGATCATCCGCTGGTTTAACTAAGTTCGTTGAATCAACTTCTGGGCCAACATCTTCTTGACCAAGCGGCTCTCACAATAAACTTTCCATATTAAATATCAATGGCAGAAGTGTTGTCAGTAATTACTCCAAATTTTTTTCCCTGGTCTCCTGTTATGCACTACACATTATCGGCGTTACTGAGACTTGGCTGCACGATGGAGTCCATGATTCTGAAATAACTCTCCCTGGCTACAAGTTGGTTCGGAGAGACAGAGAGGTGGGGAGAGGCGGTGGTGTTGCCCTATTCTTTCGGTCTCACCTCAGCTTTTCTGTGCTCTCTGCACCACCGAATACTGAGTCTTTGTGGTGCAAGGTTCACTTAGAGAACATGTCCTTGATTATCGGGACCGTTTACCGTCCGCCTGGTTCTGATATCGAACATTTACACAACACTAACCAATTTCTACAAAGCTACGTTACTTCAGCATCTAACATTTTTACATGGATGATTTTAATGCTCCTGCTATAGACTGGTCATCTATGACAGTCAGTGGACACGAAGTATCCATCGGAAGAGAGCTACTCAACATTTCGTTGTCATGTGGCCTTCACCAAATTGTTAAGGAATCAACTCGTAATGGTGCTGTCCTTGATCTGGTTTTCGTCGCTACATCCCTGGTTTATCCAGTTTCGAATGTGATATTATTGGTGGCATACCAGATCATAACGCTGTATTGTTCTCAGTTCCTGGTATCGTCCCAAAATGCCGTTACACTTACTGCACGTTTCCTGATTTTAACCGCGCTGATGATCAAGCAATTACAGACGCCCTTTGCGACTCTTTTCAAGAATTTGAGCTAAAAAAGCACTACCAGTGATGTCAATACATTATCTACTTTTTTCGAAGGCCTTGTCAGTAAGTGTATCAATCGTTTCATTCCTCTGAAAACAAAGAAAACGAACACTGAAATACCCTGGATGACTAGGGATATTTTACATTTGTCGCGTCGTGTGGCCAGACTACGTCGATCAAAGCGCTCTGATGACTCAACAAAGCTTCAACAGTTTGTTAGCGCCAAAAACGAACTATCTGATAAAATTAAGGCTGCTAAAGAACATTATTACAAGGTTACCTTGCCGAAGCTAATGAAAGCAAGTCCCCGTAAATTCTGCAAGGCTATCCTACCATCTGGTTCTTCATCACACACGATGAAAATTAACAATGTTGCAGTTTCTGATCCAGAAATAATCGCTTCAGCCTTCAACACCTACTTCCACCCAGTCTTTACGACTGACAACTCGGACATCCCTGCTTTTCAATCAGAATCTTACCCTGGAATCGACGATGTGTCAGTGTCACTTGAGGGCGTACTCAATCTCATTTTAAACTTAGATACCAAGAAATGATGCGGTCCCGACGGCATCCCGACAGCTTTCCTAGTTAGATACGCTCTTTGGTGTAGCCGATACCTCACAATTATTTTTAGAAAATCTCTCTCGTCCGCGACACTTCCTTCCTCGTGGAAACGTCCTTCCATTCTCCCCTTATTTAAATCAGGTAATGTTCATTCATTAGGCAATTATAGACCCATCTCTTTAACAGCATATTCTTGTAAAATGCTAGAGCATATTATCTTCAAGCACATCATGGAATTCCTTGAAACAAACAAAATTTTGAGCACTTCCCAGCAAGGTTTCAGACGGGGTCTGAGCACCATTACTCAGCTAACAGAATTCGTCCATGACATCAGCAGCTCTTTAGACATAGGTGACCAGGTTGATACAATATTCATTGATTTTGCCAAGGCCTTCGACACTGTATCACACCCTAAACTATTATTGCAAAATTGTTCTTTATACTAAAGAATGCATCATTGGTTGGCTGGATATCCGACTTTCTTTTTTCAGCGCCCGCAATACGTGCGCTTCAACTCTACGAACTCGCCTTCGATGCCGGTTTCATCAGGAGTTCCCCAGGGTTCTGTGCTAGGACCCCTCTTATTCCTGCTTTATATTAATGACCTCCCCTTGCACACTTCTGTGATAATACGCCTTTTCGCAGATGACTGCGTCCTGTATCATACTGCTAAATCTCCACTGGATCATGCCATGCTTAATTCATTTTCTCATTTTTGTAGCCGGTCCAAATCTTGGCAAATGAATATTAACTTCTCCAAGACGGTCATTATCATTTACCAGACGTTCATGCCCGTTGACTTTTGACTACGGTTTTAACAATGTTAGTTTGTGCAGGGTGTCCGAATTTAAGTACCTTGGTATCCTTATGACGTTTCATTTATCATGTTCCAAACATATATTGATCTCACTTCCAACAAAGCCCTTAAGAGTTTAGGTTATTTACATCTGTCACGAATTCTGGTGGTTACGGGTGATGGAATGAGACAAATACACGGTAAACAGAACACATTTAATACAGGAAAAATCATCACCCGTAACCACCAGAATTCGTGACAACATCGTAAGCTGCGTCGTGCTCCTCAGGAACCCAACTGCTTACCTACAAAACTCTTATTCGTCCCATTCTCGAATATGGTACTGTGGATTCATTTAGAAATGTTAACAGCGCAAAGAACGTTTAGGAAGGGACGAGACAACAGAGGCAAAGAGCGCTCTTTGCCTCTGTTGTCTCGTCCCTTCCTAAACGTTCTTTGCGCTGTTAACATTTCTAAATGAATCCACACCAACTTGCCCAAGCGTCAACCCTTTTATGGTACTGTGGTTTGGAACCCCCTTAAGAAATGCGATATCAAGAAACTAGAATCCTTTCAAAAAAAGAGCTGTGCGCTTTGTATGCAAGAGATATGACAGAAATATTTATCCAACGAATTTCCTTCCGCAGCTAGGTCTCACTACACTTGCGAAGCGTCGCCATGTTGAATGCCTAAAATTTCTGCACAATTTAATCAATTCTTCTAGCTTCGGCACTTTAGAATCATATCTGAAATTTTCCAGATCTTTGTACACGAGGAGTGACCATGCCCTTAACATTGCAACTTTTTTTCACCCACACTGACATGTTCAAATACAGCTTTTTCCCTTCAAGCTATAGAAGCCTGGAATTCGCTGCCCGGAAGCGTTCGTTCTCTACCACTTCAAGAATTTCTGGAAGCCTGTTCATGAATGTTGATTTGTTGTTGTTGTTGTTGTTGTTTTCTTCTTTTCCCACTCCTGCAATAGCCTCATTGAGGCTGCAGTATGTAAAAATAAATAAATAAAACAAAAGTCGCGGAAGCTGGCTCCATTTGGTCCCCGGGAGCGGCTACGGCCACGTTGACGGCGTCTGCGCCGTCGTTTTCGTACGATGTATGGAACTTAAAATTTGCGTTTGCAGTCTTTGTCGGCGGTGGGGCGCGGTCCGCCGCAGAATGTGCAGTGGGGCTTATATTGGTGGTTCTCGGGTGGAGTTTTGAGTCCACTCGTTCGGTACCACGTTGTGTTGGGATTGGGGCACACGTCTGCGCGGTGGCCGAGGATGCCGCAGTTGAAACAAACTTCCGTATGTCTTCGGAAAAGCGTGCATCGAACTATGCTTGCCCCGCAGTACACATAATTGGGAACTTGCATTCCTTGAAACAGGATGGTCACGGCCGTGGTATTCATGATGCGTGTCACCTCCAGGGCACTGTGGTTGTGTTTGGTGACGGTCAGTTCTCAGAGCTGGTTATTGTTGAGGTCGAAGTCTATGCCTCGGATGACGCCTTTGCAAGTGTCGTAGGGTGGAGCCGGGTATACCGCAACTCGGTACAGGGTCGCTCGCATGCGTAGTTGCTGTACCGCGGAATAGGCTCGTGAATTTCGTTCTCTAGGGGTACACAAGACAGGTGGTGTGCAAGAAATCATGAACCACCACCAACTAGCCCAATTCATCGCTCTCTAGGGGTACACGACGAAAATGTTCTGGGTGACGTTGGGGCATATGGAGTCTTCCATGAGGTACTGAGGAGCAAGGGCGGCCGCCATTGCCAGTGCTTGCTCAAACCGCAACGGTGTGATTTTAGCCACGTTGAGGCCGTCTCGGGGCCTTACGATTATGCGATATGTGTCCCTCGGTGGTTGAGGGAGTCTCGAGGTAGCGACGGGTCGTTGATACGCGCTTCTCGGTCTGGAGGTGTGGCCACCATCCCTTCGTCTGCCACGTGTACTTGTCGGTCTTGTGTCTTGGGATTGGTTTGCTTTGCTCTTGCTTGGTTTACGGTTGTACGCCGTAATCCAGCCCGTGCCATTCGCTTATTCAGGTGATATTGTTTCGCCGTCTACGATTTCCATGGTGAACGGGGTAAACTTGCGGGTTAGGGCCAGCCCTACCCGCCTTGGCTCGCCGGAGCAAGGCTTAGCCCGCTAGGGATAGCGAGACCGCGGCGTGGTTGGCACTTCAGAAGGCAAAAACTGGAGTCCACCCACCGAAATAAATCCGGTCTCGACGGAATCCGTGTAACTTGCTGCGTTCGTTTGTGTGAAATTTATGGTGGTTGGAGGCGAGAAACTTTGCACAATCATCGAAGATAGCGGAAGCCGATGTTTCCACGCCCGCACTGGTCGGCTTCTTCCTCCTCAAATAAAGAAAAAAACTTTTTCGTCTTTTTTAAGTAGGCCTAATGCCTTATTGTCACTTTGGATTAAATCTATCTTGCAGAAGGAAAAAAATGCAAATTCATAGTCCAGTTCCCTGCCCTGTACGGCAGAGTGTCCTTATTTTTCCCACTTTTTTTTGTCCCTTTTCTCCAGTTTTCTGCCACCAATACTCTAACCGTCTGTTACTTATTTCTATCGTACGCGTGTTCAGCTTTCCATTGTCGTCCCTAAAACCCAAGGTTCGTGCCTAAGAGTACAATTGGGTGTATACCTCCACATTCAATCAGAACATGCTCCGTCGTTTCCCTATCTTACCCACAGCATATGCATTGTTTTTCTTTATTAAATCTGGCTTTATAACTGCGCGTTCAAAGGCAACCCGATCTCGCTCCAAACAGTAAAGTGCTTCACCTTGAATTATCATAAAATGGCTCCCTCCTTATATCAGTTTTGCCCTTTTGGTAGTTACTCAGAGCCGGTTTTCTCTCCATCTCTGCAACCCAATTAATCCTCTGCGCCTCTCTGACTTTTCGTTTAACGCTCTCTGTTGCCATACCGCTTGCACTGCCAGCCGTATACTTCTTCACTGAACGGGAGCGCGGAAACATGCAACGGACGCAGAAAGAATCACACAATCACACCAACTAGCCCACCTTTCGATCCTTTTGCAGCCGTATAACAACTAGTGTGCCTCCTATTTCTTTTTGTCCACTGTGTGTCAACGCTCTTCTTATACAAATAACGGAATGCCTTTCTGCCTATCTACTATCTTTCATATTCCTTAGCCTCTGTTCGAGCATTATTTAGCTCTGAGCTTCCCTCGCCTCAAAACTTATCCACCCCATATCGCCCTTTACAGCCTCTTTCGTCGTCTTCCCGTGAGCGCCCAACGCGAGGCGTCCCACAGTCATTTGATTTACATCCATTCCTGATTGCACCTCTGACCTCATGCACACCACTGAGTTCCCAAAAGTAAGTCCTGGAACCATTACACCTTTCCACAAACATCGAAGCACATCGTATCTATTGTACCCCCCACAACGCTCTGTGCTTCATCATTGTAGCATCCCTCTTTCCGGGGGTGCAGTTGTGCAGCGCCCCTAGCGTTGTTGTGGAATAGTTTTGAGGATTTTACATTAAAAAACGGAAATCCCTTTGTATCTGAGGAAGTAGAAGTAGTGCGTTTGTGATTTTGATTCCCCAACAACGTAGGCTAGCTGAGACCATACGGGTTTTACGCGCGACTTGTCGTGCCAAACCAATCAAAACGTCCGGCTATTGTCGTCACTGCCGCGTAATGAAACGTCACTTTCGACCACAAAAATACCCTTTCTGTGTCGCTTTAGTTCAAACTACTGTGGTTTCTTCATTGAAATAGAATTATAACAGCGTTGTTTTTCGCTTTGCCACTTGCGCAATGACATCGGTGAACTCCACTTTTCCAGAATAAGCGATGAAAACTACACGCTTAGTTTGAGTCGCAGCGCCCCTTTAACGTCGTCTTTGATTTTATACGCAAAGTGAATAAGAGGAGAGCACCAAGTTGGGCTAGTTGGTTGATGTTCATTCTTGAAAGGTTTTTAACTGCGCTAAACAGACAAGGACACAGAAAGAGTGGGGACAGTACATGCGCAGACTCACAACTAAACTTTATTGAGTGAAGAAAGACATATATACATCAAGATGAAAAGGAACAATGAGCTCATTGGCAGGAGCTGGTCACGTGAACGCTTCAATAACAGTGTCAGAATCTAGAGTCAAGATACTGCACTTCACAGTCAGCAAGCTGCACCTGACGGAACACTAACACACCCCCTTGTTTTTTTTTTCCCAATCGCGTAAGCCTCATAAAGCTCCCGTGTGTTGCGGTCCCTATGACGGTACAGAATCCTGGTTTTATCCAGAAGTGGGTGGCACGCCTTCTTCGTCTCTTTTTCACAATTTCCTGCAGTGCTTAGCCACATGGGAATACACATCAGATAAACAATTCTCCGAATGTTCTTTTAAACGTATATTTATGCATCGGCCCGTTTGACCGATATACACATAACCACAGGTGAAAGGGAATTCATACACTACTGCACAAGCACAGGGAACATAACTGGTTCTGTGATCAACATGGCAAACAAATGGACTATTGCTAGGCGTCTTGTCAATTTTACCCATTACACGTGCACAAAGACGGGCCATTTTTTGGGGGGGCGGAGAACACAACCTGTACACCATAACGTCCCGCAACGTTCTTGAGATTATGTGAAACTTTATGCTGGTAAGGTAACACAGCATAACTTTTTTGCTTGCGGTCGTTAACTTGCGTCGAAACAGTATCGCTACTCTTAATCCTCTTGATTAGTTTTTCACATGCCCCTGCTACCACATAGCTTGGATATCCAGCAGTATACAGTCTGGAAACCTGGTGTTCTACGCTATCTTTTACCACGTGGGCACACGACTTCCGAAGAGCAGCACCAATGCTAGACAAAGCGATCCCATTTTTTACAGTTTTTGAGTGTGCCGAAGAAAAGCTTAAGGGCAGTTTTAATGACCGGGGCTGGAAACACCAGCATGTATGGTTCTCCTTGAAACGCAAGCATAAATCAAGAAACTGCAGTTCATTTTCACGGGGCAGTTCAATCGTAAAGTTAAGGCCCATCCCCGAATCCATGAAAATCTTTTTAACATCGTTAGCATGGTCACCCAGATCATGAACAAAAACCAGATAATCGTCAACGTAGCGGAAGGCGCGAAGAGCAATCTTTCCCAGCTTGGCATTGATGGCCCGATCCACTTTAGATAGGAATATGTCGCTAAGCACTGGCGCAACCTTCGAGCTAATGCAGACCCCTGACTTTTGAATGAATTGCCGTCCGCGCCAGGAAACATACGTAGACGACAAATACATCGGATAACACTTCTAAAAAAGCCTCTACAGAAATACCGCACTGCGAAATAAAATTCTGCTCATCATTAATATCTGTAATGCACTCCTTTACAGCTATCATAAGTTCTCGTTGAGGGATAGCATAAAACAAATCCTCAACGTCAATGCTGAATGCTTTGCATCCTTCTGGGTTACAATCCTGTAGGAACTACAGGATTGTAACCCACTCTTTCTGTGTCGTTGTCTGTTTAGCGCAGTTAAAAACCTTTCAAGAATGAATAGGAGGAGCCTTGTTTGAGAATACCCTGCAACGAGGTTTCTCGCATGGTCTACATCCCTGATCGTGGTCGCATTTGTGTGTTTTCGCCCTGACCAGCAGGTCTCTCAGGTTTTTATTTCTTTGGTAAACCACATTGTGTAGAGTTTTTGTAGGTATTGTTCGCGGTCGAAAAGCGGCAAAGATTCGACTACTCTGAGAAGGTTGAAGTTTCCTCTCAGTATAGAGATTGCCCGAGGCAGGGTTGCCGTTGGTGGCTACTTTGCGCCAAATTGGCTACTTTTGGACCCAGTTAGCGACGAAAATTTCCAGTTAGCGCCATGGCTCTTTGTTAAACTTGTGGTTTTACTGTTTTATAATGGTTTTATTTATTCATCAGTACTAAAGACTCTGTTGATAATACCGCTTCTGTTCTATTTCGGCTAGAAATTTGGCGATAATATCAAATGACATTGCTACTTTGGCTACATTTGGTGTGAGTTCTGGCGCCTTTCCAGGTCCACCCAACGGCAACCCTGGCCCGCAGGGCTATGGTAAAGTACGTGAGGATGAAATTTGTCCACGACGTTCTACGTTTATTTCCGACTTTTTCTTCCCCTGTGATCCCCTCGGTTCAAAGAGGAAGCGCGCTCAATAGCATTTTGAATTATTTTTTTCTCGGTACGTTTGACGCAAGAAGGCTGCTCACAATTCGTGTGCGTGGGTCATAGGTCGGCGAACTCACTTATGAGTCGACTCACTCACTCAGACTCACTCAGACTCAGATTGCGGATGTGCGTTGACACACCGCGCACCTGTGCCAGTGGTGTTTTTTTTTTTGTTTTTTTCATTTGTCACTTTTAAGTATACATATGTCACTTTTCGTTAATAAATTCAGTTGGAAGTTTGCGCCCGTCCGTGTTTCTTTCGTCCTTTGTCCTGAAAATTTTTGCGCAAAATATAGTTTATCATGTTTTAAAACAGTGAAATAAGAAACAGGCGTCACACAATGCGAAATGCGTAACGAGTGGGGGGCGTTCAATACTCCAAACCCATTACAAAAGAGCCTCAGGCAAAATTCTTCATCGTCGTCAGCCACAGCATCAACAAAGTGCACATAGTGCGTTACAAGAGTGTAGCGGGTACCTCGCTTTTCTGAAGAATCACGAATAATGGCATAGTAGACGCTTCCCCACTACACAAAAATTATGATGATTTATGGCGTAGTGGGTACCATGCAAGTGCGCTGGTAGTAGTTGACCCAAGAGTGTTTTAAAAAGGCTCTAAAAAAGTCCGCTCTCCCAGCTTTCGCTGTAGCTGTGCTGCGTGTTGCGCGCAGGCCTGGCGGTTTTTTTTCGTATTTTTTTTCTTTTCTTTCCTATTCAAACACCTCTCCAAACATAATCAGCGTTGACGCGCCGAAGCAGTTTCGGTGGTCCCTCTGCCGTCATTGTGTTGGTCCAGTTCACGCGGCAAAAAGCTTCATGGCACGGGCGTTTCCCAGGCTCGTTTCTCGTACCCTGCTTTCGAGCTCTTAATACAGCTGTGGTGAAGCGCAGCGACGACACAAAAGAAGACGACGAAGTGGCTACAGAAACGCGCAATGCACGCGCCCATCAGCAGGACTGGCCTCGCATGGTAGACGCTGTGCTGCACGTGCCGCGTGGACAGAGAAAAAAAGAACGAAAAAAAGGAAGAAATAGAACAGGCCACGTAAGGTGGGCAGACGAAGCAAGGACCCCGAGCAGTGAAGACGCGTTGGCCTGGCCGAGCGTGAACATCCGGGAGGCCAACCTCTGTCGGAAGTACCTGGTCGGGCGCCAACGTCCGAGGGGCTTCGCAACCGGCACGTCTCCTGTTCCTGGCGGCCTAGCAGTCTCGACGCAGAAGAACCGGACAGAATCCATCTGCCGCGTCGCGTCGAACGAGTCTGCGAGGGACAACGCCATGACCGCTTCGGCCCCATCACAAACTGTGAGCGTTCTATAGCTTGAACTCTTATATAGAGACAATTTTGACGTTTATCTTGTGTATTTGTAGTAAGTATCTTGTTCATTTCTGCTTTCGTGTGTTTGAATAGATGTTTGTATGCCGTGCCGTGGTGTGCTCTTCTTGGTTGCCCTTGGAGGCGTCTCTCACACATGCTCCCCGAACCTATTACATAACAATGGCGTCCGCGACGGAGACTTTCTCCTTGATTTATTAAATATAAGAAGGTCGGAGCAGTGCAGTCGGAGCGCACCGCTGAGGGCCGACAGAAGGTGGACATGGATAAATTAATTCTGGCGGGTGCAAAACTTGGCTTAGAAGGCACTGAACTTAGAGCCTGGGCAGATGAACAGGCCAAGAAAGCCCGTGACGAAAGAGCCGAAGCACGGGAAGCTGAAAGCCGTAAGCTTGAAGCTGAAAACCGTAATCCTTGAAGCTGAAAGCCGTAAGCTTCAGTTAGAGCGCAAGATTTTAGATAAGAAGTTGCGCCTTGAAGAGCTTCGTGCGCAGAGAGCTGTGAATGATACAGCTAATGATGCTGAATAAAGCGCGGCTACGCCTAGCAAAAAACTGATCAGTCCCCATAAACTTATCCCCCCTCTTCAACGAAGACAGGGATGACCTAGACGCCTACATTCAGAGGTTTGCACGTGTAGCGGTCGGCCAAGAATGGCCGAAAGAAAACTGGGCTTCTGCTTTAAGCCTTTGCCTCTAAGGGAAAGCTTTCACAGTAATAGGCAGAATGTCGCCGGAGGATTGTTTGGATTACGAAACCCTAAAGTTAACACTCCTGCAAGAGTTTCGTTATACTAGTGAAGGCTACCGTGAGCGGTTCAGAGGAGTATTTCCTGCATATGCGGAGACAGGCTGCCAGTTTGCCGCCAGGCTTTCAGGATACTTTGACCGTTGGATTGAAACCGCTGAGTAGAGAAGTCGTTTGAGGCTCTAAGAGAAAAAATTATTGTGGAACAATATATGAACCGTTGCCAAGAGGGTCTCGTCGTCTTCCTCAAAGAAAGGAAATGTTCATCGCTTAAAGACGTGGTCACCGCAACAGATGATTACCTAGAAGGCACACGGGCAAACAATCCTCGGCCCTAAGCAAGCTTGCGGAACAGATGAAAAGGCTTCCGGTGAACGACAGTCAAAGCCCGTTTCGAGGAAGTCTGAATATCGAGCTACGAAGAAATGCGACTTGTGTGAAAAATTTGGACACAATGCGGCTGATTGGTAGAAAATATACAAAGCCCAATGTTTCATCAGCCTGTGGAAAATGTGGACGATATGGCCACCGCACTGACAACTGCGGGCGCAGTTGGGGTGGCCCCCCCTCAAGCCTCGTGCGTTATCGATCCCCTAAGAAAAGGATGAAACTTTTGTCACTTTAGAAACAGGTGAAAAGATCCCGGTTGTAAATGCCGCATTTGGTAAAAATGCACCATACATCGGTAACTTACCTGTGGCGAAGGGATGAATTGGGCGAAGGACCGTTGATGTGCTGCGACATACAGGATGCAACGCGGTTATAGTACGAAAAGACCTTGTGCCATTCGAATCTTTCACTGGGAAGAGCAGCGCTGTGTTCTTGCTGGACAGAACTGTGAAGTACCTTCCCGAGGCTGAAATCGATGTCGAGACACCGTTCTTTTCGGGAAGAGTCATTGCCAAATGCATGGATGATCCTTTATACGATCTCGTCCTTGGGAACATCGAAGGTGCCTTTCCAACAGACAAATGGATTGGAGTGCAGCCTTTCGTCGAGGAACATCATAAGCCTAGACCTAAACGATCACCAGCCAGCAAAGTAAAGGACAACAAAGGCGATTCACAGCTTGAATATAATTGTGACAAGTCACAAGAGTCATGCATGCCTGACCGACCTCATCACGTGGCCGCTGCAAAGAATGCACAGAATGGTAATGACGTTCTGACTGTCCTTTTGCAGACAGACAACCTGACCGGAAGAAGTTTATCGAGCAGCAGAAGCAAGATGGCACGCTTCGGAAGTGTTTTGACGCATTGGGAAAGCGTTTTACTTCACGTGCTGGACACGAGTCTGAATTCATTTTTGAAAAAGATGTCCTGTACAGAAAGATCGTATTTCCTTCGGGAAAGGAAGTGAAGCAGTTGGTAGTACCCAAAATATACACTGACCGTACTCAAGCTCGGGCATGAAGGGCTCATGGCAGGACACCAAGGAATTAAGAGGACTACAGATAAGGTGACCGCCGAGTTCTACTGGCCAGGTATCAGCGAAGACATAAAAAGATTTGTCAAGTCTTGCAACATTTGTCAGAGGACGATTCCGAAACACCTTGTGGGACGGGCCCCTTTAGGAAACATGCCCATCATTGATACTCCATTTGAGTGAGTTGGAATTGACATAATAGGACCTTTGAGGCCTTGTTCTGCCAGTGTAAACAATTATGTTTTAACTATGGTCGATTTCGCTATGCCCATATGCTGATGCCGTAGCTATGCCGACCATAGACATCCAAAAGCGTGGCGGAAGCGCTGTTACAGATGTTTTCGAGGGTTGGTGTACGTCGCGAAAGATTGAGTGACTAGGGTAGGACATTCACATCAGAGCTAATGGCAGAAATTAGTCGCCTGCTGTCCATTCGTCAAATGACTACCACACCATATCATCCAATGTGCAATGGCCTTGTGGAGCGATTCAATCGGCACGCTCAAACGAATGCTCTGCCGTATGTGCCAAGAGCAGCCGAAAAACTGGGACAGATATCTGACTCCTCTTCTCTTCGCGTACCGGGAGGCTCCACAAGCCAAGTTAGGATTTTCTCCCTTTGAGTTGTTATACGGCCGACATGTGAGAGGTCCTATGACAGTGTTGAGAGAACTTTGGACGAAAGACGCGCTAGACACGGCTACTAGAACTACGTATGAGTATGTTGTCGACTTGCGCAATCGTCTTGAGGAGACGTGTAAAACAGCTCAAGAGGAATTGAAGCAAGCAAGAAACAGCCAAAAGGCTCGCTACGATGCAAAGAGCCGTCTCGCGAGCTCAAACCTGGTGACAAAGTACTGATACTGCTGCCCACAGAAAAATCAAAGCTGTTACTTCAGTGGAAGGGACCTTTCACGATCAGTGAACGAAGAAATGAGGTTGATTACTTAGTTGACCTGGGCACAAAGAAGCGCTTGTTCCACATCAACCTACTGAAACGTTATGAAGATCGAGACATCGTTTTTCACGGGCGAGCTTCCGCAACCTGCACAGTAAAAGCTGAGGAACTCAAAGAAGAGGAAACGGAAGACATTCCTTTTGTACCTCTAGCGAGGACACAAAACTACGCAGATGTGGAAATTTGTCAGGTCAGGATATAACACCTGCACAAGTGGAATCGCTGAGCGGGCTCGTCGCATCATTTAAAGACATGTTTTCTAACGAGCCAGGCCAAACTAATCTTGAAGTATGTCATTTACAACTGACGACACAGACACCTATTCAGGTGAAACAATACCCAATACCTTTTGCAGTTCAGAAGGCAGTAGATCAAAGAGATTGATGACATGCTACAACAAGGCATTATAGAAAAGTCGGTGTCACAATATTCGTCACCAATCGTTGTCGTGAAAAAGCCAGACAATACAATCCGCCTTTGTGTCGATTTCCGACAAGTAAACAAAATACTACGGGACGACTGTGAACCAATACCCCAAATCGACACTATGTTCGGGAATGTGAGCAGAAAGAAATACTTTTGAAAGATAGATTTTGCAAAGGGATACTGGCATATCCAGGGGCGTAGCCAGAAATTTTTTTCGGGGGGGGGGGGGGGGGGGGCACCTTCTTGATTTCGGGGAGGGCACCTCCTTGAAATGGTCATTTTTCGCTCTATTTGCCATGGCGAAAAAAAATTTCGGGGGGTGGGGGGGGGGGCACGTGCCCGGTGTGCCACCCCCTGGCTACGCCACTGGGCATATCCCCATGTCGGAGGAGTCTAATCCCATCACGGCTTTTACGACGCCATCAGGCCTATACCAGTTTAGATACATGCCCTTCGGTCTGAAGACGGCACCAGCACTATTCACAAGACTCATCAGGAAGGTAGTAGACGGCTTACCAAACATATTTCATTACTTTGATGACGTGTTAGTGGCGACCGACACATGGGATGAGCAGTTATAAAGCCTTCGCATGCTATCCTTGCGAGTGAAACGCGCAAATCTCACAATCAAACCTTCAAAAACACAACAAGGGTTTAGTTCCATTCAGTTTGTTGGTCATGAAATAGGAAATGGCACCGTTAAGCCATTGAATCGCACAGTAGAAAAAATCAGGAACGCCCAACCTCCACAGACAAAGAAACAGGTACAGTCCATTTTAGGTCTTGCAGGGTATTATCGAGATTTCATACCTGAGTATGCCCAGCTCACATACCCGTTTCACCGAGCTTGTAAAGAAACGCGCTCCAAATCGAGTTACTTGGACAAGTGAGCATCAAGCCACTTTTGATCGAGTGAAAAGCGCACTTGCCCAGGAACCAGTGTTAAAGGCACCTGATTTTACACTTGAGTTCTTCCTGAGAACGGACGCATCAGAGCAATGTTTAGGGGCTGTGCTCCTCCAAGAACATGACACAAAATTACATCCAGTAATATACGCCAGTCGAAAGCTGTTGCCACGAGAAGTAGCATACTCCGCTGTAGAGCGTGAGAGTGTAGCGGTAGTACGGGCAATCAAGAAATTTCATGTGTTCTTGTATGGTCGTCATTTCATATTAGAAACGGACCACCAGCCCCTACAATACATACACTCAAACAAGGTCTTCAATACGCGCATTCTCCGTTGGAGCTTGCTTCTAACAGAATATGATTTTTCTGTACGTTATATCCCTGGAGCAACTAACGTGGGGGCCGACTACCTCAGTCGCAGTTCGTGTGGTCCTGCATGCGAAAGCACATAAGCCCCAATTATTCAGTTACTTCTGGTGAGATAACTACATTTGCGCAATGTGTATGTGTTAACTTTTGTATAACCATTGAGTGACTCATGAGTAACATGACCATGACATGTGTATATCTCTCTACAGTGCATTGTTGTTTGTGTGTCAGTGTTTTCCACGGAACAATGCCCTAGTGCTCGATTTCACAACAAAGTGTTTTCCCCTCGAATACTTCTCGAAATGGGGGGCTAAGTGTCGGTGAAGTGCAGCGACGACACAAAAGAAGACGACGAAGTGGCTACAGAAACGCGCATGCACGCGCCCAGCAGCAGGACTGGCCTCGCATGGTAGACGCTGTGCTGCACGTGCCGCGTGGACAGAGAAAAAAAGAACGAAAAAAAGGAAGACATAAAACAGGCCACGTAAGGTGGGCAGACGAAGCAAGGACCCCGAGCAGTGAAGACGCGTTGGCCTGGCCGAGCGTGAACGTCCGGGAGGCCAACCTCTGTCGGAAGTACCTGGTCGGGCGCCAACGTCCGAGGGGCTTCGCAACCGGCACGTCTCCTGTTCCTGGCGCCTAGCAGTCTCGACGCAGAAGAACCGGACAGAAACCGTCTGCCGCGTCGCGTCGAACGAGTCTGCGAGGGACAACGCCATGACCGCTTCGCCCCATCACAAACTGTGAGCGTTCTATAGCTTGAACTCTTATGTAGAGACAATTTTGACGTTTGTCTTGTGTATTTGTAGTATGTATCTTGTTCATTTCTGCTTTCGTGTGTTTGAATAGATGTTTGTGTGCAAGTGCCGTGGTGCCCTTCTTCTTGGTTGCCCTTGGAGGCGTCTCTGACACATGCTCCCCGAACCTATTACATAACAACAGCCCAAGGAATGCAAGGAGAGTACAAATCGAAGCAGCGAGCTCGACACCCTAGGCTTGGGGCGTGCAGTGCAAATACCTGGGGCCGAATTCACAAAGCTCACTTACGATCAAATTTTCGCGCAAGAGAAATTTTGTCGCGTAAGTCGATTCACGAAGCCAAAAAAACCTCGTAAGAGGCCATGGTTATCACATCCGCCGCTGCGATAAACCGCGCTGCGAGCGTGCAGGAACATGCCAGTGATGGTGATGCACTTGCTATATTTGCTGACGTCACCGAAAAAGGCTCGTAAGTGGATTCACGAAGCAAAAAAGTTCCGCAGAAATAGCGTGGCTACGAGGAAATGCTAAGAGTGGTCCGGACCACTCTTATGAACAATATGGCTGTTTAGAACATGCAACGTCGGTGGGGTATTTGGGCACCGTGGCTGATTTTCAGCTAGTTCGCGGCCTTGTAAGGCTGCGCGATGATTGCTGGTATATTTTATTTGATTTTGGCGCTTTGAGTTTCGTGAGTTGTTTGCTTTGTACGCAGTGGACAGTATTGACACTCGCACTCGTCCAATAAGCTTGGTGTCGCCGTAATTAAGGAAGCTTATTGGTTGTCCGGAGTGAAAAATTATGCAAGCAAAGACTCGTGGTTGGATTAAAACCAAAGTACTACGTGAATGGTCGGTGAAGTCGAAAGCGGTGCGCTATTTGGTCAACATTTTTTGTTATGCTGTTGTGCTGCGTCCCACTTCCTCCAATGAGAGGTCCAACGTATGATGATGTACGCAGCATTGGTGGAAAGCACCACCAAAGAGGTTCAGAGGACGACATCAGCTGCTCGCTATTGGAAATAAAAATGAACGGAAGATTTCAGCTAGCTGTTATCAAGGCCTATTACGTGGTTCCACAACTTCTCTAGTTGGATTGGCTTTAACTACCCCATAGGCACGTTGTCTGAAATGCAGCTGTCGCCATGCACGTTGCACCAATCCAGGGCGGGCTCGTACATTGCAAATCACAGCATATTAGCAATTTTTACGATTCTGTATGAAATCACAAACAAATCTAGCTTTTCGACCTTCACTGTTGAGAAACCGAAATTAAACGAGTTTGCATGGCAAGCAGTCAGAAAGAAATGGCTCCAGTAATTTGAAATGACACTGAAAACGTGTGCGAAAACTCGCGATTATCGAGTATATATAAGCAAACTATATTACCGAATTCATGCCTCTATCACTTTGAGCTGCCATTTAACCTGGCGTGAGCAAATAAATTAACGCTGTTTTCATCCGCTGATATGTATTTTGCTCTAAGAAGCGACAGATTGGCCCGGAAATCAAAGTGTAGCCACGGCGAAATCCCCGCTGCAAGCGCCCATTGTAGCAGACGACAAATGCTAGCAGACGACGGCTTGGGCGAGAGGCGCATTGTGATTGGTTGGGAAGCAGTATTCTCGACATCAGGCCATCTTATGACGTTGCCAAAACACTTCTTTCATCGCGCGGCCCTGTCGTATTCGTCATATCTTCCCCCCTCGCACATAAGAGCAATTTTTATCTCGCCATCAAAAACGCGCAAGAGCTTTCTACGAGTTTTCTCAGCGCTTGCTCCTGCTGCGTAGGTCGCCAAAATAACATGGCGTCGTAAACAGTGCATGCGTGTGGGTGCCAATTTTCACAAACGCTTCTCGCTTGACTTCCTTCAGCGTTCGACTGGATGTGTTTCGCCTGGACGGTGCGTGTAAGCCGTGTGAAAACCAACGGCAGTGTCTCTCGGTGTACGGTGAGGCGTAGCGAAGCTTGTGCCTCGGTGTGTTTATGAAGCGGCGATGGGCGCGTCTGTATCGACGGCAACTAGCACTCGAGGAGCCTGCGATGTGTGTTCGAGTTTCGGTGACAGTTCGTTTGCTTCGCTTTCCAGTTTCTCAGTTGGGTGCAGTGCGGCATTTCGAATTGACAGCGCTTTGGCACGTTACTTGAGTGATCCCGAGTGCGCACGGTAACCTACGAATTACGTGCTGTATTCTGTTATGGCTTGGCCGCTGGTTAGCCCGTGCGCTGCTATTTTCTCGTGAGCAGTCCTGGAAAAGGCAGTGTTTGAAAGTGAAACAATGTGTGTTTTGAACATTGGTGCTGTGTTGACATTTCCAAGACTCGTGAAGAGGCTGTGCTCGTGTGACAGAACATTAAAAGACAGCGTTGATGACTGTGTTTTGCCCTGTGAAGTTGCGATATTGCTTTACGAGTGCTTTAAGGACTTGGCTCTGGGCTTCGCGTATTATTTTTTAACTCGTTATTGCGGCTTTTTGTGCTCATCCTAGTCCGAACGTCGTAATGTGCCGAATCGAAGTCGCGAGCCGATACATTCTCTTGTAAGTGAGGCTGCTTTGGCAGCACGCCTTGACTGTTCTTCGGTGAAAATTTTGAGTTCTACCTGGCAGCGAGAGCCCGTGAACGTCAGTCACGCGTGCCTCCCGAAAGAGCACACTTTTCACCGGTGCCTTGCCTTGGGTGACGTCGTAGACCAGCGCCTGCTGACTACAGGTATTCGAGTCCATCAGACACATCGTTATGCATGGCACTGGAGCCTTGACTACCGCTGCTCATGGCGAGGTCTCACGCTTTACCAGTGGACGGACACGTCTTGCTAGCCTTGCATTTCTACGTCAACGGCAGCTTCCAGTCCACTTGCCTGTTTGCCGCAGAGCGCATTCCATTCCTGATGACACTGACGGCTGCTAATCGTTCTGCCAACGGTGAGTTGAACTTGAGCAGCTAATTTCGTTGCTATTCGCGTAGTACTATAACGTGTGTAAGCTTTTTTCAGCCCAGCAGATGTAATGTTACCCCATAGTGAGTTCCAGTAGAAAAAATGTGCTACTATCACATTATATATATATATATATATATATATATATATATATATATATATATATATATATATATATATATATATACTTCGAAGTAGAGGACGTGCAAAACGAAAACTTCGTTTATTTTTCCAACGTTTCAGCCGGGGCCCGGCCTTCATCAGGGAAAACAGCATACAGCAATGCGTTCTTCTTAAGTAGACAGGGGATATCAGGATGCCTAACACGTGGGTATTATCACTATCACACACACTATTCACTGCAGTATCGCTACTAATGCACGGTGACAAGAGCATGCCACTGCAAAGTCATGTAAACATATGAATGGAGCTTGCATAAAGCAAATCGCGCGAAAAAAAAAAAAGCAAAAAAAAGCGACAAGATCGAAAGACCAAGAAACGCATAGAGCAAATCACGAAAAATTTTCGTGATTTGCTCTATGCGTTGAATTTGCACATATATATATATATATATATATATATATATATATATATATATATATATATGTGCAAATACGGCAGCAGTGTTTATAGTTTGATTTAAGCAGGCGTTTATTTGATTATTAAGAGGAGCCTGTCTACCACACTTGTTAGTGCAGAGGTGAATATTTGATGCGAATTTATTTTTCAGTAGTCATGTAGCACTTTTTCAGGAATTCCCTTGATTTTTCAAAATTAGTTCTATAGAAGATTACCGCTGTGGTAGCACTATACTTTACCAGGACACGTATATTCCTGTATGCAGAGCTGAGTATACTTTTGGCGCAGATCGAACGAGAACACATAAAACAAAAGAGCAGGACGGGTACCGAACTTCCTGTTCTTTTGTGTTATGTGTCCTCGTTCGATTTGCGCCAAAAGTATCCTCAGTTATGAACCACTACCAACTAGCTCGAACTAGAATTCTGTATGCAAAGCTTACATGGGGATTCAGTTTGTTCCAAAGTGAATACAGCATATTTGATAGCTTTGACGATAGCTTTGTGTTACTGCCAAATATGTATTAAAGCGATTTTGGTGGTGGTTTTTTGAACGTATCTTTTTTGGCCTCTTCACAGATTGCAGACTTTCCCAAGGTCCTGAGATACATCGATTGCACGCACTGACAAAACAAGCCTCCTCATGACTTGGAGCACCCGTACAGAAATAGGAAGGACTTATGCTCCCCAAACGTGCAAGTATTTTGCAATGGTGGGGGTGTCATCGTACAGCAGACCTCGAAGTGGCAGCCTCATCTGGATGGACTGTGCACTGCCGGGGAGCTTCGAGGGCACAAAACTGCTTCATGGTTGGTTGCTAGGTTAATTATTCTTTAAGTGCAGATGGTGAAGTACACACCACTTATTGTGCACAGATTAAGAACCCAAGTACCGTTGCTAACAGTGGATGCCTGTATACTGACACAGCGATGCCAATTAGACTCTTAAGAAGAAGCAAACTGCAAGATAACTGACAACGTCGAAAGTGTGAAGTCTGCTGCTTATGAATTTAACACCATACATGAGAGACTGAAAAGCTTATGATTTTGAAATTGCACAAATACTTTCATTACTTATAGAGCTCCTGAGGTTGTGACTTGCTCAGTGGTTCAAGTGCTCTGCATGGAAATAGCAAGTGAGTGAAAGTCGCTTGGCTGTTCAAAACTTGTAGGGAGAAAGAGCTATATGGCAAGTTCCATTGGGAGAACAGCAGCACTCAAAAGTACGCTGAAAATGCTCTCTTCAGAGCTGGCGGGTTTCAGTCGTCGAACAGGAGTGAGAGCAGTGTCATCCAGCGATAGAGCGAGAGCACTCTTGCTGCTCTGAGAGCAGGCAGGAGCAGTATGGAGTGCTCTCGCCTGAAAAGCGGAGTAGGCGCAGTACGACGAGAGTCACGTGACTTTTACACGTCACATTCTCTGTATTTGTTTTAATTTTGCTTTAGCCGGTGAGCGCGGCGGCAAGTGTAGCAACCATGTGTAGACTGAGATCTCTGATGTTTGACGCTACGAAGTCTACACTGCTACGTTTGCTGGATGCGCACAAACATGTAACTATGGCGAACAAGGGACTGAGAGATTTGAGGCGTATTTCGCCGCCCTCCAGTAGAGAGTGCCGGGCCTTCGTATGTTTTGGTCACATGGTATATTTCTACCCACTCGTCAACCTCTCACCTGCTCTCCAGGCTCTTGCCGCATTCCAGTGGCAGATCGAGTGGCCCTGCTCTTAGTGCTTTGGCCTTCACTCCTCACTGCACGATGTCCCTACTTCTGTTCTCTCAAAGAAACTCGCCAATAGTTCAAGCCTCAGGCCACACAAGGGCAGTAAATTCGCATTTTACCTTACATAGCTTGTCTTTTTTCAATGTTGCAGCATGTTGTATTTCTGCCTTACATGTTCTCAGCACAATTACCTAGTGATGCGTTTATTTCTACAAATCATATGTGACCCAAGTACACGCTTGTTGATCTCTAAAGGTGACTCTCGGTATGCCTGAAAACCATGGATGCTCTCCCTGCTGTCTGTGGCTGCCCTAGCTGAGCAGCAGTACAGTGCAGCCGCCACCCATGCAAGAGAAGTCATAGGGCGTACCTTTGGTGTTTTGGGCAGGACACAGCCTATCCGTCCGGCATGGTACTGACATCAATAATAATCATGGTGAGTGTTTGTGACAGCCGTAAGAGCCCATTAGCATGAATTTGCGGATAATGAGTGTGTTTGTTGCTTACGATTCCTAATGAAGTGCATTTTTAAAGTGGACTTCGTTAGGAAAAATAGCTGCGGGCCAGAAGCCCACTTATAATCCACAAATGATTTGTGTTTTCTAGTCTGCAAAATTGCTCCTGCGCACTGCATGATGAGGTGGCTATGTTACATAATTTTGAAGTTAAGAACATTAGCTGTTGTATTGTAGCCAGGCCCGTAGCCAGAAATTTTTTTCGGGGGGGGGGGGGGGGGGGGCATCTGTTGAAAACCTTGAAAACTCCCTGTTTTCATTATTTTTTCTCGGTAAAACACCCCCCCTCAATCCGAATTTCGGGGGGGCCCGGGCCCCTAGGCCCCCCCCCCTGGCTACGGGCCTCATTGTAGCATAGCGTAACATGAGTAACATAGTAAACTCACTTTTGGTTGGCTTCTCGCACTTAGTTTGAAGTCGAAATAGAATGTAATTTATTGACTTATATGCCTCACTTTTGGGCAGAAGTTCGTTGGCTGTTCAATTCAAGTCAAGTATGGCTGTTCAATTCAAGTACGAACATGTCCACAAAATTCACTTGGGTAGTGTTTCAGTATGCAGTTTCCAGAGGCTCAGGTGTGACAACGCTGTGAGCGTTCGATCAAGCTGCTAATAAAGACGACTGTTCCAGCAAACGGCATTCCATGTTAGGATTAATCTGCATGCGGCTACTTTATGCAGCTAAACAAAACAGTGGGCCTACACTTTTATCTTAATATGCCTTCAAACCCTGTAAAAAGGAAGGCATGGATTCCCCAGAAGGTAAATGCGCCATCTGCAGAGTTTACCATCAGCACGATCGTGCGTAGCTGCTATAGTGTTGGTATTACCACTTAATAATATTTCAACCTTCAATGTTGAAAAATAAGTGAGTATGAGACCAGAGCAAAGGACAATACTTCAGTTCTTCCAGGTCACACTTGCAGAAAATCTAATACCAAACTTTCATTCAGTATGTCCCGCATTATGTTGAGCTGGGAGGTATTGAATCTTTGCACAATACTACGTCATTCCAAGTGACATAAAACATGCTAAAAAAAGAATGACGATAAATGCAGACATCAGTTCCGATTTCAATTTCTTTTTCTTTGTAAACCCAAGGAAACCTTGTGGCAATTACATAGGTCGGCGAACTCACTCATGAGTCGACTCACTCAGACTCAGATCGAGCCGTGAGTCTGAGTGAGTCCGGGTGAGTAATATTTTGGTGAGTTTGAGTCCGAGTGAGTCCGGTGGAAGAAAACTTTCGTGAGTGTGAGTCCGAGTGAGTTCGGCTCAGGAAAATTTTAGTGAGTCTGAGTGAGTCCAAAGTGCAAGATATATTTCTTGAGTGAGTTCCACATTTTTTGCCGACCTATGGTCCTATCTAACCATTTTCAGCATTACTATCAGCCTTAACTGGATTCACGTTTAGAATCACATCTGCTCACTCATATTCCAAAGCAGTGTCATTCATAAAACATTTCAATATTTAATCTTACAATTTTTCACATCAATAGGCATGCCTGGGAAAACATAGCATTTCTGTACGTCTTTTTTTTACCATTGCAATTTCTGCAGCATCGTTAGAGTATGTGAGCATAACATGCGACAGGAAACAGTATGGGCTATTGATAATGTCTTTTGTTTAGTGTGTTTATCGTACCTCGGCCTTGTCATGTGTCATCAAGTCATTCAATATTGGGAGCTTCAGTCATATTCCGAAATGTACTCCGAGATTAAATGTATGCGTTTGGGACATTTTACATTTGAGTAACCATGCGAATGAAGTGCTCTATCTTTTAATTTCCTATTAATGTGTCACATTTTTTTCCTAGTAAATAACTTAAACTTGCCACTTTTCACTCTACATTCAATAAGTTCAAGGCAGGAAAGCTCATTGAAGGCTGCTGCATTGTTTCACCCACATTATGTTGGCTCTATGACAGTGGCAGTATTTGATGTCATTGACTTTGCAGGGTGCCAAACAGACGTTACAGTCGCAGACATTCAGCTGCTCGAAGAGAATAATCAAAGAGTGTCCTCGCCAGTTGTGATCTGTTACTCTGATGACTCTGATGACTCTGATGAAGAATCGGTTGTTTTTAGAGATGACCCTGCAGACGAGACATATGAACCTTCTTGGATGGATTCTACAATATAAGCAAAATGTTTTGCTTATAGTGCATATGAGCAACTATGTGTCTTTGTTTTCATTTTAATGCCAGCACATAGAGCGGTGAGGCTACAAAGTGCTGCATGTAGGCTCAGCTAATATTAGGGACAGTGTCATGTGGGACTGTGTGAATATGATTGTGCTGACTAAAGTGCTTAAAAATGTTTGGCTTACAGGTCATCTCAGGAAGAAACAGCAGCAGCTGGGCCAAACAAAGCACGGAAGTTTTTAGTTTACGAGGACAATCTGCTTGAGCTGATGAAAATCTGCAGGACATGTCGCCTTGCTGCGGAACCATCAGTAGAGGTATATCAAAATTATCTTACATGTCAGTTTGCTTGGTTCTTTGTGAAGAAAACCTTTTCACTTCACTTTCGTGGCTGCTGTTGCAAGAATGTCTTTGCCTTTTCTATCAGTTGAGAAGAACTTTAGTACTTGCTTGTCTTCTCAGATTGCTCTTTTAGTGCAGCACAAGCCTACAGAAAAACATCATATAGAAAAGTTGCTGGAGCACATTTGAAATATTGTATAAAATTATTTCCATTTCTTTGCAGCTGTTTGGGTCCATGGTGGTTGTGACGACTGTATGCAAAGATGGCCATTTGTTGACCTGGCAGAGCCAGCCAAAGAGTGGCAACTATGCGCTGGGTAACATCGCCATAGCTGCCAGCATCTTGTTCACTGGTGGGAGCCCCACCCAGTCTTTGCACCTCTTGCAGAATGCTGGCATCGCCTGCTTCACTGCGAGAACTTACTACCGCATACAGCAGAACTTCTTGATAGCAGCAGTCAGCAAGGTATTGAATATCGTGTAATTTAATTCTTTAAGGTGCAAGTCACACTCTCTCTCATATATGGGTGTGTGTGTGTGTGCGCGCGTGCGTGTGGAAAGAGAGAGAGAGACAGCAAGTCAGGCCCCCGCCTCCTACAGGAAAATGAAAACTCTCCGCCTCTGCAGCTGCATCAAACTTTCGTGCTTGTAGAGCACTGTAGGAAGTCAGAGACACTTTACAAAAAGAGGTAACATAGAAAACTCCTCCATACAGCTGTTTTGCATATAGATGTGTAAGCCACTGTATACTCGAAAAACAAGCAAGGTGGCTGCTTAATTTGTGCCTTGGCATTTCGTCATCCATATTTTGCAAGGAAGTATTTTTTAAATTTTAGTTTGTGGCAATATTTTGTGCTGCTTCCATTAGGTCTCAAAAGTTTCATTGCCTCAAGGAGATCACATGCACTATGTTCAGCCTGTATAGTTTTCTCGCGCTTTTGCAGGTGTGGGTAGAGCAACAGCTGGCACTGCTGGAGCAGCTCAAGTCAGCTGGTGTAAAGCTGGCTGGGGACAGCCGTGCTGACTCGCCTGGATACACCGCCAAGTATGGGACCTACTCGTTGTTAGAAACAGCAGTCAATCGTGTAGTTGACGTCAGGCTTGTCCAGGTAAGAAATGGCTTTCTGCACTAATGATGAAGTTTTAATTGTATTTTTCATGTAGTTATTCAATTGTCATGTTCTTTTTTTATATATGCAGTCAAACGAGGTCGCATCGAGCAACCACATGGAGCTCGAGGGGCTGAAAAGGGCACTGCAGCATCTCGATGACAGTGGTGTACAAGTACACGAGGTGGTGACTGACAGGCACGCACAAGTCAGAAAGTACTTTAAGACTGTAAGGCCTCGTCTCAGCCATCTAATTGATTCATGGCACGTCAGCAAAGGTTAGTTTGGCAGTGTTTATTACATGAAGTGCTAGCTACTGATGTAAGAAGAGAAATGTATTAAGGGCCCATTTCTTTGGTACACAACCTAATGAAGACGTAGGGGACAGTATGTGTTGATCTTAACTGTGGTGTAGTAATTGTGACATAAATGGTGAGGAATTAAATCGGACAAAATAGCAACTTGCTCTCAGTGGGGGCCAACCTTCGAACCACACGTCTTGATGCGCTACCAATTCTGAGCTATAACAATGGTCGTTCCCCCCATTCAATTTATTGAGTATGTCCTTGTGTGTAATCCTGGCAGTATTAGCCAGTGCCACTCATAGTCATGGCGACGAGTATGGAGCACATTTTGTTTTTGCGACTGATGATATGTTAACTTCTATCTGTGCAGGTCTTAAGAAGCAACTTATGGCGGCCACGAAATCTAGAGGCTGCGAAGCTATCGGCCTATGGATCAAATCAATCAATAACCATTTGTACTTTTCTGTTAAAGCTGGTGGTGGTGATGGCGACATGGCTGTTGCTATCTGGCTGTCCATCCTCAACCATCTCAAAGACAAACACAAGGGACACAGCATGCTGTATCCGAAGTGCCAGCACAATAAATTGGAGGCGAGAAAATGGTTGCGACCAGGTACTGCATTGCTTATGTGTGGAGTAGAATTTTCAAGAGCACTAAAGAGGCCATGCACTCCAATTTGACTAGCCAAGTGTGACATTGCAAATGTTCCTTGTATAGTAGTGAAGGGGCAAGGCATTCCCCAGTGGGACACGGTCTTGGTGCAAAGCGCGAACGCTGATCGTGAGCTGTTGGCATCAAGCCTCTTTAACTTTCTCTCGCTGTGCTGGCTTCCTGCCTGCTACTCGACATCGTCAAAGAAACCCCCCTTCCACTTGTATTGTCTTGACATGGATGCAAGAAGAATTTTGGAGATAGCTGCCTGCAACAGCTTACAGCTTTGAAGCTTCCAACTTGAAAATAAAATCAGAGGACAGAAATCGGCATACCTATTCGAATTCTACCCACCCAGTGACGTATCAGTCTAGTTTCAATGAAAACATGGCTTACACTTTGCTGCACCAGACATTGCAGGAGATTGCGGCCACTGTGCTGCAAGCGGCCACCACACTTTCTGCCGGATTATGTACTGCGTGGGTTAGAAGGCGTCTCCATGCTGACTAATGAGGAGTTAGAAACGATGAGGACAGGAAAATTTGGTTTTTCCATGCAGGAATGAATGGTTTTGCTCCGATTCAGACATGCAAAATACGATGTTTTGATGAGATCTGCACTTTGTATAGGCTGTTCAATTGCGCTGTGTGTGTCATCTGCTCAGAAATCGTAATAGCAATCCATAAATTCATGTTTTTTTCACAGCTCTTAAAAATGTGAAACTCATTGCAGTTTGAAAATTCCTCACACAGAGTTTATTTCTAACTATTGAAAAGCCCAGCACATTCCCAGCACGATACCTCACTTCCGCCCCCCAGAAATTTTTTATGTACAACGCTGCACTTGGTGCAGGAACCCACATGACAAGCATTAAAATATTAAATACTTTACTCTTGCCACCGTCACTTGTGCCCATAGGTCGGCACTTTAAGGAAGTACTCACTCAAACTCACTCACTACAATTTTTTCAGCCTTCGCACTCACTCACGTTCACACTCACCTCCACTCACACTCATGAGTACTCACTCACGTTCACACTCACGTCCACTCACACTCATGAGTACTCACTCACACTCAACTCACCCCGTTCAAATGAGTGTGAGTGAGTGTGAGTTGAGTGCACTCATGAGTGAGTGTGCCGAGCTCCATAGGTCGGCACTTTAAGGGAGTACTCACTCAAACTCACTCACCACAATTTTTTCAGCCTTCGCACTCACTCACGTTCACACTCACGTCCACTCACACTCATGAGTACTCACTCACGTTCACACTCACAACCACTCACACTCATGAGTTCTCACTCACGCTCACACTCAGGTCCACTCACACGCATGAGTACTCACTCATACTCAACTCACCACGTTCAAATGAGTGTGAGTTGAGTGCACTCATGAGTGAGTGTGCCGAGCTATGCTTGTGCCACAGCAGTCATCAAGACCCATAGCAAGCAAACTGCTGATAAAAACAACAGGCATAATTTGTGGTACAGGGCCCCTTTAACAAAATTTCAACGGATAGACTGATGCACTTATGAAGTCTCTTACCTTCATTTGATTGCCCCTAATTTCTTTCTGATTATTCTTTTCTAGGGACAGATGCTTATGACAAGGTGTGCAGCATTTTGTCAAGTAAGCGCCTGTTGGAAGACATCAGACAGATGTCGCCGAACTTTCAAACCTATGGCGTGGAATCGTTCCACGCTATTATAAACAGATTTGCGCCCAAGTGCTATGCCTTCTCCTACCATGGCATCCTGGCCAGGTATGTACATGGATTTTGAGAATGTGGCAAACATACTACAGCCTATAGTTTCATTCATTAGTTTTGCACATTGAGCTCGTGCAAAAATGCATGTCCCCGAAGTCAAGAAGGTGCCCCCCCCCCCCCCCGAAAAAAATTTCTGGCTACGCCCCTGTCTCCTGCTTACATTTCGAATTATTCTTTGAAGCTTAGTTGGTGTGTGTGGGAGCTGCACATTTAGTACTGCTGCGCTGCTCTACATTTCAAGTTGTTGCACCACTGCTTTTGACGCAGTTTGCTTTGGCATTTGCATGTGGGCTTGCTGTGTGACAGTTTCAGTCAACTAATACAGGGCTGCCAATAATGATGAAAAACATATTCTGCAGGTGTCAGCTGGCTGCTCTGCACTATAATGAAAATGCGGACAGAATGCAAGCACAGACACAGAGTGGCGAGTTCCGATGGCAGATCAAGCATCCGAAGGCGAGGAAAGGAGATGTTGTTGCTTGCGCTGTCAAAGAACCACCATCTTACGGTATGTGCACAACATTACTAAAGTGAATCAAACACTAGCACTTTCATAGCAGAGGTTTATGCAATATTGGTGGCTGTGAAAAACATTACAGAATTTTAACTATACCCAAGGCAGTTGTATGCACAGATTTTTTTAAGCATCATAAACGCAACCAAGTCTCTGAAAAAACACAGAAATTCAGTATTTCTGCGGCTCTATTCATTTTATGCACCGCTTAGGCGTCACAGCAGCAGGTGGTGGTATGCTCGGTTTCAGGGCAGTGCACTATCGAAGATGTGTTGGCTGACCAGCTGGTCACATCTGTTCATGCAAAAGTTGCTAATTCATCTACGCATGTTCCTGTAGTGGACTTGAAGCCCTTTCTAAGAAAGCTCAGGGCCTACTGGGATCTAGAAATACATAACTTACACATGATTACACCATACCTCACTAACAGGCCACCCACATCAAAGACACGTTTTACCGAAGTAACATTTTGCAAACTTACAATCGGACGCACATACAGCACACGCATGCATTTCACGTGGTAGCGACCCACTCAGCTGTGACAAACGTGGCTGGCGACTCTCCATATTTTTTTTTTGCTGGAATTCCAGGAACTGGAAGCCAAATAGGAACAAGCATTTTCCAGTACCATTTTGACAGCAAATGTTATGTGGGAAAAATGACAGAAGCATCAAAATAACTGCGACATTTGGAGATGAACAGAGCAAGAAAAAAAAATTTCGCTCATGCCAATATAATACCTTTACTATGTATGAATGAGATGGTGCATATGCTTGTCAAGCTAATGAAATGGCATGTTTCATCTGCTGCTTTTCAGTCTGGCTTATAAAGAAGTGACTGATTGCTCTATTGGTAAACATATTATGTTTGCAGGTTACGTGAGCCACCTCCTATCCACTGTCGAGGAGCTGGTAGCTGCGGGGAATGCTGGCGAAAGTGGCACTACATCGCAGCCACCACACCTGTCAAGCACCTATGGCCCAGTTGACAAAGCAGCTATTGTTGAAGCTCATGTATCGCGGTTTCAGATGTAGCTAGGTAATGAGGAGCATCCTAAAAGCCTACCTCTGTCACCATGGAGAAAGCTTAGAAGTTGTGGGATTCATGCAGTCCTTATACACCAAATTGCCACTGTAAGGATGTAGACACGACCCTGTGTATGAGCCGTAGAAGAGGCAGATGTGGCACATGCTGCATTCATGAGACGGTGCTTTCGTGCTGCTGACATTTGCTGCAGTTCCTTGCTAAATGTCACCTTGTCAATGTTAAAGACAACAAGCCTCGTCACATTTAATGGTGGCTGCTGTTATCCCTTGCCGTGTCATGGAACTTACTTTCTCGGCAATCGAATGGCACGGGCGAAGCCACGAATGCGCAGCCTGGATCGCCGGCTATCACTGGCATCTATGGTGGCCTCCCCAGTCGACGAGACCAGCCAATTTTCAGCAGAACTGGAAAATATTGTTGCGGTGAAAAGAATGAGGAAGCTGGCTCATATTAGGGGAAGATGACTCCTCTTACCACTGCTTGGGCACTAACTACGTTTCTTGTAAATACACCAACTCTGCACTCGTGTGCCCGCTTTTTTAGTGCATCATTTTTGTGGACGTGCTGGGTACCAGTATGAAAATTCGCTGCAGACGTCATCTGCCTGCCGCCATGATGGCACACCCACCGTCAACGTTCGTGCCAGCGGTCTTTCTCACCCATATGCGGGACCCTGGGCTATTTTGTGCCACGGATAAGACTGATGTTGAGTAGTGGCTAGCACTGTACGAAAGAGTGAGCGACAGCTACAGCTGGGACCCGACCCTTATGCTAGTGAACCTGATAGTCTATCTTGAGGGAACTTTGCGGCAATGGTATGACACGCATGAAGCTGACCGAACGAGCTGGGATGTCTGTAAACAGAAAATGCAAGATCTGTTTGGCAGACCGGTTGGTCACCAGCTGGCCGCAAAGAAAGAACTTGCTGGCCGCACTCAGACGTCAACAGAGTCATACGTCATCTAAATACAAAATGTGCTGTCTCTGTCACAAAGCTGATGAAAGCATGACCTAGGCAAACAAGATCAGGCACTAAAAGGTATTGCCGAGGATGCCTTTAACCTCCTAATGTGCAAAGATTGTGCTACGGTGGATGAAATCGTCAAGGAGTGTTGGTGCTTCGAACAGGCAAAGGGCTGTCGAGTTGCTCAGGCGTACGACAGATTGCCGAATACCTCCATGAGCTTGAGGCCATGTCTCCGGCTCCATTTCGTTCTCACTTCAGGGACAACATGCCTTCCATCTCCCCCATATAAGCTGTCGTTCGAGAAAAAAATCGCCAGTTTGGGCATGCCATCGTTCTGCTCGGTCTGTCACACGAACACTTACCAGATTACCCCGGCCACTTGCAGCCAGAGGCAAAGTTTTCTTCTGCCCTGCTGCAATCCAACTGAGTGGCGCGCAGCGGACGATCGACCCATCTGCTTTAATTGTACCCGTATTGGACACATTGCCCGTCACTGCCGCACCCACTTGTTGTCAACTCCTCAAAGGTCATCTCCTAGTCACTACACCCCGCTGCCGTACAGTCATAGTTTCTCACCCTACACATCCTACACACCGACTGGGAAGCATCGACGTCGACAGTGTCCCGTCAAGGTCCAGCCACTCCCCGTCTCCGCAAGCTCGTTGGTCACGTTCACCTCTTATTCAACGCTCTTCGTCCCCATCCACAAGCACATTATGAGTCGCCAATGGTGGCACTGCACCTGTTCTTGGAATGTGTACAGCACTTGTTACTGTTGGTGGCCACTACGCCATTGTCTTTTTATTGCACTCGAAGTGCCTGCACGACGTCATTCAGGGCATAGATTTTCTTTCTAAGCACTCAGTCCAAATTTAGTGCTACAAAGGAGTTGTACAGCTGGATCTGTCGTTCTCTACCGATGCCACAACTTGTGCATTACTCCGTTTATGTTCTGCTGAGTTCGCTCGCCTGTTCCCACAATTTGGTAGAGCTGTTCTCCTGACACCCTGTCCTCCCATCCCAGATGGCGACTATGTCATTTCTCCGCTCACCGATGTAGTTTTGACTTGCAATATTGCCTTGCCAAGCACCATAATCTAGGTAATCGAGAATCGGGCTTGCGTCTAAGAAATTTGGATTTCTTTTTTTTGCACTTGCTTCACCATGGCACATATCACCCCTTTGGAAGAATATGAGATCTCTTCTTAAGCAATCGAATCGCTCTCCAGTACCAGCACACCTTTGACGCCGATTACATCGTCCTCGTCGACTGCGGACAACATTGGTAAGATGATTGCCCCTGATCTCCTTGCTGACCAAACAACAGCTTTGTCACCTGCTGTCATGTTATCAGGATATCTATGTCTTGAACAAACGCCTTCTCGGACAGACATCTGTTGCATGAACATCGGTGACGCGAGCCTCATTAATAGGAGCCCGTATCGCGTCTCCGCTGCGGAAAGGACCATCATACAAAAAGAGGTCGACAGGATGGACAAGCACGTCATTGAACCATCAAGTAGCCCGTGGGCATCCCCAGTGGTCTGAGTAAAGAAAATGGGACAACTCGTGGTGCTTCTGAGTCGACTACCACCACCTCAACCAGATAACAAAGATGTGTATCCACTGCCCCGCATAGATAACGCCCTTGACTGCCTTCATGGGTTTCTTCAGTTGATCTCTGTTCAGGCTACTGGCGGATTGGCATTGATGAGATGGACCACGAAAAAACCGCCTTCGTAACATCAGATGGTTTATACCAGTTCAAAGTCATGACATTTGGATTGTGCAATGCGCCAGCTACATTCGAGCACATGATGGACTCTTTAGCGTGGCTTCACGTGGTCAACGTGTCTGTTACCTTGACGATGTGATCGTGTTTTCGTCGACTTTTCAAAGCCACCTGCAGTGCCTTACTACTATTCTCTCTGTGTTTCGCACTGCTGGCCTTCAGCTGACTTCATCTAAGTGTCATTTCATTCGCTGTGAAATTACCGTGCTCGAACATCTCGTAAATGCTGCAGGAGTCCAACCTGATTCAGAGACAGTTCACGCTGTGCGATATTTTCCTATTCCTTCTTCGACGGAAGATGTCCGCAGTTTTATGGTCCTATGCTCTTACTTCCATTGCTTTGTGAAAAATTTGCCGACATCGCTCGTCCTCTGACCGACCTCTCAATGAAGGATACCTTTTTCTTCCGGGACCACACCAAGAGCATTCTCTACCCTTATTGAGCAGCTTACGGGTCCACCAATTCTCTCGCACTTTGACCCTTCTGCGCCCTATGAAGTATGCACTGACGCGAGTCGTCATGGTATCAGCGCTGTCCTCGCTCAGCATCAACAGGACCATGACAGTCTTATCGCCTACACAAGCCGCTTTCCATCCACACTTGAACGCAATTACTCGATAACGACAAGACCCTGTTTTTCAAAACCTTATGGACCACCTAAACTACGCGCCCACTAACCCTTCTCTCCAGTTGTTCATCTTGCAAGATAGAGTTTTATACCACCCCAACGAGTCTGTTTTTTTTATCAGGCGCTTGGCACTCCAGCTACTGTGACATTGTGAATAACAAATGTGTCAGATCTTCTTTGGTATCAAAACAATTTGTGTTTTGCAAGCATATTCTGAGCTGACACAATCGCATGTACGGCTCTGTTGGACACCATAACATACTGACATTTTTGGCATCTCCTGCATTTTTATAACTTGCTTACTTTTTTTACGATTCCTTTCAGGCACAATGCTCTGTACATATTGCAGTTTGAATGTGTTTCACCTGATGTTGTGTTTTGAAATGTGAGCGTATGGAAATAGACTTTCAGGAAAAGCACATCTTGAACAAAGTCTTCGCAGACCAATGAATGCTTAATAGTATTAATAGTAATGTCTGTGGCTTCACAGGTCATAAGCACGATGTAGTGGATGACTCCAGAAATTTCAACCATCTGGTGTTCTTTCATGAGCATCTAAATTTAAATACACTGGCCTCTAGCATTTTCACCTCTATTGAAATGCTACTGTCGTGACCGACCAGCCACGGTGGTCCAGTGGTTATGGTGCTCGACTAATGACTCGCACGTGGGGGGTCGAATCCCGGCCGCGGTGGCTGCATTTTCGATGGAGGTGAAAATGCTCGAGGCCCGTGTACTTAGATTTAGGTGCACGTTAAAGAACATCAGGTGGTGAAAATTTCCGGAGCCCTCCACTACAGCATCTCTCATAATCACATCGTGGTTTTGGGACGCTAAACCCTATCAATTATTACTGCCGTGGCTGGTATCGAACATGCAACCTTGGCATCAGCAGCCGAGCACTGTAAACACTGTACCACCACGCAGCTGATCAATGCTTTTGAAAGCAGCATTTTTGCAAGCTTGGAATGACCCATTGAAGATGCCATATTTTTACCCCATTGGTAAACAATCGTGCTAATTCACTTTGTTTGGGAAAAGAATTATGTCGTATGAGCTCAGAAAAATGATTCTCATGTCATGTTAGTTCTTGTATAAATATATTATTTCATGACCCTATTGTGATGCTGTCCCTTGTTTAATTATTCTGCGTTTCCCACAACAGCATATCTGTATTGTGTGTGTTCTTCATGCCGAAAGCATCCAGATGCTTCGTGAAATGTTTGTGTATGATGAAATAATGTGATTGTCTCACACATTACATGATGAATTGTGCATTGAATGCATGTTACTGTGGTTTTTGGAAAAGTAATGGAATAAATGTACTCTGTGTGAATAAAATCAAGTCAAAGAAGTTGTTTGAGTACCCGCTAAACATTTTATTGAGTTAGTACTCGGGGTACTTGAAGCCAGAGTAGCTTTCAGACGGGAAAGCATCCCGCACTGCTGCTACTACGCAGCTTGGTAGCACTGTTCTTTTCTTTCGACCAAGACGGTGCCACACCCATCGGACAAACTGCCGGTACGCAGTGTACCTGTAACGCCTGAAATGTAAGCACCACACACTATTGAGGATATGCAACTAGACCAGCACTGCAGCTGCCTTACGAGCAGTTGTCATGTGTATATGTGCAGTTATATTTTTAAGCTTGGGTGCTGTGGCGCAAACACACATTCAATTATAAGGCCTTGTAAAAAAAAAAGTTCACATTGACCTTGCCTTTTCATCAAGTTGAAACAAACCACATTAGCATTACTACATTAGCATTGCATGCAAGTTTCACCATAAAGCCTACTACCTTATAATGACTGTGAAATATAGAAAAAGTACACAGGATGAACAAAAATGTCATATGTTCATAGCAATTGCTATTACTTTTCGCTCCTCTTGTGATACCAAAATATCGATATGGTAAATGTGGTGGACTGATAATTAATGTTATGCGATGGTTCGAGAACAGACTGTGTGGATCCTTGTTATTTATAAATAAAATGGCAGGATGGGCTGTTACCTGTGAATTTCTTGGTCTGCAATGACGCCTGGACGATCCTCCATTAGAGCATAATAGGCTATTTGTAGGACGTTGATGTCCAAGCATCCCCGCTGAAAAGTTTGATGGGCAGTGACGCACTGCTCATTCCCTGGAACCAGAGCATGCACTTTTGGGATTTCGTGGCAGCATGACGATTCGACTTCCGTCTCCATAGGATGGCAGCTTCCACACTGGCACCTGTAATAATTATTTCAGCACTGTCACTATTACCATCAATAACTGCACTTGGCACTTACATTTGCTTTGAACATGAGAGCCTGTCAGAGGCAGTGATGGTGTCGCTGTTTCTTTTTTTCCCCTTTCAAAGTCAAAGTCATTTATTATTCTGTTACACATTGAAATGGGATACAGGAAAATATACAGACGAGGGTCCCATAGTCGAAGACTGCAGCGGGACCCTCGGTCTACATATCTACCTGCATTTCTTTCTCTGCAGTCTTTTCAACCTTGGCCTTTTTTTTTCTTCCTATTATTTCTGTACGCTCTCCTTTTATCTTAAGACGTTCCGCTGTAATGTCGCACGCTTCTTTTTTACCACTGTTGCTGTGTCAGCCAGTTCTGCCTAGGACCTAATAATCACATAGCCAGAACGAAATAAATAAATACGTAGTCTTGCTGTGTCCTCGCATTTTATCTTTTGATCATTCATTTTGTCTCTCGTTCACTGCTAAGTCCTCGTGCGTAAGCGCTTCGGACAGCCCGCGGAGTAGTTGCAAGCCTAGCTGCATGTTTCCAACACATAACTGTCTCATGAAAAATAAAAAGTCAAATGTACAATCGAAGAACTCATCTTAAAAGAGACAGGTGACAGCACGGAATAATGCTCGTTTGTTTATTGTTTGATTGCTATTATTTTTTCTTGTTGCCATATACCGCGGTTCAGTCAGTCGGTCTAGGCCCGTTGTCCTGCTGAACGCGAGATCGCAACATCATATCCCAGATACAGTGAACTAGTATGCTGTGTGTGCACCCGTCAAATATTCCCGATGATGCTGAATCGTAATAAAGGGATCTTACCATTGAACGTTCCCTATTCGCAAGGCTCCTTGCTCCAAATTCCCGGCGCTGTCGTCTGATTCTTCCTCCGTTGAACTCGCCAACGGGTCGAACGCGAAATGGTTAGCTGGGTTTGCCAGCTCAGCGTCCTGCATGCGGCCGAAATCGCCGAAATCGCTGTCGGAGTCGCTGGTCGACAGGTCATCGTTGCTCGCGTGCGCCATGTGCGACTGACAGCAGACGACGGAGCTGCATTAGTACGTCACGAGTTCCTGTCCCCACGTGACAGGGGCTGACATCAAACGTCATTGTGAAGCCACCCCTTCGAAATCGAAATCGAAACTGGGCTTTTAAGAAAGCTGTATTAAAAATATATTCAATGCGTTTCGAGGCACCGGGAAACTCTCTTTAGGGTTCTCGACACCAGTGCTTTTATTTACAGCGAAAATCCGAAATTATTCAAAATTGGTGTCAGTACTCCTTTAATCCACCTGTGCGATCATCGAGATTAGCTCACACATGTCCCATTGCACGCATAAGTGGTCGTACAGCGGCGATTAATACCTCCTTCTTCCCACACACAATAACCTTGTGGAACACGCTTCCTAACGCCATTGCTTCCTGCTTAGATCGCGAAAAATTTCGCGAAGAACTAACCCGCCACTTGCTTCAAGAAAATGCGCCTGCCACAACGTGTTAAGTTGTCCTTATGTACCCGAAGCTACATTTGTTTGTGCTCTTTGTTTTGTTTGATTTGTTACCAATTACATTTATTGTACTGTTTCGAAACCTGTGTATGCCCCCCCCCCCCCCCTTATGTAATGCCTTCGGGCCTTTAAGGTGTAATAAATGAAATGAAATGAAATGAAAAGAGTGTATCGAGAAAAAGCATAGCTGATGCCTCTGTTAGAGGAATCGGTATAACACGAAAGTGAAATATGTATTCACATAAGTAGTTGAGCGTTTATTGTGCATTGTTTCGCCACAAGGGAGAAGGAATGAATGCTGCAGCAACAAATTGTAATGTGACGTGAAGAATGGCAAGCAGCTCGAAACATGCAGCGCGCACCTCAGCAGAAAGGGCGCACGAAATGAGCATACACAAGACGAGCACGGACTAACTGTCATAGCTCGACATTTAAAGCGCGCTGCTCTAACACAAAGACGCACGAAACGAACGCGCAAGCTTACACAGGACGAGCGCGAACAACTGCCACAATTATTACTTCGTGTGTAAGCGGCGCGCTCCATTCGTAAACGCGGCCGCTGCGGCGAACGAAGCGACCTTCGTGCACTCTTTAACCACTGTAACTTTAAAGCAAACTTGCGGTGGAAGGACAAGGCGTGCGAAGCGCCAGAATGCCCCGATCAGGAGACAAGCGCGCACGCACGAGTGACCACGCCCCGTGGAGGCGCACACTCATCCCAGCGAGAGGCGCGACGACCTTTAGAGCGCGCGCTCCGTGACACCTTCGCGCCATTTCGCTAGTGATGACGAAAACGCGCTGAAGTCGAGGAGCTCTGAGGACCGCCAACGGTATATGGTGTGTATAAATAGCTTGCCGTTAGCAAGCTGAGGAACGTGCGCTTCCGTAGCCGAGTGGTTTCGAGCCGCGCGTTTCGGAGCTAGAGGTCACAGGTTCGACGCCCAGTGACTGAACTTTTTTCTTCTAGTTTTCTTTGATCTTCCTATGTTAGTTTATATTTTACAACGTCATATCCGTGACGGAAATACGTCAGAGGCCGTGGTGGACCCCGGTATAAAACACTTTCGTGTTAAAAGGCTTACAGACTCTTGTTTATGCCCAAGGCTCCGCGCATTTAGATTTAACAAAAATAGGTGTTTTGCATTTCGTGTAGCTTTTAATTGCCGAAAAGAACAAGCATCATAATAGTTATGCGATTGTGTGAATGAAGCCATGAGTTAGGTCGGCCAAGTGAACAGAAAAAAAAATTGGCCGCGTATCTGCGTGCTTCGCTGCAAATGTCGTCGAAAGACGATAGTCTTGTGCCAACTGCACTGCATGAGCGGCATGAGTACCACAATTTAATAGCTGGGCTAGCCGCTGGGCTCGTTTTTCGGGCGTTTTCTGGGCACGCTTAGACGGACGCTGGCGTTTCTCCGCTGAAATTTGGTCGTCGGTCTTTTCTCTGCGTTCTCTGATCATGTCTTGTAGAGTGGGTCGTATTTCATCAAGCGGCCATATATGTTTTGCCTTGCCTGAGACAGCGCTCTTCTACGATGAATCAGCCGCATCTGGCTGGCATTGATAAAACAGAAGAGGACGCCATCTACAGCGCTACCGGGGAACATTGGCCTGTGTTGAACTATGGTGCTGCCAGGTGGCAGCACCACAGCGTGGAAGTTAAATCACTGGGCGGAGACTTGTTTTGTACACAGGGGCGCATTTTCAGCGCCGCGTAATAAACACTAGGATCTTTATAATTACGTATCCATACATTTTGTTTTAAAGGAACACTGTGAATAGTACTAAGGTATTGATGTTGTGCCTCAGGTATGCGTAATATTTGATTTTTAATTGCCCACGCTCACCCCTTTGAACACATGCTTTTCGGTCAAGATTGGAGGTCGTAAGGCAAGGGGTTAAACTTTGGCCAGCTAGCTGAATCGTGCGACGTGCCAACAAACAGAGAAACAGACAGACAGACAGACAGACAGACCAAAATTTCTTCGTTTAGGTATCCCAAGAAAGACTATCGTCTTTAAAAAAGGCCACTTATGAGTTATCGTAACCCTTCAAGATCTTCACTTGTTCTTATTCTAACAATTTGATGACGTGAGCTTCGTCGCATAAAGATTTTACCATTTTTAACCCAAGAAAACTGATAATTCAGTTCGCGGGCTTTACACCTCATCTGCCAGAACAATGTTTTGTTCTGCGCAGTTAGATTTTCATTGAAGAAGATCTTGGATTTTGATTTCCGTAGTTCTTGTCGATGCTTAAGCCAGTTATCTCGCGTTACTCGAGATGAGAAGCGTACCAAAATAGCGGCGGGCTTATCATCCTCGTCTTGCCCTGCTCTTTTGGGGAGCCTGTGGGCGGCTTCTATGTCTGATTCTAACAGCCTAGACAGCTTCAAGTCATTTGCCAGTATGTTCAATTTTTCGAGAACATTTTCGTTGGTTTGTTGCGGAAGCCCGTGTATTTCCAGATTTAGTCGTCTGCTGTATTGGTCTAGATCGTTCATCTCTTGTTTAAGCTTGTCAATTTCCTGCTCTTCCGTGCGTTCTTCAAGCTTTCTAATCCGCGTCTTTAAGCAGTCTATGTCTGTACCTTGTTTCTTCATTTGAGCCATTACCTCATCGTACTTATCGGACATTGCTTGTACAGACTTTTCAATGCCATCAACTGTGGCAATAATGCCTTCAAGTGCGTCAACTTTCTCTCTGACTGTGAGCAGTACGTTCAGCTTTCCATGTATTTCAGCAAGTTCTTTTGCAAGGTCTACTTGACGATCCATCATATTTTTTGCATTACTCTGGCCACCTCGAGCATTTGAGGTCCTACAAGTCGTACATTTCCAAGAAGCTTTGGCTTCTGATGATTTCTTTTTGTATGCGCTTTCTGTAACTCCTGAGCATGAACCAAGATGATAGTCATAATTGCACTCTGAACATGATAAATAGACACTATTATCAGTTGCGATACACTTGTGACAGGCGACGCAATTGTTTGACATTTCACTGAGCAGCAGTGGCAACCAGGTCTCTTGCTAGCGTTCAAACAATGCAGAAAATAAGTTGGAGCACCAACCTGCAAGTTGGAAGACGGTCTCGTTAGGGAAAGCGCGAACAGGCCATTCGGTGCCACTGCTGCTGAGCGTGTGTGAATTTTCGCACGATGTTCACTCCTTTTGAAGACGATCCTCGATGACGTAGGTCACCATGTGGTCCCTTGGTCGTCGCGTGTTCATTCGTATCTTGCTTCACTGAAGCAATTGCGCGTCGATTCCTGCAAGTTGGAAGACGGTCTCGTTAGGGAAAGCGCGAACAGGCCATTCGGTGCCACTGCTGCTGAGCGTGTGTGAATTTTCGCACGATGTTCACTCCTTTTGAAGACGATCCTCGATGACGTAGGTCACCATGTGGTCCCTTGGTCGTCGCGTGTTCATTCGTATCTTGCTTCACTGAAGCAATTGCGCGTCGATTCCTGCAAGTTGGAAGACGGTCTCGTTAGGGAAAGCGCGAACAGGCCATTCGGTGCCACTGCTGCTGAGCGTGTGTCGTCAGCAGCTGAACCTAAATTGCCGTCAGCAACTTTTAGCTCTGACGAGCAATATTCCTCGTTACCGGCTACTGAAGTCCGATCTGGATTTGCTAGCGTCGGCCTAGGCGCGGCAGCCGCGTCAAATCGTTTGTCCACCCGGTTGACGGGTCAGTCATTGCCACGCCGAAGTCAGTTGCACTACCTTTGCAAAGCAAGGCACGAGCACATTCATCCGCGAAGATTTCGGAGACGGTGAGATGCAGCCGTCTGGCCCCACGCACGGAGACACTAGACGGGCGCACGTACGGAAGGTCACGCCCCCTTGCCCTAAACATGACGAATTATATCCCAGAACTCTTTGCAAAATCGAAACTAACGAAAAGCCCACCGTCAGGTGGCGTATTTATGAAAAGGGTACTCTTCTGCATACTTTTACTCACCGGGGATTCCCCCCGGTGAGGAAAAAGTATGCAGAAGAGTACAACCGAGGAAGATGTAGGACTTGAGAATTTCAATTGGAAGAAGGCCGAAGGAAAAATTCTTAAGCGCACTACTCCGGGCTTAGATGGGGTTCCCGTCAGCCTCATCAACGAACTAGGACATAGCACTAAAGAAGCACTGCTGAAAGCCATAGAAAAGTGCTTACAGGAGAGGGAAATACCATACAGTTGGCGAAAAAGTAGAATGAACTTAATCTATAAAGGCAGGGGAGAAAAGGAGGAATCGCTGAAGTCGAGGAGCTCTGAGGACCGCCAACGGTATATGGTGTGTATAAATAGCTTGCCGTTAGCAAGCTGAGGAACGTACGCTTCCTTAGCCGAGTGGTTTCGCGCCGCGCGTTTCGGAGCTAGAGGTCACAGGTTCGACTCCCGGTGACTGAACTTTTTCTTCTAGTTTTTCTTTGATCTTCCTATGTTAGTTTAACATTCGCTCGTATAGACCGCTAACGATTGCATCGGTGCTATACCGGTTGGCGATGCAGGCAGTAAAATTAAAAATAGAAACTTGGGTAGAGCAAAATGATATTTTGGGAGAACTCCAGAATGGATTCCGAATCGACAGGCGGTTAGACGATAACCTGTTTGTTCTTACACAGTGTATAGAAATATCAAAAATAGAAAACAGGCCCTTATATGTAGCTTATCTAGACATCACCGGGGCATATGACAAAGTTAATCAGGAAATTTTGTGGGATATATTGAAGGAAGTGGGCATAGGTGACGACTGTATACAGCTTTTGAGGGAAATATACCGAGAAAATACAGTTTGTGTAGAATGGGAAGGAATAAGTAGCAAGGACAGCGTTGACATTAGCAAGGGGCTGAGACAGGGATGTCCTTAGTCCCCGCTGTTATTCATGCTGTACATGGTGAGGATGGAAAAAGCGCTAGAAGGTAGCAATATTGGACTTAATCTGCCACACAAACAGGCAGGCGCGATGGTTGAGCGGAAGCTTCCAGGTCTATTTTATGCTGACGATATTGTCACGTGGTCGTGACGTTGACCCAAGCAGCAGTCGGTAATGTTCCAGATGAAACTGTTTATTAGGCCGAACTTGTGGCCGGTAAACGGAAAGTCAGATTACAGCAATAAGCACTGGCACTGATAGCGGCGAACGGAGCGTCGGCCGTCGGTCAACTGTACATCGTTGGAGCGCGCCGGCTTTTATAACGCACGCGTCGAACATTCTAGCCTTATCACTAGTCGTCGCGGAAGCGCTGGAATAATCTTGAGTGTTAGCGTCTTGCGTGCAATCTTAACAGAACGATCTACTACAAGCGAGAAGCTTCTGGAACAATAAGGCGCGGTCTGCGCCGAGTACTACTGATAGTCTTTGTGGGCGGAAATCGAATACAGTGAAAGAAACGCGCGTGGCAATGCCCCCCTCTGAAAAGGCATCGTCCCGATGCTTAGAACAGAACACATGATAAAAATACATGCAACAATAAATAACGACAATAAATCAAGAAAGTTCAATAAACAACACGCACAAGCAAGAAAGTCCAATGAAAGAAAAAAGAAGTACAGTCCTCAGGTTCACTACCGCGCGTAAAACGGCTTGAGGCGCACGACATGGACGACTTCAGGTCGCGCACGGCGCCGTTGAGAGTTCGAAATGCCGTCGGGGACAACCTCGTAATCGAGTGTGCCGAGACGTCGAAGCACCCTATATGGTCCGAAGTATCGTCGCAGAAGTTTTTCACTGAGTCCACGTCGTCGTATCGGCGTCCACACCCAAACGCGGTCGCCGGGCTGGTATTCCACGTACCGTCGTCGAAGATTGTAGCGGCGGCTGTCAGTCGTCTGCTGATTTTTGATCCGCAGGCGGGCGAGCTGTCGTGCTTCTTCGGCGCGCTGTAGGTAGGCGGTTACGTCGATGTTTTCCTCGTCGGTCACGTTTGGTAACATGGCGTCGAGCGTCGTTGCCGGGCTCCGTCCGTAGACCAACGTGTATGGCGTCATCTGCGTCGTTTCTTGCACGGCCGTGTTGTATGCGAAGGTCACGTACGGAAGGATGGCGTCCCACGTCTTGTGTTCGACGTCGACGTACATGGCCAGCATGTCGGCGATGGTCTTATTTAGACGCTCGGTCAGGCCGTTGGTCTGTGGGTGGTAGGCGGTGGTCCGGCGGTGACTTGTTTGGCTGTACCTCAGGATCGCCTGAGTTAGGTCCGCAGTAAAGGCCGTACCTTTGTCGGTAATGAGGACCTCTGGGGCGCCATGACGCAGTACGATGTTCTCGACGAAGAACTTTGCTACCTCGGCGGCACTGCCCTTGGGGAGGGCCCTTCTCTCGGCGTAGCGGGTGAGGTAGTCAGTAGCTACGACGATCCATTTGTTTCCGGAATTCGACGTCGGAAACGGCCCCAGTAAGTCCATGCCGATTTGCTGGAACGGCCGGCGAGGTGGCTCGATGGGCTGCAGAAGTCCGGCTGGCCTAGTCGGTGGTGTCTTCCGTCGCTGACAATCTCGACAAGTCCTCACGTAGTGGGTGACGTCGGCAGTGAGGCGAGGCCAGTAGTACTTTTCTTGTATCCTTGCCAGCGTACGGGAAAATCCAAGGTGTCCAGCCGTCGGGTCGTCATGCAAAGCATGCAGAACTTCTGGACGTAATGCCGAAGGTACTACGAGGAGGGAGTCGGCCCGAAGTGGCGAGAAGTTTTTCTTTAGAAGAACGCCGTTGCGCATGAAAAACGACTCCAGTCCTCGTCTGAATACCTTTGGAGCCACAGTGGCTTTGCCCTCGAGGTATTCCATAAGGCCCTTGAGTTCCGGATCGGCGCGCTGTCGCTCGGCGAAGTCGTCGGCACTTATGGTTCCCAGGAAGCCGTCATCATCCTGGTCGTCCAGCGGCGGTGGGTCGACGGGGGGCACGAGACAGGCAGTCGGCGTCAGAGTGTTTTCTTCCGGACTTGTAAACGACGGTAATGTCGAATTCTTGAAGTCTCAGGCTCCACCGTGCGAGGCGACCAGAAGGGTCTTTCAAGTTAGCTAGCCAACACAAGGCGTGGTGGTCACTCACAACTTTGAAGGGCCTGCCGTAAAGGTAGGGGCGAAACTTTGATGTAGCCCAGATGATGGCAAGGCACTCCTTTTCTGTTGTGGAGTAGTTGGCCTCTGCCTTTGATAGCGACCGGCTAGCATAACTGATAACCCTTTCCAGTCCGTCCGTCCTCTGCACAAGGACGGCGCCGAGGCCTACGCTGCTCGCGTCGGTGTGTACTTCTGTTTCGGCGTATTCGTCGAAATGCGCAAGTAACGGAGACGTTTGCAGGCGTCGCTTTAGTTCCTGAAATGCTTCCTCCTGCGGCGTTTCCCACTTGAATTCCACGTCGTTTTTCGTGAGCTGAGTTAGTGGCTCGGCGATGCGCGAAAATCCCTTGACGAAGCGTCGATAATAGGCGCACAAGCCGAGAAATCGGCGTACGGCTTTCTTGTCGGTGGGCGGCGGGAAGGCAGCGATGGCAGCTGTTTTCCGTGGGTCGGGGCGAACTCCAGACTTGCTGATGACGTGACCCAAGAACAGAAGTTCCTCGTATGCGAAGCGGCACTTTTCTGGCTTCAGGGTGAGTCCGGATTTCGGGTCCACTCCAAGCGGTCTTTACTTTCTTCAGCTTGGCGGCGAATGACCCACTGACGACGGAATAGTCGGCCCCAGTGTCGACGAGAGCGGTCACTCCGTGGCCGCCGATAAGAACGTTGAGGTCGGTAGTTCGTCGTCTCGCGTTGCGGTTAGGTCGCGGGGTCGGGTCACGGCTGCGTCGGTTTGTTCCGCCGGTTCCACGTTGCGTAGTGATGTCTTCTTCGGGCTGCGGAGTTTCCACGCCAGGGCCTCGTTCGTCTTGTGACGGGTTCTTTAGATTTCCTTGCGGCGTCGTCGGCGGCGGAGGCGGAGGATCTTCGGTAGTTCGTCGTACAGCAACCGCACCTCCATCGGTTGCTGCCCTTAGTTTTCCGAGTAAGGGCTAGGAGATCGGCCCCGGTTTGGGCCAGCGTACTGCGGCCGGTGCGGTGACATGTAGCGGCCAGGCGACGGCGAGCGGGATGGTCGTCGGGGTGTCCACTGAGCACCTGCGAGGTAGTCGGCGATGTCTTGCGGTCGTTCACCCCGCTGTGGACGAGGCGCGTTGACGGCGAAACCTCGTAGCCCCATCTGTCGGTACTGGCACCGGCGGTAGGTGTGACCAGCTTCTCCGCAATGGTAGCAGAGTGGGCGGTGGTCGGGGGGCACGCCAAACGTCGGTCTTCCTCGGCGTGTATCGCTGGCCGGCTGGCGGGCTGTATGACGTCGATGGTGGCGGCGGAGGTGTCTGGCGGCGGAACTGCGGCGGAGTGGCGTCTTGGCGTGGGCGCGGCGGAGGAGCGGGACGGCGGGCCGCAGCAGCGTAGCTGATAGCCTGGGGCTGCGGCTGTACTGGCTGAGCAACGCCAAGTCACTGCTGGATCTCCTCGCGTACTACCTCAGCAATCGACGTCACCTCTGGCTGTGGAAAAGAGAGCTTCCGGAGCTCCTCTCGCACGATGGCGCGGATGGTTTCGCGCAGAACTTCAGAGCCGAGGGCTTGAACAGCTGCGCTGTCTGGAGTCAGGCGACGATTGTACTGTCGGGTGCGCATTTCTAGCGTCTTCTCAATCGTCGTCGCTTCCGAGACGAATTCTTCGACGCTGTTTGGTGGATTCCGCATCAGTCCTGCAAATAGCTCCTGTTTCACTCCTCGCATGAGGAAGCGAACTTTCTTTTCTTCGGGCATGGCTGGATCTGCGTGGCGGAAGAGTTTGGTCATTTCTTCCGTGAATAATGTGACGTTCTCGTTCGGAAACTGGATGCGGGTTTCGAGCGTAGCCTCGGCCCTCTCCTTGCGGACGACGCTCGTGAATGTGGCCAGGAACCTGGTACGAAAAACGTCCCATGTTGTCAGGATGCGCTCTTGGTTTTCAAACCATGTCCTAGCCGCGTCTTCCAAGGCGAAGTACACATGCCGTAGCTTGTCTTCATTGCTCCAGTTGTTAAAAGCGGCGACACGGTCGTATTTTTCAAGCCAGGTCTCCGGGTCCTCGTGTGATGAACCGCGGAAAGTTGGCGGCTCCTTCGGCTGCCGGAGCAGGATGGGCGCAGGCTGCACAGGGGCTGTCATCGTCGCTGCGGTTGAGGTCGTAGTCTTGGTTTGCCTGGTGTTTTCCGGCAGGAGTCCGTGCTCTGGCTGCAAGCCTTTCAGCCTGCGGCTAGCTCGTTGCTGCACGGGGGCTTCGGTGTCTTCTCCGCGCTGTGGGCTGGGTTCACGGCTTGACGGGGGCGTCCGGAACATGAAGGAACAGCACCTCCACCAGATGTCACGTGGTCGTGACGTTGACCCAAGCAGCAGTCGGTAATGTTCCAGATGAAACTGTTTATTAGGCCGAACTTGTGGCCGGTAAACGGAAAGTCAGATTACAGCAATAAGCACTGGCACTGATAGCGGCGAACGGAGCGTCGGCCGTCGATCAACTGTACATCGTTGGAGCGCGCCGGCTTTTATAACGCACGCGTCGAACATTCTAGCCTTATCACTAGTCGTCGCGGAAGCGCTGGAATAATCTTGAGTGTTAGCGTCTTGCGTGCAATCTTAACAGAACGATCTACTACAAGCGAGAAGCTTCTGGAACAATAAGGCGCGGTCTGCGCCGAGTACTACTGATAGTCTTTGTGGGCGGAAATCGAATACAGTGAAAGAAACGCGCGTGGCAATATTGTCTTATTTGCGGACAGTCAAGATGACATACAGCGGCTGGCAAATATATGCGGAAGGGAATGCGAGGCTCTAGGACTAGGTTTTAGTGCAACAAAATGTGGATTGATGGTATTCAATGATCACGAAGACCATGCGGTCTTAATACAGGGCCGAGAAATAGCGAGGGTAAGCGAGTACAAGTACCTCGGAGTGTGGGTAAATGAGGGGGGATAGATATATGGAGGTACAAGAGAAAGCATCGGTAACAAAGGGAAAGAGGAATGCTGCAATCATGAAGCACAGAGAGTTATGGGGCTACAATAGGTACGAGGTGCTTCGAGGGCTGTGGAAGGGTGTGATGGTTCCGGGGCTTACATTTGGAAACTCAGTGGTGTGCAT